>NW_024121710.1:2256245-2958587 GCF_016745375.1 Pimephales promelas
TATATATATTTCATATGTTAGGCTTGAGAGGATTTGATTTGAACTTGGATTAAATAGTCAATGCTCGGCTGACTACAGTCAACACTACAATTTGTGCAAAAATGGAATGGGGGGAAAAAAGGAAATTATTATTTGTCTTCTCACCATGATCACAATCAACACTGAATTGACCAGCTGAATAATAACACTTTTGTTTTTTTAAAAACTGCTCCACCAGCAGAATGACAGGGTTTGCATCATTGAATCATTATTCCTGTTTATCACTGCTTTGACAGAATTGCATAAAGCGCTATACAAATAAAGATGACTAGATATGTAACAGACTTTCATGTCGGCTGTCTCTCCCCTTGCTTTTTTTTAAGAAGCATAAGTTCAAAACAATTTCTTCTCGCACAAAAGGGAACTTGCATGAATAATCCAAACGCTGTTTGAGTTTGTGGCCTAATTCCATGTCTTTCTTGAATCCTTAATTCACAGTGAAAACCCTTCCATGCAGACGTTCTGTAGACTATCTACAAGCTTCTAAAATAGCACTACAATGGCTGTGGGGAATCATTTATTTATTCAACAATTCAAATTTTACAACTGAAAACACAGACCGCTCATCTTCACATTGCATAATCACAAATTTACTGACTTTAGATTTTAGATTATGATAATAACCATTTCGCATTTGACTTCATACAACTTTAAAGGAAAAGGGAAACATAACTTACCTGCTCCCAATATAACATACAGTGTATATACTGTACACAAACAATTTAAATCCAGGTATGAAGCAAAATACATTGCATATATCTCATCTCATCTATATCTGAAAACTAAGAGACCCAACATCTTTAATTCACTGGTGAATAAAGCTTGGTGAACATGTTTTTTTTTTTTTTTTTACCTTCAGATTCACTCTGTTTTTGCCTTAAATTTCTTTAATGGATAAAAAAATATAGCATCTTTACTGCATTTGAGACATATTAGCAGAACCCCGAAGAAAAGCTGGATACATTAGGGAAAACAAGTTGCCTTAAGAGAAAGATATTATATTTACATGTTCTAGTTTGGGATCCATACAAACATTTTGTTTTTTCTCCAGTTTTCCTTTTATGTATGAGGTAGGTTTATGTATGCCGTGCCTCTGAGAAGACGAGAGGTTACGACTGAAAGTGCTAACTTCAAAACAAACCTATCAAGCGTGTGAATTGCACAACCTTGTCGTGCCATGTCAGCTATGTAGGAGAGGCCATCAAGCATCAATGTCAAGCATTTAATATTTATGGCAGGGAAATCTTCCATGGTTATGAGCGAGCAGCAGCCCGAGGAAACTGTCTCTAGGGCCCTGCTGTTCCCACAGACGCTTCTGCACTGATTCTCACATGATGGTCACAAAACAGCATGCGGCAGAGAACCAAGGAAGTGTGTTTACCGAATACATTTGAGATTAGAGATGCTAAGTGTCTTGGGGTGCAGCTTCAAAACAATTCATTTAAAAGCTTTGCATTGTTGCCTGTGTGGAACACAAAAGTAAATGTTTTGCACTTTTGCAGAGAGTCTGAGTTGTCCTTTTCCATAAAATGTACATATGATTCACACTTCAAAGCTAACCCCCCCCCCCCCCCGATAATAGTTGTATCCATTAAAACTTTAAGTCAAGTCAAGTCACATTTATTTATATAGCGCTTTTCACAATACAGATTGTATCAAAGCAGCTTCACAGTGATAACATGAAAGTAGCACAACACAGATCAACAACATTGCTAAACACTAAATAACCCCAACTGAGCAAGCTCAAAGCAAGCCAAAAGCAAGGCGACAGTGGCAAGGAACCAAACTCCATCAGATTGGATGGAGAAAAAACCTTGGGAGAACCCATGCTCAGTCGGGGGCCAGTTCTCCTCTGGCTTACATTCATATTGTTTAAATATAAATATTAAATATAAATATTGTTTATGAATCAAACGGCGCCATAACATATCGCAGGCGTTAAGTCGTCTCTTCACAGGCGTTGAGTCGTCTCATCACAGGCGTTGGGGCATCCGAAATCCCCGTGAGAGGCTGGACAGAAAACTGGACCTGACGAACGCCATTTTTCTCGGGACAAGCGTCCCGAGATAACAGCAGAAAAGCAGATGGGAAATAATTAGCATAGCTGATGTTCATAATGATTTCCGTTATAACTCACAAACTCTCCGTAACCTGAACTCTCCGCAACCCAACCATACGCGCCGACCCGTTTGTCTAAAAGGCTGTCGAGCCCCACTGGTGCGTTAAGCAGTTTCAGTGGCAAACGGTTCCGTATGGCATAACAGAGGACTAGAAGGTAAGCATTATGTGAATGCTTGACTAAAGAGAAGCGTCTTTAATCTAGTTTTAAACTGTGTCAGCGAGTCAGAGGCTCGGACCGTATCGGGAAGGCCATTCCAGAGTTTTGGAGCTAAACGGAGAACGCCCTCCCTCCTTTACTGGACTTCGATATCCTAGGAATGACCAGAAGCCTTGAATTTAGTGATCTTAAGGAACGTGGTGGATTGTAGGGCGAAAGAAGGTCCGTTAAGTACATAGGTGCTAAACCATTTAGGGCTTTATAGGTCAGTAGTAGTATAACTTTAATCACCAAAATGACATAAAAATGTATTCATGACTTAAAATAGCTTGAATGTAACTCTACACCCTTGCCTCATTTAGTATACGCAGTCATTTTTGGTAGAATTATTCCAAAAAATATTGTTGGGTTTTATGGCACTCTAAAAAAAGCTGGGTTATTTCAACACATGTTTGGGTCAAATATGGACAAACCCAACCAGTGGGTTTAGACATGTTATTAAATAATGTAATCCAATGGTTGGGTTTGCCCATATTTGGCCCAAACATGTGTTGAAACATCCCAGCATTTTTAGAGTGTGTAACATTCTTTGCACTAGACTCTGCTATGCAGGATTTATATGTAACATGAACAGCTTTTGATATCTCTGCTCTTCAGAAAGAGGTAATTATAATAGCTTTTTTCAATTTCTATGCAAAATAAGGTTGCTGCAACAACCTTGATTTGGAGTTTTAAATGCTAAAGAAAGCACTTTCCTCCAAACGCAGAGACCATAGCAACATAATTGGTTTTCTGAGCGGTGACACTATGTTTTTGCTGAGGGAGCCTCTCTCAGCTCTTGATTTCTGTGGTTGTGCAAGAAGAAGCCAACAAAAGAAACATGTTTACCTTGAACATTGTCTTCTCGGACTCTTTGCCCTGCTGGAAAAAAACAAAAACAAAAACAAACAAACAATAGAAACCATAAAAGAATCCTAATGGTTTTAATGGTTATAAAGTGAAATGTATTGGTTTTAATGGAAACTGTAATGGTCCCAGTAGGTCTCCATTGGTAATTTGCTTTCTTCTATTGGTGGCATGTTTTGTCTTTTTTTTGTTTTAATTGAAACTGTGATGGTCCTAATAAGTCTCTATTGGTAATTTGCTTTCTTCAATCGGTGGTATATATTCCTTTCGTAGTCACTCCGAGTTACGTCGAATGACGGAGAATGGGGGTTTCGCATAGAAAGCCAATCATCTTTGAGTATTTAAAAACGAGCCAATGGCATGAAATGCCTTGGGGCTGCGGAAATTTGCATAGCGTAACCCGCCCCACCCCATGGGTATAAAAGGAGGAAGTGAAACGCAACCGCAGTATGTTTTTGCTTCGGAGCCAAGAGACTTCTTCACTCCTAAAGCCAGTTTCACTGAGACAACTCTTCGAGACGAGCGTCCTTTTCAGTGTTGGTGTGACGGCGGTACCAAGAGATTCTGCATTGTCTGCGATCTGAGCAGTGGTCTGCCAGACTTTGCACTTCTCCCTGGACGCCTCAGCGCTGAAAGAGTGAATTTCCTCCTCTCCATTGAAAGAGCTGCACGTGGCACGTCTTTTAAAAGATGGTTCGCCCGTGTTCTTCTGGGTGCGGTCGATTCATGTCATCTTCTGATGGTCACGATCGCTGCTCTGTGTGTCTGGGCATTCAGCATGCAGCAGCAGCGTTCGTGGGATGACTCATGTTCCTTCTGTGGGAACATGACCATCTCTACACTGTGATCTAGACTCAATGATCTGACAAAAGTGAGAGTCCCCGCGTCCGCTACTCGTTCTGCTTCTTCTTCTAGAAGCTCTTCGATTCGCGGACAGGGTGATTTATCGGTGACTGTGTGGAACAAACCCCCGACGTTAGCTCCTCGGGCCACACCCACCGTCCCCAGTGTTAGAGCCAGCGAGCGCCGAATCGCTTCAGGCGTCTGCCTCTGTTTCGTTCGGCGCTCCAGAGGATGATGCGATGTCGATCGCAGCATCACAAGGCGGGCTTGACTCCTCGGGAAGTGAGGATGCGGCTGCGTTGCCTCCTTCGGGAGCGCCAGCGTTGCCCGTGTCTGATCCCGAGATGACGGCCATGCTATCTCGGGCCGCCGTGAGCATCGGGTTAGAGTGGTACCCTCCGCCCTGTTCCGATCTCTCGCGGATGGATAATTGGTTTTTGGGCAAGGCTGCCGCCGCAAGGCCACAGCCAACCCCAATACCTTTTTTCCCCGAGCTGCATACGGAGCTGACGCACACTTGGAAGGCTCCTTTGACCTCCCGAGAGCGCGCTTCAGCCTCCCCCGCCTTTCCTCCCCTCGACGGTGCGGTTGCCCGTGGGTACGCTGGGATTCCCCCGGTGGAGCGCTCTGTTGCGATGCAACTGTGTCCACAGAGCGCGTCCTCCCGCGGTACTCCTAAGCACCCTTCCAAAGCCTGTAGGTTCTCGTCGTCTATGGCGGCGCGCTCCTATAGAGCGGCGGGACAGGCAGCTTCCGGCCTGCATGCAATGAGCACTTTGCAAGTTGTTTCAAGGAGAGCGCCACAGCCCCCTCAGGCCGCGCGCCCCGCTAAACGCCAGGCGAAGCGGCGTTCCTGAGACGGGCTGCTCAGTGATGAAGTCGAGTGTTTCCCAGGAGGCGGTAGCAGGCCCCCTCCTTCCCCCGGTGGAGGGCCGGGGGAGAATCTTTTGTTCTCAGCTCCCCGCTGCTCACCCACGATGTCACAGCGCGTCGCCTCACTCATTCCTCTCTGTCTCTGAGGGTGCGGAAGGGAGCATGTGTCGTCCCTCGACTACACCACTCCCCTCCCCCTCTATCACCAGACCTCCAGCAGAACAGACCCCCGTGGAACGCTGGTCCTTCCCTGGTCTCTTCTGTCGGGGAACGGGGCTCGACTGTGCACCCGCACGGGGTAACTCCTGTGCGCATGCCGGTCTCCCCGCCTCGCTGCCCCTCCGGGGGGACGTCTGTGGTTCGCATGACCCCGCTGGTTCAGTTCCTGGGAGCCTGGCTAGAGCTCCCCAGCCTGTCCCGATGGGTCATCAGAACGATCAGATTTGGCTACGTGATTCAGTTCGCACGGTCTCCTCCCCGTTTCAGGGGAGTTCGCTTCACAGTGATCGGTGGCAATGCCCCGGTCATGAGAGTGGAAATTGCGACCCTGCTGGCGAAGGGTGCAATCGAGACGGTCCCTCCAGCCGAGATGAGGTCAGGGTTTTACAGCCCCTACTTCATCGTCCCCAAGAAGACCGGTGGGTTACGACCGATCCTGGATCTGCGCATTTTGAACCGTACTCTTCATCGATTGCCGTTCAAAATGCTCACAGCCAAACACATTTTCGAATGCGTCCGATGTCACGGTTTAACCCCCTCAAATGTGAAACTTACACTTAAACTGAAACTGAAACTTACCATAACGACCTATTGGTTTTCGTTAAACCGAGAAAAATGGAATTTTGTTTTATTGACGATCACTGAGAAATGGTCTCATATAAAATATAAAATACAAAAAACATTTATTATTTTCAAGGTGAAAAGGATTCATTTGCCTTGATCCACGCCGAAAAACACGTCTAAATGTCACGTTTTTGATGAAGCAGCCTAATGAGTAAAATGTCTATTTTTCCGGTGTCCCCCAGCTCCTCGTTTAAGCAAAAGGTACGCTAAAACAACATATTAAATCGACGTTAAACCACGTTAACCGTGTTAACCATAACCTTTTAAATACTCGACCTAGTTCCGTTGCTTAGCAACGGGAAGAAACTCCTGTAACTCCAGTGCCCAAACCGGTATCACGACAAGACATGAAATAATCACGTTGGTCCACTTTGGAAAACGTGTAGATGTCACGGTTTGACTGATAGTGATAGTTTAAACCCTGCTGAAAAACCAAACAAACAAACAAAAAAAAAAACAATAGAAACCATAAAAGAATTCCTAATGGTTTTAATGGTTATAAAGTGAAATGTATTGGTTTTAATGGAAACTGTAATGGTCCTAGTAGGTCTCTATTGGTAATTTGCTTTCTTCTATTGGTGGCATGTTTTGTCTTTTTTTGGTTTTAATTGAAACTGTGATGGTCCTAGTAAGTCTCTATTGGTAATTTGCTTTCTTAAATCGGTGGTATATGTTTTCTATTGGATACCATTAAGGACCAGTAGAACACCTTTGAAAATTATAGGTTACATGTTGGTATCTACTGGACACCATGAACCATTAGGACTCCAATAAATTTAGTGTTTCCTTTGGTTTGATAATAATGATTAAATATAGCCCAGACAGCAAACTGACATTGAATCAACGTGGGAAACGACGTCTCTCATGACATTGAAACAACGTTGATTTTGCTCATCGAATTAACGTTGAACCAACGTCAGACGCGGCATTCTTCAAAGCTAAATGAAAATCGAAAATTGGTTTGCTTTCATAACGTTGAACCAACGCGTTGATTTCAAGTTAATTCGATGAGCAAAACAATGTCAGATCAACGTTGTTTCGATGTCATGTTTCCACGTTGATTCAATGTCAGTTTGCTATCTGGGAGGCTACACATGATTAATAGGCTAGATACAGTTTTTAAAAACTGGTCATAGCCATTGGTCAAAACATTGGTCCCATGTGATTTCAGGTTTACCAGCTCTTGTCGGGAGTGATCAGGTCAAACCCTGACCCACACATATTGTCCTAACCATTAAATATATTCAAATCATGACCAATACAAATTTGTAATGGAATTCATTAAATATGTTCAAATCTTGACCAATGCAAATTTGTAAAGAAATTCATTAAATATGTTCAAATCATGACCAATACATGTTTGTAATGGAAACCATTACAAATCAGAACCAATACAAACTGCAATTGAAACCATTAAATATATCATTACCAATACAAATTTGTAATGGAAACCTATTCATCCTAATAGAATATTGCCCAAAACACACTACATAATGGACACCATTTTGTAATGGTTTAAATGGTTAACGGCTGATGGTTTGTAATGGTTTTGTAGTGGAAACCATTACCATTTCTGTAATGGTTTCTATTGTTTTTTTCAGCAGGGTGCTGAGGGGAAACGAGATTTGCTTGAGTGTCTGACATTCTCTAAAGAAGTCCTCTGTAATTGCCAGCACTGCGGTTTGATTATGGCTGCAGCCCATGGGGAGTGTGTGTGTGCGCGAGTGTGTTTCTCCTTCTTGAAAAATAATTAGAACTTTGCAGTTTTTTTTTTCACAGTTTGTTGCTTTAGTACAGACACCTCTGCGTTGTATGATTGTGGGTGTGAATAGTAATTGGGAATTTGGAGGTTGTGAAATTAACACGGACAGTAATTGAATCGCTGCGCTGTTGCTTACTACTGTTGTTACTTGCCAGCTGCATCGGGTGGGGGGTCACTTCATTCGGCTTCATTGTCTGCACTTCCATTGGTCATCACAGAGTTGCTGCCTGGAAGAATCATGTAAGGATTTCTTTTTGGATTTCCAGATCTGGGCCGGCACAAAATTGCTGTCTGGGGAAAGTTGTAAGTCCTGTATTTGAGCCATTAAAGGGGACCTATAATGCAATTTTTTTTTTTTTTTTGATTTTCGAATTTACTTCGCAACTGTTAAAAAAATTATGTTGCATCTTTGCATACAAAAAGTATGTTGCATCTACAATCCAAAGTTCTTCTTTCAAATCAAATTAATTTTAAATTAAAACATTTTAGTAGTGTGTTTGTTACCCAGAGTACAGTGCATCAGCAATTTACATGCATGAAAGTCTTTTTAAGTCAATTAACTAGAAAACACTGGAAAGAAAATCAAACCATTATACAATGAAAAACAATACAAACTAAAAGTTCAAATGACACTATGAAAATAAAACAGAAAGATTATTATATTTTCTACCATGCAATAAAATAAAATAATCATCTAAAAATTAGGAAACAAAGATGCATCTAGACTAAAATTACCAAGGAATATAAATGAAATCACACAGCTTAGTGCCGATAAAAGCAATGCTAACAGTCTCAAGGTCTGATAAGAGATCAGCCCTTTTTTATTATAATTAAACACATCAGTCAAATATAACATTTTCACTGCATGGGCATAATCTGACAGAAGGTTCACCAGAAGCACCCTCTATGAATATTTATACATTCAATCAAGTGTTACAAAAAGAATTTTTGTTAAAATGCACAGAAGCTTTCATTAAAAAGACTAAAACAGGATGGCAGTGTGGTTGTCCAGAGGGTTATTTCTGTGCTCGTGTATAGGCTGAAGATTGCCTGAAAAGACATGCAGGTTGCCTGAGCTCCTCACATCAAAGCACTACAAACACTGTTTGAAATTCAGTGAAAGTGCATTTAATAATGCAGGAGAGCATGTGCCCAGGGAGAACATGTTTGGCGATGCCTTCTCGCTCGCTCAGCTGTTTAACTGCACCCCATTTTCCCCATATTTCAGAATTTGACTTCAGGGCCAGCCAGTTTGGTTTGTTTGGTGGAATATCAAAAAAAAAAAAAAAAAAAATCATCAAAGATTATAAAGAAAACGTCTCGGTTACGTATGTAACCCTCGTTCCCTGAGTAGGGAACGGAGACGTTACGTCAGAAGTGACGGAGATTGGTGGGGTTTCGCATAGAAAGCCAATCCTCTTCGAGTATTTAAACACGAGCCAATGGCATGCAATGCCTTGGGGCTGCGGAAATTTGCATAGCGTACTCCGCCCTACTCCGTGAGTATAAAAGGAGGAAGTGAACGCAACCGCAGTATGTCTTCGCTGAGGAGCCAAGACTGAACTCGGCATCTACCCAGCGATACAGCAGAAGTGGCAGGGAGACGTAACGTCTCCGTTCCCTACTCAGGGAACGAGGGTTACATACGTAACCGAGACGTTCCCTTTCGTAGTCACTTCGAGTTACGTCAGAAGTGACGGAGATTGGGGGTCTGTGCCATCACGCCAACTTCAGGCTGTCTTCCAGTGCCCTGCGAAAGTCTGAACCCCCGAGCCTTACCTGTTTTCCTTAGGGGATCCGACTTAGACACAGGATTACCAAGGTACACTGGGAAACATATCCGAAGGGGACATGCTACCAGCTGCCTACCGAAGGGAGGACTTACGAATACACATATGGCCACATAGGAACACATATGGAATCACTGGAGCACCAACCGCAGGTGGCTACTAATTTCAGCTCCAGGGGTGGCAGATGGCTTGCCAAGGAAGACACATGCTCAGAGAGGCTTACAGTGGATAATACACATGAGACGGTTACCAAGGGGAACCGTACGCATGGAGGCACCTAGCCAGCATCCAGAGCCACAGCAGTGGTGCCCGCATCGTCGGTGCTGGAGGACTCAAGGCTTCAATGGAAGAACTGAGGAAATATCGCACTTATCCAGTCCGGGGAGTGGAGTGGCGAGCAAGCGAAGACACCTGAGCGGATCCAGAACTGGCCGAAACGAGTACGTGAGAGGATACCGGCTCAATTCGCAGATTATAGAATCTGGCGAAGGTGTTGGGTGTCGCCCAGCCTGCAGCTCTGCAGATGTCTGTTAGCGAGGCGCCGTGCGCTAAAGCCCAAGAGGAGGCCACACTCCGAGTGGAATGGGCCGTCACACCAAGGGGGCACGGAAGGCCTTGCTGCTGGTAAGACAAAGCAATGGCATCCACAATCCAGTGGGACAGCCGTTGCTTTGAGAGAGCCCTTCCCTTCTGGCTCCCTCCATGACAGACAAAGAGCTGGTCTGAGGTCCTGAAACACTGCGTTCTGTCGACATAGGTGCGGAGAGCACGTACCGGACAGAGCAGTGCCAAGGCTGGGTCTGCCTCCTCCGGGGGCAGCGCTTGCAGGTTCACCACCTGGTCCCGGAAGGGAGTGGTGGGAACCTTGGGCACATATCCAGGCCGGGGTCTCAGGATCACGTGAGAGTAAGCCGGCCCGAACTCCAGGCACGCTTCGTCAACGGAGAATGCGTGCAGGTCCCCCACCCTCTTGATGGAGGCCAATGCAACCAGGAGTGCTGTCTTCATGGACAGAACTTTAACTCTACCGATTGCAAAGGCTCAACGGGATGCCTCTGCAGAGCACTTAAAACTACCGAGAGGCTCCGGGGGTCTTCTCCGCGAGAAGAGCACCAATTGACGAAGAGGTACCACTTCAACGCATAAAGGTGTCTCGTGGACGACGCTCTTGCGGAAGTGATGGTTGCCGCCACCGCAGGTGGCAGCGAACTCAAACCTGCCTCGTGCCGTCCAGGAGCCACACGTGCAGCCTCCAAAGATCGGGACGAGGGCCTTGGTGGGCCAGTAGGGGGCTACCAGCAAGACCTGCTCCTCGTCCTCCTTGATCTTGCACAACACCCGTGCAAGGAGGCTCGCTGGGGGAAACGCATACTTGCGTGGGCCCCGTGGCCAGCTGTGCGCCAGCGCATCCGAGCCGAGAGTGCCGCGGGTCAGAGAATAAAACTGGGCGCAGTGGGACGAGTCCCGAGAGGCGAACAGGTCTATCTGTGCCTCCCCGAACTCGTCCCAAATCAGCTGGACCGACTGGGGATGGAGTCGCCATTCGCCGGAGATGGGGCGGACCCGGGACAGCTCGACGGCTGCCCAGTTCCGGTCTCCAGGAATGTAAACTGCATGAAGGGACCTCAGGTGCTTCTGACTCCATATCAAGAGGTGGCGGGCGAGCTGCGACAACTGGCGTGAGCGTAGACCCCCCTGGTGGTTGATGTACGCTACTGCCGTAGTGTTGTCTGAGCGGACAAGCACATGCTGGCCCTTGAGCAACGCTCGGAAGCGGTGTAGGGCGAGCCGTACTGCCAACAGCTCGAGGCAATTGATGTGCATGAGGCGCTGGGCTCCTGTCCAGGAACCGGCGGCTGCATGCCCATTGCACATGGCACCCCAACCCGTGGTAGATGCATCCGTGGAGACAACGAGATGCCTGGAAACTCGCTGAATAGGGACGCTGGTCCGTAAGAAGCTGAGGTTCGACCACGGGAAGAAGGTTCGGCGGCACGCTGGAGTCACTGGAACTCGGAGCGAGCCGCGATGCCATGCCCACCTCGGGACTCGATCGCGAAGCCACAGCTGAAGCGGTCTCATATGAAGCAAACCGAGCGGCGTTGCCGCGGCCGCGGATGCCATATGCCCCAGGAGCCTCTGAAATAGTTTCAGTGGAACCGCACTCTTGCCCTCGAACTGTCGAAGACAAGTCAGCAGTGAGTGCGCGCGCTCGTTCGTGAGCTGCGCGGACATGGCGACCGAGTCTATCTCCATGCCGAGAAAAGAGATCCTCTGCACGGGGCAAAGTTTGCTCTTTTCCCGGTTGACCCGAAGGCCCAAACGGGCTAGGTGCCGGAGCACCAAGTCTCTGTGTTCGCAAAGCTGAGCTCGAGAGTGTGCTAGTATCAGCCAGTCGTCGAGATAATTCAGGATGCGAACCCCGTGTTCGCGAAGGGGAACAAGGGCTGCCTCGACGATCTTCGTGAAGATGCGAGGGGACAGAGCTAACCCGAATGGGAGAACGGCGTACTGATATGCCTGGCCCTCGAAGGCAAACCGAAGAAACGGTCTGTGTCGAGGTAAGATGGACACATGGAAGTACGCGTCCTTCAGGTCGATCGCTGCAAACCAATCCTGATACCGAACACATTCGAAAATGCGTTTGGCCGTGAGCATTTTGAACGGTAGTCGATGGAGAGAACGGTTCAAAATGCGCAGGTCCAGGATCGGTCGTAACCCACCGGTCTTCTTGGGGACAATGAAGTAGGGGCTGTAAAACCCGGACTCCACCTCGGCTGGAGGGACCGTCTCGATTGCACCCTTCGCCAGCAGGGTCGCAATCTCCGCTCTCAGGAGTGGGGCATTGCCACCAACTATCGTGGAGCGAACTCCCCTGAAATGGGGAGGAGACCGTGCGAACTGAATCGCGTAGCCGAATCTGATCGTTCTGATGACCCAGCGGGATATCCCGGGAAGCACTAGCCAGGCTTCCAGGAAGTGAGCCAACGGGGTCATGTGAACCACAGACGTCCCCCCGGAGGGGCAGCGTGGTGGGTCGACTGGCACGCGTGCAGGGATGACCCCGCTCGGATGCGTCGAAGCCCGCTCCCCGACGGAAGGGACCAGGGAAAGCGGAGCGTTCCACGGGGGTCCGTTCCGCCGGGGGTCTGGCGACAGAGGGGGAAGGGATTGGCGTAGCCCGGGGACGACACTCGCACCCTTCCGCACCCTCAGAGACAGAGAGGAATGTGTGGGCTGACGCACTGGAACGTCGAGCGCACTCATTCCAGTCTGTGGGCTCAGTGATGATGTCAAGTCTTTCTTAACCAACTCAGGGCGCTGCCCACCCGTGGGCGAGCAGCGGGAACTGAAAACGAAAGATTTTCCCCCCGGCCCTCCACCGGGGGCAGGAGGGGGCCTGCTCCCGCCTCCTGGGGAAAAACTCAACTCCATCACTGAGCAGCCCGTATCAGGATCATCGCTTACCTGGCGTTTAGCGGGGTGTGCGGCCTGAGGGGGCTGTGACGCCTGCCGGCGGCCTCCTCCACGCCGTGGCCCGGATGAAGGCTGCTGCTGGGGCGGGGCGGGAGGCAGGGGAGCCGCGGGGGGGCGTCCTCGGCGGCGAGCAGCGGGAGGCATCTGTGCCGACGACTGGGTGGAGGCAGCAGCTGGTCGTCGGGGCAGAACATGTTTGATTGCCTCCGTCTGCTCCTGGGCAGTGGAGACTGCTGGGCAAGAGTTCTCGACTGCACCGCCAAAAAAGGCCAACCTGGGAGAGAAGGGCGTCGAGCAGACGAATCCGCTCAGCGCTCCGAGTGTCTGCCAGGTTGACGCTCCTGGACCACACTAGTGGCCATCACCTGACCAACGGCGCGAGCGGCCACTTCGTTGCCCTTTTGGAGAGCAAGGTCAGTGGCGGACCGCAAATCTTTGAATGCCGTTGGATCAGTCCCGCCCTCGAGCATATCTCTGAGCATCTGCGCTTGCACAGTGCTCATCGCATGCAAAGCGGAGGCCGCCCGTCCCGCCGCTCTACAGGAACGCGCCGCCATGGCAGACGAGAACCTACAGGCTTTGGACGGGTGCCTAGGAGGACCACGGAGGAGGCGCCCTGTGGACACAGCTGTATCGCAACAGAACGCTCCAGCGGGGGCATCCCAGTGCACCCACGGGCGGCCCCCCCATCGAGGGGGGAAAGGCGGGGGAGAGATCGCGCTCTCGAGTGGACAGAGGAGTCCCCCAAGAGCGCGATAACTCCGCATGCAGCTCGGGGAAAAAAGGCAATGGAGTTGGCCGTGGCCTCGCGGCGGCAGCTTTGTCCAAAAACCAATTATCCCTCCGTGAGAGATCGGGGGAGAATGGAGGATGCCACTCTAACCCAATACTCCCAGCGGCTTGAGACAGCATGCCGTCAGCTCGGGATCCGACACGGGCAGCGCTGGCTCTCCCGAAGGGGGCAGTGCAGCCGCATCCTCATCTCCCGAGGACTGTAGCCCACCTAGTGATGCTGCGATCGACATCACATCATCATCTGGAGCGCTGCTCGAAGCAGCCGGTACCGCTGAAGAGGCAGCCGACCGAATCGAACTAACGCTCGCTGGCTCACGCACTGAGGCGGGAGGTGTGGCCCGAGAAATCGTCGGGGCTTTATGCCACACCGTCACCGTTAATTCGCCGGGTCCCCGGTCGACGGGCCCCCTTTCGTGAAGGAAGCCGATCGAGTAAGGGGGACCGGGGCTCTCACTCTAGTGAGATTTTTTTTTTTTTTTTATATATATAAAAATATATATTCTATATATAAAATATAATTTCTTTATATATATATATATATATATCTTTTTTTTTTTTTAACCTCAGTGTGGAGATGGTCATGTCCCCATAGCAGGAACATGAGTCATCCACGAACGCTGCTGCTGCATGCTGAATGCCCAGGCATACAGAGCAGCGATCGCGACCATCAGATGACGACAGAAATCGACCGCATCCAGAAGAACACGGGCGAACCGTCTTTAAAAAGACGTGCCGCGTGTAGCTCTTTTACAGAGAGGAGGAAATTCACTCTTTCAGCGCTGAGGCGACCAGGGAGAAGCGCAAAGTCTGGCAGACCACTGCACAGATCGCAGGCAATGCAGAAACTCGCTGGGTACCGCCGTCACACCAACACTGAAGAGGACGCTCGTCTCGAAGAGTCTTGTAATAGCTTTCAGGAGTGAAGAGGTTCTCTTGGCTCCGAAGCGAAAACATACTGCGGTTGCGTTCACTTCCTCCTTTTATACTCACGGAGTAGGGCGGAGTACGCTATGCAAATTTCCGCAGCCCCAAGGCATTGCATGCCATTGGCTCGTGTTTAAATACTCGAAGAGGATTGGCTTTCTATGCGAAACCCCCCCAATCTCCGTCACTTCTGACGTAACTCGAAGTGACTACGAAAGGGAACTGATATTTTTTTCACATGATACTGCCAAAATGCATGCTTTAATGTTTTTGATTTTATCCAAGCAGAATCCTCTAACCGAGCATGAGATTTTAAAGAGTAACTAAACACTAAACCAACTTTTTTAGTTAATGATCTGTAAGAATGGATCTTTATTAATACCAGTCATTGATTCGAGTAACTTTTTTAACATTTGTGTGTAAAGTGTTTCATTTCTATATATGGTGTAAAAACCATATATATATCAGATATCTATATAAAGTATGACAGATATCTATATAAAGGCTAGATATGTCGTCCACGCTGCTGGCCAATGGAGGTCGACGTCTGCACCTGGCGGCCATCTTGTCACAGGCAGCTCGCTCACTCGTAACATTGTGTTAATGGTACATGTACTATTTTAATTACCATAACTTGCTCAATTTTCTACCGATTTTCAAATGGTTTATTTTGTTATAAACGTCAGAGATGTAGTTATGACACTGCGTACTTATGAATGTGTATGTTTTCTGTAAATCGAGGTCTGTATGTATTGTTCTTGTTCTACTTTGTGTGTTTTTGATATGGACCCATTGGTCTGAAATAAAGAGTAAATAAATAAATAAATAAAAAGTGTATAAATAAATAATCATCCAGATAATTATAGCCACGTTAATAACGTTTGTAAGAAACCAAACCGTTTGTAAATCCGTCAAGATTTCAACAAGATAAGAGTATTTGTGTTTGTGCTGACCACTCATCTTACATCAGCTTGTCTGTGACAAGATGGCCGCCGGTGGTGACGATGGAAACTCCACCGTAACACATCTATCTTTTATATACATATCTATGGTAAAAACGTCTTAGTGCTGCCCTCTTCAGGTTGAACGGTGGCTACTGCAGTTGAATTTTCCTATTGGATGTTTCGCACTTCGTGACGTACGCAGGTTTCAGCTCACCACGCGAGCTACGCCCTTGGCAGTATAAAAAAACAGCTTGTTTCGTCAAAACCACTGTAGCGAGTCAGGAGTTGGAATTGCAAGTATTGAAAACGATCAGGATAAAGTGTTTTAGCATCTATTTCGTCCTCTCTGTCTCCACTGGGGTCCGCCCACTTTTTCAGCATTTTTAAAATATTGCCAGTGGGTGTAGTCAGGCTCTTACAGGGGTTTATTTACCCTTAAATGGGCTGAAAAGTTCCTGAAACTTGGTTTGGTTGAAATCAATATCACTAGCTAATGTTTTTTTTTTCTCCTCTGTTTTTAATGATGGTTTTGGGTTTAGTATTTCTATTCTTATCAGTCCATTTGCAGCTATAACTATCATAAACAGCATTTTCAATTACTTTTTAAGCCACAAACCTCTAATACTCTTTATCTCATTGTTATATAACTTCTTTTACTTGGTTACATTCCCCTCTCAACTTTTGTTTTTGGGGACAAAATATGTGGGATTTTTTCCTAATTGTCTTCCATAAAACAACAACAACAACATAAAATATTTAACAATAAGAATGTGTTATGTCAAAGGCAGCAGACAGGGAAATAAATTCCTTTTAAAATATATCAGACACTAGTAAATATGTTGATTGGAATTATATTAGGGCTGTCAAGCGATTAATTTTTTTAATGATGTGTCAGTTAATTAATGTAATTAAACAATTTAATTGTACATCAGATTTGGCTGAGAAATTTCTCACAAAAGATCATTTAAAGTCATTATTGTGTTTAATGAGAAAATCATCAAATAGACATTACAAAAAGTATAGCTTTAGAAATAAATATTTGATTCAACATACAATTTATTATACATAAACCTAGTTACACACGGGTGAATAAAAGTAAATGAACTGAATTTTCTTTTTCAAACTATCCCCAAAGTATGACTTTTTTTATGAAGTGATAGGTCTACTCTAAATAAGAAACTAAAACTGCCAATAGGTGGTGGTAAATGTCTACATGAGTAAGTCATTTAGTCATTTGTTCATTCAATTCGATCAAACGGATGATTCATTCATGAATGAAGTAAATGGTTCTCTTTTTGAATGGGTCATTGAATCATTGATTCACCCAATTGATTTGCTCAAGACATGGATTCATTTAGAGACGAAACACCGTTGTGTGTTTCTCAGAGACACTAACACAAGGCTAACACAATATTAACTTCTTATTTATTGAATTGATGTATAAAATCAATATCACATTTGTCAAAAACAGCACTTGTGTGATATTGCGCTCATTACTCATGTGATATTATAATTATATCATATGCTATTAATATGAGACAAAGACTTGTTTACTGGGGCATTTTTGCCCTGATATCTTGAATTTTAGGGGCACTGTAACTGCATTCAATAATCTCCATCACACAGGGAGTTGTTGCCCTGCTTCATGTTTATCTGTCACAGATATTCAGTTTTATTTTTTATCCTAGTTTCGTTTTCAGGGACTTTTAGTTTGTATTCATTAGTTTCCTGGTCTGCTTTGTCTAGTTTCCTGCCACTTATTTGTTGTCACAGAGACTAATTTATTCAGCACAAGTGTTCATCATTATTTCCGTCATTTGCTTTGTATTTAAGTTGCAGTCTTTTCAGTGTTCATTTGCCCGGCCACATTGAAGTGTTGAGGTTATTTTAGTTTGCCTGCCTTGTTTTGTGTATTCTAATGTGGATTATTAAAGTCTTTGTGAACCTGACCGTCATCTGCCTGTTCTTCCTGCAACACCCTGTGACAGATGACCGGACCTACAATGGATAAAGCAGCGCAGATTGCCACTCTGGCCCGGAGTGGCCAGAACATTATGGAGTTTGCTCTTCAGTTTTGCCATCTCGCTGTTAGATCTCAATACAATGATGAGGCAATCAAATCTTTGTATTTAATCGTGTTTAACTACTACCATCAAGTAGACCTCCCAGATACCCAATGAATTGACTGACTTGACTGAGGGAGGCGATACTTTGATGTGTGGAGAGTGTCTACCCCTGATCCTTGTACATCCAGACCCAGAGCCCAGCCCATCACTACCCTTGACCGCTGTGATTTAGACAGAGTCCCCGGCAGAAAGCAGGCTTCTGCTTGAGCCAGAACCCAAGGAAGAGAGGACAGTGCCGACCATCGCCCCAGAGCTGAAGCCACAGAGTGAGTCTGACCAGGTACTGGTGGTCTTGGATAGATTTGGCTGAAAGATTTGAATACAGAGGTACTACTTCCCACCCTACCCCACCCTGAACCATCGGTACCTTCATCTTCTGGCGCTGCCCAGCACTAAGACTAATACAGTGCCATGTATTGAGACTGTTTCATGATCCTGTATTAACTCAGAATTATCATCACTGATCCTGCCTAGCCTCCCTCTCTCGCCTCCGCTCCTAAGCTATGCCAGTCCTTCAGTCCCTCCTCAGCTAGTTGCCATAAGCCCTCCATCTTCCCCTCTAATGCCATGCTGCACAGAAAAGCCTCAGATCTTACCTTCACAAGCTTAGCTTAGGCTAGTGGATCCCCTAGCTCTGCCTTGGGTTGCTAATCTTATCGCTTCACCTTGACCTGTTGACTTCCCCTTGGCTACTCCCACCCTAGGCTCCACCAGAGACCCTTGGCATTGTGGCTCCATCAGGCTCCCTCATCCCTCCGGCTCCACCTACGCCAAGGACTCCATCTCTCCACCCCTTTAGCTCCAGCAGGCTCCACCTTGGTCCTCGGTTGCACTGTGCTCTGCCTCAGTCCTTGGACGTTCAACGCATTGCCTCCCCCTTGGTCACCAGAGCCAGCGGTGTCGCTTAGTCCCATCGGGTCTACGTCTGCGCCTTGGGCTCCCCTAACAATGGTTCCATCTCTGTTGGTCGTTCTCTGGATGTTGTCAGCTACTTCACCATCATGGTTCCTCCCTCCATCGACTCCGCCGTGGGCTATCGTCATGGCTGAGCTATGGGTCCACACCACCTGGCCACTCTGTCCATCATCTCTGCCGTGGCTGCTTCTCTCTTCCTTCCAATCCGCCTTGGTCTTGTCTGCCTCCTCTCACCATCCCTTCGTCCTCCTCCTAAGCCGCCTTATTATCCACAACACAGAGCGAGGTCCCGCCTTCCGGGAGGCGGGTGACATACTTTAACAGATATTCAGTTGCTTTTTTTTAACCTGAAGCTTTTCATCAACCTTCTCAACAATAAAATTATTAATATAACCCTCCACTGCATAGTTAATGCCCTTTAGGTGAATTCAAGATTATATATAATTTTTCTGTCTCCAAAAATCACCAATTGCCTCCTGTGAAATGTCTCCTACTGTGACAGATGCCATAGCGCCCGAGCCGTGATTGTCCGAGTGAGTGGAGGGGGCGTGGCTTAGCCATAGATCAATTGTCAGGGTTTGTTTTGTTTGTTTTATGAATGGCTCAGCTAAACAGGCCAATAAGACTAACTACCATTATTCATTTTAATTATACTAATGTCTACTTAAAACGTCTACAAATGTATAAAACTGATCAGAGATCTGGTAAAACCCACAGTTCTTTGGTTCTCAGTGGGTCCTCATGATTCATGGGTTGACAGAGAGTTTTGAAGTAATGAAGCCTCATGTGATTCTGGCTTTTTTTTATTTAGTTCCTTTTCTTTTTATTTCAACAGAGGCAAGGATCCGGAGCAGCTGGTGGCAACAGCAAAACCTCTGGGGCACAAGGTACTGTGAACATATTCCACACAAAACCAAACACATCATAGATCTTTAATCACTTTATGGCAGCTTCTAGAGTGAATACAAACAGTATGTCGCAGGAATTCTTTGTCTTGGAAAAGAAGAGATTCATCACGTTGTTGAGTTTGCCCCAAACAACCTTTAAGCATACAGAAAAGCCCAGCATCCCATCTGAAATCTTCAGGCATAAGCATTTTAAAGTATTCCCTGACAACAATAATTTTCTGCACTCTGCTCAGTGAAGGAAGAAAGAGTCTGGTAAGCATTTAAAATTGTGTGCTTGTGTATGAAAAAAAAGGTTGAAGAAGGAGGCAAAAAAAGAATAGCATTGAAGCAATGAACACAGTCCTCAGAGTTTTCTTATAAAAATGGCAACTAAATGAATCTGAACCAACAAATTGGCCCATACTTCTAAATCAGACTTAAAAGACTTGAGGGTTTTTCTGTTGTTGGTTTTCTACCTGATGAAGTAATGCTCTTGAGGATGCTGAAGCCCCAGGGAGAGCGAGGTACAGAGCTTATTGGGCAAGGCATAAGAACTGCATCTCAAAGGAGGCTGGTTTCACTGAAGCTTAAATCTTCACGGAAATGCAGATGATGCTTTAGACATGAGAACATAATAGAGTAATGCTAGCACCAACTCTCTTACTCTAGTATCACAAATGATTTTATACTACATATAGTACACATTATAGTAAATTCAAAAGCTTCCCGTTAAATCCAAATACCATTCAGTGACCACAAAATGTATTTGGATAATTTAAGCCAAATAGAAATATCTAAATTTCAATGCACTGAAATGTAAAATCAAGCAAACAAATGATGCTACAATTCATTTCTCAACAATTTAACTTCTTGGATTTATGAAATCAATTCCCCTCTCAAATTTGCTATATTATTAAATACATTTACGTTGCGATAATGTTGATATGGTATTGGCGTAAATAATAGACCTGCTGCACAGCAAGTACAGGACCTGCTACTGCCAATACACACACAACACTCTCCCACATAGCAAATTTTATCCGGCTCAGCTCCGTTTCACCCTCGGCCCACATACCGCAAAGAATGACAGCCTTATTGTGGCTTAGATCTGGACTGAAGACATGGACCACACATGGGCCAACGCTAGCCCAAGTCTCAGCCATTTAATAACCATTACAGGGCCTGAACTGGGCCAGAATTGGTAAAGCATATCAACACCAGCTTTTAACCAGACCCTCATCCATTTAATAACTAGCCCTACACTGAGACAGAATAGGTTTTATTCTTGGTACCAATTATCAGCCTTAAGTAAACCAAAACAGAGCCGCACATGAGCCTCATCTAGCCCAGTCCCAAAATAGAATTGTTATCTTTTATACATTGCATGCTACTTTATACTTTTTACAGTACTTGCCATCATTTGTTTTGTTTATATTATATTTTGGTAATTTTGTATGTAAACACAATAATTTCAATAAACTATATTAAATTTAATCAAAATGCGCACACACACAAACACACACAATCTATAAGACAAATGTACCAGACAGACAGTGTAATCATAATAAAAAAATATTATTGCAGAAAATGTCAAGGCAAAGTAGTCGAAATGATGGCGTGTAGCATCTGATTTCACGAGTTCACACTTACATATAATTAGAGTGGATAAGATTTAATGCGTATTTGGCGTGCTGTCCGGGGGAGGGCTCCGAGCTCCCCAAGCCCATAACTGTTGTACTTCCCAAGCATAACTGTTGTAAAACTTAAAGCTTCTTAGGGTCTTTATTGTGGAAAATTCCTCCCTCAAATAAATCAGGACAGAAGTGGTTGAAAGTGAACAAAAGAGATCAGGTGTAAACGGAAATGCGTCTTCATCTACTTGTGATCCGATCAGCTAAAACACATCTAAATACCAGGTGAAAACAGGGCCTGAGAATTAAAGATCGATCATTTGAGTTCAGCAACAAGCAGTACCATGATTTTTTTTTTTGTGCAATTATAAAGTCTGAATTGTGAGATGTAATTTCTGGTATAAACATTCATTTGTGTAAACAGAGAAAGGAACATGGTGAGAAAACCACTCATGTATTGACTGAAACATGAGGCCTGCTCTCTCTAGAGGTATATTTAAAGGATCTTGCTGTGCTTAACGTGTATGTCAAGGTTTTCCTCCTCCCTTGCTTAAATTGCTATTGAATTTGCCAACAGACTAATGCGCTGTTTCATCTCAAAGGTATTCACTACTGAGCTGCAATTTCTTACCCTTACAAAAAATAAACCTTCACATCTGGTACTTTTATGAATAGGGCTTGAAAGTCTTTTAAAACCATTGCTGTACAGGCAATGTTTTTGTTTTTTTAAAGCATTTAAAAAGCATTTTTAATGCATTTACTTTATATGTGGTTCATCGTTTTCAGAAACCAACATCCAGAGTTTAATCTTTATCTTGAATTGCCTAGACTTTAAATCCCTAATTTATGTTCTAGATAACAATAAATAAACATTAAATAAATAAAAACGATAATATGCCTTAAATTAGGCAACCAGTCAGTACTAGTAGTTTGGCACCAAATATTGCTAAACATTTTTTGCATACCGTAGTTCCCCTTCGTCAGATCACTACAACGTGAGTCAGAAGTGATTCTGACAAATGGGGATCGCTTGCGAGAGCCTATCTACTTCAAGTAAAATAAAATTAGCCAATGCATATTGGCATGCGATAATTGCACCAGCTGCTGTGCATCACTTCTTCAGGAGAACGCCTCTTCAAACTGGTGTTGGTGTTACAGCGTAGACAGCTGTAGATCTTGCAAAAAACAGCTGTTTTCACAGCTCAGAATGTTGCGCCTTCAATGAGAATGTGAGTGCTCACAGCAGGCTTGCACTATCGTCCTGTTTGTGTAGCCGCGGTCATCTCTGGGTGCTTCAGCACTAGAGTGAGCATTACAGTGAGCATTCCCCGATGAGACCACCTCTTCGGGCCCCTCACTCAAACATGCTGAGACTGTGTTTGTGGGTGGTTTATGCTCTCTTATGAGAGCATTAAAACGTCAGCGTCATTGTTCATCTTGCCTTCTCACGAGGGCTTCTCATAAAGGTTTATGGCCACGTTCACTGTCTCTCATGCCTGGCAGCTTTCGAGTAGAATTACTGGTCCTTCTCATGAGGGACCAAGTATTTAATTCGGGGTACCAGGGGAGGATCAGATGTTGATCGCTGCGTTGGAGAGAGGGCTGTTACACTCTGGAAATGATGAGGATGAGTTCCTACTGTAATGTTGTGTGTGCTCATGCTGAATCAGATTCAGACTTGACAGCACACTTTCCCGGGCTACTCTGGGGGCACAGTGCAATGCGTATTGCCTTGCCCCGCCTCCGTGCCTGCCCGGATCTGTGTGAAAAACTTTGGCATTATAGAAGCATATTTGTTCCATAAAGCCAAACATGCCAAAAGTTTTTCCTCTCTCACTACCCTTGGTGGGGAAGTGGCTTTGCTAATAGCAGACCACCTCTGCCCTGCTTGTGATGGCCACACTACAAGTCTGTGTGTGTGACCAAAACCCGCAGTATACAAGGGTAGTTCTGAGTCGGGGTTGAGCTGTGCTTAGTGACTTACCGTGGTTTGAGTCACAGCGCTGGCCCTCGGTCAGACGACGTCCACACTGGTCCAGAAGCGACCCAGGGCTAAATCTTGCAGAGGTGCGAGACATCACCAAAGTTCGCTGTCTCGATGCTCCTATCTCACAAGGTTGGCCTTTTCAGCAACACTTTTGAAGACTGTGCCCAGCAGCTCTCCATAGTTCAGAAGCAGGCTGAGGAAACCAAGAGCTTGACCCGATGTCCTACCGAGTCACTTGTGGTCTCTCCTCAGTCTTTTTGTCGCCAAGGGTGTCAGTCCCCTGTGAAAAATTGTCATAGCCAGCTCTACTGTGACATCTTTTGCAGGAAGACGGCGCCACCTGTCTCAGAAAACCTGTCTCAGCAAACCTCAGCCTGTTGGGCCTTCGGGTCAACTGGGACAAGAGCAAACTCTCCCCTGTGCAGAGGATCTCTTATCTCGGTATGGAGTTGTTTTTGGTCAACCAGACAGCGCGACTCACAGAGGAGCGTGTCCAGTCAGTGTTGGACTGCTTGAGTACAATCAAGATCAGGACAGTGGTCCCACTGAAATTTTTTCAGAGGCTACTGGGGCATATGGCATTCGCAGCCGCAGTAACGCTTAAGCACTGGCTTCATGGCCGAGTCCCGAGATGGGCGTGGCAGAGTGGCCCATACCGGGTGCACATCACCCTGCACTGCCTCCAAACCAGCCCGTAGTCTGACCCTTCGTTTTACTATGCGTTCCCCTAGAACAAGTGTCCAGGCATGCTGTGGTCTTCACAAATGCCTCTACCACCGGCTGGGGGACCACGTACAACAGGCATGCAGTTTCAGGTCTGTGGACGGGGCCTCAACTGCATTGCCTCGAGTTGCTCACAGTACGTCTGGGCCACCTCAAAGGGCAGCTATGTGGCAAGCACGTTCTGGTCCGTACGGAAAACAATGCGACCGTTGCGTACATCAACCGCCAAGGTGGTCTACGCTCCCGCCGCATGTCGCAACTCGCCCGCCAACTCCTCCCATGGAGTCAGAAGCATCTAAAGGTGGCTTTGTGCCATTCACATCCCTGGCGTGCTCAATCGTGTAGCTGTCAAGCTCTCACGCCAACGCTTCCGGGAGAGTGGCATCGGCACGGATGTACTGGCACACAGCTGGCCCCAGGGCCTATGCAAGTATGCGTTTTCCCCAGTGAGCCTTCTCGCACAGACACTGTGCAAGGTCAGGGAGGACGAGGAGCAGGTCTTGTTAGTTGCGCCATATTGGCCCAACCGGACCTGGTTCCCAGAACTTATGCTCCTCGCGACAGCACCTCCTTGGCCCATTCCTCTGAGGAAGGACCTACTTTCTCAGAGACAGGGCACTCTATGGCACCCGCATCCAGACCTCTGGAAACTCCCAAAACTGACGCGGAGGTTCTAGGTGACCTACCCCAAGCGGTTCTGCTAGAGCCCCCTCAACGAGGCGCCTCTAGGTTCTGAAGTGGAACCTGTCTGGTGTTCTTCCCCCAAAGATGTTCGATCAGAGTCGTGCTTTTTTCCTGCAAGATGGGTTGGAGCGAAGGCTAGCTGCCTCCACCTTAAAAGTGTATGATGCCGCTATTGCCGCACATCATGATGCTGTTGAAGGTAAGTCGTTGGGAAAGCATGATTTGATCGGGAGTGAGTTCCGCCTTGCCCCCGCCTCTATACCCTCTTGGGACCTGTCTCTGGTGCTCAGCGCACTGCAGAGACCTCCCTTTCAACCATTGCACCCAACTGAGTTAAAGATCCTGTCACTAAAGACAGTGCTCCTGACTGCTATCAAGAGGGTAGGGGACCTGCAAGCATTTTCCATCAACGAATCATGCCTAGAACTCGGGCCGGCCAACTCTCACGTTGTCCTGAGACCCCGACTCGGATATGTGCCCAAGGTGCCTACCACTCCCTTTTGGGACCAGGTAGTGAGCCTGCAAGCGCTGTCTTCGGAGGAGGCAGACCCAGCCATAGCTTTTCTCCGTCCCTTCCGTTCTGTGATTTTATGTGGACAGAACGCAAAGCTTCAGGAACTCAGATCAGCTCTTCGTCTGTTACGGAGGCCAGCAGAAGGGAAAGGCTGTCTCCAAGCAGAGGATGGCCCACTGGATAGTGGATGCCATCGTCTTGGCTTACGAAGCCCAAAGCGTGCCTTGCCCGTTCAGGCTGCAAGCACACTCAACTAGAACTGTTGCTTCTTCCTGGGCGTTGGCTCAAGGCGCCTCGCTGACAGACATATGTAGAGCTGCTGACTGGGCGACACCTAACACGTTCGCTAGATTCTATAGCCTCCGTGTAGAGCCGGTATCTTCCCGTATACTCACCCCCAGTGGCCAGAAGCACGAGGGACCCATTTTTAGTTTCGGCTTGCAATGCCATTCCTGCCCCCATGGGCTGGATACGTGCATCTATTGCTCCAGTAGTGTTCCCCAAAAATGGCTAACCCTGTGAGTTCCTCTGTCACCCCTGCGGCAGTTAGACGTTGCGGAGCGTCGTCACTCATATGCTTGTGTTACCTGTGTTAGGCTGGGTGTCCATTGTAGCGGTCCCTGCAGCTACCCCATATGTGTATTCCTCCACGATCAGCTCCTCTGTGGACAAGCCTGTGTCTTTCCCTCCACAGAGCTCGCTCTGTCGTCTCTGCTGGTGTTCTTTCCCCCCAATAAGTAGGCTGAAACCACCCCAGAGACTGGTATATGTTGTACTACCATGTATGGCTAGTCCATATGTTTATCTGTCACAGTACCTCCCTTCCAGGGTAGGATGTGGCTTCCACAGCATTCCCCTTCCCAAGGGCACGCTTTCCCAGCGTTATCCAATAAGTCACACTGAGTGGGTCTTGCAGAACAGCAGTGACTGACCAACACTCAGTCAGGCCAGGCGATTCAAGCGGAGCGCTGGAAGGTCCAGCAGCCGTGGCGTTTTGGTAGATATCCCCATTCGTTAGAATCACTTCTGACTCATGTTGTAGTGATCTGACAAAGAGGAACGTTTCGGTTACGTATGGTAACCCTCGTTCCCCGAGGAGGGAACGGAGACTTGAGTCCCCTCGCCACAGTTTCTGAGCTTCCGCTATTCGGCGGTGTCACAGGTCCGGCTCCTCAGTGGAAAAACAAGGATGCGAACGAACCTGCTGCTTCTGAAATGCGAGGGATACCATACGTAACCGAGACGTTATCCCTCTAAATCAATAGGAGCTGTTTTACTGTAAGGAAGTAATGTTACACCAATTTGTATCAGAATGTGCCATCTAACACCTGAGTGAAGATGACATTTTTATAATTTGCTTATTTCTTTTTCGCTTTTGTCTGATACCTTTGATAATGAGGAAACCCATCTGATCAGTGAATTTTCAGTGAATATAAAATGGAAATTAACATAAAATATTACTATATAGCATTTATCATGAATATTCATTATTGTGCTTTTGGCAGAAGGAGGGACTGTGGTGTGATTCATGAGCGCAGCTGGAAACAAGAACTGGACTGGAAACGTATATGAGTGTCTCCAGTGAATTTTATTTTCATGGCTTCTGCACACCATGTGCATTTAGCTTGCAGGGAGTTTTAGACAGGATGTGGTTTGTTCCAAAAGTCCAGCGGCACTGACTGTACAGCTGACTAACTGACATTGCAATCAGTGTGACTGTGTGACATTTCTTTCTTGGTGCATTATTGCTAATATCAAAAAGCTATAAATAATGACTATGAAAATACATTTTTACACAAAACTGTCCCGCAAATCCTACATAGGATAAGTGGTTTAAAGAATGGATGGGTGGATCGGTGGGTGGATAGGGAAATTAGTGAGTGGGTTGGTGTTTGGGTGGATGGATAGATGAATAGGTGTGTGTATGGATTTGTGGGTGGATGGATGGGTGGGTTGGTGTTTGGGTGGATGGATGGTTTAGTTTTTGAATGAATGGATGGATGGTTGGGTAGGGTGGGTGGGTTTTTGGCTGTATGGATTGGTAGGTGGGTGTTTGGATGGATGGATGGGAGGGCGGATGGATGGATTGATGGGAGTGCGGGTGGATGGATGGATGGATGGGAGGGTGGATGGGTGGACGGATGGGAGGGTGGTTTATGGACGGATGAATGAATGTGTGTGTGTGGGTGGATTGGGTGGGCGGATGAGTGGATTGGGGAATGGGTGGGCGGATGGGTGAATTGGGGATTGATTGGGTGGGCGAATTGGTGGATTGGGTGGGCGGATTGGTGAATTCGTGATTGGGTGGGCGGATGGGTGAATTGGGGATTGGGTGGGCGGATTGGTGAATTGGGTGGGCGGATGGGTGAATTGGGGATTGGGTGGGCGGATGGGTGGATTGGAGATTGGGTGGGCGGCTGGGTGGATTGGGTGGGTGGATGGGTGGATTGCAGATGGTTTGGGTGATGGATGGGTGGATAAATGCAAAATATTTGTTTAGCATATTTATAAGATGAACCATTATTCCATGAATAAAGTACTACACAGCTGTAATACTTTTTTTGTTCGAAATATGGAATCAACAGTCTTGGATATTTTTGTCATTTTTTTATATTTTTGGTGGGTGTTTGGGTGGATGGATTAATGTATGGGTGTGTGGATGCATGGTTGGGTGAATAGGTGGATTGATGAGTGATTACATGTATGTATGTATGGGTGGGTGGATAGACGGATGAATTGATGGGTGGGTAGATGGTTGGATGAATGTATGGATGGATGGGTTGTTGGTGGGTGGTTGGATGAATGGATGGGTGGCTGGATGGATGGGTTGGTGGGTGGAGGGATGGTTGATTGGGTGGATGAATGCAAAATATTTGTTTAGCATATTTATAAGATGAACCATTATTCCATGATAAAAGTACTACACTGTTGTCATACTTTTGTTTGTTTAGGCTACTTTACTTTATTTGTATATGTCCCCGAAGGGCAGTTGATTTTACAGTAAGACAGCAAACAAAAGGACAATTTACAATACATTAATAATTTCAGTAAAAGTTAAAAGGTACCTTTAAAAATGAACACTGAAATAAGCACACACACAGTACCCACACAAAACCCAAACAACTACTTCCTACACAAATTTAACAGAGAAATGTAAGTAGGAATAAATGAATGTTTATACCCGTTACTTCTAACCGAGGGAAATCTCAGTCGAGATCCTGAGGGTAAAAATTGAAACTCAGAATAGAGAGGATGTGAAGTAACAATTAAAATGGATCGGGCTTTCCTAATACCTGTTGGTTGTACAGGTCAGTAGGGTGACTCTGCTGAACTCCTAAGATCTTACCGCTAGTATTTACTATTTTCACCAAAGCAGTCTTTGCCTTCACACCAAGTCAAGTCAAGTCAAGTCAAGTCACATTTATTTATATAGCGCTTTTCACAATACAGATTGTATCAAAGCAGCTTCACAGTGATAACATGTAAGTAGCACAACACAGATCAACAACATTGCTAAACACTAAATAACCCCAACTGAGCAAGCTCAAAGCAAGCCAAAAGCAAGGCGACAGTGGCAAGGAACCAAACTCCATCAGATTGGATGGAGAAAAAACCTTGGGAGAACCCAGGCTCAGACCAAGACTTCCATACCAGCATAACAAACTGAATGTTAAAATCGACTCAATATAAGATTTATAGAATAAAATCATCAAGGACCTATCAACTTTAAATTTGGTTTCCGTAGACAGTACAGACGTTGCAGGCCCCTTTTGCAAATCATCTCCACATTAACATGAAAATTCAACTTGTTGTCAATCACACACCCCAGATACTTATATGATTCCACAACATCAATCTCCTGCCCTTTGATAATTGTCCTATTCAAATCAGTTGATTTTTCCTAACGTCAATAAGCATATCTTTAGTTTTTAGCACATGTATTTGCAAGAATGCATCGTTGCACCACTGTACAAAATCCTCAACCACGGGGTGACAATAGCTGAATCATCTGCAAATTTGACAATAAATCTATTGTCATGCATGCTTCTGCAATCATCGGTATATAGAATATACAGGAGTGGAAAAAACACACATCCCTGTGGGGACCCTGTGGATGAATGTCAACTGGCAAAATGAACACTTTCTCGGCAATACAGCTCCACACAGTGTCATACTTTATTCCTGTAAGGTCTGTAAAGGTATATCCACAAAATCACATAAAGAAAAAAAAAAAAACCAGTGTGCATAATCTTGTTTGTGTAATTTGTCTTATCTTTAGCTCTTAGTCAGATCATTTTCACCAATACAGTACATGCACACTCGATCAATAGCATTTACATACAAAAATAAATTCCAACCCTATTGTTTGACAGCTCGTTTTCCATCACCTGCATCATTGTGTTGGATTATATTTAGAAGTTGACATTATGTCTTATGCTTTCTTATTTGTCTATGCTCAGATGAATCTAAGAAAGACGTCCCCGAGGATTTTGACATCGACATGGAAGCCCCTGAAACCGAGAAGGCAGCCGTCGCCATTCAATCGCAGTTCAGGAAGTTCCAGAAGAAAAAAACTGATGACAAGTCATAGTTGCCGGCGGATATCTCTCTCCGTATGGCCTCATCAGGACAGCATGGTTTGATGTTGCATGTAATAGAATCCATTCTATATGGACTCAAGGGAGGGGGAGGGGAAATCAAGGTCATAATCTGTCAATCACTGATCTAACCTGTTATTTTACTGCTGTAACTGTGAATCCCATAGTTTATATAATTTTGGTTCCAGCTTTATTCTCCATCCTGGCCAAGAATATATGTCTTACTACTGTTCTGATGCATGATTTTCTATTGTAACTGTCCATTAATATGTTTTCATTGTGAGCTGCTTACAAAATTAGTCATAAACTATTTATTGAATATCGAGCATTATGTGTACATAAATATAGAGCAGAACTTTATTTTTGTTTCACACCATTAGTCTTCATCTGATGAATGCTTTAGCATACATTCACATCCCAGCGGAGTTTTAAAAATAGCTTGTCTTTTGAAAGCCATATTGTTGAATAATTCCCAGCTTATCTTACCGAATCCTCACTGTGTGCTCAGTTCTCTTTATTGATTCATTTCTGTGTTGAATTCCATGCTGGATAAAAGAATGACTTGAGAGCGAGTGTTTGATTGTCTATTTTGCTGCGGCTTATTATAACGTTTCTTCCTTTTCAAAGAATCATAGCACAGACATAGACAAAACCAAACACTCACACATTTCTATCTCACATCAACTCTTATCTCAACTCAGTCTGAATGAAACGAGAAACTATTAATAAACATCCTTGAGTCTCTGGAACTAAATACTGTATTGTCTTTTAATTAAACTCAACCTTAAAGCAGGAGGCCTATTTAGAAAACCATTTTTTGACATAATATACATATTGACCAACTGGCATGCACTCAACTATACATCAACTTCCACTTCAAAAAATAATCATTGAAGTTTTCTTGCTGCATAAAACACTTTCTCACTTGCATCTCATTTCATCTACACCAAGTCAAATTCAATTTAATCCATAAAACCTTTTTTCTTTACAAATCAGTCTTTCATTTGCATATTTTATTCTGATATCAGAGTCAAAATGGCTGACAGTGCAAGCTATGAACTACGTCTCTCAGCAAATTCTATATATGAAAGAACTGTTTGAAAGCATACCTACCCTTCATACCACGTGAAGGTCACACATTGCACCGGGTAATATATTATTTACACTGAATCCTCTAGTGTACTTGAGCCCAGGTCACTTCATCTGTGCACACGCACACACTTCCTGAGCCTCTGTACTGAGCTGTGATCCATGAAGAGACACTCTTCCCAGCATGGGAAAATAACACCATGAAAAAGTGGGAAATAGGCGTGTGATGAATGTGCTCAGAAAAAAAAAATGTCCAAATGCACTTATGTTTTTCCCTGAAAAGTGTGTCTTGCTATAGTTAAAGGATTAGTTCACTTCAGAATAAAAGAAAAAAAAAAATCTTGATAATTTTACTCACCCCCGTGTCATCCAAGATTTTCACGTCTTTCTTTCTTCAGTCTAAAAGAAATTAAGGTTTTTGAGGAAAACATTCCTGGATTTTTCTCCATTTAGTTAGCGACTTCAATGATTTTTAACGGGTTGAAGGTCTAAATGTCAGTTTCAGTGCAGCTTTAAAGATCTCTACACGATCCCAGCCGAGAAATATGGGTCTTATCTAGCCAAACCAACATCCGAAAAAATATAAACATGCAAAATGCTCGTGTTGACGTCTACGACTTCACGCATTACCTAATCATTTTGGAAAGGTCAGGCGGTATTAATTATTAAAGTCATTAAAAGTTATTAAAGTCAATAACATATAAATCAGCACAAATCCTTTACTTGAGAATGGTGATCAGCAAGAATTGCTTATATTTCCAAACACCTGGAGTACTCCTCCGACTCTCTGCCACAAGGAATAGTGTGAACGTCTGCTTAGACCCTGATGTGGAGCTTTTTTTATAAATAGGATTTTAGCGTACACACACTCAAAGATCAAATCTGTGTGTCCGCATGTTTTATAAATGAGGCCCATGTTGCAGAATTGGAAAAAGATTCCAAAAGCTTCCAGACATGATAAAGCCTAAAATAACATCGCACTTCAACTCCCAAAAGCAGAAGATAACCAATGTTACCCTAAGTGAACTCAACGGGTAGGTCCCGGGTCTCTTCTGATAAAGTCGTCAATAGCATGAAGAACATTTTTGGTTAAAAATTTAATAAAAAAACGTTCAGGTTTGGTTCCCATTGAAGTCCATTATATGGATAAAACCCTGAAATATTTTCATCAAAAACCTTAATTTCTTTTCGACTGAAGAAAGAAAGACATGGACATCTTGGATGACATGGGGGTGAGTAAATTATCAGCAAAAGTTTTTTTTAAAAGTGAACTACTCCTTTAAGGCACATGCTGATGTTCTTTTTCTTGTCTTTTCTTTTTTTTACAAGAATAAAATGGGACAGTGTTACAACAATAATCTCTGGCTAAAGAGTGCAGATCGGAGAAAGGGGTACATCAAATCGCCAATACAAAATAACATATAATATATTTCTAACCAAATATATTCAGTTTAAAGCGGTAGTCCAATTACAGTATTTTGTAAGCACCAAGATTGGGATACTGTGTAAAATACTCAAATTTTCCAAACTGTGTAAATTTCATTCATACTCCAACCCCCTTCTAGTGAAATAGATCATCCCTTCCTCGATCTCTCTCGTTATGATTCTTATTTATAGATCGCAACAAAGGGAGACGCCACACAACCGCTGTACAAACAACACAATTTATTTAACTAAAAGTAAGAAACATGAAATGTCAAGTGATCAGTGTAATTTCTGTCAGTGTCAGCATATGAGTGTAAGTAGTAAGTTTAAGTGACATCAGTCCAACCCAACCCGGTCTCATCCCAAGACGTCATATAACTGACGTTTTGGGACGTCTTTTGACCATACGTCAACATTCGCCTTTTTAGGGCCCCCTTAAACGTCGGTAGATGAGGTTATGGGATCCCCATACCTAAACCTAACCCTAAACCTAACCCGTCACCTAACTGACGTTAAAGGTAAAGCGTTAGTTGTATGACGGCCCGGGATCGCCATCTACCGACGTTTAAGGGGGCCCTAAAAAGGCGGATATTGACGTATGGTCAAAATACGTCCCAAAACGTCAGTTATATGACTTTTTGGGATGAGACTGTGTTATCCAACCACACATAAACAACGAAAGATCCAAATCTCCAAAAGGTCCAAGTCCAAAATAGATCAAGTGAGAACTCCGATGCTGCTGTTGTCTCCCGTAACCCACAGATTCTGTCAGTTCTCCAGCAGCCTCATGAGCAGCAACAACACCCGCGAGCTCTTCCTCCGTTTAACCCAGTGTCTTTTAAAGTGCCATGATTTCATTCAGGGGTAAAGCCTCAGCAATCACCTGTAACTCTGGGACAAACACACAACACACCGACTCCAGTATTACAGTGTTTTCCATGGTCATCTCCATTCTCCTAGACTACTCAATTTATCCCCAGCAATCTAGATCCAAATTAAGGCAACAAAGAGAGCACAGAAACACTGGAAAAAACTGCCCAAACACTTACAGTACACTATGCGGTCTGGTCAGGAACACGATAAAGCATCAGACACTCCGTTATCAGTTCCCTTGATGTGTTTCACAGTTAAACTGTACGGCTGTAAAAAGAGAATCCAACACATTAACTGCTGACTCGGGGACTGTAAAGAGTGTAAAACGTCAGAGGGTTATGTTCATGTAGAGAATCGAGGCGAATCAAACACAACTTAATCAAATTAATCTCTCATGGGATTAATTCACATGGAGTCAACACTCCAAAGGTTCTGGACACCACATTCCAAAGTCCCAAGGCTCTCTCACTCTTTCCAACTCACTCTTTCCCTTTCGCGACTGTATGAATGTGTGTGTGTGCGTGATTATGTTTAGACCTTAGTTTTGTGTTTAGAATAGCTAATAAAGTCTTCCATATATTTGAAAAGATAATTGCTTTGTGTTGTGTTTGCACATTTAATGTCTTGTACTGTTCGATCTAAAGTTACCTTGCTAAGACATAGTGTTTCACTATAGACTTGGTATTTATATCATTGCAATGGTTATAATTACGGCCCATTCAAATGAATTCTAAGCGAGTCATTTGCCCGGTTCCGTTAGTGATTCGGTTCCATAGAGTCATTGCAAATCAATGAATCATTTCCGTTTGAGCTAAATTGCCCTTAAATACATTTTATGTATATTATTAAATGTTGCATTTGCTACATTCAGAATAAACCTCTGCAGGTAATCCTCAAAGTACACATCAAAGTTCTGATCTCTATTACAGAATAGTTATTTTGATAAGAATTAAAATTATGAGAAAAGAAACATACAGGATGGCAGCCCATTCTCACCTCCAAGGCGTCACCTAAGTGACGCCATGGGAAGCATTTGACCATGCTTCAATATCTGACGCTTTAGGCGCCCTTTAGCGTCAGTTAGATGACGCCCTAGGATCGCGTGTACCCTACCCCCACCCCACACCTAAACCTAACCGCGTTCTCTAACTGACGCTTTCCTTTAGCGTCAGTGAGATGACGCCGTAGGATGCAAGTGACGCTAAAGGGCGCCTAAAACGTCAAATATTGAAGCATGGTCAAAGGTGACGCCTTGCTTGGGGTGAGAATGTGTTGAGGATGGTCGAGTCCAGTCTCACCTGTTTGTAATAGAACAGCCCAGCACCAATCTGGCTTGCATCTACCTGTATTTTCAATAGCTTATCCAGCCTAGGGGCATCTACATCAGGAGCACTTGGTTGATAACATTTTTAAAAGCTTTCTGACAATTTAAACTCCAAACAAAAGTGACAGCATTCTTAAGCAGATTAAGAAATTGAGAAACAACAGTTGAAAGGTTAGGGCAAATAATACCTCACCATACCGAGTTCTTTCTTTGTTGATGTTGAATGGCCACAATTTTGGCTTGAATAGGACACACCTCACCATGTCCAACTTCTTTACCCAAATACCCATCGATGCCGGGTTGGGGACCTAGTAACATTGCCGGAATCCCACCCAGTCCCGGAACGCGCATGCTGTGTGAACAAAAGCCAGGACCAATGCCGTAAGGGGTGTGTCATAGTGCCATCGTGCGACTCTGTTGCTCTTAGAAGAAAGTTTGTGTTCGTCATCAACAAAGAAAGGACGAACAAATGTCTGCAAACTGGAACGAAGCAGAGACCAGGAGCTCCTCACTATCCGCGCTGAAGCTGGGATCGTCCACCAGCTTTGTGGAACGGTATGCGCGTGTACATGTTTTCGACGCGTACGTTACACGTCTCATCCTGACGTCATATGTCTTTACGGGTTGTGTGTGAACGCACTCACAGATCCCGGCAAATCACTGGCAGTGTGAATGAACCGAAATCAAACAATCCCGGGACAAATGCCGGGTCACATTATCCGTGTATTTTCCGGAATCTCTGTGTGAAAGGGGCTTTACAGTACCCTTGGCAAACTCACACTTTGCCAAGTCAACTGTAAGACACGCCTCAGCCAAACACATCAAAAGCGCACTAAGATGTACCAGATGTTGTATTACTGAACACAATAACATCATCCAAATACACACAACCAGCCAGGCTGAAAACCACTTTATTCATCAATCTCTGGAAGGTTGCGGGTGCATTTCGCGAAACGAAACTCATCACAGAGTACAAATAAAACCCTTATGGTGTAGAGAAAGTTTTTTCTTGAGCTCTATGAGTTGCCAGTATCCATTTAAAAGGTTCAGGTTGTTTACAAAGTTCGCAGTACCCACCTGATCCACACAATCCTCCATTCGAGGAAGTGGGTAGGCGTCAGGTTTAGTAATAGCGTTTAACTTGTGGTAATCAGTGCAAAACCTATAAGTAATCCATTTGGCTTCTTTACCAGGAAACATGGCGAAGCCCAACTGGAGCACGGAGGAACGGCGATCTCGTTCTCAAGCATATCCTGAAATTCTGACTCGGAAAGTCATACTAACAAACTAGGAAAGTCAAACACCAACTCTGTCAATTCTGACCTTTGTAACTCTGAGAAATGGGAAAACAAAACATCTAGATTCTGAAGGGTCTCTGAATTCTTTAACAGTGGAAGCAAAACACAGTCTTCAGGGACAATCACATCCTCCCCTCAAAAAGGTTAAGAATTATCAAGAGAGACAATAGCAACAGTGACAGCTGTGTCAGAATTAGGAGAATGATAAGGCTTAAGTGAACTTACATGAAAACACTGCAGCTTTTCGCCGATCCGAGTTGCAATTTGACCATTTTGGTCAGTCATTTTACAAAGAACAGTGTATGGACCAGTACATCGTGTGCAAAAAGGAGGGCCAGATGAAGGTAACAAAACCAACACCTGAACACCTGGTGTAAAAACACGTGATTCTGCATGTTTGTCATATAGGGTTGGGAATCGTGAGAAATTTTCCGGTTCCGGTTCCGATTCCGGTTCCGCCAAACGATTCCGGTTCCAGTTCCCATTCAATTAAAAATATTAGTAAGAGAAAAATCCACAATCCCTTTTGTGTTTATTTCTTATATAGTACTTGAAAAATGAGTTTAACAGACTGGTGATGTAAACAAATTCAACATATTATTAATCAATCTTTGCAAAAAATAAAAAAAAATAAAAAGGAAATTAAAAAATTCTGCATTGTCTTGAATAATTTAGGACCTCTCCTTTTATTGTATCTCCAACATACCCTCTCAGAAGGGGTCGAATATGCTTTAACACACATATGTGTGTAGAACAGATTATTTTTAAAAACGGCTTGAATTATTGATTCATAAAGACTTTAATTTTTGCATTATTACTGGATAAATCGGCCCTAACTGCACTTAACATAACTGCAGTGCATGCGTCTTCCGGAAGAACATAGTTGCCGGAGCTACTTCTCTCTGTTTATGTCCATGACGAGTCACGCCTACCCTATCTCACGACCAATTCGTACGAATTCGTACGAGTGATTCAAAAGTGGCTAATTCGTACTAATTCATACGACCTCACTCGTACAAATTTGTACGATTTGTCTAAACCCACGTGACGGTTATGTTTAGGGGCGGGGTCAGGGGTATGTCATTCGTACGAATTCATACGAATTGGCTAATTCGTAAAATATGTACGATTTAGCTAAATCGTACTAATTCGTACGAGTGAGGTCGTACGAATTGTTACGAATTAGCCACGTCGTAAAATTCGTACGAATTCCCGTGAGATCGGGTTGGTCACGCAGGCATTGGGCTACTCCGCAGCGGCTGCACCGCCCAGTCGAAACAAGTCGGAGTATTAACGCTTATTACAGGCTTTACGTAGTGATTCAAGATAAGACAAAAACACGGTTTGAAAAAAAGCATTTATGATGCACTCGCTCATTGTATATATTTTGTAAATTCTGAACACAAAAAATTTACGGACTGCGTTTTGATTACTACCGTCAATGTTTACTTAAGCTATAATCTCACTATACTGTAATGTTAATCATTTGAATATGTGTAACATAAATATTGATACTGTGTGCTTATAAAGCAGTTTCATATCGACAACTGCTCTCTCTCTCTCTCAGCGCAAACAGATATGAATGTACGTGACTCGGCGCGCGCGTGTGTACTATAAATGCAGCGCGTGTAAAAGCAATCGCAACTTCAGTGGTGAAGTTTTTGTTATTTAGGAATAAGACGGCATAGGTGTTTGAATCGAAATCTTTTAAAGATTAATCATGCAGCTCTACTCTCTCTCTCTCTCTCTCTCTCTCTCTCTCTCTCTCTCTGTCTGCGCCTTGAGGTGAGACGCTAAAGGATAATCTACTCCCAGGACTTCACCCTCATATCGCACCAGAATCGTTTTAGGAACCGAAACTTAGGAATTTTGCACGGTTCCGGTATTTTTTCAAAAACACTACCGGTTCTGGAAAAGAACCGGTTCTCGGTTCCCAACTCTATTTGTCAAAGTATTTCTTCATTTTACTCTACGCTCCGATAAGATTTTCTAATCCAGATAAAAATGAAAGTCTACAGAAACCATTTACACTTTCGAACAAATTTTAATGAGGATTCTCTTCACCCAATCCCTCCCGCAAAATAGAAAGAGGACCACGTACACTGTGACCAAAAACAAGATAATTTGGGCTAAAACCCAAACTCTCTTGTTGTACCTCTCTAGCTGCAAGTAATAACCATGGTAAACCCTCCCAGTCACGGTTCAACTCCACACAGTAAGCACGTAATAACGCTTTCAATGTTTGGCAAAACCGTCTTGGCTTTGAGCGTGATATGCGCATGATTGATTGTGCTTAACCTAAGCACTCTCAAAATATCAGCACACATTCATGAAATGACATTAGTCCCTTTATCGCTATGAACAATCTTGGGTATCCCAAAAATAGAGATGAATTGGGTTAAAGGAGTAGCTCACTTTTTAAAAAAAACTTTTGCTGATAATGTACTCACCCCCATGTCATCCAAGATGTCCATGTCATTCTTTCATTCCAGGATTTTTTTCCATATAATGGACTTCAATGGGAACCAAACGGTTCAAGGTCCAAAAGACAGTTTCAGTACAAACTGCAAACTGTTCAAAGGGCTTTAAACAATTCCAGACGATGAATAAGGGTCTTATCAAGTGAAACATTGTTGAAAGTGGAGCCTTGAATTTGAATGTCAAGCGAAACATTCACATTGTTGAAAATAATAACCACAATCCTAGCATTAGGATCCATCGAATGGTAACATTTTATATTATTATCATCATTGTCATTAGGAAACATACTAAAAACCTTTAAGATAAAAAAAGAAGAAATCAGATTGTGATTGCATCTGTCTATTAGTTTCACTCGATCTTAGTGCTGCATCTGATACTATCGACCACAAAATTCTTTTGAATAGACTCGAATAATCATGTTGACAATAGTAGAATTGCATTGGCATTGTTCAAATCGTTATTATCTGACCGGTATCAATTTGTAGCCATAAATGAAAAGGAGTCATATCGATCACAAGCTCAGAATGGAGTACCGCAAGGCTCAGTACTAGGGCCGTTTCTTTTCAGCTTCTACATGCTACTCTTGGGAGAAATCGGTAACACTTTCCAAGTTTCTTTTGTTAGCATTAGTTAATGTATTAACTAACATAAACAAACCATGAACAATACATTTGTTACTGTATTTGTAAATCTGTGAATATTAGTTAATAAAATACAGCTATTTAATGTTTGTTCATGTTACTTCACAGTACATTAATGTTAACAAATACAACTTCTGATTTTTTTTTAATTTATTAGTAAATGTTGAAATTAACATTAACAGAGATTAATAAATGCTGCAGAAATGCAGTTGATTAATACTTCATGCTCATTAATGTAGTTAACTAATGAAACCTTATAAGTGTTACCGAGATATCAGGAAGCATGACATTCGTTTTCACTGTGATGCTCTATTTTTCTTCACGACCTGACGAAACTTACCAATTCACAAAATTAACAGTATGCATAGTTGATTTAAACAATTGGATAACTAGAAATTGCCCACAACTTAATTCTGAAAAACGGAGGTTTTAATTATTACCAAAAAACCTCTGCACATAATAACCCAGAATACTGTTTAACACTGATGACTGCTCTGTCAAGTATTGCACAACCTAATTGTTCGACCAGATCTACAAGAGTTTAAATCCTCAGGCTCACCCTCAGCTCCGTCTCATCGACCTTCACCATCAGCTGGTCTGGATATTGCTAATAGGGTCAGAGTATAGAGACCCTGGACTTATGCTCAATCATAATAGGTTGGTGTCCTATCCCTACAATATTCCCAGCTGATGTTTGGGGAGTACTCACTATACCTGTAACAGTACTATGACTTCCCATATTTTCCTCATTGTTGACTTTACATTCAGAAATAACACAACCCTGAAGTGAGATTTCACTTTCTAAAAGTCACAATATAAAAAGAAATAAGACTTTCTTTCTGAAAGTCACAATACAACTGACATTTTCAGTACAAATTCTGATAATGTATTTTTTTTTTCTGATTCACAATGTTATCACCATCATCACTTTTAGGATAACAGGATGTGGCCTCACAAATGAGTCCCCAGTGATCTGTAGTCACGGATCTCTGAATCCGGGTCATGGCACCAATCTGTAGCAGATTACTCGTAACACCGTAGGATAAACCCTAAATATGAACGCTGACAGCGCCTTTTTTGTGCCTTCTGCAAGCATAAAATGGAACAGTGTTATAACAATTGTCTTTGTCAAACAATGTCTCCTTAGAATGCTTCCTGTAACCAGGGAATATACCACTGATTGAAGAAAGGGGTAGATCAAATATACACTTTAAAAAATGCTGGGTTGTTTTAACCCAATTTTGGGCCAAATATGGACAAACCCAGCCATTGGGTTACATTTTTAAATAACATTTTTAACCCAATGTTTGAGTTTGTCCATATTTGACCCAAAATTGGGTTAAAACAACCCAGCATTTTTTAGAGTGTAGTATAAAGTATAAAGCACAGTGTGAGCAACTGCTTATTCATGGCACAGCAGCTGAATTATCACAAGTGTAGCCTTTTGTTTCAGTTGTTTGCAGGTGAATATCCACTTCATCCAGCAATGTTTGTTCTCTTTGTTTTAATGTATAGTGTCAGTAAACTGTACTGTCTGTTTGACTGACTGAGATACCGCTTCGGATGATTCAGTGAGAGGGTGGTCCGAACCAATACGAATCGATTCAGACCATTTTGCAAACCCACTCGAGCAACTCACATTCATTGAAATTAAAAAAAACAAAACAAAACAAAACAACAACAACAGAATGATTCACAAATTATTTGTTTCAGTAAAAGGAAATAGGGGACACAAGTAATAACTTCTGAAACTAATGACCCCAGACAGCAACATAGCGTCAACCCACGTTGAATCCACATGTACCAGATGTGGCCCAGATCCGGGCCGACACTATGTTTCTGTCTGGAACAGCACTACGCAAATTGTTCAAAGAGCAATTTAAGTGGTTTGAACAACCTTAAAGGTGCCATGTGTAAGAATTGAGGTTAAAATGTCAAAAAATGAGCTACACGCATCAAAAGAATGAGAAGAAATAAGGTTGATGATGTCATTTAAAAAATGACAAGTTATAGTAGTGCTGCCGAGGAGATATTAACCTGAATTAGCATGCTAAATTACTAGCCCCGGCCCGGCAGGTGTCGTAATACCAGTTTCGGCCATGGGAGGCGGTATGCGGGCAGGCAACATAATCACCAGTCAAACAGCAACACACGAATAACTCGCACGGCTTGTGGGTGTACTTGAACCCATAGGCGGAAATCGCGGGGGGGTTGGGGGGGGGGGAGTTGTCCCCCCAAAAAAAAACATTAAAATATGTGTATTGTAAATAATGTAATGATATATTCTTAAAATAATTAAGAAATAAAATAACACAAATGCAAACGGGGCAATTACGAAAAAAGCATTCTAAACATTTTGAGACCCCCCTCCCTTGCCTCCCTTTTACCTCAGACACACACATTCCGGTGGCGGGAGAGAAAAACATAGTGTTTGAATAGTTGTGGAACTCCAGTAAAGTAGGTCGCACACCGGACGAGAAGTTCTTTAAAACCACGCCACGTCTTTAAAATTCGAACACATTATTCACACCGGCAGCGCCGTTCGGCGTCTGTCCGCGGCGCCCAGCAACGGCTCAGGACCGTGTTCAAAACCCTGCTGCGCCACAGAGCGCCATTTACATAGTTTTATATACAATTTAAATAATTTTTGTCTCAAATCGGTGCTGACGGATCCTGACTTCGCCCTATGCTGCAATATACATTTAGTTTTGCATTTATTTACAGAAATCAGCTGCTTGAATGACAATTGCTGATGTTATTGGATTTTTCAGGTGAGATTCTCAATTCATTCAGTTAACGGATGCTCTGAGGTAAAGTTTTCAGACCGCAGACTCAGCAACGATTGTATTTAATTGTACATAACAATAATAACAGACACTATCTTCATGTCATTAAACATTACAATATTGCTGGCCATACACTGATGAGAAAGTCCGGGTGCGCTGTGCATTTAGATTCTAACGATTTCACTGTGATTTAGTTGGTTTATATCATTTAATATAGTTAAAGAATTAGTCAATGAATGAAATGAAATCGCTGCGCTGCGTGAGGAGAGTATGTAAACAGATTCGCCGCTGGCTTAAACCAGAAAGAAATTTTAAGAAGTATAATGAAATGGTCTCCATGCTACACTAATAATAGTAGTAAGGCTTTCCTCTGTATTTTTTGCCTGTATTATTGGTGTCCCCTTCAAAATTTGCTCTTGAGAATTGTTATGTTTATTGTCCCCCCCAACATTTTGATGAAATTTCCGCCCCTGCTTGAACCTGATGTCAATTGTGTGGAAAGTACAGCCCATTACTACATTTCAGTTCAGGGAAGAGTTCAAAAAATGATTGGTCGATATTATGCATGAGGAATACATTTTGGTAAGTTGTAGCATACTGTATCTTTCAACAGTGTTCGTGTTCTTTTACCATTAGCTAGTAGAGACGATCGGTTCACGTGCGTCAGGGATCTGTCGTGTAACATTTACAAGCGCCAAAACGGTATTTATTGTTTGAATTGCATAATAAAATTGACAGAATCTGAGAGCTAAGATTTTTTTATATATCATAACTAACCTGCTCTGTCTAGTCTGTCGGTCTCCGTGTCCTTTTCTGTGTGCGACAAAATTGATGTGTGGCGTGAGAGCGTGTGAAAAGTGTCAATTGCGTGTGTCTCATGGTGAATTCGTGAGAGTTGGCAGCTCTGAATGGCGCTAGCTTGGTCAACATCAGCGAATGCTGTCTGTCAAATTAATTCAAACTAACAATAAAATGTAATATGAACTAAACGAATACCGTAAAATAAAAGTCCTTCAAATAATAGCCCGGGCTTTTATTTTCCCATTTCGTCTATGAGACGGGCCTTTATAATTTAGTGTTGAGATGAGTCTCTAATCTCTAAAAATCTCCAAATGATCCACGTGAAACTGCGGTCTTCCAACCTCTACTATCGTGTCAAATGATTTGATTAATATGCGCGAGGAAGAAAGAGCAAGACAGCGCTCACTCGGCTGTGGCACAACTCACTTTCTGGAGGTATACTGCCCCCATCTGGTACGGCATATGGAGTATGATTTGATTTTTTTTGACACATGGCACCTTTAAAAGAAAATAACTTTTCAACTTTTATGGATATAGAATTACAGATCCAAAATAAGCAGCAAAATATCAGGTATTATCCTGTATAATTTTAACCTGAAATGCTCACACAAGTCACGTGATCCAGTACTGACAGATATGACACTATCAGAAGCTATAAAGTGACTTTCTTTGAGCTTTCTGCTTAGCAAAACAATCCCCAGACAGCAACATAGTGTCGGCCCGGATCCGGATTCAATGCACTATGTTGCTGTCTGGGTCAAGTGCATTTGTCCTTACATATGATACATTGGCAAATGACAAAATGTAATTTGTTCTAAAGATAATCATGACATATTTGAATGTGTATATTTGATGAGAAAGTCTTCAAAACTCCCTGTAAACCTCCCACAGATTCCTAAGACAAAACGTTCTACGATTTGTATTATTACAGGTTAGAATTATAATTGAGTGAAATTTCATATCTAAGAAACTCTGTGTATTGTTCTTTTGAGAGAGATGAAGGTTATTCCATGCACTTTTATCTTGAAGGAAGAAAGCAAACTGGATCTAACCAGCAGAGAGAGAGAGAGAAGTGGACGACTCAGCAAGAGAACAAGTCCATCAGAACAACTCTGAGTGAAGACTCGAGGATGCATGAGGTCGACAGCTGTCATTACTGCACGTAGATGATTCTTTGATGAACAGAACGTTTGAAGAATAACATTTATTTGAAATAGAAATAGTCATTTGTAACATTATACATGTCTTTACTGTGATTTTTCAACAATGTAACGCATCCTTGCTGAATAAAGGTATCAATATCTTACAAAAACATAAACATTTCATAGTAATTCCAAACTTTTTATGATAGTATTTTTTTAGAGAGATTTCCACTGTGTTCATTTTTTAAATAAGTATTTTATGTCCCCTATTGTCATCATAGTCAGATATCCATGAAACCATTTAAAAATCAGGTAATAACAACATTGTGAATGTCTTCATCCATATTTCATCAGCTATGAGTTCAAGATAACACAGCCTTTGGTTATAGTATATTTATTTGTATATCAGATACTCTAGATACTCATGCTTTAGTTTATTTTAACCATAATATGGAAACTCCGCCACAGAAGTTGAAATAAGTATGAAATTATTATTATTTCTTTTAATTTTCTTAGAGGGTTCTACTATGGGACAGCAACTCTGGGAATTCAAAATGTTACTGCATTTAATTAATGTGTAATATCCAAAATCTGGTCATTTGAATGATAGATTTCTCAAGTCACAATAGTGTTACAACATTACCACACTATTAGTATGCACTATTTTTGTATGCGACCATTTTGAAACATGAAAAATAAAATATTTTTTTTTAGTAAATTCATTGAGTTCTTGGAGTTGAGTTGGAAGCTTCCAGATAAAAAGGAACTAGTAAAAACCTTGAGTGCTGATGCCTTGAGTTATATGGCAGATACTATGTATTATTAAAAAAAAAATGTTTGTAAATTTTAGTTGTAAGTTTGACTCATGTTGTTTGTCTATTGCTTTTTTTTCAGGATACATTTGACTTTATTTATTGGAAGGTGTTCATTAAAAAAAAAAAGTCACATATTTCACATATTTATCGAATTTTTAAAAAAGAAGAAAAAATCTGATTTGCTTTAATGTGAGTAAATGTATATGTTGGTTGGCTGCATGTGTTGTTTTTCAGAAATCCACACAAACAGAAGAGCACCCCCTACAGGCAGCAGCCAGAACTTCTTTCATAAACATCTCAAAAGACACAGTGCCATCTGTTGGTTATGGTCATGGATGGGAGTCTGTAACCTTGGCACAACATGTGAGATGCAATATGTAATTTTGATTCATTTCAGTGATTTTTACATCAGTGTCATATGATTTACCGTTTTGGTCTTTGTGTTTAAGGCAGGCGTATTTAAACTGATGTCTACACTGACATTCGAAAGGCAGGCTTGACAACTGATGACATGAATGGCAAAAAACGAATCATAAAATAGAGCATTAGATATCAGAGTCCTGTTTTTGTTGTTTTTTTACTATTCTCACCATTAGACAGGTTTTTCAATTATAGTTTAGAGACTGTGTCATTAGTTTGTCTCTTTATTGTCAATCATCTTCGGGTTTATTTTTCATTATGCATTACTGAATACATTCATATCTGTTAGTACTCCAAGATGTCCAAGAATTACGAAATTATTAGTAAATCCAGTGTCATATTGCTCAATTAAAATATCTTCTCTTTGTTGCGTGTCTTACACAAAACAGGCCACACCATCTACAAACAGGTGAATCAGATACCATTCATTCAAGGAGCCGCTGGAGAAAACTGCATATAGACGTTTCGGTTTCTTCCACGGTTCTCTCTTTGTGTCACACATGCTCTGCAGCTCATCAGATGAAACTACCGTTACGCAGTCACAAAAAGCTCCAAAAGAGGAAAAAAAGACAAGAGAACCCAACAGTTTCAATTTTCTAATCAAACCAGATGTGTGCAAACATGACTAAGGACTTTATTTACCAAATCTTTTTTTTCTCTCTCCCTGTATTATCCACAAATAAAAGTGATTTCTTCATGTGTATGTATATATTTATATATATTTATATTTATATGTATATTATAACATATATTATAACATATAATGTCATAACATATATTACAACATTATATATTCCCTTAGTGTGACAAAAAAAAAATCTCTTGGATTATTTTTTTTTTATTATTTTCAGGTCCCCATGCAGTCCTTAGAAAGCACAACATTCTGAGACGACTGGAAACTGTGGACGCGCGTCCAACCTCCAAGTTGGACTCGTTGTCCTTCCTCCGTGTCTTCTGCGATCGTCAGATACACAGGCGCGATAAACAGCTACGAAATTGCCGATCACACCTCGTCGTTTCATCAAAACAGTAGAGTCATGGATAAAGATAGCAACGTCTTCCCGCAGAGCTGACCACACCCTGCCTTTTTAAACAATTTTTTGATAATTTTTCTCTATTTTTATATAATAATAATAATGACTATAGAATTATCCTTGATATAAATTCAAAAGTAGTTCCTCTGTCAATTTAAATAAATAATTTTGGCAATCTTCATAACGGTGGTATTTAAAATAAATGAATGATTACGTAAAAAATCCAACTTAGTCAGAAAAGAGGGCAAGAGAAGAAGGAGAGAAAAAGAAAGTGTAAAAAAAAAACAGCAGAGAGAGAGAGAGAGTGAGAGATGAGAAAGACAGAAAGAAAGTCAGATGCAAAGAAAACTATCCACTTCTTTAGGAATTCAGAATGTATGTACAGGACTCATCTCTGAATCAGAAAAGCGCTCGTCTTTGCAGCGGGTCCTCACGTTTTGTGTGTGTGCGTGACAGTGCAACGTGGTCCGTAGCTGTAGTCCTGTGTTATACAAGTGTGTAGGACTTTGCGTAGGGGTTGTTGCTTTGTTTCAGGTGTCCTCTGGAGTCTAACAGCGACTCCTGGGAGCTGCTGAGTTTGGCAGCCTGGGCCAGGTCGCCCGGCTCGCGCTGTGGCAGTGTAGAGGCAGTTCCCGGCTGCCACTGCTGTACCGCCTCTCTGCTGGGGGGCCCGGAGGAAGAGAGGGCTGACGAGGGGGTCTCGGAGGGTGTGGGGGCCAGCAATGCTGGCCGCTTCGCCAATCGGCTCTTCTGTGGGTCCATACAAGTCTGTCCTGTGGCCTCCCGACCTGAAGGGGCCGCTCCCCGGTTCAAAAGGAAGTCCATACGTAGGTAAGGGGGGAGATGGACCAGCTCACCTCCTACGAGACAGACAGGGTCATGTAAGTGTGAGCACTGCTCAAAGATCAGATTTGCTTTGCACAATGTGATGAACAAGAGGGGGATGGATGGAGAGAATAGTCTTTAAAGGAAGCTATATCAACAGCATAGGACAGGGTATAACAGGATAGGCAAGGTTTACCCTTTAGTCAATGTCGTTTTCTGTTGACGCGTGTACAAAACGTCATTAAACATCATTTATGGAGCGCCAATAGCTTAAGTTTAGGGTTGGACAAGACAGGACAGGATAGGGTAGATTTACAATAGGATAGGCAAGATTTGTTGTAGGTAGATATGTTGTGGTAAAATAGGTTATGTTTAGATCAGTAAAGGTTAGGACAAAACAGGACAGAACAGGAGGGGATAGAGTTGCATTAGGGTAGGATCGCCTGAACTAGGATAGGTTAGATTTGGGGCATAGGATAGAGTAGAGTCGAGTATGATAGGTAAAGTTTAGGATAGGAAAGGATAGAGTTGTGTCATGTCAAATCGAGCAGAGCAGAGTAAGGCTAAATATTGTGATAGGTTAGGTTTAGGATAGAGTAGAATCGTGTCGAGCAGAGCAGAGTCAAGTATGATAGGTTCGGTTTAGGATAGGGTAGAATCATGTCGTGTCGAGCAGAGCAGAGTTGAGTCTGATAGGTTAGGTTTAGGATAGGATAGGGTAGAGTCTTGAGATAGGGTAGAGTCGACTTGAGTAAAGTAGAGTCGAGTCGAGTCGAGTAGAATAGAGCAGAGTAGAGTCGAGTAGAATAAAGTTGAGAATGATAGGTTAGGTTTAGGATAGGATAGGGTAGAGTTGTGTTGAGTAGAGTCGAGTAGAGCAGAGTAGAGCAGAGAAGAGTCAAGTCGAGTAGAGTAGAGCAGAGTGGAGTCGAGTAGAATAAAGTTGAGAATGATAGGTTAGGTTTAGGATAGGATAGGGTAGAGTTGTGTAGAGTAGAGTCGAGTAGAGTAGAGAAGAGTCGAGAATGATAGGTTAGGTTTAAGATAGGATAGGGTAGATTTGTGTAGAGTAGTGTTGAGTAGAGTAAAGTAGAGCAGAATAGAGTTAAGTATGATAGGTTAGGTTTAAGATTGGACAGGATAGGGTAGAATCATGTCGTTTCGTGCCTTGAGTCGACTTGAGTGGAGTAAAGTAGAGTAGAGTACAGTAGAGCAGAGTAGAGGTGAGTATGATAGGTTAGGTTTAGGATAGGATTGAGTAGAGTTGAGTCGAGTAGAGTAGAGTAGAGCAGAGCAGAGCAGAGTAGAGTAGAGTAGAGTAGAGTAGAGTTGAGTAGAGCAGAGTAGAGTCAAGTCGAGTAGAGTAGAGCAGAGTGGAGTCGAGTAGAATAAAGTTGAGAATGATAGGTTAGGTTTAGGATAGGATAGGGTAGAGTTGTGTAGAGTAGAGTCGAGTAGAGTAGAGAAGAGTCGAGAATGATAAGTTAGGTTTAAGATAGGATAGGGTAGAGTTGTGTAGAGTAGTGTCGAGTAGAGTAAAGTAGAGCAGAGTAGAGTCAAGTATGATAGGTTAGGTTTAAGATTGGACAGGATAGGGTAGAATCATGTCGTTTCGTGCCTTGAGTCGACTCGAGTAGAGTAAAGTAGAGTAGAGTACAGTAGAGCAGAGTAGAGCTGAGTATGATAGGATAGGTTTAGGATAGGATTGAGTAGAGTTGAGTAGAGTAGAGCAGAGAACAGTAGAGTAGAGCAGAGCAGAGTAGAGAAAAGTAGAGTAGAGCAGAGTAGAGCAGAGAACAGTAGAGTAGAGCAGAGCAGAGTAGAATAAAGTAGACTAGAGTAGAGTACAGTAGAGTAGATAAGAGCAGAGTAGAGCAGAGTAAAGTAGAGTAGAGCAGAGTAGAGCAGAGTACAATAGAGTAGAGAAGAGCAGAGTAGAAAAGTAGAGTAGAGCAGAGTAAAGTAGAGCAGAGTAGAGCAGAGAACAGTATAGTAGAGCAGAGTACAGCAGAGTAGAGCAGAGTACAGTAGAGTAGAGTAGAGAAGAGCAGAGTAAAGTAGAGTAGAGCAGAGTACAGTAGAGTTGAGTAGAGTAGAGAAGAGTAAAGTAGAGTAGAGCAGAGTAGAGTAGAGCAGAGTAGAGTAGAGTAGAGTAGAAAAGAGCAGAGTAAAGTAGAGTAGAGCAGAGTAAAGTAGAGAACAGTAGAGTAGAGCAGAGTAGAGTAGAGTAGAGTGGAGAAGAGCAGAGTAAAGTAGAGTAGAGCAGAGTAAAGTAGAGTAGAGAACAGTAGAGTAGAGTAGAGCAGAGTAAAGTAGAGTAGAGCAGAGTAAAGTAGAGTAGAGAACAGTAGAGTAGAGCAGAGTAGAGTAGAGTAGAGTGGAGAAGAGCAGAGTAAAGTAGAGTAGAGCAGAGAAGAGTGGAGAAGAGCAGAGTAAAGTAGAGTAGAGAACAGTAGAGTAGAGTAGAGTAGAGCAGAGTAAAGTAGAGTAGAGAACAGTAGAGTAGAGTAGAGTAGAGTGGAGAAGAGCAGAGTAAAGTAGAGTAGAGAACAGTAGAGTAGAGTAGAGCAGAGTAAAGTAGAGTAGAGAACAGTAGAGTAGAGTGGAGAAGAGCAGAGTAAAGTAGAGTAGAGAACAGTAGAGTAGAGTAGAGTAGAGCAGAGTAAAGTAGAGTAGAGCAGAGTAGAGTAGAGTAGAGTAGAGCAGAGTAAAGTAGAGTAGAGAACAGTAGAGTAGAGCAGCAGCCCATTCTCACTCCCAAGGCGTCACCTAACTGACGCCTTGGGAAGCATTTGGACATGCTTCAATATCTGACGCTTTAGGCGCCCTTTAGCGTCAGTTAGATGACGCCCTAGGATCGCGTGTACCCTACCCCCACCCCACACCTAAACGCGTCCTCTAACTGACGCTTTCCTTTAGCGTCAGTTAGATGACGCCGTAGGATCGCGTGTACCCTACCCCCACCCCACACCTAAACCTAACCGCATCCTCTAACTGACGCTTTCCTTTAGCGTCAGTTAGATGACGCCGTAGGATCACGTCATGCAAGGGCGCCTAAAACGTCAAATATTGAAGCATGGTCAAAGGTGATGCCTTGGGGTGAGAATGCGTTGAGAGCAGAGAAGAGTAGAGTACAGCAGAGTAAAGTAGAGTAGAGCAGAGTAAAGTAGAGTAGAGTCGAGTATGATAGGTTAGGTTTAGGATAGGATAGGATAGGATAGGTTAGGACAGGACAGGACAGGACAGGACAGGACAGGACAGGACATGTTTGGGATAAAATAAGATCACGTTAACTTTCCACAGAGTGATAAATGAGAACAAAATGGATGGAGGAACTAGTTTTTAAATTAATGTTCTAAATTCAAAATAAAATTCAGGATTCAAGGTCTGTTGACACCATAAAACAGCAAAGTACAGGACAACACAATTAAGTTTTTGGATTGGATAAAATAGGTTTAGGGTAGGATAGGATAGGACAGGATAGGATTCAATTAAATTAAATTCAACTTAATTTAATTCAATTCAATAAAATGTTTCAATTCCCACTGATTTGTATAGAACTTTTTCACAACACGTATTGTTTCAAAGCAGCTTTACATAAAAATGCATGTCTACATTACAATTTAGAATGATCTGTTATCAGAGGTGACTGATAGGATAGGATAGGAAAGTATTTTATTGATCTTGTCCTCATCTAGTTGTCTAAACATCTAGTAGAATTTAAAATCCAACTGTGAATCCTGTACGGATCAGACACATCTCACACAAAAGGGCTTTCTAAAAATGACGGAGTTCAGTATTATATAAAACTTGTTCCAATAAGGCCAGTGATTAAAGTTTATATCACATCCAATATTCACATCCCATTGTGATAGTAAACTGCTGTTTTGTAAAGACAGACGATACCTCTACAGCACAGGATGCAGATTGCCCCTACTTGGCCTTAAGGAACAATGCCAGGTGCTCTCACTAACCAAAGTCTTCCTGTCTAGGGGATTACTGCAGATACATTCACAATGAGACGGTAACACTAAACGCTAATCAGTAATGCAAGAACCGTCTGGGGCCTGAAATCAGCCCTGGGTGGCCCAGACGCAGGCCACGTGAAGCCCACTGATGCGAAAAGAACATGGCAGTGTGTTTGGACAACAGCCTTCACTCCTGTACCCATCAACACAGGAATTGATAGCACACTGCAAGAGTGACAGCTGACTGGTGAACAGGTAAACTGAGGAACACGTGGAAAAACACATAAATTACTGCTCGAAACAGTTGTAATAAGGAATAATTTCGATATTTTAAAAGCAGCGGCTATTTGCACAGTGTAAATAGCCACTAAAAGTATTTTCTTTACACTAAGGGCAAATATGCTGTGTACACTGTGTAAATAGGTATGCATGCAAATAGTGCCATTAGACTATTTGCACTATAGTCTATTATAAAATAGTATACAATAATAACATATTTAGTGTAAATGATTATATTTATTAACTGTGGACTGTTCTACTCAGAAATATGTCCAGTTATGAAAGTAAAAGCACTAAAACAGTGTTTTGCTTGGAATATGGGATATTTAATAAAAGTAGAGACTCAATGATAATTAAACTCCACCCTAAAAACAGTGAAGATGGTTCAAAATCAAGCGAGAATACAGCAAATTGGTTTTCTGAAAGCACAAATCGAGCTTAGGCAGTTGACGCTTTGACATGTTTTCAGCCTTACCGGGTCTGTGTGCTTTGGGCACGGCCATATTCATGACCCGGCTGGCGTCCTGTGGTTTAGGCGGGGAGGCTGTGAATCTGCAGATGCCTGACTCTGACGGCGTGCTGGACGTCAGGCTGTCCGTGTAGTCATTGGTGCCGGCCGTCATCTGTTCGGAGGATGTGTCTGAGATGAAGCATTCTGTGATCGTGAACTTAGCGTGTCGCAGCTGTTCCTCCATCTTGGCGTGTTCGTAGGCACGGGCTAGTTCCTCGTACGTGGAGGAGGCGCTTTCTGTAGACACCATACTGCTGCGAGCTCGGTCTGTGAGAGAGAATACACATGTTGTTATATATCACAAAGTTTTTTTTTTTGGGGGGGGGCTATCATACACCCGGCGCAAAGTGTTTTTTGCTACTTTCAGCCCAACGCAGTTATCATTTTAACGTCCTGCGCCTCTTCGCTCAAATAGCAAATGCATTTGCGCCCATTTGTTCACCCATGGGCTGCTGGTCTAAAAACGAGGTGTGTTTTGAGGAACTGAAATAGACTGAGCCATTGACCAACTGAAATCTGGTCTAAAGTTAATGGCGCAGTATTTTTTTGTTATTTAAAGGGTGCGTTAGTAATGTGCGCCAATAGGCTGGTCCACAACGCGCGTATAATCTGCTTATTACACACACAGGGCACACAAACATGCCAAATATTACAAATAAAAGGATTACACTGTAAAAGATAAATATTGTGTACGTAAAGATATGGTGAAATCCGGCTTGTCTTGTAGATGGTCTTTAACCTCGAACACGAGCGAATAGGAGATGAGAGTCTGATTGGTTTATTGCACGTTACGCCCCCCAAAAAACCCTTTACTCATTTAAAGAATAGGGACAACCCTTTTAGAGCATACGCTGGGAGCGCAGACCATTTTTCCCATCGTTAAACTAGCAAAAGTGGATTCGGACCCGGGATGTCGAACCAATGTCTACTGAAACAAAGTAAATAAAGGGGTCATATCTTATAACTTTTTTTTCCCTTCTGGTACTATATTTCACTGATAATTAGGGCTTACGACGCATGCGCGAGAATTGCGATCTGAAGTAGTGTAAGCTGGTGTAAGCAGATCGCAATTCTCGCGCATGCGTCGTGGAAATCTAAGGAAGTCTCGTTCTGGCCTACAAGGAAGAAAAGAAATAGTCGAATAAACTCGTTATTTTTGTTTGTTTTTTCGCACAAAAAGTATTCGCGTCGCTTGATAAACATATAGTTGAGCCACGGTAGTCACTTGGGATATTTAAACATTTTCTTCATTGACTTTTTGGGCCGTCAAGAGGCAGTCCCTTAGGAGCCAATGTGGTAGTTATACAGCTCTCAAATTTAATCAAAAATATCTTCATTTGTGTTCCGAAGACGAACGAAGGTCTTACGGGGTTGGTACAGCATGGGGGTGAGTAATTAATGACTTAATTTTCATTTTTGGGTGAACTAACCGTTTAAATTACACTTTTATTTATTATTATAATAAGAAGATTATATGAAATATAAACATTTAAATGGTGGCTATATATTTAGCAAAATGCTCCTCTCTGTAGTTATTTTTTGTAGCTGACTAACGAGTTTATGTGGGTTTTTTGAGGTAAATATGACGATACATAACTTTGATTACAAGCTGTTTAACTGACGTCTTTCCACGGTTGAAACGCTGATTGAGCGAATCAACGTGACATGATACGAATTTCGATAAGTTGTACTCTATCTTTTAACACACTTTCAGACGCTCATTCATGTTTATTTCGCACTGTAACTGGTATTATTAACCCGGAAGAGACAACAGCGCTCCTGCTTCTCATGAGCTGCGCCAGAGCAATCTCACGCCACAGCGCCAAAACGCTATTTATGTTTTTGAAATTCTAAAGAAAATTAACGTAATTTGAAAATTGAGACTTTGTTTCATATCAATAGTAAAAAAGGACAAAGATTATTGCGATTTTATTTGATGCGCGCAGCCGCGATACAATATCCCATTCATTCAAGTGAAACAGGATGACTAATCGATTCTTGAGACTTAAGAATCGATATCGGTTCGTAAAAATGAGAATCGATTAATATCGAGAAATCGATATTTATTACCCAGCCCTACTGATAATGTCAGTCAAGGTTTCTTGCAACCAAAAAGCTTTTCATAACCACCTTCTTTCTGACGGTTCAAACATTTTTCCTGCCAGCTTTTTCTATTATTCTATGGAAATGACATGATTGGCTAATGCTTTGCCTGTTAAATTAGCAACACAATTTAATAAAAGCAACCAAATCTGTCATGAAAAAAAGTAATCCACATGAATCGAGCAGTTTAATACAAGTCTTCTGAAGAGACATTGTCGCTTTATATAACCAACACATTACACAAAGTCTTTATGAACTTTTTGAAGTCTGAAAAATTCCAATGGATGGACAAAAGTGATGAGAGGATATTACAAATATCTTCATTTGTCTTCCAAATATGAATGTAATCTTGTAAGTTTGGAACAATGTGAGGTTGAGTGAACTAACTCTATAAAAATAATATGATGTTCTGGTATTCAGCTGTCCCCCAGACAGCAAACTGACATTGAATCACCGTGGAAACGACGTCTCTCATGACATTGAAACAACGTTGATTTTGCTCATCGAATTAACGTTGAACCAACGTCAGACGCGGCATTCTTCAAAGCAAAATGAAAATCGAAAATTGGTTTGCTTTCATAACGTTGAAACAACGCGTTGATTTCAAGTTGATTTTCCGTTAGTTTTGAAAGAATGACGCGTCTGACGTTGGTTCAACGTTAATTCGATGAGCAAAACAATGTCAGATCAACGTTGTTTCGATGTCATGTTTCCACGTTGATTCAATGTCAGTTTGCTATCTGGGCCTACTTCATCATTATTACTCCACTATGATTGGGCAGGCCAAGTGGGAGAATAGACGTTGACGTAAATACGGATAATAATAGTAATCTGTATGACATCAGAAAATCACAGATTTTGGGACAAAACCATGCTGTTTTTGGATTGGGGAGGAAGTTTTGAGATCGAAAAGTGATCCGAGGAAACAGAAGCTGATATCTGTTACCTGTGTCCTGAGAGGGACTGACACTGTAGCTGTCGCTCTCTTTGTCCACTGAGCCCGTGGCGCGGGGTGTGGGCAGCCTCCAGTCGGTAGTGAGAGTGTGTGAGGAGACGGGGGGATGTGGTCGGTTCAGGGTCCACTGGCTGGCGTAGCGACTGCGTGTGGCGGGACCTGCTTTAGCGGTGCGGCGGGCAGTGGGGTCTAAGGGAACAGAGACATACACCTGTTAAAACTGTACAAAGTGACCAATGTGAAGTGAACCAAATCCCGTGTGGTAATACCATGGTACTTTAACATAGCAACTCAATTAAACTGCTCATGTGCTGTACGCTATTTAAATCATAGGACTGGATAGAGGCAGCCTTAATATTATTTCAGGTCACACTCAATGGGACTCACAGTTTGAGTCCATATTCAGGATGATTATTCGGGATATCGGACAGGTACGAGGTGAGAAGGACAGAGCATTAAGCTAATATTAGTTTCATGTGTGAAACTGTTACACTTCAATTGAAGGCTATATCATGGCACTCCTGAAACTTTATCCATGTGAACCACTGAATCCAAATACTTTCTCAATCAGATTCAAAAATACCTTGCGCATGTACACTCACCTAAAGGATTATTAGGAAGACCTGTTCAATTTCTCTTTAATGCAATTATCTAATCAACCAATCAGATGGCAGTTGCTCAAAAGCATTTAGGGGTGTGGTCCTGGTCAAGACAATCTCCTGAACTCCAAACTGAATGTCAGAATGGGAAAGAAAGGTGATTTAAGCAATTTTGAGCGTGGCATGGTTGTTGGTTGCATGGTATTTCACAATCTGCTCAGTTACTGGGATTTTCATGCACAACCAATTCTAGGGTTTACAAAGAATGGTGTGAAAAGGGAAAAACATCCAGTATGCGGCAGTCCTGTGGGCGAAAATGCCTTGTTGATGCTAGAAGTCAGAGGAGAATGGGTCGACTGATTCAAGCTGATAGAAGAGCAACTTTGACTGAAATGACCACTCGTTACAACCGAGGTATGCAGCAAAGCATTTGTGAAGCCACAACACGCACAACCTTGAGGCGGATGGGCTACAACAGCAGAAGACCCCACCGGGTACCACTCATCTCCACTACAAATAGGAAAAAGAGGCTACAATTTGCAAGAGCTCATCAAAATTGGACAGTTGAAGACTGGAAAAATGTTGCCTGGTCTGATGAGTCTCAATTTCTGTTGAGACATTCAGATGGTAGAGTCAGAATTTGGCGTAAACAGAATGAGAACATGGATCCATCATGCCTTGTTACCACTGTGCAGGCTGGTGGTGGTGGTGTAATGGTGTGGGGGATGTTTTCTTGGCACACTTTAGGCCCCTTAGTGCCAATTGGGCATCGTTTAAATGAGCATTGTTTCTGACCATGTCTCTGATGGCTACTTCCAGCAGGATAATGCACCATGTCACAAAGCTTGAGTCATTTCAAATTAGTTTTCTTGAACATGACAATGAGTTGACTGTACTAAAAAGGCCCCCACAGTCACCAGATCTCAACCCAATAGATCATCTTTGGGATGTGGTGGACCGGGATCTTCGTGCCCTGGATGTGCATCCCAACAAATCTCCATCAACTGCAAGATGCTATCCTATCAATATGGGCCAACATTTCTAAAGAATGCTTTCAGCTCCTTGTTGAATCAATGCCACGTAGAATTAAGGCAGTTCTGAAGGCGAAAGAGGGTCAAACACAGTATTAGTATGGTGTTCCTAATAATCCTTTAGGTGAGTACATTAAAAAGTAAGTCCTTTTGTACATTTGCAAGAGTAAAATGAAAAAGAAGTATCTTTACTTTCAGTGCAGTAGTAGTTCATTACGGTATAAAGATGTGTGTCCACCATCGATTTGAAAATGAATCTATTAATACTGTCCAGGAATCTTGCTATAGTATTTTACAGTATGATTAGCGATTCACAAATTCTGATCTTGCATACTATGTACATCTGCTAGACTACTTTTGGTCAGTTTGTTGATGCCATTTCTTATTACTGATTGTGACTATGAAATCATCTGCTCGAATGGGTGCATTTAATGAGACTTTATGACATCAACAGAACCAAGCCCACAGAGTTCAATTCTTACTTGTACCAGGTCTAGCGTCAGACACGTCTACTAGCGGTCCAGTGGCCTGAGATAGAGACTGGTAATGTACTGTATGGGTGACGGTCGAGGACTTCTGTTTAGATGTTTCTCCAAAGTCATTATCCGTCAATAGCACTGTGGAGCGGTCATCTGAAAGAAAGAGGAAAACAGGTTGTTATTGGTTATCTCCTCAACAAGCCACATGGCTCCATTAATCACTCAATGTATTTCCATTTTAGAAATCATGACTAATTTATACACTGCAAGAGTGGAAAAATTAGGAACTATGTGAATTAGAAGACACCATGTTGATTAAAATGAAAATAGGAAAACATAGTTTAGGAGTTGGGAGTTTAAAAACGCATGACTCATTTGAGCTAAATTTCCCGTTTCTCTTACATATCATTTATGTTTGCACAAACGGTGCAGGATGAGTTATGTGAAAATGTATAAATACTTGGGTTGTTAGAAAAGGGCAAACCCCTAGCATATCATAATGGTCTCTTACCAATTGTCTCCATAGTGTCTCTCTCCTCAATGAGGAGCTGAGCACGTGGGATATCGATGTGCATCCTCAGAGTCTGCTGCTGTTTGTTCACGGTGTCTGGTGTACGTGCATTTTTACTGGAGAAACAACAGAAAAAATTACACGCACTACTTTATGACAAAGTGCACTGGTTTATAAGCCAACGCTATAGGTCTTTACCTCATTAGCATCTCTGCTAGGCTCTTTGCATCTGTTGAATTAAGAGAAATGAGGAAGATATGAATTGCAAAACATTGATGACAAGAAGACATTTTTGGAGGATCCTCACGGATCTATGACGTTCTTTTTGCAAGATACGGTATGTGTCCACAGACAGACCTCGTAATCTCTTGAGTCTCTGCTCTCTTCTCCTCCTCCTCAATACCAGAAGAACAATGAAGACCGTCGAGATTGCCACCAGAATGCATATGATTGTGACCATCATCTTTAGTCCTTCATTGCCCGGCCCGTTCACCTTGCCTGGGTCCACAGTCTTTGGCAATGGAGCAATTGTGCCTGGAGAAAGAAGATTGAGCAATTCTGGTCAAGGTCCGGTCATAACTAAGTTTTGATATCTACTAATGTTTTAGTCCATTTATGCTGTATAGTGTTGATTTGCTGCGGGTCTCTATCGTAAACCAGCTTAAAGGATTAGTTCACTTCAGGATTAAAATTTCCAAGATATTAATGTCTTTCTTCCTTCAGTTGAAAATAAACGAAGGTTTTTGAGGAAAACATTCTCCAAACAGTGGACTTCATCAATGTTTTTAATTCGGAAGTGAACTAATCCTTTAAATGGCATAACTAATGTTCAGACAAGGAAACAGGGTTTTTGGCGAAGCAAATCAACACTAAACAGCATAAACCAGCTGAAAATACTTTAAACAACTGCTTCCGAACACTGAATTGAGTAGTCGCTGATCTAGTACTCACTGCCATCCACGTTTAAAGTTGCGAAAAGCACACTCTTCTCTGCTGTTCCTGCGCTGTTGCCCACTCTCATCTGGAGCTCGTACCAGGTGGCCTCCTGTAGGTCGTACAGAATGTGGCTCTTGGTGAGGGAATCCCGCTTTACCATGGTCCATTTCATAGTGTCCACGGGCCGATATTCCAATGTGAAGGAGTCGATCGGACAGCCGCCGTTGTTCCAGCCAATGAGGTTGAGCTCCACACGGGTAGAGTTGATACTTGAGAAAAGCTCATGGTCTTTGGCGAACTGTGGCTCTGATGATGTGGAGAAGAAAGAGATTATGTAATTCTGAAGTTAGAAAAAACTGTCAAATTAAACACTGAATCAAATCTTTGGCCTTTTCATTTAGCAGGGAGTTTCATTTGAAGTTACTTCAACTGATTAACAATCCCTTGAAACCAAAATGAATTGTCCCTTTGGAGATCGGTTTATATTATAAAGCTCGCATTGAGCAAAATTTGTGGTTGTAACAGAATGGATGTTTGTGATTTAATGTGATTGTAAGTTTAATTCGGGCCTGTGCTTGTGCTGAGCAAGTGGTGTTTTGCTATTTTGAGAGAATCTTGTCTCGTTTTTAACATCCGACACAGACTTCGCCAGACATTATACTGCTATTGCCTGCGGATTTGGTAATCATTTGATAACTAGCGTGTAAACCTTAGTGAAACAATCTAATACATATTAAAAAGGAACTCATTGAATCATAGGAGTCGACTCAATGTCCACTATAGTTTTAGACACATCTACAAATGGCTATCCCTTCAAATAATGCAATATAAATGGGCATAGGGGGGATTTCAGACATAGCTTTGACACCCATGCCTATGTTTTAATGTGTATGCTAGTTACAATCATCTTCTGCTCAGGGGTGTGTATGCATTTTTTGTCTTCTAAAATGCAATCCAGAATGATAATGAATAAATTAGGAATTAGGAAGTAGCAAACCATGGCTTTGTTCAGAATAGCATATTAATATACTAAACTTATTATTTCACATTATTACTATTTTTGTCATTATTTTTATTGTTATGCAAATGTTGCTATTTGCCATCTCCCAACTTGTTTAAATAGTATGTACAGTGTGCGAACACTAATGAAAAACATGCTGGACTGCTGGTTGAATTCAGTTACAATTCAGTTTGGTTACCTTCAGTTATCAGTCACGTACTTTAGCCACTAGAGTTTGCCGTAATTAACTAGGACGTAATTTACACAGATTTGTACCTTTCCCGTGGGTTTTAGCCTCAATGATTTCACTGATGCGTCCAGGACCAACTGCATTTTGTGCAGTTAGAGTAAATTTGTACCAAGTGCCACACTTCAGATTCTCAAGACGGTAAGACCGCTCACTGGGGCTGATGGAGAAACTGCCCCACTCTTCACTGTTATCCTCAGAGTACTGCAGAATGTAGCCTGAACAGAGAAACACCACACCACTTCATGCTCAGTACTTGTGTTCATTTTGACAAATAAACCCCAAATGCCAAACTTTATTCACTGTTACGTGCACTGTAAATTGATACAAAGCCCCTACTGCACTATGCAATGTTGACCTTTAAGGTCATTAAAGGGATAATTCTCCTCTGGAAAGATGAGTGTGTATTTGGGTCATTTATGTAGAAGAAAAGTGAAATTATTTTTGAATTTGTAGCTTTCTAGATTGAGAAAAGCCAGAAAATGTATCTTTGGCTTATGTGAATGAAAGACAACAATTCCCAGAATGCACTTGCTTCGCTTCCCTAGGAGGCCACACCTACCGGTAACAGAGTGCAGTAGTTAAACAACAAGTCTAGGCTACTAGTGATGAGCCTGCCCGAAAATGTGTTCCGAGATCGCCCAAAATGTCCGGAATTCGGCTTTTGCATTCTACAGTCGCCATTCATTATGTTTATGTAAATGAGGGCCGCGGGTCGCGGCGCGAGTCATGTTTACTGTGGCGAGCGTGACGAGTGAGGGCCGCGGGTCGCGGCGCGAGTCATGTTTACTGTGGCGAGCGTGACGAGTGAGGGCCGCGGGAGAACGGCGCGAGTCATGTTTACTGTGGCGAGCGTGACGAGTGAGGGCCGCGGGTCGCGGCGCGAGTCATGTTTACTGTGGCGAGCGGGACGAGTGAGGGCCGCGGGAGAACGGCGCGAGTCATGTTTACTGTGGCGAGCGTGACGAGCGAGGGCCGCGGGTCGCGGCGCGAGTCATGTTTACTGTGGCGAGCGGGACGAGTGAGGGCCGCGGGAGAACGGCGCGAGGCCGGTGGCGTGATTACCGATGAGCGACAGCTGTGAGACCCACTGGTCTCGTATCTCTCACAGAGGACCCGGAAAGTTCTTAGCAATGTTAAAACGTAATCAAACGATCACTTGTTTAGCGTTCATGTAAACACTACATTCAGATCCACCAATCGAATGCATTCAGTTAGATTGAAACAAAAGCTGTGCATGTAAACAATGAATGGCGACCGCAGAAAGCAAAAGCTGAATCCCGGACATCGACAGCCGGACATGTCCGTGAAAAAGAGGATGGTAACCCCTACTACTCAGCTTTCTCCACAGAACAAGAGCCTGCTAGCTTAGCTTCCAAAAAAAGATGGCCGACACTGTGTGTTCATTCTGTGAGTGAGATCGCCCTCTATGGGCGGGTTGAGGACATGCAGACCCTACTACTGACTGTAGTCTTTAGCCTCTGGACGAAAAATTGTCAAAATTATGATTTTTGAGCCATCAGAGGATATTTTCCAGACAAGAAAATACATAAATCTCTCATCTCAGGGGGATATGAGCGAGGAAAGCATGGTAAATCGAAAAATACTACAGGTTTTCTACTAATACAAAGTATCCCTTTAAAATATTACACATTAATGTGGATGCAAATATCAGTGCAGCCCAACCTCTGATGGAGCTCCCTCCATTGTCTCCAGGGATCCAGAACAGCGTGATGGAGGTGGTCGTGGTTTTGGTCACTGTGAGGCGTGGTTGGTCCGGAGGTACTGAAATATTTTAAGAGTAAACACACAAAAAATAGTGTCATTTGTCAGCCACTAAAAGCGCAGTCACATTTACCACTGTTTGCCAAATGTCTGTGGGTAAAACAAACATTCAGTACAATAGAAATCAGGAATATTAAAGGATTTTCACATGCAGATTTCATGCAAGCGTTGCCCAACAGAAAGCTGCTTGGTTTGAAAGTGACTTCTGTAAGAGCTGACACTGTTGACAATTTACCGTTTTGCGCACAAAATTTCGCTGTGACCCTCACTATTTATTGGCTACATCATTTTTTTTTCTCTTTTTCACATTGTACAACAATACTAAGTGTGAATCATGTCGTTTGGTGTTCCTAGTTAAATCGGTTAGTTTTGACTTGCCACTTGCTAACAAAAACACTAAAATCGAAGGCATAAACTGTGTAAATAATTCAATACACAAAAAAGCTCTCTCTGAAGAGTATATTCTGATTATTTGATCACAAACACACCTTGGACCTGAAGATTTAGCATGATCTCATCTGAACCCCAGTTATTGCTGGCAACACATCTGTAGTACCCAGAATCCTCTGCTTTGATGGTACGAATAACAAAGCTGCCATTGCTGTGAGCGCTGCGACGACCATCGATTGAAACTGGAGCAGGTGTACCATTACTGCAGGAAAACATCAGTTTCATATCGGTTTCATAGCAAATAAAAAGCAAATAAGCAAGAATAAATTCATTCTGGTGTTTCATGCATGATTTGTAAAAATGAATTTACAAAAAAAGTTATATTTCCCCTAAAATCTTTACAATACTTTATAATTAAAAAGACACATTTTGACAAGTTTACAAAATGATGACTTCTAAAAGTGCAAGAGTGTTTTGTCTGGCTAAAACAAAGGCTGGAGTTGAAGAATTCTCCATGTTTAAATGTGAAGAACTCATAAATCAGACATACTTTCCCTTCAGCCACTTGATGGTTGGAGGAGGGTCTCCGACTGCTTTGCATGGAAGGACAATGTCCCTCATCCAAGGGGTGGTCACTGTGCCACTGAACGTCAGGATTCGAGCAGGGGCTTGAGAAACAAACAATGCCGTGTCAATTTGCTCCTGCTATTGGTACAATAGCATGATGTATTTTAGTGGCCAAAACCCAGAAACCAGTTTTAGTATTCAAGTGAATGTGTTTTTTTAATGGGTTTTTGACTGAGGTAATAAGGTTAAAACAGTCAAGAGTTTTTTTTTTAATTCTATGACATAAAATGCATCAGTAATACCCTTTGTTAAAGGAGTAGTTAAACTTTTGCTGATTATTTACTCACCCAAATGTCATCCAAGATGTCCATGTCTTTCTTTCTTCAGTTGAAAAGAAATTAAGGTTTTTGATGAAAACATTCCAGGATTCTTCTCCATATGATGGACTTCAATGGGAACCAAACAGTTCAAGGTCCAAAAGACAGTTTCAGTGCAGCTTCAAAGGGCTTTAAACGACACCAGATGATGAATAAGGGTCTAGCGAAACGATCGGCCATTTAAAAAATAAATAACAAAGTTTAAGTTTTATAAGCACAAATGATTGCCTTAATCTGTTCACTCATTCATCAAAATGAACAAACCTTTTTTCGAGTCATGACTCGAAGGGTCCTAGATAAGACCCTTATTCATTGTCTGGTGTCGTTTAAAGCCCTTTGAAGCTGCACTGAAACTCTCATTTGGACCTTGAGCCGTTTGGTTCCCAATGAAGTCCATTATATGGAGAAAAATGCTGGAATGTTTTCATCAAAAACCTTAATTTCTTTTCGACTGAAGAAAGAAAGACATGGACATCTTGGATGACATGGGGGTGAGTAAATTATCAGCAAAAGTTTGTTTTAAAGTGAACTACTCCTTTAAAGCTTTTATTTGCCTTGAACAAGTGGCTAAATGGGATTATCGAGTTTGTTGGGGAAATGAAACATCATCACAATGAACATGAAAAGACTTTACTCATTAGTCCACTTTCTCATTTCTCACAACCTCATTGAGTTTATAATCACAATCTTGCAAAATATTCGAACTAAACTTTCAGGGAAAACACAGACTGGAAACCCTGTCAAGTAGCTTAAAGTCCCGTTCTTCATGTTTTTTGAAGCTTTGATTGTGTGTACAGTGTGCAATACGCCTTATTCACGGCAGCGCCATCTTTGATTTTTAATGAGAATGAAAGCGAGGCTGTGAGGGATAGACTTGCATCTCTTCAATGGGCTGTACTGTTATTTAATGTGTTTTCGGGTTGTTCTCCTCATGAAACACTGGAAAAAATATCTTTCAAAGAAATGTCAGTTGACAAAAAACTCCCGACAATGTAAGCTGTGTAAAATTGTAAGTAATCTAGCCGCTTTATTCAGCTTTTTACAGCGGATGCCATTGGAAACACGGTAAGTCTATCCCTCACAGCCTCACTTTCATACCTGTCATGGCGCTGCTCTGAATAAGGTCTATATAACATGTGTTCATGTTTCGCGTGTAAAAAAAACAGTATTTTTCACTCAATTTACGTTTTCACTGTCTAAAAAACGGGCCGATGACTTCCTTGCTCTATAAAGTCCCTCCTTCAGAAAAACGTAACAAGTTCTGATTGTGCCAGCAGTTCCTGTTTTGTGATTGGACAGCAGCTTATCGCACGTTGCCCGGAAAGGTCACGCCTCTTACCATAAATCGGAGATGTATGCGCTGATTGTTATTGTAAAAATGTCCAACATATTACCATAGCAATTTGAGCCTGAATCAAACCCGGAGAATATAGATGAAGAGAATCGATTAGAACCTTATCAAACACGACTTTTGCAGGATGTTTACAGTGGTAAGCTGTTTACTAATGGTTAAATTGTAATGTTAAATGTTACAAACTGTTATAAAAGCTTGTGGTTGAATTTTTAAAATAAGTCTTTGTTTATTCCTACCTTAGTTACACATGTACACGAGTTTTGATTAGTAATATATGTTTTATAGGTATTCCTGTAGGCGGAGATTAGTCAAAAAACTGTTCTAATTACGTCATTGAAAAAGGAAGAAAAAGAAGAGGGATGTAGTCCAAACCGGACGTTCGCTGTAGGCTTTGAAAGGGGACTTCTGTTAAATAAAATATCTCGTTAGGCATTGAACTTTGAGCTTTATAATTTTACAACAGCATTACACAGTAACTAACGTTTGAAAAATGGAATCACGAAGAAGGGACCTTTAATGGTGGTGAGATTAAAGTCATGTGACCGTGGTGCAGCTCATATATAGCCTAAGTTTAGCTTTTGCTTGTTCTGGCAATTGTATTTAGGCTTCAGAATTCACAGAAGTTGTGTTCATTTGTGATTATTATCATGATAAACAAAAGCTTTTGTTGGTCAAAGAGCTTATTTTATTTGCAATAATCCAAAAGCCAATGGAAAAATCCTATTGGGTTTTTGTTGAGGGAATCAGGGTGATGCAAATTTCCAACAATACATCATCCCTGTGGAACTCTATATGGCTGCATTTGTATGAAGTTATGAAGAGGGGGATTGATTGCCATGTCTTCCGTACCTTTAGCTTGGGGCTCCACGGTGATAATCTCGCTGGTATTCCCACGACCCGCCGCAGTGACCGCCACAACCCAGATGCTGTACTGCCAGTTCTGGTTCAGGTTGGTCAAACGACGGAAGTAAACATCAGGGGCAGCCTCAAACTCACTGATCACCTGTAATGGCACCCGATGAAAAGCTTTCATGAGAATAACAACAAACAAAAATACACTCTTTCGTTGTTTTTACATTTAGGACATTGGTGTCCAATCCCACTCTTGAGTTTTACTCCAACAAACCTAACAGCAAGTTTCTAGTGATTCTAAAGACCTTGATTACCTGGTTCTGGCGACAGGGGGGGTTCACATTGCACGGCTTTACAATAGGAAGAATTGCAGACAACTCTTTCTGGTCTGTAAACTACGTTTCACCACCAAACCCACGCGAGAAGTGATAAGGAAATAACGGAGTAACTATAGTAACAGAGAAGACGCGCTCTGTTGTAGTGAGCACTTGGTCGGTTAATTTTGGCATTTTCTAAGTTAACGTTTCCCTGATAGGCTTGCCTAATAAATGAACACACATTCAAAAATGTTGGACTCGGTCAAGACCAAAAGCCATATTTGGCAAGACCAGTGGCCGAGACCGAATACCAGCGAGTCCGAGACAAGTCCGACACCATAGAAAAACGGTCTCGAGTCCGGACTCGAGTGCTACAGCCCTAACCTTGGAGGCCAGACTTGCCCAGCCCTGGCTTACAGTGATATACACTGCCTAAATAAAGGAAACAGTATGTACTAAGCAATACACATTCAAGCTGATTTTGCAAGTAGGTCAGGCGTCCTATACCTATATACTTTCATAGGGGCAATCCGCTCGTTAAAGGGTTAGTTCACCCAAAAATGAAAATGAAGTCATTAATTACTCACCCCCATGCTGTACCAACCCCGTAAGACCTTCGTTCATCTTCGGAACACAAATAAAGATATTTTTGATTGAATCTGAGAGCTGGATCAGTCCTACATAGACTGCCTAAGGGACTGGCTCTTGACGGCCCATAAAGTCATTAAAGAAAAGGTTTAAATATTCCATGTGCCTACAGCGGCTCAATTATAAGTTTATCAAGCGACGAGACTACTTTTTGTGCGAAAAAAACATAAATAACGACTTAATTCGACTATTCTATTACTTCCTTATCTCTTTCCCCGCCAGCGTTTTAAAAAAAAGTTGCCAGCCACCGCCAGGGTTTTTGACGATTTTCGCTAAATTTGAATGCCCCGCTGAATATTTTCTTCCATGAATATATGAAGATGATATATATAAAAATAAAGATCTGAGCCTCTGCTTTTAGGCAAAAAAAACGTTTTTATTTTATCTTCATTTGTTCTTTTTTTATTGCCTCTTGAACAGAGGTAGGTTTTGTCAAAAACAACATTTTGGACAAAAAACTGAGAAAAGGGTATTTTTATCAAACAAGTGCATTTAAAAGCAGAATACATTCAGATGTTGTTTCCTTCATATATAAAACTTTCCAAAATAAATTAAAAACATAAATAAATGTAAAATATATCAAATTTCCCAGGATGTAAGGGAAATGTAACTTTTGCAATAAAACTTCTGCCTCTGCCTCTCTGTGTTCTACCTGTGAATAATGAATAATTGGAATTACAATAAACAGGCCTACACACACACACACACACACACACACACAAATACATATTACAATGTGGTAAATGTGCACAAAGAGAGAAACAATTTGACAATTACACCTTCATATTTAGACAGCCACACATAAATGCCTGCACACACACATAAATATTATAGTGTCATAATATTATACGATCTATCTGCGGCACGTCCATGGCTAGAACTTTCTGTGACAACATGTGCATCTCTCTCACTGACTACTTCGTCCCGATCAGATTCAGAATTATCAAATAAAGAGTGATCGGACTCCGAGTCCATTAACCTCCAGTACTTCAGCCATATACCTCTGCATTGTCTGTCTGATACATTCTCACTACTCCACTGTTTGAGACGATTGCAATCTGTTTCTCTGATCAAAGAGTTGCGCACTCATTCAGGACATGCGCGCGGGTCTTCCTTACCGTATACCACCTAAAACACGGATACCCGGAAAATTCCGTGTTTGGCGGGGATGCGTTTTTTCATTATACACGGAAAATTCCGTGTTTGGCGGGGAAAGAGTTATGGGTGCATGCGCGAGAACTGAGACGAGGACGTTCTTCTCCTTCGACTACTTTTTGTTACCGGCTGCTCACCGCTTAGGAGTATTACCGCCACCTACCGTATAAGATGATGTGCTGATATAGCTGGAAGCGCAAAACTTTCTGTTTACAAGCAGAGGAAGATGCGCGCTGTACATACGCTTTTCAATTCGCGTATTTTCCGCACTATAAGGTGCACTTAAAAGCCTTTAATCTTATCAAAAAACGACAGTGTTCCTTATAATCCGGAGCGCCTTACAGTATATATGGATCATCATTTTATACGGTAGGTGGCGGTGATACTCCTAAGCGGAGCAGCCGGTAACAAGAAGTAGACGAATGAGAAGAACGTCCTCGTCTCAGTTTTTGCGAATGCGCCCATAAGGAAGTAATAGAATAGTCGAATTAAGTCGTTATTTATGTTTTTTTCGCACAAAAAGTAGTCTCGTCGCTTGATAAACTTATAATTGAGCCGCTGTAGGCACATGGAATATTGAAACCTTTTCTTTAATGACTTTATGGGCCGTCAAGAGCCAGTCCCTTAGGCAGTCTATGTAGGACTGATCCAGCTCTCAGATTCAATCAAAAATATCTTTATTTGTGTTTCGAAGATGAACGAAGGTCTTACGGGGTTGGTACAGCATGGGGGTGAGTAATTAATGACTTAATTTTCATTTTTGGGTGAACTAACCCTTTAAGTCTGATTTCACGAGTTGACCATTTCCGGTAGATAGTATATACACCGTGAGTTTATAAAAGCTTACCTTAAATATGCAATATAAATAAATAGTGCTCATAAATGGCTGTTGAGGTAGTATTCTCTTTTGAAACGAGTGGAGGCTTGGACCTGGAAACAGAATCCCTTACTTCAAAACTTAACAAGCGGATATAGTAGATCCAAAGTAAGAGTGTTCTTTTACTTCAATGTTTCCCAACCCTGTTTCAAGAGCAGCACTACACATTTTTGATCTCTACCTAATCAAAGCTCATTAGTAGTCTCCCAAGACCAAAAATAGATGGGTCAGATAAAGGAAATGTAATGTATGCTTTTGGGAGTGCCTCTAGGAACAGGATTGGAATTCTGAGAATAAAATACTGTTTGGTAAATCATGACATTTGAAGGGTTGTTTGGGCTGTGGGGAGTCACAGCTTACGCTCACCGTGGGGTAAGGGTTGGAGCAGAACACGGTGTATTTCCGGATGATCCCGTTGAGCTTGAATGGAGGCAGCCAGGAAACAAACACCACCGAGCTTGTGGAAGCAGCTGCCTTAACTCCAGCCGGAGGGCCAGGAACTGGTTTTAGCAAGAGAAATAACATCATTCACAGAGAAGAAGCACTAGAAAAGACACATTGTATGCTACAAAGCAAGAGACCTAGAGTTTCTAACCACATGTAAAGGTGAGGTGTGTAATGTCACGTGGTTTCTCCAATCACCCCTATCATGTGGATTGGTTTTGCTTTTGGGTTGCGATGTCTGTGCAATGAAGTCAACAAATGGCTTACTTAAGGCGGTTGTCATGATCCCGTGTTCCCCTGGTCTTGAGTGGACTATTTCCTGTTCTGCCCCATGTTTTGTTGTCCTTTATTTTCTAGTTGATTCGTTCTTTGATTGTAAGGGGTTGTTGAGTCCATAGCAGAAGAAATCAATGTGATCCAGGAGTGAGAGAGTTCCTTGGTGAATGCAGACTATGGTAAATGGCCATTGGGTCTTTCACAGACCCAATGGCCACCAAAGCGCTTTACATTTTGCCTCACATTAACTCACTCACTAGCCATGTTTCCATCGACACATTTTTATCCGAATTAAGTGATATCGAATGAAAAAAGCCTTATGAGTCGATTTCATGAAAATCGACTCAAATGAAATACGTTCGGCCTCATCGGATTTTCTCTTGATCGATATACGGCTAATGCGATAAAAGCTGATGGAAACGTTATTTGCCGAATAAATAATGAATTGCGATTAAGTTTCAGGCCCTTTTATGGTTGCAACACGTCAGAAGACGAGTTCATTTCCGGCCAGTCTGTTTGCGCACACATGGCGGATGTCAACAAAGACAGATGTAAGTGGACAAAGCAAAAAGATGCTTCAACCAAAGGGTTTCCGTGAACCACGATCTCCCAGAACTGATTGAGCGCTCGTACCCAAACCACAGTCACCTCCGCTGTCTTCGGGCATTAACGGGCATCATCATAGCAATGTTTATAGCGTCGTTGTTTTCTTGGGTTAGTTTTGCTTGTTTTTACGTGGCTTGGTTGAGTTCTAATGTAGAATGTGGTCTGTTATTTCTAGTTAACAGACTGCGGCGCTGCTAGTATAACACACCGTTGCCATGGACGCAGTTCAGAGACGGAACAGACTATTTTCTTTAGCAGAAGCAATACTCGTTTTTAAATCAATAAACTCGTTTTTAAGTCAATATTTTATGTGAAATGATTGATTTATTTATTTATTTGGTTGATTTATATGTAATAAGCAGGATAATATATAGCGAGGCGGTTGTGCCCACATGGAAAAAACCTATATAAACATATATGTTTTAATATAGGTTTTGATATATGTTTTTAATATATGTGACATATATAAAATTGGCCGTTTTCCTATATTATATGTACATATATGCACATATATGTACATATATACGTGCATATATGTACACATATATACGCACCTATATAGGTACATGTATGCACACATATATGTACACATATAGGTGCATATATTTGTGCATATATGAACCTATATATGTACATGTATGCATGCATATATGTACACATATAGGTGCATATATACATGCATACATGTACCTATATATGTACATGTATGTACGCATATATGTGCACATATAGGTGCATTTATACATGCACCAACATGTTTACCTATATTAGAATAATTATTAAAATCCATAGCTACTAGGCAACATAAATAATAGTCCAAAATGTATGCATTTAGATTATTTATTTACTTAAGATCAAATAGTACAAAAACAAAAATAAGACAAAAAAACTGGATAGAAAAAAAATCTTTTTGATCTTCTCAGCTCCATGAGCTTTGAATTGATAGACGTGCCCATCTCCCCTCGGCTGGCTGACGGACACTTCTTCAATGTAGCATCTAGAGAAGACAAAAATAATAATAATAAGAAGAAGAAGAAGAAGAATATAGTACTTCATCAGGAACCCAAAGTGCTTACAGTACAGATGTGATCGGACACATATTTTTTGATAAAAGGTTGATCATTTTAAAAAATGCGTCATGTAAACATGTCAATTGGAAGATTCTGAAGATTCTGAAAAATCTGAAACGTGGCTTAAGAAAAGGAAAGTTAGGATCAAGAACTGAGCAAGCGATGAATTAGTATTATAAGTTCCAAGTAGATATAGTAACAATAATCCCTTATACAGTCTCAATTGATGCCTAATAAACATTGATACAAGTAGGCTATGGTTAAAGTGGTGAACTTATAAAATCCTAATGCGTTGAGAAGGGAAAACAAAACTTTTATACATTTACTCACCAATAATGATGCCTTTTTAATTTGGTCAAGGGCGACCAGCTGCTCCCCATCCCCTCTGGTTGGCTTCCCACCTTAAAGTAAAATTTCAAAATTATTATAAAAGGGGGTTAAAATGAAGCTTGTGAAAGCAATACTTTTTTTATATACACATCACATTTTCTTGAGGTGCAAGGAAATACAAAAATGGCAAGTAAAAAAGCGATGGTATGCCCGCACACAAACATAATTTATTCCACAGAATATTAATTGTTTTTTACGGACAGAAGAGATTAGGAAAATGTTTTGTACCATTCAGGTTGTTTTTCAGCAAAGTCTCCAGATCAAATGTGCCCAGCAGCAGATTCCACACCATGGCAGTAGCAGAGGTGGCAAGGAGGGCTGCTTTCCACACTTCTGCCTGGCAAAACACCCCAGAGCCCTTTATAACTTCAATCTGAAAAATAATTTATTCATTTATTGGCATTGTTTCATATTGATTCTTATGCTTAGCTTCCCAATAGTTTATATGTTTTTATGTATGAATGCAGATTAATGATAAAGAAACAAAATAATAATGTTACACAAAATAATAATATGAAACAAATTAATAATTGCCCTAAATGTTCTTAAAGGAGAGGAGGAGGAGGATAGGGTGTCGGGGTGGGGATGGGGATATTTATTAATAAATAAATAAAAATTCAAGGGGTTACTCACCGGTTGCACTTTTCAAAAGAGGAGGAATCTAAATCCTCAACAGGACTCCTTCCAGTCTTGTTCATAGAAGAAAAATAAAAGTTATTCTCTTCAATAAATTAAAGTGCAAATAACTTAAATCAAATAATTAACACTATCAATCAGCCCAACATCACAAGTCTCTACAGCTCTGCTAGAGAAACAATTTTAAAAAGCAAAATCAGAGGAACTTACCTTTTTGAGCAATAATGGCGAGGTAACTTTTCATTTGAGGTAATTCTAGAAAGAGGTTATATAAAGAAAAAAAAAAAACAATTACAATCACTTAATCAAAATAAGTAAATGCCCTAAGTGCCTTAATGTTTACTATTTGAAAGACATTTCCTGCAACTGTAAAGGCAAGCCCATTGATACGGCTCTTTCTTTCACCAATTTCGACCAAATTCAAACTCCACAGGTATTTTTTTTTTTCTGGAGCCGATTGCCTTCTTGAGCCGTTGGCAGAGAAGTATCATTTATTCTCATGACGTTATGTTCTCTAGGCCATGACTTTTGTTAACCCTCTACGAATTCCTCCAGAAAGAAACAAATAAATACACGTTAATTCTAAATTGAATCTTATCAATGGCTAAGTTATTTTAGCACCCACAGTAACGTTACGTTACCTCACCAGCTAACAACATAGGAAGTGTATGGGCTGAAACAGGTGTGTTTGGCAAAAAATAAATGCTAAGTTTATACTTCTCTGCCACCGCAATTTCCACCCTGCAAATAAATATAAAATTAGGAATACTTACGATTGGTGATAAGTAGGAGTTAGAGGATCTCCAATGCTGAAATCGCAATTTTTACTCCCAGCCGTTATCTTCCGGCGCGAAACTTGACTTCATCTCATCGGATACGGATAACGTCAAGCGTTAGGCGGGTGACGTCATCAACTACGGGGCGCTGTAGCGGCCAATCGGCAGTGCAGCAGCATTAGAATTTATTAACCACTGTGAATTGCTCAGATAGATGGTGGGATGATGATGATTATTTGAATGTACGTTCTATTCACTTTTTTTTTTTTTTTTTTTTTTTTGCTACATTTTGACTGTAATGACCTTTCAGCCAGAAAAAAAAACTGCATTCAGACAATACAGAAAACATTGCAATTTGCATTGCATTTGGTGGATGTATCGGTGAATGTGTGGATGTGTATGGGAAAGTGACTTGAAATTGGAAAAAGGGCTTTTTGGTAAAATGAAAAAAACAACAAACCCTTTTGTTATACATTTCCTTCTTTTCCACTAAGTCATTCTGATATGTATATAAATATTTATTTATTTTTTTTGAGCAATATAGTGACATATACATACACTCTAAAAATGCTTTGGGTCAAACATGGACAAACCCAAATGTTGGGTTAAAAATGCAATTAAAAAAATGTACAGTTGAAAAAGTGAAAGTGAAAGTTGAATTTGGGTTAAAATTTGAAATTAAATTTTTAACCAAACATTTGGGTTTGTCCATATTTCACCCAAATTTGGGTTCAAACAACCCAGCATTGTTTAGAGTGGATGAGCTACAAATGACCAGATCCTGCCATGAGCTACAGTATATGATACTCTTGTATATAGCGCTTATGTGTGGATATAAAGAAGCAATGCAGGAGACCTATATGGCCTGTATATGCACCTAAAATTGCCTATATGTGTCATATATACACACATATGCAGCATATATCTTATCATATATGTGCATATATGCACCTAAAATTGCCTATATGTGTCATATATACACACATATGCAGCATATATATTATCATATATGTGCATATATGCTGTATATATGCAGCATATATGTGCATATAAACTGCATATAGGTTTCATATATGCGCATATATCCTCATATAGTTTCTTTCCATGTGGGTGAGGCGAATACAACAACCGCCTCGCACACATTATCCCATTGATATGTCGCCATCAGCTGGCACTAAGCATTATTAGCCTTCAACTTGTGAAATATTGATCATTTTTTGGTAGATGGCGCGATCCGTTTTGTCTAACAAAACTTTGTTCGCAAAAGTTTGCTTGAATGTTGTTCGATTCAGTGCGAAAATAAATGGAAACACCTTAAAATGTCTCAAATCAATTCGATATACCAATTTGATCGCAAAACAGCATGTGACGTCATTACGTACAGGTTTTTATTCGCTTTAAAGCCGTTGGATGGAAACACACTTTCACCAGCTTTATCCGCATGAGTTTTTTAACCGAATTTCAGATAATTCGATTGACAAGTGGATGGAAACATGGCTACACACTGTCGGCGGTGTCAGCCATGCAGCTCGTCGGGAGGAGTTGGGGTTAGGTGACTTGCTCATGGACACCTCGACACTGGGTCTGGTGGAACCGGGGATTGAGCCACCAACCTTCTGGTTTGAAGATGACCTACATGAACCACTAGATCCATATTGGCGAAGTCTGCTGTTACGGATTCAACAACAACTGCCTTTTGCAACATGTGCTTTGCGTTTGGATCAATGACTGAACAATCATTTCAAACATGGCAGATGTTGTCGAAAGGGACTTGAAGATGTTAAATTAAATTGTTTCTCTAGATTGAACTGAAAACGGTAAGTATTTTTAACATTGCCTATGTAAAATTGCCTATGTAGAATGTTCGTCCGACCGGTACTGTACTTCATTTTATTCCAAATGGTTTTAATTTACTGTATTTTATTTTTATCATAATTTTTGCTTATTTTTTATTCTAAACTGTTTTAATTATTCTGATTTCTTTTGATTATTTTAATTTCTTCTATGTAAAGCACTTTGAATTGCCATTGTGTATGAAATGTGCTATATAAATAAACTTGCCTTGCCTTGCCAAAAGTATGCAAGTGATTACAATTGGAGGGAGTCTCACCATCCTCTTTGGTGCGCGTGTAGATCTGCTCGCTACGAACGCCATCTCCGGCTCGAGTGAAGGCCAGGACCTGGATACTGTAGTTGGTGTATTTCTCCAGCCGTTCCAACTCTAGTGAAGGCTTGATAGTTGTGATGTTCCTGATCTCTCCCAGTTCTGCAACACACACACACACACACACACACAAACTGTTAACTGATCTGAGGAGGTCTCTTTAATAAATCAATTGTTTTTCTACATCGAACGGCAATTAAATGGAGATCAGATGAAGACTTACAGGTGTATGCTTACAGTAAATGGCCTGCTTCTCAACTCCCCCCTGAGGAACCACCTATAATCTCACTTGTATCTCTTTTTCAAGGACACAAGCGAGTTTCAAGGAGCTCAATAGTGTCTCAAACTGTGCTCAGACTTACCAAGATAGTGTGCATTTAAACTTCAACGATTTTCAAATGAAACGTTTCTCATCAGATTGAAAGAAAGAAGGAAAGAACCCCACTATGCTAAATTCATTCAGTTAAATTGTATGCATTCAAAACCAGCACACATTATCTATATGTTGGCATATGCCATATATCATGTCAGGGTTATCTTAAAATTGTTAACTCTCATCATCATCATCATCATTTGCACTGGACAATTAATTGCATTTTGTATAGTCATAGGTCACTTTGTCCTCTACAATACTACAATACACAACACATTTACAGACTGCAGCATGTGCCAAACTCCCTTTTGATTTTTACCCTTGCATCAATATCTTATTGTAGTTCAATTATTAATGGCTCTGCAGTGCAGCCTGGAAAACGGCCACTGCTCTTTCTGCTGCGTGCTCTCTCATGCCGACATTCATCATGCTTTCAAAGGATCACATAAGTGTTAAGAAGGTCACATTTTCTGAAGCCAAAACCTTATAGTTTATCTTAAAAAAGCTGCCTTGGTCTAAGCAACCGGTTGACATCAGGCTGAAGTCTGATCAAATAATTCATCAAAAATAGATCAAATCACATTGTTAACATCACATTATTATCATTATGGATTTTGGCAAGAGATTCTCAACTTTTGAGTCCCCCATTGTCCACAACAACATTCAAAGGCTTGATACGGTTATAAGGATTTCCACTCTTTCTTACCACGGGATTTATGTAACTTTTTCCAGTCGAACTCGATTTACTGGACAGGAATTTTGAAGAATATTTTTTTACTCAAAATTCCGACCTTTTAAAACCACGGCTCGGAATAACTACAAAAACGTTTATTCATAATAAAAATCGTCTTTGATTTGGATTTTCTGTCAGATTTGATTAATCTACATGAATTTTCTAGGTCTAAAAAGTTTTTAAAATAGTACTAAAGGTTAGTCAGAGAAAACAATATTGTGGGGATGAATTTTTGACATCAACATTTGAACTTGCGAGATCTATGATATTCCATCATGTAAGCAAAGTTGGTGATTACAGGGTGTTTGGTTTCATTTCTTTGACGTGTTATCTAATTGATGACTAGTCTATTCTTGGGCGATGGTTTAACGTCTATTACATTTTTCACAGACAGCCCAAATTTTAACCTAGACGTCAGGGCTGTGTTTGGATGGCTATTAGACGTCTTTTAAACGCAAAATTGCTTGCTGGGTTGGGAATGGTAGTAAACCTGATTGGTAGTAGCCAATCTGTACATTCAGTACTTCTGCCCTCTGTTCCTTCACTTCCTGTCCCCATTCAACAAAGCCACCATGCCCTCTGGTGGTCTGAGGTATAAATGCAATTGAATTCAAATTGTGTCCATTATATATTTTCATTAAGTCATTAAAGAGAGTATACACCTTATTGTGAAATGAGAAAGTAAGCTATTTTCTGTGAATGTGAGAGATTTCCGATTCATTATCCACATGATTTAAATAACTAGAAGAATAACATAGTGCTGTAAAAGGTAAAACTAACAAAATAGTGTTCATGATTACGTGATCAAAAACAAAGTAAAACATATTGAGTAATATCGTGAAATTGTATTTAAATTTAAAAGAAATGTTTTAAGTTTAAATATAATTTATTCCTGTGAACAAAACTGAATTTTTAGCATCATTACTCCAGTCTTCAGTGTCACATGATCCTTCAGAAATTATTATAATATGCTGATTTGTCAGTTGTTTGTCGAAAGGGACTTTGGGAAGATGTTAAATTAAGGGTCGAATAAAATGCTGAATAAAATACTTTTTTGCATTTTTTTTTTTTAATTTTAAATGGTAGCAAATCACAGTTTAAGCAGCAACATTTTTTTCAATGTTGATAGTGATGCAACAAATCAAGATATTAGAATGATATCTTAAGGACCATCCTCCAGTTGGCCAAAACACCAAGGCCTCTGCAATCTAAAACAATTCAAACTAAAAATGCCCTTCATCCAAGAACACACCTTAAGAACTGGGGGTTGGCATCTGTGAGCTACATAATTATGCATAAATGTATGAAAGTGTGACTGACCTCCATCAGGTAGATTGGCCCAGTAGATGACACGGTATCCCAGCAGCATGCCGTTGAGCGCTTCTTTGGGGAGAGCAGACCAGGACAGGGAGATGGTCTCGGGAGTGGTGGCTGTTGTCACAACGTTCTCAGGTGGGCGACTGGGCACTGTGGTGGGTCAACAGAACAGATAGTGTTAAGGCCCTGATATACTTCAATCGAAAGTGCGAAGAACGAATTGGTGTGATGTCATTTTGAATAAACACAAGCTTTTTCTGCAAAAGGAAAACAAACTTTGGAAAGGTTCGCTCTGGCTGGTAAACAGCGTATGTTGATTTCACGTGCTATCGGAAATTCATGATTACGAACTCTTTGCATTCAAGTGCTTTGTTGCTGGAAAGAACAGGGATCATGAAGGACACCAGTTTTATTCTTGAGAAAACCTGGTAACACTTTATTTTGAGGGTCGCTTTTGAACATTCTAGTACTATAAGTAACTTTGCAACTACATGCTATCTAACTTTCAGATATAACGGAGTATACCCCAATAGCAAGGGTTATGAGATTATAATGAAGGATCGAAATTAAAAGTAGCTGTTTTTAAAAAAAAAAAACAAAAAAAAAACTTCAATGGGCATTTGGGGACTTTCATGTCAAAATCCAGCTGTAAGTCACTGATCCCAAAAAGTGCACATAGTAAAAGTTGTGATATTAAAGTCAGGGATTGAAATATTGTAGTCAATAGTGATATCATGCATTTTTCAACAATGGCTGAAAGAGAATTCATTCAACCAAAGTCAAGAGCCAAGTATCCAACTAAAAATCAAGTAATTTAACACTAATCACCATAATGGTGACCGCAAACAGACTACAACAACTTTTAACACATACGCAACTTTTGTTGTGGTATTGCTGGGATCATACCAGTACTCAAAAGACAACATTTGCTGGTCCAAAGCTAGTCCCAATATGCAAAACATACCCTGTATTTTTCAGTAGGGAACTCTTAATAGTGATGCTCCTCCAACAGACACTATACTGACTAATAAGTAACTCTGCAACTGATGTCTGATATTTTAAACCCTACAAGTCTACTTATACTCTACTGAGAGTTAGTTGACATGTAGGTGCAACGTAACTTATAGTCAACAGAATGTTTTAAAGGGACCATCAAAATAAAGTGAAACCGGAAATCTTATTAAAGGCAAAATGATATTAGTGTCCCATTCATTGACAATCAATATATAGTAATATGTAAGCAATAAGGTATGAGAGGCTGTGCTGTGTTGTCAATAAGTATCAGCTGAAGGGCGTTGTTCGCGTCGTGCCTGCAACCCCTTCAGCCGTTACTTATTCAAGATACAGCACTTGCCTCGAGTACCTTATTGCTTTTATAAAACGGTTGCCACACAATATTAAAGTAAAAAACAATGTATTAGTGCAACTTTCTTGAAGTAAAATCACTAAAAGCCTTCATTTCGCTGGAAAAAAATAGTCCCTGAGCGTGAACATCAACAACGTTCCAATGTGTAAAATGCATGAAAGCTCATATAAAAACAACATAGAACCGCAGTGTTGCGCAGCGATCAATAGAACCGTTGGGTGAAGCGATCATAGTCGTGTTTTATCGTGAATAAAGCACAGCTCTTGACCAATCAGAATCAAGGATTCGAACTAACCGTTTTATAAAGATGTTTAATGAATGTTTAATATATAAAAATTCACAGAACTATCTAGATAGTCAGCTTGCTGAAGATTCTGGAATTTTGGTCAATTGCAGGCTATTTTCGCTGCGTATAAAACATACGATACGCTTCAATCGATTATTCATACAGTATATGTAAACATGCACTACTTTAATGACAAGACAGGGCGATGTCGCTGTAAACTAATAAAGAATAGCAGTCACAGCTGCAATCGTTCTCTGCCATGTTTGAAGTTTATGGCACGCCCATCCACCATGGTAAATACGACTTGAGTATTTGTCGTCCAATTTTTAACAAGGAAACTAATATTTATGATAATTCGGATAGCACGTGAAACTGTCATTGGTCCGTGGCGATGACATAATAGGTACACCCTTAGAAGAAAAGGTTCTATATAGAACCTTAAAAGGTTCTATCAGCACTACGTATTTGGAACTCCAAAATGGTTCTATATAGAACCATTTTTTGGTAAAAGGTTCTACACTCTTAAAAAAGGGTTCCTCTGGGTTCTATCTAGAACCCTGGGGTTCCATACTTGGCCGATAGAACCTTTTACCAAAAAAACATTTTGGAGTTCCATATATGAAGCGGGGGATGGAACCATTTCTGGTTCTGAATAGAACCATTTCTTCTAAGAGTGTAGGTGTAGCTCTGGGGCTACGCCTTTTTTGATGTGGAAATCATCTTCTGGGTACATCTCTTCCGTGATCACCACAGACCAATGGTAGTTCACCAGCCAGTGCAAACTTTTCCAGAATTTAGTTTTCGCCTGATTTTGTTTGAAATGACATCATAACTATTCGTTCTTCAATTTTGCTAGAAGTAAATCGAGTGAAGAATGGTGGGATTTTGGTGGTGGTGGGATTTTTTTTTCATATGTTCGTAAATTCAACAAAGGTTATGATCACAATGTTGACTAACCATCCTCTAGCGTGGTGATGGTGATTTCCTCTGAGGTGGGACCCATTCCTGCCCGATTGGCCGCTTGCACCCGCACCTCATACTGGGTGTACTTCTTCAGGTTATCCAGAGTGAGGGTTTCGGTGTCCCCCGTGGTGTCTACATTGATGGTGTTGTACTGGGGACTGCCCCCTGTCCCAAACTCCCGATAACACACTTGGTAACTTCGGATCAATCCATTCTGCAAGTGTTTCAGGGGGGGCTGAAAGATACAACAGAGTAGATATTGCAATATCAGAAAGGCAGTTTCTCCGCTACTGTAAATATGACTGCATTCCAATTCTCTAAACAAAGCACTAAAAACTGTATGGCAGTATAAGCATGAAATTGTGTTTCGATATTAGGAAAATTCCCTACCTAAAACATCAACTTTTAGATTAGTTGAACAAACTGCTGTGGCGGCTTCAACATCACATTCCTCCACCATTTGTCTATGCTCTTTTCATTCACCATTTTATAAACAAAAAATCTTAATTGTAGTGTAAGGGGTGGTGATGCAGAAGCAGTATAAAGAAGGAGGAGATGGACCATTCACAGAAAAATGAATAGGAGACCTCCCCTAAATAGGGAAAAGAGACTAATAGGGAAAAGTCTTTCTGATATTTTACTCTAGAACTATTTAAAGGGACTTTTCTGGGTTCAGATCTACGGAGGCGTATTGCATTCACTTGAAGAAAAAAAATTCACTTGTTTTTCTGAATTAATGAGCTAATTTTTCATGAGAACAAAAAAATTTGCTCTGTTTTTCTGAATTAACGAGTTAATTTTTCGTGAGAAAAAAAGGTTTCGCTCTGTTTTTCTGAATTAACTCGTTAATTCAGAAAAACAAAGCAAAAAAAAAAAAAAAAAAAAATCCATGAAAAATTAACTCGTTAATTCAGAAAAACAGAGCAAAAAAAATAAAAATAAATCCATGAAAAATTAACTCATTAATTCAGAAAAACAGAGCAAATTTTTTTTCTCATGAAAAATTAACTCGTTAATTCAGAAAAACAGAGTAGATTTTTTTTTCTTCAAGTGAATGCAAAACGCCTCCGTACAGATCACATGAAATAATGTTAATAGTAAAAATTGTTAAAACGTTTTTGTTATTGTTTTTTCCCCCATATACCGTATACAGTACGTATTTGGACATATACCCAGTGGTAAGGGCGTAGTTCTGGTTTGAAGATTGGGGGGTTGTGAACCGTTTAGCATGCTCCCTGATGAGATTTAATTATTTTGCCAAATATTTTTTTGGTGTTGTCATCCACACATGCATTGATAACATAACTGCAATTAACTAATAGCCTAGTTAGCATTTACTTGTTAACATAGGATAATAATCTATTTTGTTTTATTTAAGCATCAGTTTGACAGCATTTTTAAATCAATTTGCCATGGTAGCTCAAACTTTACTTTACTTAAATATCTCTTTTAATATCTGAAAGCTAGGTTTTCCTAATATCTGTCATTACAGAACACATTTTGGGGAAAACCAATTGTTTGGTCAATAATTCAAAAAAGTCCTCTTGATTCTAACTTCTACTCAAACTAAACGTAAAATAGTTCTTGTAATAGTTAACTATAGCATTTGTAACAAAAAAGACATAATTATTACAGGTAAGATCATTGATGCACTCCTCATTACTAAATATAAATCATTAGTGAAAAATCAATTCCATCAACAGATAATCTATTATAAATTCTACTAGTTAGTCAAAATTTACCACAATAAATACAACAGAATTTTATCAAGTCTAGTAAAGGTGGTCATGAGTATTTTAAAAAGCTTTCTAATTAATGTTGGTGCAGGATGATGTATTTTCCTCTTTTCAACAGTCTTGTGGCTGTTTTAGATCATGTTGGACATTCTCATTGCGTTTTAAAGTGGTAAACTCTTAATAGATGTCAAATAGGTTGCACATTTTATCATCAGCGTTGGATTAGCAAAGGTTTGCGCAAATCTTATCACACTTTTCGAGGCTGGATGTAAGGTCATTATTTACTCACCCTCAAGTTGTTCCAAACCCGTATGAGTTTCTTTCTTCTGCTGAACACAAAAGAAGATATTTTGAAGACCGTTGGTAACCAAACAGTTGATGGACCCCATTGACTTCCATAGTATCTTCTTCCACTGGGGCCCGTCAACTGTTTGATTATGGTTCAAAATATCTTCTTTTGTGTTCAGCAGAAGAAAGAAACTCATACAGGTTTGGAACAACATGAGCAAATGATGACAGAATTTCCATTTTTGGGTGAGCTATTTCTTTAAACCCCAAATATTCCTGTACAATGTACTGTGATGTAGCCACTAGCCAGCACAAATTCATGCGGGATAGCATGCAAATTGGTTCTCTGCCATGGGTGAGTAGTTCCTCAGTAGTACCTTCCACGTGACTTTGATGCCTTGGGATGAGATCGCTTCCAGCTGCACTTCTTGAGGAGCGCCATCAGGTGCTGGATCGATCACATGCAGGTCAGACAGAGGAAATGATGCACTGAGCCACTAGGTGGCGCCACAGATAACACAATGTCTGAAAGTACAGCATACTGTAGAAAGCCTGTAGGAATATACTCACAGGCTTCATCTGTGGTGATGGTCAGCTCGTTGCTTGGTCGGCTCTCTCCGATCTGGTTTTTGGCAAACATGCGTATGTTGTAGGTGGAGGCGGGGTGGAGTTCAATGATGGTGGCCTGATTCAGCTGAGGGGAGACGTCTTTGGTCATTTGAGATGCGGCCCATGAAGCTTAAAGGAAAAGGAGCAAAACAGAGTGTGTGATAATGCAATAAACCACAAGAGGCTATGGTACAGTCATTTCAGTTTAAAGGCTGTAAGACAATCCAAAAAAGAATAATTACGTTTATTAATAATGACAATCACAATTAGCAACACTTCCATGTGTATACTTCTTAAGTAATTAGTTCATTAGCCTAACTAGGCTATTTATAGTTGCCAAGCAACATGATCAAAGATCGCTCTATGAATGATTGGCACATGGAATTCAGCCAATGTAAATGTAACTCATCCAGTCAGATTTAATAACTCAGTCTATCCAGATTAATAACTCAATCCAGTCTAAGATGCTGATTGGTCAATTCTTGCAGCACTGTAACACACACACATCCACACACACAAACACTATGGCGATGGTGCTCCTCTCTTTGTCTCTCTATATATATACATATATATATATACTAGGGCTGTCAAATGATTAATCGCGATTAATCGCATCCAAAATAAAAGTTTGTCTTTACATAATATATGTGGGTGCACTGTGTATAATTATTTTATATATATATATATAAATACACACACATGCTTGTATATATTTAAGAAATATTTTCATGTATATAGATTTATATATAATTTATATTATTTATAAATATAAATATTTTACATATAAATAATATTTTTTTTCTTAAATATATACATGCATGTGTGTGTATTTATATATATATAAAATAATTATACACAGTGCACCCACATATATTATGTAAACACAAACTTTTATTTTGGATGCGATTAATCGCGATTAATCATTTGACAGCCCTAAAGTAAGTGAGTTCAGACTCTGAGTTCTTGTCATATTTTATTACCATTTTCTAAACTATAGCGAATAAACTGTGATAATGCGAGAAATGTTGAAGCTGAATAAATTTTGGTTTGACTGTATATATGAATAAATCTCCTACCGGATTTGTTTTTATAGTTGATGTCATATCCTGTTATAGGGCTGTTTCCGTCGAAGCCCATTGTCCAGCGAAGCGCGATGGTTCGGTCCTTCACTTCTCTGATCTCGACCTCAGGAGGGTCAGGACGATCTTCGGGGAAATGTTGGAAGGGACAATCATTAACACTTTGTCTTTAAAAAACAACTAGAATATAATTTAGACAACGGAGCAGAAACTTCACCTTGCACTATCAACTGAATGATTCCTTTATCTTCACCGTAAGAGTTGATAGCGATGCAAGAGAAAAAGCCAGAATCTTCTCGGACGGTGTGTAAGATCTGTGAAGACACAAATTATGATTTAAAAGAGATATCATCATTTGACTGGTACATAAAGGTGTTTTAGTAGGAGTTTTGCTGCTCGAGTTTACATTCCTGCACTGTAATCACATTACAGTCATCATTATTATCACATTTTTTTCTTTTGTCAAATCAACTTAAGTAATTTATTTAGTTGAGATAACTTATTATTTTGAGTTTCTGATGATTAAATTAATCTCCTTCATTGTATTAACTCACTTTTTCCAGTTCAATCAACTTAAAATTTTAAGGCAACCAGGTTACTTACTTTTTTAAGTTAAACCAACAATATTTCTTTACAGTGTGTCATTCATGTTTCAAAGTCATTTGGTAGAGATCGGTGGGATGGATTTTTCATGATTATGTCTGGTATGGTCTTTTGAATTATTACATTTGGATGTAATGTGTAAATGACTCGAGGAAGACCATCGACAGACGGTGTAGAAAGTACCAAAAAGCAATTTCTACATGAGCAATATTTTAGTGGGAAGCAAAATAAGTTTCCAGATTTATTTTGAAAGATTTGACTAATTTCCTTGACTTTTCATGTCTGTGAGAACAACGAATCATATGTTTCCTACAATTTCTGTGCACGTCTCCTCAGAATGGACACCATTCACACTGCAGCATCTATGAAGGCTTGTGTTTCATATCATATTAGGATAAAGTGAAGGTGACACAAGCGTAACAGTCCAATCATAGTACACAAGATTACGTGTTTGATTTCATTTCGAATTTCCAAGAAATCTTTTGTGCAATGATGAACAAAACAATTGCACATATCTGCAAACATATCCAATAATACTTATTGGAACCATCAAGAGCTCAATGTTCTTTGTCTTCCAGGGTCATTTCCTTTTATATACCAGATCCTCCTAACGGATTGGTTGATTCATTTATTACAATTTTGTGGTCTGCACGTGGAAATAATTACCCATCAGCACAGTTGACTTTAAGGCTTCTGATCGTGAGATTTGTTTTTGTATTAAGGCCATAAATGTTAGTGTTTTTCCCTCCTCCTTGTTATGTAGTAAGGGCTTTAAGTTCATTCAAACTTTTCATAATCATGGAGAAAAGCCCAAAATTATGAATACTTCGGTGGTTCTGACTTCTGTGTGTTTTTCTACTTCAAAATGTAATATTTAATTCAATGTGTTGCCGTTTCTTTGTAATTACTTGAGAAATGTATTTATATTTCCTCAACACGTTTACTCCTGTATTTAGCGTCGTCCACACCGATCGATCAAAACGCATCCTAATACCAGGTTCAAACAAGGCCATTATTTGACTGGACTGCCAAAAGGCAAGATATTTATTTATTTTTTATAATTGTGATTCAAAATAAGTGTATTTATTCCTGAGGTAATCTCATAAAGCAATATATATATACAGCAAAATCCCCAGTGTGAATTATATAAACTCTGAGCAGAGTGTTAAATAAACACTGAAGCAGTATTAAAGTTAATGAGATAATTAAGTGAATATTTGAGTGATGATTGAGCATTAGGTAACACTTTATTTTGATAGTCCACTTTAGACATTCTACTAACTATATGTAACTTTTCAACTACATGTCAACTAACTGTCATTATAGTATTAGTAGACTGTTAGCTATATATCTGCTAACACTTTATTTTGTTGGTCTCTCAACAGACATTCAACTGACTACAAGTAACTTGGCGACTAATTCTCCTAACCCAAAGCCTAACACCTAACCATAACCTAACAGTCTACTGATAGTCTACTATAATATGCTAATACTTTAATGAGAGTTAGTTGACATGTAGTTGAAAAGTTACTTTTAATTAGTAGAACGTCTAAAGTGACTATCGAAATAAAGTGTAAACCGAGCATTATTGAAGACACCTGATGTTAACAAGCTGAATCGCTGAAGGAATTTTAAGTCACCATTATGGTGATCAGTGTTTGATTAAGTTGGCCACTTGACCCTTAATTCATTAACTTTAGATTTTGTTTGGCTGCAGTACATGAGTAATAACAGCCAGATGAACAAATAGAAAAGGTGATCTGTTGGTGATGGTTGTGTTTTAACATAATCAGTATTTCACAATCATTTGACCTGAACCACTGAATTCATGTAGAGTCTAATTTCTGTGTTAGGTTTACTTTATTAACTATAGCAGCAGTGACCTTGTACAACATATTTTTAACGTTTACAATGTATTCAAAATAATTTCTTAAAAGTTTCTCTTCTTTATATTGATGAAACACTGACATCAATAATTAGCCTGTGAATCTCAACAATGGTGACAATCATAAAGCATGTTGCATTGCATTCTGGGTGCCACCAATCAAAACTCATTCATGGCTCCCATTATGCACTGCTGCATGAATAAATAATGAGCTTATGTTCAGAGGTGATCTGTTTGTCACCATTGCTGAGATTTATACGCTAATTCTTGAAGTCTGTGTGTGCCTACATGACAAAAATTTGATTTTTTTTTTCAATTTGATCGTTTGGAATTCATTGAAAAGGCTAAAAATGGTATGTTCTATAATGGCCGTGCTGCTAAAATCCATGAGGTAAATTTAATTCAGAATTTATGCTCATGATGAGTTCAGCGATTCAGGTCAATTAATTACTATGTAAAAGCACAACTAACACCAACAGATCACCGCTTCTATTTGTTTGTCTGGCTGTTATAAGTCACATACTGCAGTCAAACAAAATCTAAAGTTAATGATTTAAGGGTCAAGAGCACTGCTAAACCAAACACTGATCACCATGATGTTGACTTAAAATATATTACAATTATTCACTTAATTATCTCATTAACTCTTTCAGTGTTCATTTAACACTCTGCTCAGAGTTTATATATTATAGTCTGAGTGTTATTTTAACACTGGGGATTTTGCTGTGTATATATATTGCAACAGTGAACTCTTTTTTTGAAAATGAAAATATATTTACATATACTAAAATATATCATACACCAAGAAAATACATTTCCAATCTTAGACTTGTCTTAGGCTAAATGCAGATGTGGATGCTAGAGATAAAAAAAATTATAAAATATAAAAATAAAATATTAATATATAAAATATTTTAAAAACACATATATTTGCCAAATGGATACTATGTTTTTGCCATATGCATACTGCATATGTTTCACCTACTGTACTTCATACAAAGTATACACCATTTAAATCATAAAGTTTTTAGCATTCAGTCAAACTGAATATAACTTACAATTATAAAATAATAATAACTTACCCCACATTAGAAGTAAATACGCCACGTTAGAAGTATAACTGAGTTGCAAGCGCAAGTTTTATGTTGAAAATAAGCACAAATATTGTGTGGTTATTTGTGAAAGTGCAGGATGATTTTTGACAGGAAATGATGTCGCTCACTGACAGCAAGTCCAGGGCAAACCTGAATATGTCTCCTGGAAATGAGGCGTGTGATTGCATTCTCAGTTTGAATGGCCCTTCGCTCACCTGCAGGGTGGATATGACCTCGTCGCCCACTTCCTTCACCGTAACCACATAGCGGCTCATGTCTGGGTTGATGATGTGAGATTCCTTCTCCCAGCGAACCTTGATGGGCTTTTCACCGTGAGCAGTGCAGCTCATCTCAGTCATGTGACCCTGCTCCGCTCGTGTGGTGTTGGGGTATGATGTGATCATAGCAGGAACTGAAGAGGACGACAAACAGACAGACACACAGATTGACATTAGACGTCAAATATTATTTGACATCAGTGACGACACAGACACAGCACTTACTTTCACATGGCACAGAAATATACAAATCCTTTATAAAACATTGTACTTTCACAATTATTGTGAATCACACAAATCCTGTCGAGAACATATTTTAGCCTGAATTATTCCTTGCATAATTATCATTACTATCATGTGAAAATGAGTAATTTATAGCAATATTATAATACACACTAAGAAATCCATGAACAAAATAAGATTTAGGTAGGATTTAAAACTATTTTAAAGAAAGAAAGGTTATGATGAAAAAATAAAGATTTGTAAAAGTCACTATTTCTAGCTAACATGTGACATTAATCATGAAACATCCTCGGAATAAATGATTGTGGGCTTTTCCATTAAAGCACAAAAGATGCTCTTTGAGACATTTTCAAATGATATTGGAATAACATGGATCGTGTTTAACACAAACGTCTGGTCTCCAAGCCTGGTCAAAGTTAGGACATAACACATAATATAATATTCTTACATTCATGTATGTTGGATAAATTTAACACTACACAAAAATTGTAATATACTGTAGTACAGTAATGACAAAATCATTTGAATCGAATCATTACTGAAAATAATGAGAATTACAAATCTGTTATGTTAATATATATAATTTTAATCAGTTTTGAATAATAACACAAATTATATTAAACTATCTCTACAAATAATGCTTTATGTATATTTAGGGGAAAAAAAGTAATTGGAAATATTAACTCCACTCCACCTATTATTGACTATCTCTGCCTCCTGATTCATACATTCAACTTCAATTATTATGAAACAAGTCTAATTTTCAAATATTTTTTTGTGCGTACTCTATTAAGTTATATAAACAATTACAAATAGTACAGAAAATACTGTATATATTCTATGCAATTTAAATAATAATAATTTTTTTTTTTTGTCTGGGGCTACGTTCTGGTCAACTCTGTTATGAAACAAAATAAACCCTCCAAAGCATTTGTAAAAAGTATGTGAATTGCACCAAACGATGACACTTCCCCTTTTGGGAAATTCAGGAAAGCAGTGATGTCAGTCATTATTCTTTCATTAATTTGTACAAAATATTTAGGATACACCAATAGTAGATTAAGTATTTGTCAAATCTATTATTAACTCTCATTCACTTTTTAAAAACAATAATATGGTGAAAATCTATAAAATCCTGTTTGAGGTTAGCATTTGAGCTAAAGCACAAAATGTCAACTCTGTTATTGTCAACTCTGTTATCGTCTACTCTGTTATCATCTACTCTGTTATCGTCTACTCCATTATCGTCTACTCTGTTACCGTCAACTCTGTTGTCATCAACTCTGTTATCGTCAACTCTGTCATCATCTACTCTGTTACTGTTTTCGTCTACTCTGTTATTGTCTACTCTGTTACCGTCAACTCTGTCATCGTCAACTCTGTTAACTCTGTTATCATCTACTCTTTTATCACCAACTCTGTTATCGTCTAATCTGTTATCGCCAACTCTGTCATCGTCAACTCTTTCATCATCAACTCTGTCATCGCCAATTCTGTTATCGTCTACTCTGTTATCATCAACTCTGTTATCATCTACTCTGTTATCGTCTGCTCTGTTATCGTCTACTCTGTTATTATCAACTCCGTTATCGTCAACTCTGTTATTATCAACTCCGTTATTATCAACTCCGTTGTCATCTACTCTGCTATTATCAACTCTGTTATCGCCAACTCTGTTATCGTCTACTCTGTTATCGTCAACTCTGTTATCGTCTACTCTGTTATCGTCTACTCTGTTGTTATCAACTTCGTTATCGTCAACTCTCTTATTATCAACTCTGTTATTATCAACTCCGTTATTATCAACTCCGTTATCATCTACTCTGCTATTATCAACTCTGTTATCGTCAACTCTGTTATCATCAACCCAATATGTCTATAACAGAGTTGACAGATTTTTCTGTATTGTACATTGATGTCAGTCTTAATATTTTAAATCTTACAAATTTAATGTTGAAAATGTTGAATTTAAACTACATTCTATGAAAATAAAAAAGTTTAACAGGAAAATCCTATTTTTTGTTTTCTTTCTCTACTTGAAATGTACACGCAATTCTGGAATGACTCTGTATTGTGTGTGTGTGTGTGTATATATACACTCACCGGCCACTTTATTAGGTACACCTGTCCAACTGCTCGTTAACACTTAATTTCTAAGCAGCCAATCACATGGCGGCAACTCAGTGCATTTAGGCATGTAGACATGGTCAAGACAATCTCCTGCAGTTCAAACCGAGCATCAGTATGGGGAAGAAAGGTGATTTGAGTGACTTTGAACGTGGCATGATTGTTGATGCCAGAAGGGCTGGTCTGAGTATTTCAGAAACTGCTAATCTACTGGGATTTTCACGCACAACCATCTCTAGGGTTTACAGAGAATGGTCCGAAAAAGAAAAAACATCCAGTGAGCGGCAGTTCTGTGGGCGGAAATGCCTTGTTGATGCCAGAGGTCAGAGGAGAATGGCCAGACTGGTTCGAGCTGATAGAAGGGCAACAGTGACTCAAATAACCACCCGTTACAACCAAGGTGGGCAGAAGAGCATCTCTGAACGCACAGTATGTCGAACTTTGAGGCAGATGGGCTACAGCAGCAGAAGACCACACCGGGTGCCACTCCTTTCAGCTAAGAACAGGAAACTGAGGCTACAATTTGCACAAGCTCATCGAAATTGGACAATAGAAGATTGGAAAAACGTTGCCTGGTCTGATGAGTCTCGATTTCTGCTGCGACATTCGGATGGTAGGGTCAGAATTTGGCGTCTACAACATGAAAGCATGGATCCATCCTGCCTTGTATCAACGGTTCAGGCTGGTGGTGGTGGTGTCATGGTGTGGGGAATATTTTCTTGGCACTCTTTGGGCCCCTTGGTACCAATTGAGCATCGTTGCAACGCCACAGCCTACCTGAGTATTGTTGCTGACCATGTCCATCCCTTTATGACCACAATGTACCCAACTTCTGATGGCTACTTTCAGCAGGATAATGCGCCATGTCATAAAGCTGGAATCATCTCAGACTGGTTTCTTGAACATGACAATGAGTTCGCTGTACTCAAATGGCCTCCACAGTCACCAGATCTCAATCCAATAGAGCATCTTTGGGATGTGTTGGAACGGGAGATTCGCATCATGGATGTGCAGCCGACAAATCTGCGGCAACTGTGTGATGCCATCATGTCAATATGGACCAAACTCCCTGAGGAATGCTTCCAGCACCTTGTTGAATCTATGCCACGAAGAATTGAGGCAGTTCTGAAGGCAAAAGGGGGTCCAACCCGTTACTAGCATGGGGTACCTAATAAAGTGGCCGGTGAGTGTATATATATATATATGAAGAGTTCAGATGCAAAAGCCTCTAAGTGCCATTTGAAATTTTATTCTTTAATGATGATTTTTATCAAACTTGTATATTTAAGTTCAGTAATTTCACTTAAATGGCAATGAAGATTACCTATTAATTGTCATTTAAGTGAAATTACTGAACTTAAATATACAAGTTTGATAAAAAATTGTCATTTTAGAAGAAAATTTCAAATGGCATTTAGAGGCTTTTGCATCTGAACTCTTCATATATATATATATATATATATATATATATATATATATATATCCACATAATGAGGATCAATCAAAAATGACCTTCTTTGAATAAACTTAGGCAGCACAACTCATATGCAAATCAGAAGACCTTCAGCACAGACAACTACAGTGACACTGAAGTCTATGCGCACAGGTTATAACACATGGTCACCTCATCACCAACAAAACGTGCGCGTCCATATGGGTCACAGCAGAAAAAAATGCAAACAATCTGGATTACACACACTCTCAAAATAAATGTCCCGACCTGTCATAACCATCTAAGTTGGCCTAAATTCATCATTGGTACACCTTGGCACTGCTCCATAAGTGTCTTTCCTCAAAAGTAGCTTTATTTTCAATCGGGCAGTGATTGGATCGCCTCATATAAAGTAAATGAGATGAAAGCAAACTTGTTCACTGTTGAGTTCACACTGCCTCAACCCTGTTACCCCGGAGCGGTGTGAGGGATCCGTCTCTCTTTCTGGCAGACATGGCTATGATTAAAAGATGAGCACACTTCGATTATTCATATAGATCCTTCTGCTTGTTTTGCTCAGCAATACCGTGATTAAAACCCACCCAAACAACATGTGCAAGAGTTGGGCCCTACATGGTGAATACCATAGTATCAATCGCTAGAGACTTGTGCAGAGCTGTTTAAAGGGGCAATCAGAACCTCTTGATGTTAGTTGTCTAGTTAAACATTTTGTAGAAATGTGCCAAAACGTGCCCCAAAAAAGCAATGACGTGGAAGAACTTGTTATAATGGGGTGTAACACCTTGGACATTCGGCCCAGTCACAACATTCAGCAGCCGAACACACACGCAGTCTCTGGGAGGTGTGTGTGAGCTGGTGGGTTTTAGTGTGCTGTGAAGTGGCAGGAGTTGACATGATGGAGAGTGTCAGAGTCAGGCCTGTGAATGTTTAACTCTCATCTCTTATTCACTCGCAAGCTCCGCCATACCAGAGAACGCTGATTTATTTTGCATGACAACCATGAATGTTAAGTGCGACACATTAAAAAATGAAAATATCCCTCCGCCTTCTCTAAATGTTATTGCTGTTTAGCGGAGGATGCTTTTCCCTGAAGATCTGACGCGAGTCCGCCCATTTTAACAAAGCATAGAAGTATATTTCTCATTCATTTCTCTACAGAAATGTATAACAAATCTTCAGCTACAAGATGGATTACCTTTCATTCAAAATACTACAAATACGTCAGTTTTACTGATTGGCTACCTCGCTTTATGTAAATTATGCACAGAGTGTAATCATTTGTTCCCTTGTTTTATTAAATAGCGTGCACAATAGAATTAATAATTCTTAATTAGTAAAACAACTAAAACATGGGAACGAATTAGTAAATCATGGTCGCAATTTACTAAAATAAGAGAACGAATTCTTAATTCATGGACAAAATATAAATATTTTTTGGCATACGTGGGGCTCGGTACATAGTGGACTGCCACTGTGAGTTCTGTTTCCATGGTAACACTACCCATAATCCAACGATCGGAAAAGGCAGACCAGGAACTCCACCATTAAACATGTGGTGAACAACACACAAACAAGTACTTAAGTCTTTACTTATAAATGCAGGAGTTTCACCAGTCCATTTCATATGCTGTGGCAGACGACATTGATAACGAATCACGTATCGTGAATCACAATACGGCAAGTCTTCGAAATTCTCCTTCCAAGAGAGTGCGTATAATCTCATTTAAAGTCCTCCAGTCAGCAGCCGAGGGGCTTCAGGCGAGAGGGGCTCTAAATGGTATTCCCATAACAGCTTAGTTGATGTATATTTTTAATATCCAGCAATATTACAGGCTCCTGTAATAAAGAGAGAGACGGGAGCGCTGATGGCAGCTTTAACTGCACATCAAACAAAATCTCCTTTTATTCATTCCAGCGGCCGTAGAACAGCACCTAACTGTCAGTAAACCGACCAGGACAAATATCTCTCTTCATATGGGATGTTCACAACATGTAAGGATTATGTTATCTTTTCGCAAACAACATGAATGTGTTTCATAGCCATTCCATTGAAGTAAGAAAGTTTCTGTTTTGAATTTTTATAAACTTTTTATAAAATTGTAAAAAAACTTCGCCGTCATGGCAGTGGGGTTGACAGTGCGACACCCAAAAAAAAACGTGATTGTTATTGGATGTGATTTTTTATGTTTCTATCATGTTATACACTCACCTAAAGGATTATTAGGAACACCTGCTCAATTTTTCATTAATGCAATTGACCTTTCGCCGGCCCCTCCCACAAAATGGCCATTGTCCAATCACACATCATAGCAACCGTTACTGTGTGAGCTGTTCCGTCAAACAGTAAGCGGTGCGCCCACGGCGTTAGTAAATCGGACACATGATACCCCGAGAGATTGTCTGGAGAAGTTGTGTTTTTTCCCTTTCCAAAGCCCAAAACACAACGCGAGCGGTGCCTAAGATGTATTAAACAGTGTGGACGCCCCAATTCCAGTTAAATGTGTCGAACATGGTTAACTCGTCTCGCGTGCAGCGTGCGTGCGACTGAGATTAGTCAAAGAAGCACGGAGAAAGCAGATCAAGAGGATCCTCAAAAGACTTACTGTACATTTTCTAAAGGGTTGTTGTTAACATACCATGATATTCTCTGGGAAAATGAGCAGCAGTCAAATAAGTTAGCAGTGCAGCACCGTAGACTACAGTTTAGAGGACGTTCGCAACGGGGAAAGCATGAAGCTTACATGACAACATCAGTTCATATATCAATATCGTAACGAATAGAAATAACCTTAAATAACGTATGGTTCTCTGCCTCTTTCCGTCTCTTATGCATAACGTTAGTTACTTTTTAAACACGAAAATCGCATTCAGCATGAGCATGACACGCAATCGGTTGCTGTGGTAATGAACAACCTGCTTGTTAAAGCGAACGTGTACTCCTGTATCGGAGGCAAAATGAATAAATATGCAGCGCAAGTTATATATTTCGAACTCCAAACAATTAGCCACTGAACCAGTTTATAAAATCTTCAAGGCTGTGCTGGTTGCATTTGAGGTAACTTAGCATGGTCATGGGGTTTTTCTGATTTTTCTTGAGACTGGTAAGCATTAGCATCAATAGTAGTCGTGTCTCATTCATTTCTTAATTTTATATTTGGAATAAATCCCTCCACCGCATACCGTAACCCCTTTTGCTTCGATCTTGCTTGATATCGCGGAGGTATTGCTCCAAAAAAAGGTCACCGACACGCACGGGAATACCCTTTGCCGTCATGGCAATCTGTCGCGCTGCCCGTGTTTGACCATTTGTTTGACGGAGGTAGCAGCAGTAACTAAGGGGGGCGGGGCTCGGCGAAAGGCTAATTATCCAATCAACCAATCACATGGCAGTTGCTTCAAAGCATTTAGGGGTGTGGTCCTGGTCAAGACAATCTCCTGAACTCCAAACTGAATGTCAAAATGGGAAAGAAAGGTGATTTAAGCAATTTTGAGCGTGGCATGATTGTTGGTGCCAGACGGTTCATAATCTGCTCAGTTACAGAATTTGGCGTAAACAGAATGAGAACATGGATCCATCATGCCTTGTTACCACTGTGCAGGCTGGTGGTGGTGGTGTAATGGTGTGGGGGATGTTTTCTTGACACCCTTTAGGTTCCTTAGTGCCAATTGGGCATCGTTTCCTACCATCGTTTCCATCCCTTTATGGCCACCATGTACCTATCCTCTGATGGCTACTTCCAGCAGGATAATGCACCATGTCACAAAGCTCGAATCATTTCAAATTGGTTTCTTGAACATGACAATGAGTTGACTGTACTAAAATGGCCCCCACAGTCACCAGATCTCAACCCAATAGAGCATCTTTGGGATGTGGTGGAACGGGAGCTTCGTGTCCTGGATGTGCATCCCACAAATCTCCATCAACTGCAAGATGCTATCCTATCAATATGGGCCAACATTTCTAAAGAATGCTTTCAGCACCTTGTTGAATCAATGCCACTCAGAATTAAGGCAGTTCTGAAGGTGCACAGTATTAGTATGGTGTTCCTAATAATCCTTTAAGTGAGTATTTTTGGCAACAGTTCTTAACTCAAATTGGCTCAGATTGTGAAAAATGGTTGTGCATTCCATTCCATTTCCATTTGTGCACGCTTTTATCCAAAACAACTTGCATTGTATTAATGCATCAATGAACGGCATACATTTGATCCATTTTTGTCAGAAATTGCTTGCCTATGTTTATTTAAAGGGGAAATGAAGCGGTGAATCAAGTTTACATGATTTACAAGTGTCACAGTCTTCGTCTTCACCTGTTTGTCTCGTCATCTGCACCACGCTTCCCCGGATCCTTTTGTTTCCTCTCCTGATCTCACCCCCTCATCAGCCACCTGTTCCTCGTCTGTTCGTCATCATTTTCACCTGTTTGCACTCCATTTAGTTTGATTCCTCTGTCTATTTAGTTCCATCTGATTCAGTCTGTCTTTGTCAGTCGATGTTCATGTTACCTGGTGTTTGCGCCTGTAACCCTGCCTTCCTGCCTGTGTGTGTATAAATAAATTCGTGTTTGATGTCAACCTGGATTCCTCCCGCTCCTTCGTCCTGCACTCCTGAACCCCTGCACCACACGCCGTGACAGATCGACTGACCAAGATTTAACTGAGAGTGATGGACCTTCCAGCGGTGAGCCTCCTCTGTTTGGACCAGGAAGACCGCTCCCTGGAGTCCCATACCAGGGACTTTCTGGAGTTGGCGTTCCACACCCACTACCCGGACCGCTCGCTGTGTGTTTTCTACATCGCCAGCCTCAGCGAGCGGACCCGGGCACGCCTCCCAGGGAGCGGTCCAGCCGATGACTTCCTTGCCTGTGTGGAGTGGGTGCTGGTGTGCTGTGAATCCCCATTCTACGTGGAAGAAGTCACCAGCACCACTCCAACCCTGAACCCTCATCTTCTCTGGTCACCGTCAGCCCTGCCGAGTCCGCGCTCACCGTCAGCCCTGCCGAGCCCGCGCTCACCGTCAGCCCTGCCGAGCCCGCGCTCACTGTCAGCCCTGCCGAGCCTGCGCGCACCGTCAGCCCTGCCGAGCCCGCGCTCACCGTCAGCCCTGCCGAGTCTGCACGCACCGTCAGCCCTGCCGAGCCCGCGCTCACCGTCAGCCCTCCCAAGTCAGAACTCCCCTCACTGCTGGTTCCGTCCAGCTCTCCAGAGACTAAATGCTCTTCACCGCTGGTCCCGTCCAGCTCTCCAGAGACTAAAGGCTCTTCACCGCTGGTTCCGTCCAGCTCTCCAGAGACTGTATGCTCTTCACTGCTGGTTCCGTCCAGCCATCCAGAGACTGTATGCTCGTCACTGCTGGTTCCGTCCAGCCCACCAGAGACTGTAAGCTCTTCACTGCTGGTTCCGTCCAGCCATCCAGAGACTGTAAGCTCTTCACTGCTGGTTCCGTCCAGCCATCCAGAGACTGTATGCTCGTCACTGCTGGTTCCGTCCAGCCCACCAGAGACTGTAAGCTCTTCACTGCTGGTTCCGTCCAGCCATCCAGAGACTGTATGCTCGTCACTGCTGGTTCCGTCCAGCCCACCAGAGACTGAACGCTCGTCACTGCTGGTTCCGTCCAGCCCACCAGAGACTGTAAGCTCTTCTCTGCTGGTTCCGTCCAGCCATCCAGAGACTATATGCTCCTCACTGCTGGTTTCGTCCAGCCCTCCAGAGTCTGTGTGCTCTTCACTGCTGGTTCCGTCCAGCCCTCCAGAGACCGTCCAGACCGTCCAGCCAGAGACCGTCCAGACCGTCCAGCCAGAGACCGTCCAGACCGGCCAGCCAGAGACCGTCCAGCCCGTCCAGCCAGAGACCGGCCAGACCGTCCAGCCAGAGACCGGCCAGACCGTCCGGCCAGAGACCGTCCAGACCGTCCGGGCCGAGACCGTCCAGACCCTCCAGCCCGAGACCGTCCAGACCGTCCAGCCCGAGACCATCCACTCCCCATCTGCCCTTCACCCGGGGCCTCAACCCAAATATTTTTTGGGGGGGGCCCAGTGTCCCAGCCACGGCCGCCTGAAGGGCTCTCACCGCCGTGGCCGCCCGAAGGGCTCTCACCGCCGTGGCCTCCCGAAGGGCTCTCGCCGCCACGGCCGCCTGAAAGGCTCTCACCGCCGTGGCCGCCCGAAGGGCTCTCACCGCCGTGGCCTCCCGAAGGGCTCTCACCGCCACGGCCTCCTGAAGGGCTCTCTCCGCCGTGGCCACCCGAAGGGTCCTCGCATCCTGCTCCGCCCTGGCCACGCCCTCATCCTGCTCCGCCCTGGCCACGCCCTCATCCTGCTCCATCCTGGCCACGCCCTCATCCTGCTCCGCCCTGGGGGGCTTCCTGCGCCTGACCACGTCCTCCACGGCCTCCAGGGCGCCCACCCCCCCTCCCCGCTGATGTTACGGCGTGAGGTCACGCCTACCGGGAGGGGGGAGTGATGTCACAGTCTTCGTCTTCACCTGTTTGTCTCGTCATCTGCACCACGCTTCCCCGGATCCTTTTGTTTCCTCTCCTGATCTCACCCCCTCATCAGCCACCTGTTCCTCGTCTGTTCGTCATCATTTTCACCTGTTTGCACTCCATTTAGTTTGATTCCTCTGTCTATTTAGTTCCATCTGATTCAGTCTGTCTTTGTCAGTCGATGTTCATGTTACCTGGTGTTTGCGCCTGTAACCCTGCCTTCCTGCCTGTGTGTGTATAAATAAATTCGTGTTTGATGTCAACCTGGATTCCTCCCGCTCCTTCGTCCTGCACTCCTGAACCCCTGCACCACACGCCGTGACAACAAGATGGATTTCCAATATAATCAACAATTATATAAGACACATTACAAATGTAAACATTTAGAAGAAAAAAAGAAAAAAACGTTGTATCTTTCGCCGCCAGGGCGCCGCCATTGTGCAGGTGACGTCACGGGGTTGGTTGGCTCAAGTTTAACAGGCTCTGGGCATTGAAAATCGCGACATCAAACTGTGTTTATACCAGTGTTTTGACCGCGAACGACTAATGTTAGTTACAGATATTAGACAAAAAGACGACGTCTCATGTTATATGTTGACAAACTGCACATAGAAACATTGTTCGCGATGTCTGCCGTCAGATATTCCCGTCTCGTCAACACCATGTAACGTTAAGTTACGTTGCTGTGTAGAACAGTCAGTGGTGGTTTGGGGCGGAGAGCGGGTTTGCAACGCTAACTTACCAGGTGTCAGTGTGGCTGTTGTCCTGCGATGCCCTCCGTGTCAGAGTCCATCTGCTGTCAAGAGGTTGATCTTGAGCATGTGTTGCGTGGTCAATTCTGCATCACCGGCGCGCACGTTTACCATGCTGTGCCGGGAGTTAGACGTGTGGAAGCAGCGATGCTTTCCCTGAAGGATGTCAGAGCGGAGACACTTTTTCCTAGTATATGTAGGCTGTAGCGAACGTTACTAGCACTACCAGTGCGAAAATATGGACGTTTCATTTCCCCTTTAACAAATACGTGCTAACTTACATGTTATTGACGAGACGGGAATATCTGACGGCAGACATCGCGAACAATGTTTCTATGTGCAGTTTGTCAACATATAACATGAGACGTCGTCTTTTTGTCTAATATCTGTACCTAACATTAGTCGTTCGCGGTCAAAACACTGGTATAAACACAGTTTGATGTCGCGATTTTCAATGCCCAGAGCCTGTTAAACTTGAGCCAACCAACCCCGTGACGTCACCTGCACAATGGCGGCGCCCTGGCGGCGAAAGATGCAAAGTTTTTTCTTTTTTTCTTCTAAATGTTTACATTTGTAATGTTTCTTATATAATTGTTGATTATATTGGAAATCCATCTTGATTCACTGCTTCATTTCCCCTTTAATGAAAAAGTGCTATATAGATGTGTTATATTTCATAATACTACAAAGAGAAGCTGACAGCAATGAACTGGCATCTTTTTTAAGGACAATAAAAACATAAGTACATTTAAAATATTTTTTTTTAAAATGAATCTTTAAATGAATGTAAATGAATCTTTAGGAACATTACATGTTTACTGAAAAACAAGGAAATTGAGAAAATATATTTTAAAATAAAATTCCTGTACATAGACATAGATTTGTGAACAGTAAACGCATGTGCACACATCAAAATACAACTATTCTTCCTTTACTACAGTTTAAGTCCATAATCACAAATCTTATTGTGTGTGTATGTGTGCGCATGTGGTCTACTAAAACCTGGGCCGAAACGTTTTCCGAGAAAAGCTTTACATTTAAACAAGAAGGTAATTAAGGCAAGTAATATTTCTTCACACACACACAAATAAACGAGGAGTCAGACCGTGGCGCATATGTAGCTTTTAATGGTCTTTATTGTCAGTTCAATGAAGCATATAAGTGGAGTTAAGAGACGCATGCGGGTTAAAAAGCATGAAAGATGATCGTTTGATGGAGAGACTCATTACAGTGCTGAGCAGTCAATGACCTTGGAGCCAAAAAAAAAAAGGGTAAATATTTATATATTTTTATATAGTGCGTAAATGTGAACTAATGACAATCACAGATCATTCAGAATATTTCAGTGACCATTGAAATATTCTTGGCAATTTGGACCAGCATTTACGGCTGGGTGTCTATTAACTATGATAACTCCATTTGTGTTTTCCACTTTGATGGCCATGTTGAATATGATTAGTGTGTGTGGCGTATCATGCCATATGAATACGGAGGCTGCAGCAGCAACTCTGGGTGTGTATCATCCATTTCAGCCCTCATTTTATCACCAGTACAGGGGCACCCTGGGAAACTAGGCCACCTCGTCACGTTGCCACGCCTGAATGGGCCATCTACCCCCTTTTCTTACACACACACACACACACATAGCCTTCCCTGTGCAGGCCAATAGAATGAGGTACATTCTGTGCTAGGAGGGGCAGCACAAATGTGTGTGTGTGTGTGTGTGTGTGTGTGTGTGCATGGTTGGTGGAGTGCAGAAGGCTTCCATGCAGAAGCAATTCCCCCTTTTTCTTGCACAATTGGTCACAGTCTGAGCATGTGCTCTCTCTGATACGAGCGCCACCAGACCCACACGAGGAGGAAGAGGACAATATACAGCAAAACGCACTCTCTATCAAGCCTAATGACTGTGATCGAACATATATTCTACAACACACACAACTACAGTACACAATATCTGCATACTATTTAGTGTAGATTACGAATATAAACTTCCTTTAGAAGCTAAATTGTGTAAGGTTATATGCAGTGTCTCATAAGCAATTTGTCTTAAAGGGATAGTTCACTTTGAAATTAATTTTTGATATGTTTTAGCTTACCTCAAGGGCATCCAAAATGTAGGTGTCTTTGTTTCTACTGTAGTTTCAATTTTGATATTTTTAGGTCAAACCGTTCTTGTCTGTCAGTCATATAATGGAGGTCTATGGTCACCACCTCAAAGAGCATGCACAGAGAAGTCCAAATTAAACACGATTTAATGACTCGTAAATGTAAGTACACATTGATGGCCTAAGACACGAAACGAGCGGTTTGTGTGAGAAAACGAACAGTATTTATATCGTTTTTACCTCTTGTAATCACAGTCACGTCCAAGTACTCTGAGAGCGCGGGCGCTTCGGTCTGCGCAAGCGCAGGAAAGCCCCAGAAGTGATCTCTCACGCTTTTATGTCACTCATTGTTTACACAGAGATTTCAGAAGTGTTACCCTTCACTGTGAAGATCTAAACATATTTAGATATACAGAAAATTGCAATGGAAGACGATTTCGATCAACAGACAACTTTGATTTTTTTTTTTTTTTTCACAACCGCGCAAGAGATCACTTCCGGCGCTTTCCAGCACTTGCACAGACCGAAGCGCCCGCTCAGATCAGTTGGACGTGGCTGTGGTTACAAGAGGTAAAAACTATATAAATACTGTTCGTTTTCTCACACAAACCGCTCGTTTCGTGTCTTAGGCCATCAATGTGTACTTACATTTACGAGTCATTAAATCATGTTTAATTTGGACTTCTCTGTGCATGCTCTTTGAGGTGGTGACCATAGACCTCCATTATATCACTGACAAGAACGGTTTCACCTAAAAATATCAAAATTGAAAATACTGTGGAAACAAAGACACCTACATCTTGGATACCCTTGAGGTAAGATAAAACATACCAAAAATTAATTTCAAAGGTAACTATCCCTTTAAAGGAGTAGTTCACTTTAAAATGAAAATCAGCCCATGATTTACCCTCAACTCATCCTAGGTATATATATATGAATTTCTTCTTTCAAGCAAACACAAATCGGAGTTATATTAATAGATCAGATTGAAGCTCAAAAAAGTGCATCCATCCATCATAAAAGTGCTCCACATGAATTAATAAGGCGTTTTGAAGCAAAGCGATGAGTTTGTGTAAGAAAAATATTCATATTTAAAACTTTATAAAGTAAAATAACTAGCTTCCGGCCAAACATACAGATTCCACTTAAGTGTAAAGCGCAACTTATGCGAGTAATGCGACGTACTGCTGATATTTACACTACGCCATGACACATTCCGCTACCTCTGACGTCACACGCCTGTCGTAAGTTGCGAGTAGAGACTGCGTATGGCTGTTTGGCCCGAAGCTAGAATTTTTACTTTGTAGTGTGTTAAATATGAATATTATTCTTGCACAAACTCATTGCTTTTCTTCAGAAGGCCTTTATTAACCCCACAGAGCACCTCATAATACATGTATATAACTTTATATAACACTTAATAATGGATGGATACACTATTTTGAGCTTCAATCTGATGGCTTCAATCCACTGCCATTACAAACCTCGGAAGCGCCAGGGTGTTTTTTTAATATAACTCTGATTGTGTTCGTCTGAAAGAAGAAAGTCATATACACCTAGGATGGCTTGAGGGTGAGTAAATTATGGGCTAATTTTGATTTTAAAGTGAACCACTCTTTTTTTTAAAGGAAAAAAATGATTTTGACATTAATTGACATTAATTGTGTGAGGAACAGGCAAAAATGCATTTATACGAATTTATGAGAGAAGCAGCAGTTTCTGAATTATCAATGAATCGTCCTTTTAAGTTTTTTTAATGAATCCACCTCACAAAACTCGGCTAAACCACTGAGTTGACTTAGCGAATTATCAAGTAGAAGAAATGATGATGGGATTTATATTTTGGAGGGAATTTTTTCTCTAATATGTGCTGCTTAAGTAAATGAATCTTTAGGAACATTACATGTTTACTGAAAAACAAGGAAAATGAGAAAATATATTTGACCACTTTTGCAGATTGCAGATCACTGAAGATAGAAAATATCAACAGCACAAATACATGGATACTATTTCCATGACCATTTATACAGCTCTTCAAATTCTGCGCAATATAAAGTGAAATATTGTGTAAAATAAGTGTTTTATAGAATTGAAATCATCAATTTTGCTTACACCTTGCTAGATATCAGCTGTTGCCAGCATAAACCAGTCTCGATCAATTCATACTAGTTCATGCTGGATTTTTCAGTAGGGTTAATTCATTCATTTGTTTTATAAATTACTGCATTTTACTGGTATCCCGTCCTTTAAATATCAGTGTCATCAAGCAAACCATATCGAAGACTATTCAGAATACTATTTTCATGCACAATTTGACAATTACACCAGCAAAATAATACTACATTTTAAAGGTGCAGACAAAAAACATGTTTCAATTCTGGTGTTCCCCAAGGCTCTGTCCTGGGCTCCTCACATTTTGACGCCAAACGTAAAATGCAAACGTTGTTTGGACTCCTTTTATAGTGCTTTTTGTCATTGTATGGAGCTCAACAGCTCCTGTCCAAATCATTTTCATATGCAGCATAAACATTCTTTCTAATGTCTCTATTTATTTTCCAATTTTAAGTAGTTCATTTTGCTCATTTAAAGGAGTAGTTCACTTTTGAAAAAAACTTTTGCTGATAATTTACTCACCCCCATCTCATCCAAGATGTTCACGTCTTTCTTTCTTCAGTCGAAAAGAAATGAAGGTTTTTGATGAAAACATTCCAGCATTTTTCTCCATATAATGGACTTCAATGGGAACCAAATGGTTCAAGGTCCAAAAGACACTTTCAGTGCAAAATGAAAACTGTTCAAAGGGCTTTAAACGATTCCAGACGATGAATAAGGGTCTTATCAAGCGAAACGATCGCTCATTTAAAAAAAAAAAAAGTTTTTTTTTGCTCTGTACTGTGATGCACGCTCGTGACTCTCCTGTTCGAACTCGTTCATCAAAGAGTCAATTCATTCGAACCAAATGACTTGATAAGACCCTTATTCATCGTCTGGAATCGTTTAAAGCCCTTTGAACAGTTTGCAGTTTCTACTGAAACTGTCTTTTGGACCTTGAATCCGGTTCCCATTGAAGTCCATTATATGGAGAAAAATGCTGGAATGTTTCCATCAAAAACCTTAATTTCTTTTCGACTGAAGAAAGAATGACATGGACATCTTGCATGATATGGGGGTGAGTAAATTATCAGCAAAAGTTTTTTCAAAAGTGAACTACTCCTTTAAATTGGTGGTGATGGTTAGACCAAAGGAATGTGACGTAATGCGAATACGAGTGGCACTGCTCTGTTGGTTTGGTCTTTCCCTCATGCCAGACTGGGCATAAATGCTGTGCAGTGGGTTTAATGGAGGGGATGTAAGTCTTTGCCTGCTCAACAAATAAACAGTTCACCAAGGAGCACAATACCGTATACACAACAGTCAACAGGGCAGAAGACCCTCGGGCTCAGACACACACACATGTACACACACTCCTAGATAGAGTGGCACAGACCACAAAAAAGTTACACAAACAAAACATTTAGATACATCACAATCACCATACATGATTTCATTCATCACACATGCTTCACTTGACAGGGTCTTACTTTTAACGGTGAGGTACATGCTCTTGCTGATATCGGCTCCCACGTCATTGCTGACCTTGCACAGATAAAATCCAGCATCTTCCTCCAGGACGTGTTTAATGAGCAGAGAGCCCTTCTCCAGGAGCTGGATACGCGAACCCGAATTCAAGGCGATGGGCTGGAACTGAGGTACGCCAGCACCTGTGACACAAAACAGAAAACACTGCATATTAGGAAATGTAGGATATCTTTTATATTTAGAATATTACACTAAATACTTCATCTTTATCACATCTAAATAATCTATCAGCAACTGTTTCGTTGTATTACTGCAATCTGGGACATCTGATAATCCATTAGCATTATAATTCTAGCTATACTGTGAGTTTACATTTGATGATTTCTTTATTGGATTTAGAGATCTGAGGGGAATTGTTTTGTGTCATGTCTGGATTAGGATTAGGATACTGTGAGATTCAATGTTATGAAATGAAACATAATACCACATGAGCAACTTAATCTGCCAAAGCCATAACAAAATCAAATAATCTTGACTGTCAAAGTGTGTAGAGGAGCACACTTTCATCATACACTCTTTTTAACATCTTTAAATGTTGTATATAGGATACTGTACCTGTTATAAATCAATAGAGATCGTTAACATTATTCCTGTAATGTTAAATGTGAGATTTATGAGAACTATGAGATACATCAATCAGATATAATACGAAAAAATACGAAAAAACAAAACAGTTCCATTTAAAAAATATTTTTTTTGGACTATTATTTCACGTAAATGCTAAAGGACACTGTTATTCAGGCAATCTATTTGATTTCAGAGAATATGCCCGAAAATAGAAGAAAAGTACTCATTTACCCACAATGCCACATTGCATTTCTATCCCCTTCAACCTCATAGACTCCATCTAGCCCTCTATTCTTTCATCCCTGTTGAACTCCACTCGCCCAATGTGCAGCCCTCTTTTTTGTAGTGTATATGGATTTCCATTTGTGAGCTTTCATCTACAATGTGTAGAAAGGGCTTCAAACGCTCCTTCTCCTTCAGGAGGTATCAAGGTCGAGCGAGTCACCTGCTCCCATTCTAATCCAGTAATCCAGCTTCTCTGGCCATGGCCTCAATGGAAACATACACCTGTGCCCGGCCCACCTGTCCACATAACCCCTGAACCACATTACTACCAAAGCCTGACTGGAATTATGTCCACCACACCAAACGTGCGCTTTACAGGACCCTACCTTCCCTCTGAGATCTCACAGCAAAAAAAAAAACAATGGGTTAGTGAGAACCAAAAACCAGAACAGCAGATATTTATGTTAATATTTCTTTAGCCCAAAATACAATGATTTAAATTAAATCATCATAAATGGCAGTGTTTTATAAAAAGAAATGTTGTTTTTCCAATAAAGCTGCACCTCAGTGCCTGCCAACATCAACACACCCACAGTATTTACTGAGGATTTTGATGACTAATGATGTAAAAAGTTGATTATTAGGAATAATAATAGCTGGAAAACAGGTGGTGTTAAAAAATTCAATATTTACTGTATATTAACTTTGGGTGCTTTTAGATTATTTAATGAATATTCCATTGCATCCTTACCCATAGAGAGTCCTTTTTAACCCTCTGGGGTTGTTCGGCCCAAACCCGAAGAATTTAAATAAACATTTTTTAAAAATCACAGCTTGCTCGGAATGGTCTGAAATTTGGTGACTTTGTTTGTATTTGGTATTTGAACACCCAAAAACATTGGGGACAGGATGTGAGTAGTCTAAGTGGTTGTAAAAAAAATAGTCACACTTGGGGTGTTCGGGTCCAAATGGACCCGCATGGAAAATGAATGGGAAATTGGCAAAAAATGTGAAAATACTGAGTTTTTTTGTGCGTAAAATCAAAAAATCAGCCACGATCTTGAAAAAAAGCACACAACAGTGAAGGGGTGAATCTATAAAACATTAAGAGTGCAAAACAGACACATCCAGACACACACAAACACACTTTTATACACAAACATGTGTTTTGCATTTTTAAAATGCTGAGTTTTTCCACCAGATGGCATCCATCTCATTTTAAAAATTGCTTTTATGAGGCCTAGGCTTGACTCTAAAATGAAATACAGCTTAAAAATAAAAAATAAAAAAATATATATTTTTAAATATTTTTTCTATTATGTTCAATGGGGGGAAATTTTGTCATAATTATTGCATCAATACTAATTATATATTTTTTTATTTTTGAAATTTTCTCAAAACACCAAAAAAGAAAAGAAAAAAATATTATTAAAAAACGAGTAAAAAAAAAAAAAATCATGATTTTTTTTTTTTTTAAATATGAACCCGCCCTTTGGGTCCATTTGGACCCGAACACCCCGAGTGTGACTCTGAAACGAACAACCCCAGAGGGTTAACAGGAAATAGTATATAATTATATATTTCAAACACTAGCATACCTTTGGAGTGGTTCCATACTATAGTGGGGATTGGGTTTCCCTTGGCTGAACAATTCAGGATCACCGACTTCCCATATATGCCGTCCTGGTCTCTTGGCTGAACCTCAAAATGTGGTGGAACTGAGCAGAAAAAGAACAATTAAAAAAGATGTTATTATAAAATGACATTGATTTAGATCAGGGTTTAAAGACTTTTAGAACAAAAAACAAAAAAGACGTCCAAATTATTGGTGAAAATATTAAGAATAACCCATGTGATCTCAAACCTTTAACGATGAGCTGTATGCTGTGCTCGACGGCTGCTGCCTCGTTGCGGGCGATGCAGGTGTAACTGCCGTTGTGAATCTCCGACAGGTTTGAAATGCGCAATGAGCTGGTGAAGTCTATGTTGTCGATGGTGACACCCAGGCTGGCATTAATTGGTCGTCCATCTTTGTGCCAGGTTATAGACATGGGCAGGTCGCCGGATATGACCACACAGGGGATGAAGACACGCTGACCGATGGAAGCGCTCTGAGAGTCGGAGTGTTGGATCAGAGGGGGCACTGAGAGAGAAACACACATGCAAACTATTATAATATAACACAGCAATTGTTGCAGTACACTGGGGTAAAATAACCCGATATTGATTTATATCAATGTTATCTTTACGATGCAAGGATGCGAGTTGAATTTGAAAATGGCAAAACAAATATCAATCAGTCGGTCCTTTAAAATGTAAACTGGATTTAATTGCACTACTGTACTGACTAAAGGTAAGAACAAACATTTTCTAAATGTATAGTTATTAGAATAATTATTCATGTTTAATTAGGCGGTTAATGTTACTTGTGATAATAAGCCGTTTGAGAAATCTTATTGATATGTGATTCGAAAGATAGAGTATTGTCGAGTATGACACCCAAACTCTTAACCTACATTGATGGAGCAATTGTAGAATCATCAATGAAACCACTGGTCTTTGATAGATTTGTTTTTGTTCCTACAAAAAGTATTTATGTTTTACTACTGTTAAGCTTAAGAAATTTCCTTGAAAACCAAGCTTTAACTTCAAACAAACAGTTAGAAAGGGAAGATGGAGGAAGTTGAGAATCGAGCTGGGTGTCGTCAGCGTAACAGTGAAAATGGACACCATATTTCCTAAAAAATGGCTCCAAGTGGCAGTAAATAAATGATAAATATAAAAAAATAATAGGGCCTAGAACTGATCCCTGTGGGACGCCTGTGGTAATACGTTATGGTTTAGATTTAAACCGGGCTAATTGAACACATTGAGTGCGACCAGAGAGATAAGATATGAACCAAGCCGGTGAACTTCCTACAATTCTAATGGACTGCAGTCTATCTAAAACAATTTCATGAGAAATAGCGTGATAGACTGCTGAAGTTAAGTCAAGAAGAATTAATGTAGTCAGCCGCTACCAATAAGTCATTGGAGATTTTGAAAACATAATTGAAACATAACAATCTTTTCCAAAATTGCAGATTTTTGGAGATTGGACGGAAATTATCAAAATTATTTGGATCTACACCTGGCTTTTTGAGTACAGGAGTTATTAATGCAGTTTTAAATTAATGAAGAACAGTGCCAGAAATGAGAGAAGTATGCATGATCTCAGTAATAAAAGGTGAAAGAATTAATAGACAGGTTTAACTAATTGAGTTGGAAGATGGTCTAATTGACAGGTGGTTGGTTTAGATTTCCGAATAATTGAGATTATCTCATCGACTGAAGGAAGTTTAAAAGAAAAAAGACTAGAGTTAATTGTGTAAAGCTGAGACAAGATGAAGGACAGGCGAAATCTGAAACTGGTGGATTTTTTCAATTTTTACAGTTCATCCGGGGTAGTTAGGTTGTCTCTACTGGAAATTGTAATATTCCGAAATGAGATGGTACAACGTTGATTACACTTGAATAACGTTAAGCAGGTTTTAAAACAGTAATGAGTAATGCCAGAGCAGCAGACAAGATCAAGTGACCTTTCAAGAGGTCAATATATAGAAAAATTTATAAATTGTTGTACAGTATGCCTAAAACTATCAAGGCAGATCAAAAAAATCCTTTGTACTACTTTCATTGTCCACATGTATATTAAAAAAACTCCAAAACACAATCACATTTGGAGATAGAGAACTGATGAAAGTTAATCAAATAAAGGTGGACGATGAACATTAACAAGAACAGTCGGGACTGGGTCATTAATTTGTAAAACAATGGACTCAAAGGAAGAGAATTCAGGCACAGTTACATGCGACACTTTCCATTTCTCGTGATATATTACTGCAAGACGACCTGACGCGCGGGGGTTGGAGGTGTAAACATATCCCAGTGGGGTTGACTGATTAAGCTGCGCAAAATCAAGTCTCAGTTAAACAAAGAAATCAAATTTACGATCAGACAGTATACCGTAAAGCAAATGACCTTTATTTGAGAGTGATCGCATCGCAAATTCCATAGTCCGAAGGAAAGGATGTCACTTTCAGTATACCTGTAGTAGCCGACTTGGTAAGGTTCGCTAGTTAACACGTGGTCAACAGGCCCTATGGTTTTCGTTATGGGATATTTTGAAGACCAGAATGTTCGTATTGTGACGAAGAAGCTCGAGAGCCCCCTGGTGGACATATTTACGGTGAGGTATATAGATGATATCCTTGTTAGAGAGCACTGATGGTGACCCGGAGTGACGAAATCAAAGTTAAAGAAGTTCCGTCGTAGTATAAGTCGAGGATATAGGGTGACCGATGAATGAGATGATGAACCAACCAAGTCAACACATTCTCATCCCAAGACGTCATCTAACTCGCAAGTGTGTTTTGCTAGTTTCAGCCCGACAGTTATCATTTTAGCAAGTGTGTTTCGCTAGTTTCAGCCCGACGGTTATCATTTTTGCAAGTGTGTTTTGCTAGTTTCAGCCCGACAAATTTGTCATTTTCGCAAGTTTGTTTTGCTAGTTTCAGCCCGACGCAGTTATCATTTTCGCAAGCGTGTTTTGCTAGTTTCAAGCCCGACGCAGTTATCATTTTCGCAAGTGTGTTTTGCTAATTTCAGCCCGACGCAGTTATCATTTTCGCAATTTTGTTTTGCTAGTTTCAGCCCGACGCAATTACCATTTTCGCAAGTTTGTTTTGCTAGTTTCAGCCCGTCGCAGTTATCATTTTCGCAAGTGTGTTTTGCTAGTTTCAGCCCGACGCAGTTATCATTTTCGCAAGCGTGTTTTGCTAGTTTCAGCCCGACGCAGTTATCATTTTCGCAAGCGTGTTTTGCTAGTTTCAGCCCGATGCAGTTATCATTTTCGCAAGTTTGTTTTGCTAGTTTCAGACCGATGCAGTTATCATTTTCGCAAGCGTGTTTTGCTAGTTTCAGCCCGATGCAGTTATCATTTTCGCAAGTTTGTTTTGCTAGTTTCGGCCCGACGCAGTAACCATTTTCGCAAGCGTGTTTTGCTAGTTTCAGCCCGACGCAGTTATCATTTTCGCAAGTGTGTTTTGCTAGTTTCAGCCCGTCGCAGTTATCATTTCCACAAGTTATCATTTCCACAAGTTTGTTTTGCTAGTTTCAGCCCGACGCAGTTATCATTTTCGCAAGTGTGTTTTGCTAGTTTCAGCCCGACAGTTATCATTTTAGCAAGTGTGTTTTGATAGTTTCAGCCCGTCGCAGTTATCATTTTCGCAAGTGTGTTTTGACGTTTTTGACCTTACGTCAACATCCAATGTTTTAGGGTACCCTTTAACGTCAGTTAGGTGACGATCCTAGGGCGTCATCTAACTGACACTAAGGTCTGGGGCACGGTTAGGATTAGATAGCGTCATCTAACTGACATTAAATAGTAGCCTAAAACGTCAAAAAGCGTCAGTTATATGATGTCTTGGGATAAGAACGGGCTGACCAAGTGTAGCCAGTACTGGCAACTCCGTAACCCTCATATTTTCCCACCTCGAGGACATTAGATCTCAGGAGGAGTGAAGAGCGGCAGAACAATGTCAAACAATCAGTAACGTTAGGCAGACAGCAACCGCGATCAGGTAAATTGGGGAGAGCTGACTTCAGTGTGAAGTAGCTAAACCACTACACAAGCACAGCAAATACAGCATGGGGCCGAAATGTTTACTGTTACATTCTCCAAGTCTCCCCAATATCAAACAGCAGGCTTGATATAATCGTTGGGCAAATGTTATTTACATATAAAACTAGCGGTTTGTGTCTTGACAAAACTGCTCAGTACAGACACGACACGGGCTATTGGACAGAACATGTGATCACACATGTACAATCATCTGCGATTTGCAATAAGGCTCCAGTCGGCCTTCATAACAAGTCATTACAGCTCTGAATCTAGAGATTTCACAGAGGAGGATGCATAATGTAAACTAATGAGGGAGAAAAAGAGCAAAGAAAGACAAAATAAAGAAGACGATAAAAGCGCCCCTTCGTTTCCCAGTAATTTCGGCATAATGTGTTCCCCGGGAGACCTCGCAAGCATGGTGCTAGTCAGCCTGTCACGTTTGAGAATCAATGAGTTAAAATAACATTGAAATAAAGCAGCACTTCAGTGCTTATTTAATTCACAACAAAATGGGGATAATGGACTCCAGGGAATCCCTACGCACGCTTCTGAATTTTAAGCATGAATGGAGCAAATTAGCTAACTCAATCACATTTGTTCTATCTTTATGAATCTGAACATACAAAAAAACAGATGCTTGCTTGGATATTACATAATAACAAGATCAAATATTTGCAGTTTATTGTCTATTTGTACCTTAAATGTCTGGATTATTGTAATTGGTGTTCTATCTGTGCTTTGAGGTAAAGCTTTTATGTCATGTTGCAATTAGAGTAACTAGAGTCTTTATGGAACTTACAGTAATTTTGTAATTGGTAAATGACATGCAATTCTTTTGGAAGGCTAAAATGTTCTGTGGTTTGACATATACAAGTAAAACTATTGTGAACAGCATTACATATGCAGCTGATACAGGAGCTCATATTAATTGAGAGATTATATGGAATATTTGCAGTTTCAAATATACATCTGTCACAACGCAAAAGTTTTCGCAAGTTTGTTTTGCTAGTTTCAACCCGGCGCAGTTATCATTTTCGCAAGAGTTTTTTGCTAGTTTCAGCCTGACGCAGTTATCATTTTCGCAAGTTTGTTTTGCTAGTTTCAGCCCGACGCAGTTATCATTTTCGCAAGTTTGTTTTGCTAGTTTCAGCCCGACGCAGTTATCATTTTCGCAAGTTTGTTTTGCTAGTTTCAGCCCGACGCAGTTATCATTTTCGCAAGTTTGTTTTGCTAGTTTCAGCCCGACGCAGTTATCATTTTCGCAAGTTTGTTTTGCCAGTTTCAGCCCGACGCAGTTATTATTTTCGCAAGTTTGTTTTGCTAGTTTCAGCCCGACGCAGTTATCATTTTCGCAAGTTTGTTTTGCTAGTTTCAGCCCGACGCAGTTATCATTTTCGCAAGTTTGTTTTGCTAGTTTCAGCCCGACGCAGTTATCATTTTCGCAAGTTTGTTTTGCTAGTTTCAGCCCGACGCAGTTATCATTTTCGCAAGTTTGTTTTGCTAGTTTCAGCCCGACGCAGTTATTATTTTCGCAAGTTTGTTTTGCTAGTTTCAGCCCAACGCAGTTATCATTTTCGCAAGTTTGTTTTGCTAGTTTCAGCCCGACGCAGTTATCATTTTCGCAATTTTGTTTTGCTAGTTTCAGCCCGACGCAATTACCATTTTCGCAAGTTTGTTTTGCTAGTTTCAACCCGACGCAGTTATCATTTTCGCAAGAGTGTTTTGCTAGTTTCAGCCCGACGCAGTTATCATTTTCGCAAGTTTGTTTTGCTAGTTTCAACCCGACGCAGTTATCATTTTCGCAAGAGTGTTTTGCTAGTTTCAGCCCGACGCAGTTATCATTTTCGCAAGTTTGTTTTGCTAGTTTCAACCCGATGCAGTTATCATTTTCGCAAGAGTTTTTTGCTAGTTTCAGCCCGACGCAGTTATCATTTTCGCAAGTTTGTTTTGCTAGTTTCAGCCCGACGCAGTTATCATTTTCGCAAGTTTGTTTTGCTAGTTTCAGCCTGACGCAGTTATCATTTTCGCAAGTTTGTTTTGCTAGTTTCAGCCCGACGCAATCATCATTTTCGCAAGTTTGTTTTGCTAGTTTCAACCCGACGCAGTTATCATTTTCGCAAGAGTTTTTTGCTAGTTTCAGCCTGACGCAGTTATCATTTTCGCAAGAGTTTTTTGCTAGTTTCAGCCTGACGCAGTTATCATTTTCGCAAGTTTGTTTTGCTAGTTTCAGCCCGACGCAGTTATCATTTTCGCAAGTTTGTTTTGCTAGTTTCAACCCGATGCAGTTATCATTTTCGCAAGAGTTTTTTGCTAGTTTCAGCATGACGCAGTTATCATTTTCGCAAGTTTGTTTTGCTAGTTTCAGCCCGACGCAGTTATCATTTTCGCAAGTTTGTTTTGCTAGTTTCAGCCCGACGCAGTTATCATTTTTGCAAGTTTGTTTTGCTAGTTTCAACCCGAAGCAGTTATCATTTTCGCAAGAGTTTTTTGCTAGTTTCAGCCTGACGCAGTTATCATTTTCGCAAGTTTGTTTTGCTAGTTTCAGCCCGACGCAGTTATCATTTTCGCAAGTGTGTTTTGCTAGTTTCAGCCCGATGCAGTTATCATTTTCACATCCTGCTCCACGTTGTTTAAATAGCAAATGCATTTGTCGTCCATCTCCATGTGCTGCTGGTCTGAAAACGAGGTGTTCAGACGAATTGTTGGCGCGTTGCTAATTTGAGGAACTGAAATAGTCTGCGCCATTGACCAACTGAAACCTGGTCTAAAGTCAATGGTGCAGTATATTTTTTTTTGTTATTTAAAGAGTGCTTTAGCAATGTGCGCCTATAAGCAGGTTCACAATGTGCGCACACTTTGCTTATTAAACACACAGGGATGCGCAGCGGCACACAAACCTGCCATATATTAAAAATAAAAGGATTACAATGTAAAAGATTAATATTGCGTACATAAGGATATGGTGAAATCCGGCTTGTCCCGCAGATGGTCTGCTTGCAAACTTTAAACCTCATGCACAAGCAGATCCGTTTCCTCTCTGGAGACGCGTTCAGTTTTTCACTTGTAAATTCCTCCATGTAAATAGTGAATCCATGGCAAGTGCAGCTGTTTTTTACAGGAAATTAGACTCTGGTTGTTTTTTTGTTTTTTTTGCACGTTGCGCCTAAAACAAACCCATTACTCATTAAGAGAATAGGGACAACCGTTTTAGACCATGCGGCGGGAGTGCCAACCATTTTTTAAACTAGCAAAAGTGGATTCGGACCACTAAGCGCACTTAAGCCGTTAAGGGTTATCTGACATGTTTCTTGTCCATGACACAACAGAAATGTAGGTGTCAAAATCACATAATCTGACACAGTGATTATCATAACAGACACAAATATTGCATTAGTCATTTCAAAAGGAACCTGTTTGGTTGGGAATTGTGCTGAAGCACGATTTGAGATACCTTTCAGGTACCCCCCCCCCCCCCCCTCAAGATGTTCCCTTTGGGAAAAGGCTTTTATCTGAAAAAATATATATATTTTTCATATTTAAATTTTCGTATTGAAAGTAGTATGGCAAATACTGGTCAAATGTACCAACGATCACATTTAAAAATAAACACTTTTTTTGGCATACCATAAAAATAACCTGTAGCCCATCTGAATTATATAACAATTAGGCTATCCATCTCATAGTGAAAACCATGTAGCCTACCAAAATTTCAATAATAATAGAAGTGAAATATTATTTTTGAAATCTCATTTCAAATCTCAAGTCATTTTGAAATCTGGGTACCGTCTTACATTTTAAAATCATGTATAGGGGAAGTTTGGTCCCATCAGCGAGGCTTAGTCGGTTCGCGTTTTTAAGACTGTGGCTGCGTCTGAAATCGCGTACTATGCGAGTAGTTACTATATTTAAATAAGAATGTACTTCACGACTGTTAAAAAAGTGCATTCTATATAGTGTGAATACAGGTAGTATGAATGAGTCCGGACGTGTACATGGACCATGTTGTTGTCGCGTGAAAAAAACATCATCATGCTAGCCTTAACAAACATCATTGAAAATGACATTGATCAGAGTCATACACCAGTATTAAAATCTAGCCTTCATGTACCCAGACAGCAATATAATGTCGGCCCAGATCCGGCCCACATTTGGTATGTGTGGAATCCATGTGACACTATATTGCTGTCTGGGTAATGGCTGACATCTGTCTGCACAAGCAGTACCTTTCACTGTCACATGAACACTCCTGTGAATTTGTTTCTCTGGATCCACCAGCACGTAGCACGTGTACTCTCCCTCGTCCGAGTTTTGCACATTGGACAGCTTCAGTGTGCCGTTGTTCTCAAAGGCACGTTGGCGATGGTTGAAAGGGAGTAGTTTGGAATCCTTATACCACTTAATAGAGTAATAAGGGTAACCGATAATGCGACAGTGAATGTAGGTGTCCCTCCCAGCAATGGCAGTGACATTTTTCATTGGTCGAATACTGGCAGGGCCTGTTGTGAGAAAGAACTATCAGTATACAGAGTCTTTGAATGTCAGTTGATAGGCTTATGTAGTACGTGTAAATATTCTAGCTTTCTGCTATTATATACATATTCTGACAGTAACTAACTTACTAAAAATAATTAATCCTAACTTCAAACCCTAATGGAGAGTTTAACTGCAAGGGATACTGAAAAAATTGAAATATTTAGTCACCCTCATGCCGACCCAGATGTATATGACTTTCTTTCTTCAGATGAACACAAATTTTTTATCAATTTCAGTCCATATAATGCAAGTGAATAAGTCCCTCAAAGTTGACACTGTACATAGTTAGTGTGTGTGTGTATGTATGTGTGTGGGGTCTACTAAAACCTGGGCCGAAAACGTTGTTCAGCTACATTGTGTGTGTGCGAGACCAAAAATCTCAAAATCTCTAAAAACTTCCCTTTAGGGATGTCTTCATTTGTAAATCTGGTATAAAAATGAAGAAATTCAAGGTTTTTTAAAATTGAAAAAAAAAAAAAAAAAATGCAGAGAGTTTTGTGTGATGGGCAGGTTTAGGGGTAGTGTTAGTGTAAGGGGGTAAAATATACAATTTGTACAGTATAAAAACCATTACGTCTATATAATGTCCCCATTTAGATAGCTAATTAAACGTCTATGTGTGTAAGTGTGTGTGTGTGTTTGTGTGAGAGTGAGGGAGAGAGAGAGAGAGAGAGAGGGAGGAAAAACATCAAATATTTTACACTTAACAACAATCCATCGCTTCCAGCCAATCATCAAATGAGAAAACGTCAGCACGTTGTGAAGTGTGATGTAAGCAAATTGTGAAGCTTGAACTGACACTAACAGTTAGTCAGAACAAGAGATAGCTTAAATTTTAAAAAGGTAGAAATATTTTTCTCACACAGACACACCTTTATTATATTATGCTTTTGAAGATCATATGGATTATCATTGTATTTATTTTTCATGGTTTTTGAAGCTTGGAACTGTGCACTTGGATTACATGGACTATGGATTATATGGATTATACCTGTATGTGTTCTTCTGAAGAAAGAAGGTCTTAGACATCGGGGCGGCATGAAGGCGGGTAAATGATGGCAGATTTTTGGGTAAATAGAGTTTTAAATTAGCACAACGTAGCAACAACCAATGGGAGTGAAGTCAGTAGAGCCTGACTGTAGAGAAAGTCTATCATACCTGGAGAACGCTATCCGTTAGCATCCAATCACCATTCAGTCCTATTCCTTTCAAAATTAGGCTATTTGTACTGAGGTGAACGTGATTTCACCAAATGTAACATGTTCCTGGATAAACATTTTTGTCGATCCTGGAACAACATTCAAATCGACCAATCAAATTTGAGGTTTTCATACAGTTTATGTCAAGTTTAGGTTTTCCATAAGAATTTGTTTAATGCAACATTCTATATTTCTATAGCTTTGCTTGGGATATTGAGAAAAAAATCTAAAAGTACACAAACAAATGATAAATCAATACAATAAACGATTATATTATGTGTATTAAGTATTGTGTTGTTAAATCTCCCAAAATAATTCATATATCACGCACTAGCATCATGTGGGGTGCTGTGACATCACGATCGTGTTGCGTTATGGTATATGAAGCCGCCTAAATGAGTCAACATCTGTCCTATTGTCAAAATTAAGTGACTGTCCATAGAAACGATCATCATATACTTCACCAATTGGAACTTCAATGGGGATTCTCTTGAAGGAAGTTTGTGTATTTAACAGTCCCTCCAGGATCTCACGATTTTTTTGTTGTGATTTTTGCGATCAAAATGACTGATTTTGTGGTGGTAATTTCCAAAAATTTGTAAAAAAATTTGCGATTTATATATAACATTTACCATTATAGTATTCAGTCCTTCCAGAAAAACGAGGAGTTTTTTTGTGATTGTTGCGGGCAAAAATTGATTGATTATGCGGCCCGTTTTCTTTAAAAATGCGATGGAATATGCGGGATATTTATGCAATGAAATTGCAGGAATTTGCAAAAATTGAGGGAACTTGCAAAAATTGCAGTTTGATGAAAAAGAGAAAAAAAGTGATTCCCCCAACATCCTGTTCTCACTAGGCTAATGTAAGAGTCATTTCTTATTACTTCCTTTGATAAGCAAGCATACTACATCATAGAAAGTGCTGGGAATATTTAATTTCTCATCTTGTTTTATTTCAGACTGTAACGAGTGTAAATAAGGTGTGGCCCCTTTAAGAGCTGCGCGCTCCTGTTGAACTCTCTGCAGTGTTATATGTGCGCCTCGAACGCCCCATGTGTGCGGGTAATTTCTGTTTGATGCTACTTCTTTTATCTTATGTTGTTTATTAAGTAACGATGTGACGGTAGAACGTGTGACGGACAGTTATACGAGTTCGATTTGTGAGATGTCAATCGCCTCTGTGAGTCTGTCTAGCGTCGCGTAATTGCGTCACTTCATAACGTTCCCATGGAAACAGGGGGAAATGGCTGCTCTTGTGTGAAGCAAACGCAACATTGTTCAACTTTTTGCTAAGATACACGCGACTTTTTTTGCAACGAAAATGCGAGGATTATGAAATTATGCAAACCCCGCATGTTTTGCACGGAAATCGGCAATTTATGCGGCGAAAGTGCGGCGTATTTGAAAAAATTCGGCCCCCCGCATAAATATGCGGACTTTGGCTGATTTTGCATTGAATTCAGCGATCGCATAATCGCGTTTTTCTGGAGGGACTGATTTAAACCATCGATTGTCCCTTTTTGAGCTTAGATCTGAACTTAAATGGTTGTAATTCATGAATGCTTTTTAAGTTTGGTCTCCTTCTAAAGAAGACTAAATGCACTTCAAAAAATGTATCGCGGATCAACTAAACATTTTGTCTTTTATACAAAATATATATTATACCATATAATTTGGACTCTAAATTTGCTTTAAATCCAAAGCTATTTGTCCAACCATGTGTTCCAAATTTGAAGGTCATATCACAAAATTTGAGCCCGCAAAAAAGGTTTAAATTACAGTACCCTTTGTGACGCAATGTCCAATTTCAAAACAGATTTGACAAGATGCATTTTGAGTGTTTAAGCATTCGAAATCTAATTTATGATGAATACTAAAATATGTGATGAGGGGGAAAAGAGTTTCACTACTGGGACTCTGACATGTGGAACGCACCAATCTCTAACTTCACTCCCATTGGTTGTCTTCTGCTCATTTGCATAGAGTTAAACTTTGCTTTTTGTTGCGCTGTCATTGGTCATCGTCACTTCAGTTCAAATAAATCACTTCTAGTTGCTTTGTTGCTACGAATTGCTCTACGAATACCATTTTTAGGAGGCTGACAATCTAAGACAACAACGTTTCCTTCTAACTTAAAATTCCATATAGAAAACAGACACTCTTGTTGTGTGTGGTTGTGGTGTGGTGTGGGTGTTTTTGAGGAGCTGATCTGACAAGCACCTCTTACGTTTATTCGAGCCTGGTAGGAGACCGATCCCGCCGAGTTGTTGCAGGTGCAGCGGTAGACGCCCCCATCGCTGACCTGTGTGTGGGACACATTCAGATAGCTGAGCACGTGGCCCTCGGTGTTGATGATGCGGTCCATGCGGTGGTTGCTGTCTTTGATGACGGGGTCTTCGTCCAGGGTCCAGGTGACGGTGGGGAGCGGCGTTCCTTTCACGTGACACACCAGCGAGATGGGCTCGTTCGGGCTCACCACCTTCTCGCTGAAGGCCGAGAGGATCTTTGGCGTCCCGTCTAGAGAAGAGGAAGACAGATTTGTAGACAGGTGGTTTAATGATGCAATATTTAACTGTGTATCAATATTTAAAGGTGCAGTGTGTAATTTGTAGCTGCATCTTGTGGCGAGGTTGCGAATTGCAAGCAACAGAAGTTACGGTGGCCAAAAGGAAGTGATGTTGTCGTCTGAGACAGCAGAGAGTAGACAGTTAAGCAATGAGGGTTCTTTACAAAGATAAAGATTAGGTTTACTTGATTATTCAGTAAAACGACATTGCGAACCTGTTATTGTGAATATTATTGCTACTTGTTTCAGTGTGTCAGACTTTAGCGAGCTTCTTTGCACGAACAACAATAAAGTGACGAAACGGGTTTGTCCGTCACTGTAGAAACATGACGGCGCATTTCAATGTAAGCGTACGCGCTGTGTAATGTAGATCGAGACGGCTCATTCTAAGGTAATAAAAACATAACGGTTCATTATGTAAGGTCTTTATACACCACTGGAAACATAGTTATGTATATTATATTGCATTTCTGTATACAGATCCTCCTAGATATGACACAATGCACCTTTAAGAAAACATACTGATATCATTTTCTTGAGGTGACACACATTATGGGATTTAATCTGTCATAAACATTTCAACATCTTGAATGAAATTCCTGGTATCATCAATAAAATACTTTTAAAAAAACGTATTATCTTTATTTAAATAAGCTGAAGAGAAATTATCTTAAAAAAGCATGTTTAATTGTATGAAACATTAATTTACGTGTTTTTTTTTTTGTTTGTTTTTTGTTATGTTTTAAATAGAAGAGCATTCTGGCTTTTTTTTCTAGTACTGTAGGTAATTTAACACAGAGTAAACTATTTTCCTGGTTGTTGGTAGTAAATTATAAGGGCCAAAAGGCAATGCTAATAAGACAGATGTGCAGTAGTATGTTCAGAAATATAGTTCACTCCATCTACAAAACCTAAAAAAACATACAGGTAATTCATCAATTCAAGAGAAGTATATTCTGAATTTTAATTGTGATTAATCGCATCTAACATACACGTTTGTAAATAAAGTACTATATACAGTGTGTGTGTGTGTGTGTGTATATATATATATATATATATATGAAGAGTTCAGATGCAAAAGCCTCTAAATGCCATTTGAAATTTTCTTCTTTAATGATGATTTTTATCAAACTTGTATATTTAAGTTCAGTAATTTCACTTAAATAACAATTAATAGGTAATCTTCATTGCCATTTAAGTGAAATCACTGAACTTAAATATACAAGCTTGATAAAAATCATCATTCTAGAAGAAAATTTCAAATGGCACTTAGAGGCTTTTGCATCTGAACTCTTCATATATATATATATATATATATATATATATATATATATTTACTATATACACAACCTATATATATATATATACACACACACACACAAACCTTTATGTTATATGCGATTAATCGTGATTAATCGATTTGACAGTACTTGTGCTAAAAGTCAGGAAAACTGTAATAAATCATGTGTAATTCCAAAAACCTGATACAAAACACATAGAAAGGGGATGAAATTATGAAACTGCCTCCTCACATTCTCAGTAAATTACAGACAATGCAAAGAACACTGGACCTAGCCAGACATTTGTTGCAAATCTTTTCAGTCCCGTTTTCTTATATCATGACACTTAGCAAGAAACAGCTGTGTTTTCAAGCTTAGTGCCATTGACATCTTTACCCTCTGATCATCCTGTTTTTTTGTTTTTTTTACATCATTATAGATTATCAATATCCTCTGTATGCAGTTTTGTGGCAATAGGAGACAGTTGCCCCAGCAACCAAGCTGAAGCAACAAATCTTTTCAGCTGCAGGGCTGAGTATCTTCAGTCCAGTCGAGGCTTATATTAAAACACATGCACAGTTACACAGTACACTGTTCATATGTACATATGTTCACAGTGGTACTCCACAACTTCACAGGTCATTTAATTTAAGGAATTGCCAAAAAAATGGGATTCGATGGTGAGTTTAATATCTCATTAAAGTCATAAGCATCATCGATAGTTTGTGTTACTTGTGTAGTACCAAACCTTATTTGTCTTAATTTACTGTTGCATGTTGTGCAGCAGACGAGGTTAAAGCCAAATTGAAAAAAAAGAAGAGAAGATCAGGATGAGTGTGGCTCAGTTACAGCGGCACCCATCTTGCAGGCGGGAGTTACCTGAAGGCGATCAACCGTTTCGGTTTCGGTGTGAAAGACGAACTCGTCTGCGATTCGCGTAAAACAAGAGCCTTAAGAATGACATGAAGGTGTTCGTTTTTGGATTAACTATGAGATAAGGTTGAACTTGACATAAGTTACGTCTCAGACAGTTCTGGATTCCTATCTCCATTCTTTTAGTAATTTCACACTAAAAAGTATAACATTACTTCCAAGAGGGACTTACCTTCCAAGACGACCTGAACTAAGTCTTGGGTGGACATCTTGCCATTTCGAGCAAAGCACTGATACGCTCCTCCATCGCTCTTGGCCATTCCCTCCATCACCAGGTTCTCGTCGTTGATGCCCGTGATACGTACGTTTATACCCTGATAGATCTTCTCACCGTTCCTGTACCAGCTGATGTCATACTCGTCAGAGCCAGTCACGCTGCAGAACAGAGACACTTGGCTACCCACGCTGCCTCTCACCTTCCGTGGGCTCACCACTGCTTTCAGAGGCTCTGGGGTGGATGGAAACACACATACTCGCACGTTAACACACTATTTAATAAAATAATTGTGTCTAAATTCAAAGAAATTGTTTCGTCTTCATTCAGGATTTTGACTAGAACTTTGTTTGTCATATTTTAAATGCTTAATGCTAGCAGTCAATTCAACTCAGGAAGTCATTATATCCAGCTTGGTACAACAGAATGCTACATGATGATCATAGCGTCATCCGAAAAGTAAATATTCCCTTCTAGGTGAAAAAACCACCGAGACCAAGTCAGTTCTGAGATTGTATGAAAATAAATCCTTTTAAGCAATCGTTTGCAGAGACGATTCTGCAGAGAGAAGTCATTTTAATCGGCGGCCATCTTTGAAACGCCTCTCGGGCGTGCAAGTGCAGCTCCTGTCTCTGTGAATGGGGAAACATCAAATTCTCCAAAACTGTTCGCCAAGCTTAAAATTAAATTTCATTTTTGAAATCACCAATGAAATCTGACAATAACTGTCTTATAAATGTTGTTGGATCAAGCTAATGCGCAGTGGAAGCGCATCTGGCTGTTTCTATGGGAACTGGAGCTTCTAACGTCTGTAGTGACACAGTGATTGGCTCTTATTTAGAAGGCGGGACTTAGTTTCGACATATTGAGCGTCACACTTTTCCCCATACAAAAAAATAAGAGACGTGTCTTGTGTTATTCTATAGTCTTTGGTAAAACATGGTTATGGATATTTTCTGTTGATATTCTACACCTTGATTTAGGCCCCGTCCACACTACTGCGTTTTCGTTTAAAAACGAAGACCTTTTGCTACATTTGCACCTACCGTCCAGACTAAAATGGAAAAAATGAAGACCTAAACAGGAGATGTTTAGAAACTCTGCAGCTCCATTTTACGTTTTGAATCTCCGGACTTTAGAAACACTGCACTGCAAGAGGCTCACGCTCGGCTCTATGATTGGGTGTCATCAGTTATGATGTGTCCTTCCCTGATTCGTCAGCCACCCATCACATGACCCGTTTCCTCTTTACACCAGCACGCGCATCCCCAGTGTTGGTGAATGGTCACGTGATCCGCGTTTTCAGTCGTTTTAATGTGGACGGATAAAACGCTGGTGTGAACGGAGATCATATTCGTTTTAATTCTCCGTAAACGAAAACACAGTAGAGTGGACGGGGCCTTAGTTATTGTTTAGTGAACAAACACAAGCACACCTAACGGTAGCCATTTGTTTTGAGATATGGAATTCCTTTATAGTTGGAAGTCTGAGATATTGAACTGCAGCTTTTAATGGAAAACAGCACAAGTCGAGGTTTCAAGTCGAGCCCATCAAACCAATCATGTTGTTAGCTAATTTGAGTACTTGCTAATCATGTTCAACTTAAATTTGTTGGCCAACAGCCATTTGAATTGAATTGTATCGAGGTATCATTCGAAAGCATCGTTAGCCAACTATGGTCGCAAGTTCCGTCGTTATCTGCATAGTTTAACGAGTCGGTGTTTCCCGAAACCATCGTTCCAACGAACATTCGCAAACAGCATCGCAAAGTTGGGTGGTTTGAACGACAGCTCTCGGCCTGTGGTTAGAGGCATCGTTTCTATATTGCATCACATTTGGAGGTAATAAATCCTTATCTTGAGCAAAATAAGCGAGCTGACATTCAGTACAACCGGTGCCTTTTATTTAGAATACATACAAATGGAATTTACGTCTTTTAGTTTGTCAAAAGATTTGAAGTACCGTGTTTTAAGAGTGCGCATGTGCGAACTGCTCTACTATGTAAGAACGAGCCAAATATTGAGTCTGGCGAAAAAGCATAACAACTGAGAACAATTAGAAATAGTCCTCAGATGACATGTCTGTAATTTATATAAAACAAATCTAGCGTTAATTGGTTTCATTAAAAGTAGTTATTACTCCACCACGTGCGAAACCAACGTGGTTGAACGATACTTTGCGACAGTGGGTTTCGGGAAACAGTCGTGACTAGCAAGTTGATTTTTCCAACGATGCATCGTACTATGGTAGTGAAGCAGTGAACTACGTCGTTGTACGGGAAACGCACCCCTGATTGGTTTTAGGTCTACCCGCGATATCCGTTGGCGACGCCCCTCTGGAAATAATTTGTCTATGACGCTTTGCCAGACCATAACTCAGTTACAACTGAAAATGGTCTGGTTTTAACCGGGCTAGGGATTGCCATGTAAAACGGGCCAAAAACATCTGAACAAGCCAAACAAGCTCTTCAGGAACACTAGAAAGCTACAGGAAGTTGTTTGATCAGGGTTGGTGGAAAGTGGTCTCAAGGGCAAGAGCTGAGAACCCCTGCTGTAAAAGATAACTTACGTTTGACCACCAGCCGTCCGACCACTTTGGCGTTTCCGAAGCTGTTCCACACCTCACACACATAACTGCCAGCATCACTGGGTCGCGTGGCCTCGATGAGAAGGCCCGATACACTCTGGTGGTAGCGGCTGTCTGATTCTAAGGGGCTGTTGTCCCTCAGCCAGCGATACCTGGGCGGGGGGTGACCGGACGCTTTACACGGGAGCTCCACCCGGTGTCCCACCATAACCTCCCTCCGTTCAAACCCATCCAGAATCACTGGAGCGGAGTCCACAGGATCTAAAAGAGAGTGAGAGAAAATCCATTTTCTTGATATACTGTAACAGTGGGAAACAGAGTCTACGGCTACGTCCCGATTCGAAGGCCGATTGCGTCACAGCGGCGAGACGAAGGCTGTCCCAATTCGAAGGGTCCCCCGAATGCATCCTTAGTTTCCTGTGAAAACGTTTTCCCGTTTTTTATTTATTTTATTTTTTTAGAAATTGCCATATCTTACTAAGATCCGAATATATAGTTTACAATCTTTATTATATACAGAAAGGGACCATGGTGAACCTATTTAGACAGTTTGTGAACCCCGTTTCGTTTTCAGACGGTTTAATATACAGTAACTTTTAAAAAAAGTCCAATCCAAATGTTACTGTTGTCGTCAACAGTAGCTGTCACAGTTGATAGGCGACAAGAGCAATCCTCTGTAGGTTAGACCATTCCATTTAACAATGTTCAGCCCGACCTTCAATCTTCGAAGGCGTGGCCTATGAAGTCTGAGTCCTTCGAAGGATGCAGCCTTTGAATTGGGACACAGCCTACGGCTACTCGTGCATCCCATATGTTCAGTTGCAACTTGATACCACCAAATTCCAAACGTCACAGCAGTTTCAGGCCAGCATTCTCAAACCAGAAGATTATAGCCTCATTAAAGTTAGGGTTAGGCAGTTGCTAAGGTGAAGCTGGGTCCGGTCAGCTCTGAGGCCGCTGGCCTGGCAACTGCTGTCACATGTGCAATCGGACACATCTCCACTCATGAACAGTCTGGCTGCAGGGCATCCATTAAATGGACAGGGTGGCGCTGTCACTCCGCAAATCATACCTGTGGTTATTCTTGTTATTTTCCTATAACTTACGCTACCATATTACTCCATTTATTGACTAATAAATATATTTCTAGTAAGCAAGGCTGCAATATTTTATCTGTCTGCTTTATATCTCAGTAACAGTAAAGGATAAAGACGGTTAGAATTTTACACATTTATTTCCTTAAGAGAACGAGAGAGAGAGAGTTTCATTACGTTAAGGAAATGTAATATTAACATTGTTGCTGTTTAATTACAATGGCGAATCCATTGTGGCAGACAACATAAACCTTGGATGAAACTTTTAATTACAGGTTTTGTAAATCCATGTTTAAAATGAATGGGTGCACCACACCTAGATAAAAACAAACTTTGATTAGCTCTAATCTTTGCTTAATTTAATCCTTATTGGGGCATCCAACCCATTAAATACGGTTTTCTGAAAATAAAAGGAACAAGTTTATTGTTTGTTTAGAGTAAGAAAAATGTATACCCGCAAATCACCATATTCAAACATTATTTTTCTTACCCATTGACATATTTTTTCTTGTCTTTAAGCATAAACTTAATTAAATTTGATATATATATATTTTTTTTTAGGAAACAAGATTTAATATCAAAAGTCATTCCTTGTCATGAAATCGTATCTTGGTTGAAGAATTTATGGATATTTGTAATGGAAAACAAGACAATAAGACAACAAGACAAGTGTTAATATTATATGAATCTGTGATTTGGTATAAATTCATACAATCTGATTCGTGCAAAAACAATTAATTTGTAGGTAAAGTGTCACCAGAACACCCATCCATAACCAGAGCCCTAAAGCTAAACCTCAAGCAGATTTTACAAAAAAAAAAAAAATGTGATTGATATCAATTTGTAACCAAGTCATCAAATGGTAAAAACACTTTGTCTTTAGACGGCACTGGTTTGCCATGTCCAAAATCCCTGAATAATAAACATAAAATATATTTGTGACATTAACAGCCTTTTTGCTTCTAGTACAGACAAATTATTTGTTGACTAAAACTTTCATCATGTGACTCGGTGCCCTTTAACCCCTTCTCTCCCTCAAAATAAAACTGGTCATAAGTCCTTCTGAATAGACACATAGAAAGCCAACACTTGAGAGTTTACAGTTCAAGCCTCAGAATTACTCTGACTGTTATTAATACGGAGATATATAATATCAAGCAAAAAACAAATACATATATACATTAAAAATATATATTTTAAATGTATATAAAATGATGTGGCTGTAGTGTAAAAACTCAATGAATCGAAAGCCACAAGTGTGGTCATGCTTCATTTAAAATTTGATTTTAAAATTTTATATAAAAATATGAATTTTATTACACATTTTCTAAGACCATGTCATGTGCATTTTTTTAGAGAAAGCTAAATATTGCTCCCTTGTACACTGTAAAAATGAATGCGCTTTATCTAATGAAAAAAATTACAAGCAATATTATTAATTCAATTTAACAAATTAGAATTTAGTAATAATTATGCAAATGAATTCCTTAAAAGTAAACCATTTAAAAAAAATAAGTAAAACTTATTTAAAAAAAAGTCGCCATTATGGTGATCGGTGTTTGTTTTAGGTTTCTCCTTCAGTGATTCTGCTTGTTAACATCAGGTGTCTTCAAAGTTGGCAATATAAAATAAAGAGTTCTTAATTAATCTTTGACGTCTGTTTAAACTTTACTCATTTTAAATGGTTAACTTTTAAATTCGAATTTGTTCAATTTAATTAATAATATTGCTTGCAATCTGTTGCCACAATTTTATCGATTCGATAAAGCTTTTTTTAAAGATAAAGGTTTGTTTATTAACCTTTTTTCTGGCATTACATGGCTTTCCCATTCATATCGATTTGATCCCAATATACATTTATCCACCTAAATAGTCTTTAAAAAAAAAAAAAAAAAATTTCTTACGAATTTCTGACAAAAATCATAATGACATGTAACTTGTACTATACAGCAGTCATAACAGTGATCGTGGAAGTGAAAACACATGCAAACAGTGCAGGGAGATTGCGGGAAATCAGTTGAAAATTATTAGAAAAGAGAAAAAAAATCGAAGGAAACATGTAAATATATCAATATTTCCAGATATGAGCACTTTTGGACTATATTCAAATCGTGCTGCTTAATCGTATAGAGGTTTCAATTTTACGCGCAAATATGTAAATCATGGTAAAATGATTTTTTGACTAGATCGTCAGCTGATTTCGGTGAAGTCGTGGCAGCAACACAAAGGCCCCTCACCTGATAAAAGCAGTCGGGCACTGTTGCTCTGTCTGGTCTCCCCTGTGTATCGGTGCCGCGTGGTACAGCGATAAATATTCACCGCGTCCTCCGACTGCACATCCAGAATATACAAGGCCCCCGTGGATGTGATAAGATATCTTGATCCTGGAAACAAAACAAAAAAAGAAGAGCAAAATATCGTGGTTAGACTTGCCGTAACCCCAATTAAAGTCATATATGTAATTTGACCCTATATATTGCATCAAAAACAAACGTATGTAAAACATTCATGGCTTTTCTAAGATAAGAGAATCCGCACATGATGTCTCTTTGAAGCCAGCGCTGGCAGACCTGCAGGGAACGCAGTATTGAACTATCGGACGTGACTGTTTTGCAAGCGAGCTGATCGCTCAGTCAGTCGCCCAGAGCTTGAGACAGAAAAGCTTTCAACAACCGCAGCCATTCTTACAGTTCACGCAGACACACAGCCAGAGAAACGGCACAATTACGACGGTTGGTTCAAGAAATCCCATTCATTTGTTTTCGGGATTATATTGCTTACAGTCAAATGACTGTGTAAATGGACACAAATTACTGTGATGTTGATGCATATGCAAGATGAGAAATGGATCTTGTGGTGCACCGGGGTTGAAAAGAGAGCTAGAGGGAGAGAGAGAGAGACAGAGAAGGAGAAATAGAGAGTCTGCAGCTATAGCAAAAGCATTGACCTAGTTAGAAATGAGAGTCCAGGATTTGATACCCTAGAGGGGGTTATCGCTCCTAGTTTACATGCAGTTGTCTGAGACCTGCTACCAGCGGTGCGAATGGAAAAAACTGGGAAAATGCGTCCGTGCGCTGTTGCTTTGAAAAGGTTCAAATTAGAAAGGAAATTCGAGCATGATTCTTAGATTAGCTGAGCTGTGTTGTGGGACTGAGGATCATACAATTTCACAGCTATTTCATGGTGTGTTTTGTAAGTGGGCCCTGTTTCAGTAACACAAATGACTGAGAGCTTGCACACTTTCATATTCAAGAAAGACATGAAATGGAATTGCAATGCATTGAATTGAATTGAATTGAATTGAATAGACAGTGATGCTACATGACCGGTTGAATTTCCATGATAACGCATTTACATGACCACACATATTTTGACACCACAAAAAAAATACTGATAATCATATGGTATTACCATATTTTCCAGAAAATAAGCCGGGTCACAATTGCATTGCCGAGAATAAAAATAAGACACAAATACGTCACTTTTTATAATTGAATTCAGAAATCATTTCAAATGGCAGTAAATACAATAAGATATTTTAGAAACATAATAAAAGCCCATCAGGGGTGGATCGGACGGTTCGGGACGCAGTCTAACAATCTTAGAGTGAAAGTATATCGTTTTTAAACCATTTTTTAAACCATATTTTTAAATTATTTAAACCACAAGCAATTTTAAACCATTCCAACTGAATTTAGTGACACTGAATATTGTGCGCAAACACAGTATTAATTTTCCTTTCGCGTCTTCTTGCGGACACATACCCACAGAATTATGTCAAAATACACAAGTATGCTTGTAAACACAGTCGGTTTATGTCTGAACGTAAACAGTTGAGAAAGAAATCAAATGTGTATCAGTATATTGGATCCATGCATTCCCTCTTAAAGTCACAGAAGCCTACACACACACACACACACACCTGCAGCTGCTGTCTGTGTCATTGATGTTAATCGGACAACAAAACATTTACATTTAATTATTACATTTCTGTACCTGAATATCACTGCTAGATCTTATTTTAATTGTTTTTACTTTGTTATATTGTATTTATTATCTATACTTTTCACTGATTGAACTTTATCAGTAGTTTCTACTGTGGTTTTGAAGTACTTAAAGTGTGCTTAAAGTAATATATGGAAAGCAATGTTACAACCTAAAGGAATTTATTTAAAGCGAAATTGAATACCGGTGTGTGCACTGCAAAAAAAAATATTATTGGTTTAACTTGAATGAAGTAACCTGGTTGCCTTAAAATTTTAAGTTTATTGAACTGGAAAAATTGAGTTAATACAATGAAGGAAATTGATTTAAGCATCTGAAACTCAAAATATTATGTTATCTTAACTACATAAATTATTTAAGTTGATTTGACAAAAGAAAAAAATGTTGAGATTACAAATCATAAAAATATTTTTGTACAGTGTGGGATACGCCCTTTACAAATGCATCGAAAAGACAAAATATTATGCATTTACATTATTACAAAATAATGAAATAATATTTTTTTTCCCTATTTGTGACTCTTTACATGACTAGGCCTACATTAAATTTGCTTCCATAAAATTCAATACAAATTACCACAGATATCCTTGTGAATTCCCTGCCTCTTCACTGTTAAAAATATGTGTTGGTTTAACTTAAAAAAAAGTACATTGAAACCCCCCAAAAAATGAGTTATTACACAGCTTTGTATTAACTTTTTTTTTTTTTAGTTTCAATGAATTTAAAATTTGACAATTTTTTAAAAATGTAACCTTGTTGACTTAAAGTTTTAAATTCATTGAAACTAAAAAAAAAATGTTAATACAAAGAGAGAACAAAATCTCTTTCTTTGTAATAACTACATTTTTGGGTTTTCAATGTACTTTTTTAAGTTAAACCAACAAATCATGTTTTATTATGTACAGTATGTAGTAAAAAGGATTGCTTTCATAGAGTACCAATTACAGTACATTCAGCTAGTGTTTTACATTTTTTTTACCAATAAAATTTATATATATATATATATACATTTACAAGACCCTCACAGTTTGCTAAACAAACAAACAAAACAAGATCTAAATATCAACTCAGTATAATGGACCAAATAACGAAATATTCAAGTGTAATGTCGTCTGCCGACGCTCCACGTGGGTGACAGAAGGCTGGACAACATGTTCCCAGCTAATCAATGTTAAATCCAGGATCCAGACTGCCTGTTCCTGAGGGGATGAGAGCACTAATCAGGGATGATTAAGGTCAGAGTTCCTGGATAACCCTGGACTTGGATTTCTCAACCCGCTCACCAAACACTCCTGCCATACTGGGATCGTGAAGTATCAATACAAGAGCCAGGAGGACATTTCAGGACCAAATGGGTAAATCTCACCATACCTATAAAGAACATGTCAATCTGTTAAAGCGAAATCAACAGCATGGTATTTTGCATGAAGAAAATGTTTAAACAAATAGCGTTTTAAGCAATGAAGTGGTTGCATTCACACTTTTAACAACTGATTTGTCTCACAAATCCTTTGTCTTTCAATGCCTTTGCTCTTTTCCAGCGCTCCTCTCCAATTCTTAGCATGAATAATTCATTTGCAGCGAAGCCCCAGTAGTGCACCAAGACACAACACAATAACCCTTTCCACTTCGCAACCATCTCCAAAATTGGTCGAAAAATGACACTGAAAAATGTTCAGGGTGCATAAATGAAGTAAAAGCTCATGGAGTTGGAAAGACCGTCGATTGCGTCTCTCAGCGATGGGTCTGTTCCACGACTCCACGGTTTGGCCTGTGTTTACTCTCGTGTGTCAGTCAAACAAACAGACGGCCTCTCATATTTCCTCCATAAATTATTTAATTTTGTTGCAAACCATGCAAAAAAAAAAAAAAAAAAAAAATGACCGGCAGCCACAGAAATGATTCATCTATATTTCAAAAGGATAAATACATTGTGCATGATGTGCCGTATGAAATAATCATGCATCTGGAGTGAGGCTGATACTGCATTCTCTCTGCATGATTTACTGTGGATTCTAGGTTGGTCAACATGAAAGTAAAAGTCCAGCTTGAATTTTATTTATTACAAAAGTGACCTCTTGATGTTTCGGCTACAACGTATCAGAACAATCAAAATATATGACTATTAATTGAATACTTGCATCATAGCGAGTGCTTTTGGACCTGTGCAAGACATCGCCAAAAGAAACTCGTGCTCCCACAATGCCTCAGTTTAGAAAGCAGTGTATGTCTCCTTCAAAGACTGAAAATATGAATTCGGAGACCCGTCGCCTCTGGACTGACAACAGGAGATTTCTGCTGCATGCTGGGAAAGTGGGAAGAAAGCGGGAGCACTGAAATTCATTTCAAATCCAGTGGATTACAACACCCTTCTATGTGCTAGCACTTCAAAACCAATCAAAATGCCTAAAGAGCCACTAGGTTTAAACGCACTGGCAATAATCAATTGAAATTCATTCTAAAGAACTCAGATATCCCAGGATCCAGTTCACAGAATAGACAAAGGCACCTTATTTATAGTGATTCGATAAAAAAGCCGTGTTCAGTAGCACAGCTCTCATGATAGTTTCATTGATATTATTAGCGGAAGTGTGCACACTGAAGAGGAGAGCGAGAGCAATCATGACCCAATTACAGCGCTTGCTCAACGAGAGCAATTAACACATTTATATCAAATGAGTTCAATTAGTGAAACGGGTCCTCTCGAATGCGTTAAGAGACAAGAGGATATTCTGCTGCGCTAAGCGTTGACATTTAGCGCAACGTAGCATACGCTAAAAGGAAACGTGTCTGCTATACTCCACAAATAACCAGAGGTGACTCAAGATTCTTGCATGATTCATACATTTGTTGAGACAATATCACACCTGTTTTGTAATTAAATCAACTGAGGCCAACTCGAGCTGAATTCTTTTAAAATGAGTATCACAGGGTGATTTCCATATTTGTCATTGTTCTGACAAAAAAAAAAAAAACTGCATGTAGGATAACACAGCTTGTTTCCGCTACAGAATAAAACATTTTAAAAGATAATTGCACATTTTTATCTCACAATTGCGAGTTTACGTCTCATAATTCTGACTTTATTTGTCAAAATTGCGAGCTATAAAGTCAGAATTGCGTGATACAAAGCCGCAATTACGTGTAATAAAGTCAGAATCGTGTGAAATAAAGTCGCAATTCTGACTTTATAACACGCAATTGTGAGTTCTAATGTTCAATTCTAAGGACAAAAAGACCTCAGAATTGCGAGTTTATATCACACAATTCTGACTTTATAACTCGCAATTGGGAGAAAAAAAGTCAGAAATGTGAGATAAAAAGTCGCAATTATCATGTTGTTGCAAATGCAAACCCATAAGTCTTTTTATATTCATTTTTTAAACAAAAATGAAGATATTTCTAATGAGACCTGAGAGATTTCGGTCCCACCATCGAAAGTTCATTCCAACTTTCAAAAAGTTTTATTTTAATTCGGTTTAATTTGAGACATTGCTTTACATGAAGAACAGATTTAATTTAGTTTGAGTTCTATCAAGAGATCAATATCTTTTAGAGCACAAATTATTAATTGGCTATTTGCGAGTTTTTTAAGATGTGGGTAATAGAGAAATAATATGAATTAGCTGAAGAAATTGTTTAAAAAAAATGGTATTATATGGTGACATAATGTATGGTTGCCTTGGGTAAAATGAAGTATAATTTATTTGTTGTCAAATAGAAAATGATCGGTCTAGATGCTTGTGTTTTCAGCTGGCACATTTGAGGGCAGCGAAAAACATTTTTGAAGAATAGTGACATGTCAGCAGGTAGACTGCATGAGGACTAATCAGACCTCCAATAGGAGCTGATATCAGATGCACAGGCCCCGGATTTTAATAGGGTCTGTTCTCAGCGATTACACTCGTACAATTCGATCAGTGCCAGATAAGTATCAGCATCTGAGACCAATCTGTGGAGGGGAAATTAACACTGATGTAATAAGTTCCATTTATCATTATTAGAGAGACACAATGACAGCTAACGTCGTTGTAACCCCCATAATGCTCACATGCACACATCAAAACCAGCTGCTATAAGAAGACGTGTGGTTCTTTGTCATATGCAGGAACAACTAAGTGTAAACACCAGTGACAGGCCTCTCAACCAGGGCTGCGTTTCGCAAAAACGAAAATTATATTTCTCTTGCAAAACTTTATCGTTCCCTAAGAAACGTTGCAAAACTTTTGGAATAGAAGTAATGTGAGATGGGAGAAAAACTTTATTTCTGTGTACAAGAGAATGTTTTGCGAGTGAACGCAAAGTTTTTGGGAAAGCAATAGTTTTACAAGAGAATGTTTTGCAAGTGAAAGCAAATTATCTCGGGGAACGCATTAGTTTTACGAGAGAATGTTTAGCGAGCGAACACAAAGTTTCTTGGGAACCCAATTGTTTTACAAGAGAATGCTTTGCGAGTGAAGGCAAAAGTTAATTGAGGGACGCAATAGTTTTACAAGATAATGTTTTGCGAGTGAAAGCAAATTATCTCGGGGAACGCAACAGTTTTACTAGAGAATGTTTTGCAAGTGAAAGCAAATTATCTCGGGGAACGCAATAGTTTTACGAGAGAATGTTTTGTGAGTGAACGCAAAGTTTCTTGGGAACACAATAGTTTCTTGGGAACGCAATAGTTTTACAAGATAATGTTTTGCGAGCGAATGCAAAGTTTCTTGGGAACGCAATAATTTTACGAGAGAATGTTTTGCAAGTGAAAGCAAAGATTCTCGGGGAACGCAATAGTTTTACGAGACAATGTTTTGCGATTGAACGCAAAGTTTCTTGGGAACGCAATAGTTTTTCAAGATAATGTTTTGGGGAGAAAGCAACGTATCTCGGGGAATGCAATAGTTCTACGAGAGAATGTTTTGCAAGTGAAAGCAAAGATTCTCGGGGAACGCAATAGTTTTACTAGAGAATGTTTTGCAAGTGAAAGCAAAGAGTCTCGGGGAACGCAATAGTTTTACGAGATAATGTTTTGCGAGTGAACGCAAAGTTTCTTGGGAACGCAATAGTTCCTTGGGAACGCAATAGTTTTACAAGATAATGTTTTGCGAGTGAACGCAAAGTTTCTTGGGAACGCAATAATTTTACGACAGAATGTTTTGCAAGTGAAAGCAAAGATTCTCGGGGAACGCAATAGTTTTACGAGAGAATGTTTTGCAAGTGAAAGCAAAGATTCTCGGGGAACGCAATAGTTTTACGAGAGAATGTTTTGCGAGTGAATGCAAAGTTTTTTGGGAACGCAATAGTTTCTTGGGAACGCAATAATTTTACGAGAGAATGTTTTGCGAGTGAATGCAAAGTTTATTGGGGGACGCAATAGTCAAGAGAACGTTTTGCGAGTGAAAGCAAATTATCTCGGGGAACGCATTAGTTTTACGAGAGAATGTTTAGCGAGTGAACACAAAGTTTCTTGGGAACCCAATTGTTTTACAAGAGAATGCTTTGCGAGTGAAGGCAAACAATTATTGGGGGACGCAATAGTTTTACTAGAGAATGTTTTGTGAGTGAACACCGCAAATTCTCTTGCGGGAACGCAATAGTTTTACTAGAGAATGTTTTGACAGTGAAAGCAAAGTATCTCGGGGAACGCAATAGTTTTACAAGAGATTGTTTTGTGAGTGAACGCAAAGTTTCTTGGGAACGCAATAGTTTTACAAGATAATGTTTCGCCAGTGAACGCAAAGTTTCTTGGGAACGCAATAATTTTACGAGAGAATGTTTTGCAAGTGAAAGCAAAGATTCTCGGGGAACGCAATAGTTTTACGAGAGAATGTTTTGCGAGTGAACGCAAAGTTTCTTGGGAACGCAATAGTTTTTCAAGATAATGTTTTGGGGAGAAAGCAACGTATCTCGGGGAATGCAATAGTTCTATGAGAGAATGTTTTGCAAGTGAAAGCAAAGATTCTCGAGGAACGCAATAGTTTTACGAGAGAATGTTTTGCGAGTGAATGCAAAGTTTCTTGGGAACGCAATAATTTTACGAGAGAATGTTTTGCAAGTGAAAGCAAAGATTCTTGGGGAACGCAATAGTTTTATGAGAGAATGTTTTACAAGTGAAAGCAAAGATTCTCGGGGAACGCAATAGTTTTACGAGAGAATGTTTTGCGAGTGAATGCAAAGTTTCTTGGGAACGCAATAATTTTACGAGAGAATGTTTTGTAAGTGAAAGCAAAGATTCTCGGGGAATGCAATAGTTTTACGAGATAATGTTTTGCGAGTGAACGCAAAGTTTCTTGGAAACGCAATAGTTTTTCAAGATAATGTTTTGGGGAGAAAGCAAAGTATCTCGAGGAACGCAATAATTTTACAAGAGAATGTTTTTCAAATGAAAGCAAAGATTCTTGGGGAATGCAATAGTTTGTGATATGGGAGAAAAACTTTATTTCTGAGCTTCTGCGAGTGAACTCGAAGTTTCTTGGGGAGCGCAATAGTTTTACAAGAGAACATTTTGTGAGTGAACACAAAGTTTTTGGGAAACTGTTAAGGACGACTTAACAGTTTTTCACAGCCATTTTGCTTTTTTTAACGTTTGATTTATTGTGGGTTTCCATAAATCTTTAAATTAATTTGAAGATATATGGATGCAATGCCTCTATTCTTGATTACTGTGCCCAAGAGTATGATCAAGCTATTATTTTACCCGCAGGTTGAAATCTGTTGTTCAAACCACACAAGTTTGCAATGATGTTTGCAAATATTCGTTGGAACTATGGTTTCAGTAAACGGTGAATCGCTGATCTGTGGTGTTTAAGCAGTGGGTGATGTTGCTGTATGGGAAACGCACAGCAACACTGACTTAACCAATGTCATGATTTTTAGGGTTCTGTTCTGCCAATGAATGCCAGATGGGGGAGTATTTTTGCCATTCTATTGTTAGCTTCTAATACTGCTGAAATTACGCACTTCGCCAAAGAAAAAGCATCATAGAAGGACCAAACAGAGGCAAACTGAGGGTATGCGTTTGTGTATGTCGAGAGAAAGTGAAATTAAATGACACACATGGCTTCATTATGCTTTAGCTTGTTAAACCCTACCTGCAGCCTGAGGGCATGTCCATCTCCCTGGCCAGCTGCTGTCTGTCTGACAAGAGCTTGGCTATTTCCAGATCTGCTGTGAGCCCGCTACCTGATTGATGCGATCATTTTCCCAAGAGCTTTAGCTCCCTCTTGTACCTTACTGCTCAGCAGCCTCTTCCTTCAACAATCACCAACATCTCTCTGAACAATAGTTAAATCACCAAGAATTTGGGGTAGGGTGGTGAGCTACCCCTTTTTATCCATAATGGTTCACGTTCTGGAGCCAGAGACTGTTCTCAGCCAAGTGAACTAGAGCCTGTCGTGAACGAATGGTGACGTAATACTACTAAATGTTGTTTATCAGTGCGACAATGGTTTTGTTTACAGTACTGGAAGTGATTCTAGTGAATCGGCAGCTGGCATAAACTCGGTACTCTCATCTGTCCTTTTCAGAGATAAACTGGAACCATTCACTCACTTCCCATAGTTTTATATACTCATGTAAAGAGCAATGTCTTGCAACATTATTACATTGCCTAACGAGACAGTGGCAGCATTTCTTCACCCCCTCTCCCTATCTCTTTTTGAGACCAGCAAGTTTTTCTGGCCAGGAACCCCCTTTTCTGCATTGGAAATGTGTTGAACAGTTCAAGAAAGGACAAAGCCCTGCAGTTCCTATAGCCTCTATTAATTACCCTGTTAGTGTAACGCCTCCGGGTCCTACTCGCACTGCTCCAAACGGGACTCGAACCAGCATCTCCCCGGCATGGGAGGCGCGCGTTAACAAGGACTCTAAAGACAACAGTTGCTAGTGCACCTCTTAAATGCAGGGGAGTGAGGTTTACCTACACAGCTCTCTCTAGCTGACCACTCACCCCCCCTAAACCTCACTCCCATCCGGGTCACGGCACCACTGTAACCCCTCTGGTCCTACTTTCCCCGCTCCGAGCAGGACTAGAACCGGTGTTCTCTGAATGGGAGGTAATTGCGCTAACAAGGACGCTTAAGACCACAGTCTAGGTGCCACTAGGTGAAGCAAACTGTATTTTGCACTACTATCTGTTCAAAGTAAATGAAAAGAAACCTAGCATTGTTTTGTCCTGCTGTACGAAACTCGTATCGAATCGTAACCCCAAAACCGAGGTGCTACTGAATAGTTATCCTACTGTACACTCTAGTCATGATTGAACATGTATATTGCTGAGATTTAAAGTCTATGTGTCTGCAATACAGCACTAAAACATTCCGTGATTAATATTAATATAAGAGAATATTTAGGATCTTGAATAAATATGAAATTAGTGTATGGCTGCAATAAAATAGAAGTGCAGATGGGAGTGGAAAGTCCTGTGGGTGACTCTACTGAGAATGTGCAAATTCAATGTGATTTCAGGCACAAAATGGGTTTAAGGCAAACTTAAATAATGACACAAATATCACTCAACTGAAAACCGCAAGCCTAATTAAATCACATTGCATGATTCATTTAATTAGCATCCGTGGTCTAACAGGTAAACTCCTACAAGGAAGCAATAAGGTCTTGTCATGTGCAAAAATGTCCATGGCTTTTCATTGCTAATTTCTCATGTCTTTAGCAAATCCTGACAGCACTTTTTTTCAATGCCAAAGGTGGGTGTGCGCTAATGCAAGCTGTTACGGTATTGTTTCACACATAAGACGACCCTGAATATAAGATGACCCACCCTTTTCAAGATGTACCTTTTAAAAAAGGCTTTTTGAAGACCAATTTTATATTTTTTGTCACATCACATTCAGAAACAAACACAATATGGCATAGCCATAAAAATAACCTGAAATTCTCATTTAGTAGATTTCACTATGACTGATATCTCACTTTTTCTATGTACAGTGACAGAAGCTGGCATGTCAAAAAACACAGGTGTTTGATCCGCATGATCTGATCCAGGGGATATAAATGTTTTTTCCTCAGGCCGATCACAGTGCTGAAAAGACAGCAGTTTCTCCCTAAAGTTGGAGAGCAAGCGCTAATACATTATGTCGCATTATTCTAACGTCGCTTTGAGGATATTGACAGGCAAGTGTGTCAGTATGTAGCCGAAATAAGAAATGATGGGCCTCACTAGTGGATAAGTTCAGTTCTTTGGTGATTTGCAAATGTCTTTTAACGACACCAGACGATGAATAAGGGTCTTATCATGCGAAACGATCGGTTATTTCAAAACTTATTCCAAAAATGTAACTTTTCTAAGGACAAATGCTAGCCTTGCTATATTCTCCGAGGCGCGTTTGTAACGTCACGTAATACGTAATTACGTTCAAAAGGTCACGGGCGACGTAGCCGGAAGTACAGAATCAAAATCATCCGACATCGTTGTTTTTCCTTTTAATTCCTTTTTTTGTAAACGGCGTTTGAGTTAGTTTTCACGTTCAACCTATGCGTTCAACTTGTAAACACTGACTCTGTACTTTCGGCTACGTCACCCGTGACCTTTTGAACGTAATTACGTATTACGTGACGTTGCAAACGTGCCTCACAGAATAGAGCAAGGCTAGGATTTGTCCTTAGAAAAGTTACATTTTTGGAATAAGTTTTGAAATAACCGATCGTTTCGCATGATAAGACCCTTATTCATCGTCTGATATCGTTTAAAGACATTTGAAGCTGCATCTGAAACAGTTATTAACTGTCGTTTGGACCTTGAACCATCCGGTTCCCATTGAAGTCCATTATATGGAGAAAATCCTGGAATGTTTTCATCAAAAACCTTAATTTCTTTTCGACTGAGGAAAGAAAGACATGGACATCTTGGATGACATGGGGGTGAGTAAATTATCAGCAAAAGTTTTTTCAAAAGTGAACTAATCCTTTAAGCTTTTAGCATTTCCTTGCCATCTTCTAACATCAAACTCTGACACTGTATTTCTTGGCTTTTATATTCGGAAAAACATACTCTCTGTAATTTTGCCCCTTGGTCTCGTACTCTGACACACAATGCGAATTGAAACTTGATTTTGCTAGACTTTTTCTGCTAGGAATTCCTTTTGGAGTAGTTAGCAACACATTGATAAGTGATTAGATTAATGTACTGTAGTAACTCAAACTTCCCCAGGTCTTACTAATGAGCTCAAGGAACACACTTTATCAGTAGATTAGTTTGACAAGACACGGGGTCAGCACCAGAAAAAAAAACCTGTAAAAATTGACTTAATTTTAATTGAAGAGTTTATTTCTGCAGCCATGCTCTACTGTAGCCTTCAGCTATAGCTCCTCTAGAAACCATTTCCTTTTCTTTCCTTTCCAGACGATTAGTCCTCCACTCCTTCTCGACGTGTGATAATTACCGTGAGCAAAAATATCTTTTGATGGAGCCTTAGATTTTCATAAGATCAAATGGGGTCTGAAGCAAACCAAAAAACAACAGATTCGTATGTCATGGCATATAGTCACGGAGTGATATTAAACTCCGTGATGTGTGACATTAACCAAAGGTCACTTTCAGAAACATACAACAGCTGGAGGAATGCAGCTTCCCCTCTGGGGCTTAACATGGTCTGTTCCAAAATCAAGAGAGATGCCTCGGTTAATGCCTACGTGGGAAGCAACCTTTGAAGGCAGTATCCTGACTGTCCTGGAATCAGGAAGTGACTGATTTGAGGTCACTCATGAACATAATAGCGCTCCTCACTCGAAGGTCACCATGCACCTACTGCTGAAACTCCAGTAGAGTTTGGTGTTAGCATGCTGCTAAGCTAACAACCTCGCTGTCTCTCTCTTGAAACCAACACGGAAGTGACTTAAACTGCAATTCATCGACTGGCTCCTAAAGAGAGTCAATTCCATAGACTGTCCATGGCCAACATTACAGCAGAAAAAAAATATTTTTACAGCCGGGTACAAAAAGTGATTTTGGCCTAGGCCCTATAGACCATTTCACAAGATGTAAACAACACTGGTCCAGAAGCACTTCCTGTTTCAGTTTGTAACTGTTTTCTTTATTTCACATGTAAAGAAAACATCTTAAAGATGTTTGTTTAACTTTTTGATTCAGTTTTAAATGTTCTGTTGGTTGTATTTTATTCCAGCTTTTATGTAGAGTTAAAAAACGGAAACAGGAAGTGCTTCTGGGCCAGTGTTGTTTACATCTTGTGAAATGGTCTATATAGCTAATTTTGCCCTTCATGAAAACTGTGAGGGGGATGATTTTTTTATTTGTAATTTTTTATTAGGCTACTCATTCATTTAAATTTTATTAAGCCTTAAAGTTCTGCATAATTAAGGGCGTGGCCACTTGAGATTTCGACAGGTGAATTGCCACTGAGAGTCATGTCACTTCAGATAATTTGCCTTTTTGTAGGTGATGTCACGGTTTGAAATCGCTAGTGTTTCTGACGTGACAAACAACCTTGTAACCAATCAGATCAACCTGTGATCATCAACGAGTGGATCTCTGAGCTGAATGAGTGAGTGAGTGGAGGCAGGGCTCATTTGCATATTCATAGAACCACTTATACTAAATGAGGTAAGGGTGTAAGTTAAATTCAAAATATTTTAAGGCATCAATAATTTAATTTTCAATGAAAAAAAAAACATTTAAATATGTAAATTTGCTGATCAAAGATGAGTTTAAATGGATACAATTATTGACTACAGGGGGACAAATCGTGCAAATAGGGCTGCAACTGGATTATTTTGGCAATCGATTAATCGGACGTTTATTTTTTCGATTAATCGGATAACAAATTCTATTTGAATTTTTTGTTAAATAAAACCTTAAATCAGGGCTGTGGCGAGCAGGACCATTATCATTCATTATCACCCACGCCACCGGCCTCACGATGCTCTCTCACGTCCCTCGGCCTCGTCCTGCTCGCCACAAGGGTATTTATGTGTAAAAGTGTACTTTAAAAAGTGCAAAAGCCACACATTGAGTTTTACTAATTTCAATATTTGCATTGTTTTTAATGATAATTAAAAACAATAATTGCTGAAAGATGACAACCATGATTAATGTAAAAAAAAAGATATCCAACATATTATGTTTTAACACAATTTTTATTAAAACAAATTTACACAGATATCTCAAATACAAAAAGTAAACTCAAACTAAAAACATCTCAAATATATAATTCATTTAACTTTTATTTCAAATTAATTGAATTATAAGGATAAATTGATCAAATAAATATAGAAAGACTGAAAACAAGCGTTTGAACGTTGAGCCGCAGTAGATCGCGTTTAAAACTTGAGACAATTAACTGACTTGTTATTAACTGCCTTTATATTTAGTGCTTCACCATTTTAATTGAACCATTTTCTGCAGTGGCGCTATTTTAATCCATCACTTATGTTGCGAGCGAACTGATTGCGCAACCTGATGCTTGAGCCAAAATACAGACATCCCAAGTCTCCCGGAAGTTCCGGGCAACGACTTTCATAATCGAATCGAATAATCGATTTTAGATTTTATCGATTAGTTGTTGCAGCCCTACGTGCAACCAAATAAAGTATGGAGTTAGTTAAAAGCTAGACAGTATTTACTAAGCTTCTAGTATGGACTGTACTGTACGTACTGTACCGATTTAAATAAGAACTTGCCAACGGCAAGTGAAACCCGACCACAGGCCACTCTCTGAGCTTGAAGACTCAAAACGAAGCAATTTGTTGCTGGATTTGCACAAGTTTACCCATTTTCTGTCTTTGCCAGTACCAAGAGTTAATGAAAGCTGCCACTGGTCCAGGCTCTGTGCAGGCCACGTTGTCACACAATGCCTAATTTCAACCTCAATTTCCCCTCAAATGAATGGAGGCCCACCCCCATGCTCTCTGCCTGGATTTTAATTGGCCTGCGTTAGATTCGCACCATTAAACCACTGCTGTTTATACAGAGCTCCCATTGGTCTTTTTTTCTTCTTCCATTTGGTTTGGCAGAATCCCAAACCTTTTTATCGCTCATTTCCACACAGCATTCGCCATGAATATTTAACACTTCAGGCCTGTGATTCATAATACAGTGACATTTTCTTCTTCATGACTCAAACATTTAAAGTCAATAGTGGTTTTTAGAGGTTTGATGTGGTCAGTTTCATTTTAATACAATAAAATGCAGCGACGTTTATTTAAAGCTGCAATGTGAACAATGGCTGATCTATGATTTTGGTTGCATAGCAACATTCTGTTATGCAAGGGTCTATATTTATATATAAAGTGGATGGACTGCATGGAATATTTTAAAAAAAAACAAAAAAAAACGACTTTTTTTTAAATAAAAATGTGTGTTTTTAATATTCTGCAGTGAGCACTCGAGGTTGTGCAATATTACTCTTAAAGTAAACTTTGAATTTTTAAGGTAATTTTTCAAATATATTGAATTACATTATTTATTATTATTAATAATTAGTGTTAAACAATTATAGGTTACTCTTTAATTTAAGGTGTTCTTGACTGTTAAACATTTAAGTACTGAGTAATATTAATTACCAACATGTACTTTCTACAGAAAAAGATCTAGGGGTTGCATGTAATTATGCATAATTTACTGTTTTTACTACAGTAAAAATTGAATAATTGATGAGCAGTGTTATTTTTGTAACACTGAGATGCTATTATTTATTTTTGAACTAAATTATATCATATTTTGAAAAAAAAATTCTCGTTTTTTTTTTTTTTTTTTTTTGTCCGTAAAGCTTTTTGGTAATTTTTTGTTTTATTTAATTGTAGTCCTACTAAATTAAATAAATTAAAAATACAAATGAGGGTTGCACTTTATTTTGATGGTCAACTTAAACATTCTAATAAGTAACTTTGCAACTACATGTCAACTAACTCTCATTATAGTATTAGTAGACTAGACTTATGTTAGGGTTAGTAGAATAAGTTGACATGTAGTTGCAAAGTTACTTATAGTCAGTAGAGTGTGTGTTGGAGGAGCATCACAATAGCAGATATTAAGCAGACAGTCTACAAATACAATAGTTGCAAGGTTACTAATAGTAAAAATGTCTAAAGTAGACCATCAAAATAAAGTGTTACCAAAATGAGAAATGTTCTTTTTTATATATTTTCTTTCAAGTAACAAAATAGGAGTTTCGCTGATAATTTACTCAACCCCATGTCATCCAAGATGTCCACGTCTTTCTTTCTTCAGACGAAAAGAAATTAAGGTTTTTGATGAAAACATTCCAGATTTTTCTCCATATAATGGACTTCAATGGGAACCAAACGGTTCAAGGTCCAAAAGACCAAAGGTTCAAAGGGCTTTAAATGATTCCAGACGATGAATAAGGGTCTTATCAAGCGAAACGATCGCTCATTTAATAAATAAATAACAAAGTTTAAGTTTTATAAGCACAAATGCTCGCCTTGCTCTGTTCTGTGATGCGCGTTTGTGACTCTCCTGTTCGAACTCGTTTATCAAAATGAACGAATCTTTTCCCGAGTCAATTCGTTTATTTCGTTCGTTGAATGAACCAAATGACACGACAAAAGATTCATTCATTTTGATAAACGAGTTCGAACAGGAGAGTCACGAACACACATCACAGAACAGAGCAAGGCGAGCATTTGTGCTTATAAAACTTAAATTGTGTTATTTATTTATTAAATGAGCGATATAAGACCCTTATTCATCAGCAAAAGTTTTTTTTTTAAAGTGAACTACTCCTTTAACTATAATAACTCTGTTAATCAGGTCATTTTGCGAAATCTAACTTTGACCTGATGAATTAAGAAAAACAAGCTGACTGAGAAACAAATCTGAGTGAGTAACAGTTAGTCACTATTCCGAACGGCACGGCCACTGAAACTGACAAGTATCAGGCGCAGCGCTACGAGGCCTTTGAAATACTTCACATAAAATTCACAATGCCCCACGCTTCCCCAGAGCATGTTGTTCAAGATGAAAGACTCCGAAACTGTCCGCAACCCCTCTTCCCAGCATGAAACAGAGACAATACTCCAGCCATATGTTTATTCTCTTCTTTCATCTGTCAGTCTCCCTACCACTCAAACACACACCATACGGTATCTGCAACCACTATCATGTTTTATTGAGGCACAGTGTTATTGGCAGTGTGCACTTCCTTTGCAATGTAGCTACTTAGTGCTTAATTACAGCCAGCAGGAACAATTATGCGCAATCTGCGTTAATTTCTATGCGATTACCTCACCAAATCAGAATCAAGCTGACGTGAGAGAGCACACAGAGGAAATCTATCAATCTCCATGTACTTGGACTCCATCTTGCTAGCTGTGCGGGTTAATATTTCTTCATTTGGATGCAACTACAGCTCACTTGATCTAGACCTCATTAGCATCCCTGTTAAATCCCTGGTAAAGTGAGTACTTTTGAATCCTGGTTTAATGTGCAGAGACAACATTATATGGGGAGAGGAGAGTGACGACTCACAGGAAAAAAAAAACAAGAAAATAAATAGAGAAATCAAATGCTTATCGTGGCAGCTGTGTGAATAGAAGCGCAGATTGTCATTTAAAATAGCCTTTTGCCTTTTGAGGGAAGTAATGGCTGTTTATTTACTCTTAAGTGCACGAGCACATTTGCTGGATCAGCCTGAAAAATATAGTGTGATTTGAGCAAAAGAAACAAAATCTCTGCTATGCAATCAGTGGATTTGATATTATTGCTCATTTTAATAATATTATTTCAGAGATGTCTTTCCTAATTCCAGCTGAATTTTCTATGTTAAAGTGATGTGGAGGAGGTCAAGCATTGTAAACTTATACACAATATACAAAAAACAATATACACTGAAAGGCTTTTCTAATATTTAACATTTGTTATTGTATCCTTTTTCCCCCATAAAATTATAACGCCAAAAATAACTGTAGAAAAAAAACAAAACGGCGAAAATATTTTCTTTTTCAGATCTCTGAATCAACGTACATACAATTAAAAGAAAAAAAAAGAAAAAACAGAGTAAACCATTGATTGAAAGCAAAATTGATGTACTGATGGCAACCCCCCCCCCCATAAAATTATAACACTAAAATTAACTGTAGAAAAAAAAAAAACGGCCAAAATATTTTCTTTTCAGATCTCTGAATCAACGTACATACAATTAAAAGAAGACAAGAAAAGAAAAAAAAACAGAGTAAACCATTGATTGAAAGCAAAATTGATGTACTGACGGCAGAGGTGCTCGGTTTTAATATTGCTAGTTCTGACTGCAGCTTTTGATACTGTTGAATCATTCAAACCTAACTGATATATTAAACAAATGGTTTGGCTTAACATATTTAGTGTCAGATGGAGATGATTTATCTGTGGTGTTCCACAGGGCTCACTATTAGGACCCATTTTGTTTTCAATTTACCTCTTAGATCCGTTATCCAGAAACATCATTTCAATTTGCACTGCTATGAAGATGATTTACAGAAATACCTGCGATCCAATGTTCAGACTAGCTTGCTTAGCATATATATTGGATATAATCGGATGGATTGTAATTGTATGCTTTTAAATACTGATAATCAGTCAGGGCTCTAATAAAAGTCACATTGAGGTGTTTTCTACTTTAAATCACAGTATTTACCGTATTGAGTCGAACTTTTAAGGCCTTGTGAAACAGTTAGATATCTCAGATCTGTTTTTTATGGATTATGAATAAAACTTGCTTGTATTACTTTATGAAGTATTTTTGTGTGTTTTGAATCTTTTGTTTCATTTTATATTTGTTTTATTATGTTTACCTGATTGTATATTTTGTAAAGTTTCTTAATGTCCCTTTTACTTTTGTAAATTCATTTGTGTCATGTAGCTTTAAAAATGCTATTTAAATAAAGTTTATTATTAACACTATTATAAATTTAGCAAAATACTAGAAATCTTTAGGGTAACAAATACAGGTTACCACAAGTTTCTATAATTTGAAGTCACGATAATTATTGTTCCCTGTAGAGTGCCGAAGTGATGACGTCACTTTGTAGGACAACTCGGAAGCTAGCGGCGCATGGGTTCCCTTGGTCGAAAAGCAATGCATTTTCCCCATAGACTTTTGGAAAATCGCAAAAAATAAGATCTGTGTTCAACAAAGGGTTGTGACCCTTACACGTTTTGTCTATCAAGATAATCTTTACAAGTTAATCCAAAATTTATACATTTTGAAGCCTATATAAAGATTTTAAAAAACACAATAAAGTTTAAAAAACAACAAGCAGGATATAACTGTGTGTTCTATGTCATATATCAAAACTTGAAAATATTTAGAGGCTTTGTTCACCACAGACCTTATTTCAGGCTATTTAGCAAAAACCCAATTAAAAATCCCATAGGCTTTAGAGCGAGGTAACCGTAATGCTAAAACGCTAACTCACTTCTGCGTTTTGGCCTACAGAGTGATGTCGTAACTTCGGCACTCTATTGTGATATATCTTAAGTGAAATGGCCTCTCAAACAAGAAAAAATATCAAATATAAACTTGATTTTGTACATTTGGAATTGATTGTATAGTTGTGGTTTGCTATTGGTCGATCTCATTTGAGTGACAGGTTGCCCCGCCCTCACGCCAGTAAACACATTTTCTGAAAATCTATTTTGATTAGGGCACATAAAAAAATAGATGTGCATTGACACATCATTTATAGTAAAAACTGAAAGAAGAAGACCTGTTAATTTTGATTTAATGTTCATTTTAACACCCTGGCCTGGTTTACCTTAAAGGAGTAGTTCACTTTTGAAAAAACTTTTGCTGATAATTTACTCACCCCCATGTCATCCAAGATGTCCATGTTTTTCTTTCCTCAGTCGAAAAGATATTTAGGTTTTTGATGAAAACATTCCAGGATTTTTCTCCATATAATGGACTTCAATGGGAACCGGATGGTTCAAGGTCCAAAAGATAGTGTTAATAACAGTTTCAGATGCAGCTTCAAATGTCTTTAAACGACATCAGACGATGAATAAGGGTCTTATCATGCGAAACGATCGGTTATTTCAAAACTTATTCCAAAAATGTAACTTTTCTAAGGACAAATGCTAGCCTTGCTATATTCTCCGAGGCGCGTTTGTAACGTCACGTAATACGTAATTACGTTCAAAAGGTCACGGGCGACGTAGCCGGAAGTACAGAATCAAAATCGTCCGACATTGTTGTTTTTCCTTTTAATTCCTTTTTTTGTAAACGGTGTTTGAGTTAGTTTGCACGTTCAACCTATGCGTTCAACTTGTAAACACTCTGACTCTGTACTTTCGGCTACGTCGCCCGTGACCTTTTGAACGTAGTTACGTATTACGTGACGTTACAAACGCGCCTCACAGAATATAGCAAGGCTAGCATTTGTCCTTAGAAAAGTTACATTTTTGGAATAAGTTTTGAAATAACCGATCGTTTCGCATGATAAGACCCTTATTCATCGTCTGGTGTCGTTTAAAGACATTTGAAGCTGCATCTGAAACTGTTATTAACACTATCTTTTGGACCTTGAACCATCCGGTTCCCATTGAAGTCCATTATATGGAGAAAAATCCTGGAATGTTTTCATCAAAAACCTTAATTTCTTTTCGACTGAGGAAAGAAAGACATGGACATCTTGGATGACATGGGGGTGAGTAAATTATCAGCAAAAGTTTTTTCAAAAGTGAACTAATCCTTTAACATATTCCAAAATATTGAATTATTTAATAATAAGAATAATAATAATGATGATCTCAGGACTCCCAACCATAAGTAATTAACTTATAATAAAGACTGTGAAATAGTGCAGCTTATTTAGGAGAGGTGCTCTACAGCTTAGTTATGACTGTATTTATTTCATAACAATTATTGTTGGTGTTGATAGTGGCGCAGAAACGACTCAATTCGCCTTTAAGCTATTTTTTCTTCCAGACACTCACTAAGGCTTATTTCAATTCCCATAAAAAGAATGAAAAATGACTTTGGCCGCATGTTTTCATAAAGAAGTTCTTAACTGCCTCGGGCTGATCTAATTACAATCTTGCCTCCAGTTATTTGGTTTGATCAAACTGTGCTTTTAACAGTGACTGTGTCCTCTCTGCATGTACTTATGCAAATCCCACCAGAGCGCATATTCAGAAAGAATCGCGCAGACAGCCGAGATGAACATGTCTGGAACAGACCTCCTATACCCGAAAGCCCTGTCCTCCTGAACGCCCGGCGTGCCGCACTGGGACACAAGCACAGTTATGTGTGATTATCAAACAAAATTAGCACTGTTTAATCTTTCATAGCACCGCTCCGCACGATATCTGTTTGTGCAAGGCTGCCATGAATTAAACACAGCCATCAAAGACTCATTCGGCAGCATTTAGAGACGGAGATTCTGCTAAAAACAAATACGACTTAAACCCCAGGATTACCGCAGCTACCCAGAGGCGTCGCACGACTGCCGTGAATCGCAGCTTTAATATTTAATATTTACAGTTTAATATTGGCGGTATCTGTTGCTGTGTGTAATGGTGACTTATTGCTCGGGGTTGAACAGCTAACATTTCATATGACTGTGGATGTGGAAACAAACAAGCAAACTGGAGAATCAACAGTGATATTCAAAGCTGCCGATGCGTTGTGTATTCTGATGAGACCGACTTTCGACTCTTTACAAACATTTACCTCAAAAACCCACAGCGATAGCAAAAAACGAAGAAAAGATCTGCTTCTGCAAGACCTCTCCAATCTTTTATCTCAGGTGTCATTTATAAATGTGTAATAACACAATAACTATACAGTAATTACATATTAAAGCTAAAGGATTTAAGGCGAATCAAATACAGTGACTGCTAATCCATTTGGTCCATTAAGGAAACACAGAAGATTTGGAACTGACTTGGCACCATCAATTCGTTTAATATGTAAATATATATATATATATATATATATATATATATATACACAATCACCTAAAGGATTATTAGGAAGACCTGTTCAATTTATCATTAATTCAATTATCTAATCAACCAATCACATGGCAGTTTCTTCAATGCATTTAAGGGTGTGGTCCTGGTCAAGACAATCTCCTGAACTCCAAACTGAATGTCAGAATGGGAAAGAAAGTTGGTGCCAGAAGATTTCACAATCTGCTCAGTTACTGGGATTTTCACACACAACCATTTCTAGGGTTTACAAAAGAATGGTGTGAAAAGGGAAAAACAGACAGTATGCGACAATATGACAGTATTTTGATCAAATTTGTCATGTTTTCAGATAAAAAAAAGAAAGAAAAGAATGTATTTGTGTAATAGGGTCAATTTCAACACTATCTCACGACCAATTCGTACGAATTCGACGCATGATTAAAAAGTGGCTAATTCGTACTAATTCGTACGACCTCACTCGTACTAATTTGTACGATTTGTCTAAACCCACGTGATGGTTAGGTTTAGGGGCGGGGTAAGGGGTAGGTCATTCGTACGAATTCATACGAATTGGCCAATTCGTAAAATATGTACGATTTAGCAAAATCGTATTAATTCGTACGAGTGAGGTCGTATGAATTGTTACGAATTAGCCACTTTTTAATCATTCGTCAAATTCGTACGACTTGGACGTGAGATCGGGTTGGTCAATTTTCTAAAAGAGGTGATGTATGTTTGGAAGGGTGGGCAGTGTGATCTTAACCAGAGGGCTTGACTTTACTACTTTAAATTGTAAGCTAAGTTAAATATGCACCATCAAAGCCCAACTACAGCTGTGCTGTGACACTATGTAGCATTTGTTGAAAATGAAAAGGCTAGGTCACTTAGACCTGCAGGACACAAGGTTAGCGTACCCGTTCTGAGCAGCGTTCATTAAAAGCTCTTCACCGCGTTCTTCAGCCCACGGACGAGGTCACGGATGCTAGTTATAGCTCACCCACCCATCTACAGGTGCGCCAGGTCTCTTCATAGAAGCCCTTCAATAGAGGAGACTTCAACTGAAAAGCTGCAGATGAACATTTTATTGTTTTAATATGATTAATCATCAGCGAGAACAAAATTATGTACATATAGTGTGTATTGTCAGTGCCATTAGTGACACCAGACGGAATTGCAAATGCATTTCATTAGTTCCCTTTCAATTTATGTGTTGACTTTTGAATTGAATTGGCCACACCTCACAGGAAGTTGAATTGGAATGACAGGAAGGGGAGTTTTTTTAAGTTATTTCTTTCAAAATTTTTAAACTGGGCAGGGGCGTAGCCATCATTTCAAGTGAGGGATACATAAATAAAAAGAGTAATAACAGTGTTTTTTTCCTGATTTCCAACGACCGACTAGTTTTTAGCCAGTGCATAGTTATTTCTAAGTCCGTAACTCTTTTTCACACCAGGGATGAGTTACTTCTCGCCGCGAGTCACACGTATTCACTTAACAATTCAAATGGGGTGATTTCCAGCTTTAAGATCCTATTTAGCATCCGTAAGGGAGGTTTGCTCACGTGACGTGTTCCCCGCAGAATTGAGATTGTCTGCGCACAGGCAGAAATGAGACACTTCAAGCTTTGCACGCCGCTTAATTTGATCTACTTGAGATTGCGACTTCCTACACTTGGTGTAATTAACGTCTGATGTGACTAATTAAGTTGACGGTGAGAAAAGAGGGGTAAAAATGGAAGAGAGTCTTAAGCCTGAGTCTTGGTCTGTGTTCGACACTGAAGATGGCTAGGATTGCAAATATTGTCCCCGTTGACTGATTACATAGAACTGCTTGTGTCGGGGTCTTTATTAGCACGCTAATGAGAGCCGCTGATGACAGCCTGTCTGAAACTAAAAAACTCTCATCTTCAACGGATCTCAGAATCTCAAAAAGCCATCTATAAATGAAATGCATTATGTGTTCTGTTCAAAATCAGAACTGCTGCTTGGAAAAGTGCAATGAACTCCTTTTTAAATGGATGCTAAATAAGATTTTGCAGAAATGTGGGTGTGTGATGTCATACGACAACACAGTCTCATGAAAGTGCGTATCTACACCACGAATGTCATTTCTCGTGCTATTTATACGGCAAAAATGTTTTTTTGCGTGCATATGCTACGCACTGAAAACACCTTTGGTATGATTGGGGGGAGGTTTAGGGAGTTTAGGCCATAACTGCGTATCATATAAAAAACTGCGTATCATATAGACGCAAAAACTAATTTGGCACGAGAAATAACATTTGTTGTATAGATACGCACTTTCATGAGATCTGGCTGCATACGAACAATGCGGCACCAAGTGACATGTACACAATTGATAAGTATTTATTTTTAAAGTCACCATGACATCAAAATTGACCTTTTTCACTTCAATATAAAAAAAAAAAAAAAAAAACTTTTGCTGATAATTTACTCGCCCCCATGTCATCCAAGATGTCCATGCCATTCTTTCTTCAGTCAAAAAGAAATTAAGGTTTTTGATGAAAACATTCCATCATTTTCTCCATATAATGCACTTCAATGGGAACCAAACGGTTCAAGGTCCAAATGAGAGTTTCAGTGCAGCTTCAAAGGGCTTTAAACGACACCAGACGATGAATAAGGGTCTTATCAAGCGAAACGATCGCTCATTTCAAAAATAAATAATGAAGTTTAAATTTTTTAAGCACAAATGCTCACCTTGCTCTGTTCTGTGATGAGCGTTCGTGACTCTCCTGTTCGAACTCGTTCATCAAAATGAACAAATCTTTTTTCGAGTCATGACTTCAAGGGTCCTAGATAAAACCCTTATTCATCATCTGGTGTCGTTTAAAGCCCTTTGAACAGTTTGCAGTTTGTACTGAAAGTACCTTGAACCATTTGGTTCCCATTGAAGTCCATTATATGGAGAAAATCCTGGAATGTTTTCATCAAAAACCTTAATTTCTTTTCGACTGAAGAAAGAAAGACGTGGACATCTTGGATGGCATGGGGGTGAGTAAATTATCAGCAAAAGTTTTTTAAAAGTGAACTACTCCTTTAAATATCTTGCTTCTTTTCTCTGATGACGCATTTGACGAATCCATTCACTCACATTAGATCCACCAATAGCAAACCACAACCATCCAATATATTCCCAATGGAGAAAAACCAACAGTTTTTCTAGTTTGAGAAGCAGAATCATCACAATAGGAAGGTTGGCAAGTGGCCTCATTACATGACAATACAACCTTTCTAGCAAGAGGTGTAAAACAATGATTCTCTGTGTTTATAACCGTACACCTGCAAAATCCCTGTGCCAGGACACTCCACTGAAGTGAACACCTGCGAAGCCTTCAGAGCATCAGAAATTGAATGCCTCTATGGATGGAAGTCATTGATATCAAATAGGAATATCCCACATCTGACTTTGAATGGCATATGTTATTATAATTTTTTTAGCTTCGAATGCTGCATCTTTGACATACCAACCAATAAAGCTAAACACGCACCAGTTATCCTTCTTGTAGACAAGGACGTGACAAATATCTGCTTGCGTATTCTTTCTGAACTCTATAATAGCTTCCCAGACAGGTAAAAAGTCATGTAAAGTGTCTTTAATTAGAGCTAATGTAATTGACAACACAAACCAATAAAACACACCGTAAGCTGCTGACTCAGACTTCATTGTTCTGTGGCCCGAGCAGGACGGTCGTCACAACATCTACTCCTGGGTGAAAAATGGGAAAAGTCCAGAATGGCTAAACGCTCAGCTTTAGGAAATGAGCTGAATTGTAAACAGATGCACTACGTAAAAGGCCATTGCTGTTTTAGAAAAACATTTTTTGGAAGAATATGGGAAGTTGTGTGTAGAGTGATGGATTACGATGAAACACGAGTTGAAGAGTTGTTATCTGAAGAGGAATGATCAGATGTTATTGGTAAAGACAATGTTTCTGCCCAAATTGCAAATACAACTAAGAAGTGGCTTGAGAACATCAACTAAAAGCTCACCAAACTCTTCAATTAAAACACAATAACAATGAAAATAGAGGCGGGTGTCCGATTGATTTGTGATGATTTAAGTTCTGTTTTGTGTGATAGTGTGTTAAATATTCATTTTATAACAGTCTGAGGGTGAACCAACCATGGTAAGGCTAAGAAAATGCGCTTTCCCTTTAAAAACACATTTAATTCGATTTCCTGGATACTGTTTCCAGTTACGAGTCGTGCACAACCTACACATCCCAGCATAAACTCTCCCAGTTATTAAAGCATCTACGTAAATAATATTTATAATTTTTTAAAACAAGTTAATAAAGATGTTACCATTTTGTTACGAGTAAATGCACAATAGCATAGTTATAAATGAACATTTACCTAGATTAATAAATGTTATATAATAGTACTAATAATCTGAATGTGTTTTAAAAACACAATAACCAAGTTTATATATTTTGTCATCAACTGTTTCATATTTTAATCATCTTCGTACCTTTTAACTGATTACATTTTATTGTTTTCATCAAGGACAGATTTAATGCTGATGGAAAGAAATGTGAATAAATGCATTTTGAAAAATGTAATTATTGAAATAAAATCAAATAGATCCAAATAGTTAATAGAGTGCACAGAGTTCGAGTGCAGAAATCGTACACATTTCTTACCCGTTTCATATATCCATGACTGACAAATATCAAAATGATGTTTATTACATAATTGTGTTACATTATTCAGTGTGTTTCGTTTCATGATTTTAAAACGTCAGGCTGAACGTTATAAAGCGAAAAATAAAGACTTGAGACTTGAGACTTGAACTGTGCGGTTCACACTAGAGGTAACGCACTACACGAGTTGACAACAACTCTGTCACCCAACGATTCTATCTTGTCTAGAAATCACGTTTTGTCACGAAAAATTCACACGATAAAACGAATCGGAAATGACGCGAATTGTCTGTAGCTCACATCACGTGTGGTTGATTCATGCGACAGCTCTGGGATCTAGCATGCTAGATATTTTTCTGGGCTCGGCGATGCGTCTGCGAGCGTCTTTAATGCGTTGTTGGCTCTTTCATACGAACAGATTGGCGAGCGTTCAACGCCAGCTAATCCTCCGTGATCTGCACGCGATAACACCCTGACCTGTCGGCGAGCTCAACCATTTGCAAATCGGGTTTAAAATCATGAAGTGTGAACTAGGCTTAAGTTTCCATTGTTCTAGTTTCCCGCCATTACTCTGTTACCATGGAAACCCATTTAATGATCACACCTGCTTGGTTAGTTGGTGAATATATGCTCTCTTTTTTCAGTTTCTCATTGTCCGCTATTGTTTGCGTCTTACATGACACGTTACCTGCTTCTCGTATTGGATTATTTGAGCTTGTTTTGTAAATAAATACTTAGTTTTGGAACCTTTTTTATCATCGTCTGGACCTGCAAGTGACAGTAATAATACTGTGCAATCCAAATTAGAGCCCGACCGATAAAGGATTTTGAAGGCCGATACGATACAAATATTTTGGGGTTTTAAAATCCGATATTCCGATATATCGGCCGATATTTTATTTATTTATTTATTTTTTAAACTGGAGATGATTAGTCACAGATTTTGTCGAGAACTGATGGGGATGTTCTTTTAATTGTTATTCAAGCAATGTATGTATCGTGACCAACTCAACGAGTGTTGCCAACAGGAACGGTGTAGAGTGCCCTCTGGTGGACAAACTATACAACTCCAACGATCATGACATGGTTCAAGCGTGTTTCGTCCGTTTTTATTTTATTTTTGAAATATTCATTTATCGGCCATTATAACTGCCGATACCGCAACCCGGTCTCATCCCAAGACGTCATATAACTGACGTTTTGGGACGTCTTTTGACCATACGTCAATATTCGCCTTTTTAGGGCCCCCTTAAACGTCGGTAGATGAGGTTATGGGATCCTAACTCTACCCCAGACCTAAACCTAACCCTAAACCTAACCCGTCACCTAACCGACGTTAAAGGTAAAGTGTCAGTTGTATGACGGCCCGGGATCGCCATCTACCGACGTTTAAGGGGGCCCTAAAAAGGCGGATATTGACGTATGGTCAAAAGACGTCCCAAGACGTCAGTTATATGACTTTTTGGGATGAGACTGTGTTGGATACCGATAGTTTGGAAAATGCATAATATCGGCCGATAATATCGGTCTGCCGATATATCGGTCTGGCTCTAATCCAAATGGATGGAACATTTTATTTTAATCTTAATTTTTGACCTAAATATATAAGTTTGACTATTTTTACTATTTTTGCACCTATGTAGCTCCATATTACAGTATGTCAATACATTTGTTGTATCTCAAGGAGATTTTTGTTTATTGTAACTGGACAATCAATTGCTACACTATCGTGTCTTCACTTGATGTCTGAAGCAAAATGTGATTCGTGAATCAGTTGATAGCTACTGATATCAAATATTGTTATCATATAGTACCGCGGTAACCCCACCGTAAATGAGCAAATTGAATGGCCTTCCTTTATCCTCAGCAAAACTGCAAGATAGCAAACAGCCACACGCCGTACAGAGGACAAGAACACACAGGGAGGAGCTCTGTGTTACTGGATGAATAACAACCTCAAGACGTCAGATGCCTTGTCACACACTGTCTCGCATTTCTCCTGCATTTTTCTCGCTCCCGTTCTTGACGTGCTTTTTTTTTTTTTTTTTTTTGCATCTCCTGTTTTTGTCTTTGAAAGCAGGCAGCACTGGCTGACAGCGACACTTACAGCACACTGGAAATATGTGACAGAAACCCGGAGAATGCTCACAAAACACATATTTGGCATGACTTCAATAAAGCGTGTTCTTTTTGTGCTAACACTCCGTTACTTCCCTTCTCCTCTCTTACGGCCGTGTTGCACTCACCTCATTAGGTGTGCCTGGAGAGAGGAGGTGAGACGGTTACTGTGACAACCGGAGAGAGAGAGAGAGAGAGAGAGAGAGAGAGAGCGAGAAAGCTAAGCGTGTCTGCGCTAGGCTCTGAGAGTGTGATGTGTCAGCTGTGTGACTTGGACAAGAACTGTATCCTGTTCTTATCAGAGGAATAAAGCAAAGGAAAGGTGCAACAAAGATGTCAGCTCCAGAATAAATGCCGTCTCAGCCATCACTCCGAGCGGGTTTGCAGAACACTTAAAGGAATTGCCCATAAAATGAAAATTCTGTCATTATTTACTCACCCTCAAGTGTTTTTCCCCCCCACACACAACCGCAGTTAAAGAGATAGTTCACTTTGAAATTAATTTTTGGTATGTTTTATCTTACCTCAAGGGCATCCAAGATGTAGATGTCTTTGTTTCCAAAGTATTTTAAATTTTGATATTTTTAGGTCAAACCGTTCTTGTCTGTCAGTCATATAATGCAGGTCTATGGTCACCACCTCAAAGAGCATGCACAGAGAAGTCCAAATTAAACATGATTTAATGACTCGAAAATGTAAGTACACATTGATGGCCTAAGACGCGAAACGAGCGGTTTGTGTGAGAAAACCAACAGTATTTATATCGTTACCACAGCCACAAAGTGCCCTCGCCCTCAGATCACTTAAACCTGGCTGAGGTTACAAGAGGTAAAAAACGATATAAATACTGTTCGTTTTCTCACACAAACCGCTCGTTTCGTGTCTTAGGCCATCAATGTGTACTTACATGTGCGAGTCATTAAATCATGTTTAATTTGGACTTCTCTGTGCATGCTCTTTGAGGTGGTGACCATAGACCTCCATTATATGACTGACAGACAATTGTCAGAAAATTGAAAAATACTGTGGAAACAAAGAGACCTACATCTTGGATGCCCTTGAGGTAAGCTAAAACATATCTAAAATTAATTTCAAAGTGAACTATCCCTTTAAAATAACCCAAGGTCAAAAACAACATTCAACACCATGAAAGTGACCAAACTACAGTATGTGTGTATGTGCTATGAATCTGTTTAGGGTAAGTTTACACAACATGCTTAAAATGGAGAAGTTTTTCCTTTGAGAAGTTCATCTTAAGACCATATTTTCTATGACTTATTGAAATTTTAATTTGCTTTAAGACAAACCACGTGTAAATCCATGAGTCGACAGCATTGAGTATTTTCTCCTTAAAACTGCAGTGAACCAAAGACAGTCTCAAAAACACGCTTTGAAATCGCTGGTGTTTCTGACGTCACAAACGACCTTGTAACCAATCAGATCAACGTGTGATCGTCAGCCAATGGATCTCTGAGCTGGTGTGAGTGAGTGGAGGCGGGGCTCATTTGCATATGCATAGAACCCCATAATCCCAGTTACACTCAAGATATTTTAAGGAAAAAAACATTTGAGTTTTAAGGGCTACAATAATTAACTACAAGGTGGACTTTAAAATGTTTTGAGCTATTGGTTGAGCCAGTGTTGTTATGTTGGGCAAAAAAACATATTTCAATATCATTTGTTGCCACTAGTTTCATATTTTTTAAGCATGATGAAAAGTCTCATCTGATTTAAGCACGAGTGACACTTTTATCACCGATATAGAAAGCAGGAGGCTGCATATGTTTCAGAAATGCATGCGACACCTTTATTCCTATAGTATATGTGTGTGTGTGTGTTGATGGCTCTTGGCTATGACAGAGAGAGATGTCTTCATGACCCGGTGAAAAAGGTCAGGCGAAGCCTGGGGGAAAACAGAAGGACAGAGCGAGTGTCTCAACGGGAGAATTGAAACAGAGGTGCTGCCCCCTACAGTGTGGATGACCTTCACATTGTAGAAAGAATTCAGGGCTCCCCGAACCCACGCTTGCTCTCTTCTCTTTAACTATCATGCTGCACAAGCTTTTGTAGAGCATATACTTTATAACTGTAGGGCAGGGGTATTTAATTACACTTCCAAGAGGTCTGGTCTCTAGATTTGCTTTTTTGGAACAGTTATACATTACACAGAATTGGACTGCGATCTGTTATTTGAATACCGATGCTCAGGGGAATATGTGGGTTTACTGGTCACTATTGGGTGATATTTGTGAATTTATCCATATAGGTGTGTCAGTCTATTTCATTGATTTACATTTACATTTATTCGTTTAGCTGACGATTTTAATTGCTATATATGTCAGAGGTTGCACGCCTCTGGAGCAACTAGGGCTTAAGTGTCTTGCCCAGGGACACATTGGTGTCTCACAGTGGATTCGAACCCGGGTCTCTCATACCAAAGGCATGTGTCTTATCCACTGCGCCATCACCACCCCCACCCCAAGGGACATGACAATCTCTTCCATATTTTGGACTTCCCATTCTGTACCTCCAACATAGCCCCATGTGTTTATCAAAGCTACGCAATGAAACCTATTGTTAATTACAAACAGTTGCCCCTCCACCCCCTTTGAAAACTTTTGTTTTCACATTGTTCTGACTACTTTTGTATTTAGCGTTCTGCAGTGCAAAAAAAAAAATCGCTAGAGCAGCGCTTCTAATGTGAGTTTGGGTTCGGTGGGGGGGGAGCACTGTCTAAATTTCATTGAAAGCCTCCACTAAAAATGTCCTTTTCAAGACTAATTACTGTCAAAGCGGGTAACAGTCAGCAGAGGCAGGCAGTGGGGCTCAGAGGTAGACAGAAATGGGTGAGAGGGTACAACGAGGGCAAGATTAATGTGAAGATAAAAACCTGTGCATGCACAGGACCGCCGTCCCCGCTATCAGCACGCGAGGCACACGAGACCGGCACCAGTCCATATGGTGTGGATCCTGTAACGTACGCACAGCTGTGCCTGTACGTAAATGTCAGACATTAGACAGAGGTCTCTCCAGATTGAATGAGATGTAATCAGATTAAGTAGCAGCTGCCACAGACGGCCCTTGTTGCTGTGTTTTATGAGCCTTCCTGTACATGTGTACACACGCTCAGAGCCGCCAGACAAACGTCTGCGCAACGCTCTCTTAATGTTCTAGAGTGCCATTAACATACATTACAGGCTGCCAATGGAAGGGTGAAATGCGGTCAGCGGCGATGGATGAGCTCTCTGACAGTATTTATACGCTATCTCCTCTAACAGCACTAACCTTGCACGTACTGGAAGTGTTAGTAGGCTTGGCTGATGGGCGTAAGGCTCTAACCGTTTCCCCCATAAAAGCTGAGGGAAAGACACATAAGGCAACGGGTTATGCTTTGATTATTCCGTGGCAAATGAGCCTGGCCCTTGTTTGAAGCATGGCCCATAAATCAGCAACATGCACATGTGAGCGACACCAGATTCCGCCAGCACATTCATATGCAACCCGATCTCACGGCAATACGTACGTATTTTAGGACTATTCAAGACTGCAAATGTGTCATGTGACGGATCTTATTTCTCAAGACCAATTCGTATGAATTCGAACTCACTCGTACGAATTTGTAAGATTTGTTTAAAACCCAATGATGGCCCCGGTTTAGGGGCGGGGTCAGGGGTAGGTCAATTCATACGATCTCACTCGTACCACTTCGTAACATTTTTGCAAAATCGTACATGTTTTAATAGTTGCCCAATTCGTAGGAATTCGTACAAATGACCTACCCCTGACCCCGCCCCTAAACATACCCATCATTTGGGGTTTAGACAAATCGTACAAATTTGTACGAGTGAGTACGAATTCATACGAATTGGTCGTGAGATAAGAAAGTCTTGCACATGGCACATGACATCTAATACCACCAGCACATTCATATGCAACCCAATCTCACGGCAATACGTATGTATTTTAGGACTATTCAAGACTTTAACTGCGAACGTGTCATGTGACGGATCTCATATCTCAAGACCAATTTGTATGAATTTGAACTCACTCGTACAAATTTGTACGATTTGTCTAAACCCCAATGATGGGTAGGTTTAGAGGCGGGGTCAGGGGTAAGGCATTCGTACGAATTCATGCGGCCTCAATCGTACCAATTCGTAACATTTTTGCAAAATCGTACATATTTCATGAGTTGCCCAATTCGTAGGAATTCGTACAAATGACCTACCCCTGACCCCGCCCCTAAACATACCCATCATTTGGGGTTTAGACAAATCGTACAAATTTGTACGAGTGAGTACGAATTCATACGAATTGGTCGTGAGATAAGAAAGTCTTGCACATGGCACATGACATCTAATACCACCAGCACATTCATATGCAACCCAATCTCAAGGCAATACGTATGTATTTTAGGACTATTCAAGACTTTAAAGGAGAACTCCGGCGAACAATGAACCTTTGGTCTAATAAAACATCGGTACCTAGTCAATCGTTCTCTGAGATTTGTTTTCAGGATAATCGAATGTAAAGAGTTTTATCTCTAAAAACTGTTTAGCGTATAATGCTAGTAATGGGGGCATTGACTAAGTAAAAAGAAATCGCTATTTTATACCACTAACAAGGCTCAAAATATCCCCACACAAACGCAGTAACATAATGAGACTCCATACATGCAAAACGAAGCATTGAGAACTTTGTAAGTGTACAGACCGTTTAATAAGAAGATACTTTATGAAGACAGTTCACTTCGCAAATACAGACAGCAGCCATCTTAAAAAATAGTCTCGATAAGTCGATCCCCGAACGCCGCTCATACAGTTCAGAGGTCCGCTGAACTTCATACAGTTCAGATCACTCAGCACGACGTTCGTGGTTTGACTTATCGAGACTATTTTTTAAGATGGCTGCTGTCTGTATACGCGAAGTGAACTGTCTTCATAAAGTATCTTCTTATTAAACAGTCTGTACACTAACAAAGTTCTCAATGCTTCGTTTTGCATGTATGGAGTCTCATTATGTTACTGCGTTAGTGTGGGGCTATTTTGAGCCTTGTTAGTGGTATAAACTAGCGATTTCTTTTTACTTAGTCAATGCCCCCATTACTAGCATTATACGCTAAACAGTTTTTAGAGATAAAACTCTTTACATTCGATTATCCTGAAAACAAATCTCAGAGAACGGTTGACCAGGTACCGATGTTTTATTAGACCAAAGGTTCATTGTTCGCCGGAGTTCTCCTTTAACTGTGAATGTGTCATGTGACAGATCTCATATCTCAAGACAAATTCGTATGAATTCGAACTCACTGGTACAAATTTGTACGATTTGTCTAAACCCCAATGATGGGTAGGTTTAGAGGCGGGGTCAGGGATAAGGCATTTGTACGAATTCATACGACCTCAATCGTACCACTTCGTAACATTTTTGCAAAATCGTAAAATTTTACAAGTTAAGGCCCTTTCACACTGAACGCGATTTTGACGCGCGAATAATTCGCGCGATGGTTTTATTTTTTGATCAGCTGTTTGTGTAATGAGTGCTTCCACACCGAACGCGAATCTGCTGCGGCGAAAAAACGACTTTTATTTTTTTCGCTTCGATGTCGATTTTTGAGGCGAAAGAAAAGGCTTCAGCCAATCATATACAGGGAAACAAAGGTGACGTGACCGCAGCAATGACGGACGGACCTTCTGATTGCTTGTGTGTCGAGTCTGTGAATGAATATCTGAAACAAGGACTGGTGGGACGTTGTGCTCGTTCGTTCGTATCGAGCCCAACCGGGTGTTTACAAGGCTTTTCAGTCCATTTGAGCCTTCAATACGTTTACTAAAAGTGTTTATTTGATTGCATGTAAACGTAGCCCCTGATGAATGGGACAGCTCACCTTTTCTAGCTCCGGTAGTGGGTGCCCCAAACCTTCTTTTCTGCTTTTAAATAAAATAAAAAGCTTGTCTTCACTGGATGATAATGATAGTGATGAAGAAGCTATGTGCCACGTCCCGCAAGTCATAGCACTGTACCGCATTTTTTTGTCTGCATTCTTTTATTTAATCGTCCTTTAAATAACAATTCTACAATTTAAAAAAATGTAATAAGAAAACATAGAAAATGCACAGCACAGACGTTAATGGAGCCATCACAAACAAACAAACTCTTCGTGGAGAGAGTGTTTGCTCTGATGAATGCTGCGTGGACAAGGAACCAGGCAACTGTGGACCTAATGAACTGGTGAAAGTGAGCTCCACCTGCCAGTAGTTACTGCGAGTTACTGACATGCACTTAAAAAGAAGGTCCAATCGAAGCTGCCAGATCATCAGACAAACAATATAAATTCAAAATGCACTGATAGAATCCGGTAAGAACGCATTCATCTTTATCTTTCCTAATGGACTTATGTGCTTATTTGAAAATGTGCTATTTAGAGATTGGGATTTTTTTTTTTTATTAAGCCTATTAAAGCATCATGTTAACATCACTTCAAAAAGACATCTAATATAAAATCTATATTTATTCACCTATAGGCTATAATAATAAGTATATAGCCTACGTTTTCTGATGAAAATCAGGTCTGCTTTCATCGGCGCGAATGTTTTGGAATGTTGAAGTTCTGAACGTCGCAAATTCGCGTCGCGGCTGATGTGAATGGTTTTGACGCGAAATATTCTCACGCGAACTATTCGCTTTTTCGTTTCGCTTTTCCGTTACGCATCCGGTGTGAAAGGGCCTTTAGACGATTTGTCTAAACCCCAATGATGGGTAGGTTTAGAGGCGGGGTCAGGGGTAAGGCATTCGTACGAATTCATACGACCTCAATCAAACCAATTCGTAACGTTTTTGCAAAATCGCACATATTTCATGAGTTGCCCAATTCGTAGGAATTCGTACAAATGACCTACCCCTGACCCCGCCCCTAAACATACCCATCATTGGGGTTCAGACAAATCATACAAATTTGTACGAGTGAGTACGAATTCATATCAATTGGTCGTGAGATAAGAAAGTCTTGCACATGGTCAAGTAGGGCTGGGTATCGATTGAGATGTTCAATTTCAATCCGATTTCGATTCGCAAGCTCTCAATTCGATTCGATTTCGATTGATTCTCGATTCGACTATAATGAATATAGATGTACTACAAATCCTATGTTTATAAAAAAAGAACAGTGGACATAAGTTTACTAGTGGTTAATGGTATGACAGACAAATATGGCTGCCTTCACTTTAAGAACTAGTGCACGGTGACGGATCCATTACTGACTCATTATAGTACTGTCTGTCTGTCACACACGTTTAATGCTTATTTAAGACATTACCGACTGTCTTTACGAGGTTACTCACCAAGACTAGAGTTTTGACATAATTTCGCATTTTTTTAACTGTTAAAGCAATATAATCCAGGGAAAAAACTTCATCTACTGGCGAGCTGTTTGTGAGACGGATTTAGGCTTTATGTGCACGCAGTGAAAGACATCTCTGAGAGTGCGCGAGCACGGGATGGTTTAAAATTTCTTGAATGTTTAAACTGGTAAAACTTTAAAAAAAAAACATGGAAATGATAAATGTTAGTTACGATGCAATGCTGGCCCAATTGTGCAAGTGAATATTCTCTCATGTCCCGACTCTTGCACGCGAGTGTGTATCGACGCCGAAGACGCAGCACCGCCCGCAGCGAATATGGTTGTCAGTCCAGACAACGCATTCAGACTACTAGAAAAGTCTAGAACATTTTGGCTGCAAGCACAAAGTCCACACAGACTGCTGATAAAGAAATGTACGTCATGCATACTTGTGTGCAAAACCCAGTGGCAAACTGACTATACTTTAAAAGCACCTACACAGTAGAGTTTCCGCTGCACCAAAATGATACAAACCCATTGATCTCACTGGACAGGGTGCATTGCAAAAACGTAGAGGAAAATATGACAACATAAAAATAGGATAGGCATTCAATGACCAATGAGACATTTGACGGATCAGACGAAGTTGGAAAGAGTCAATTGAGAAGCTTGATGGGTTCGTTTGGAAATCCAGTTCCACTAACCTCAAAGGAACATGTCCAATATCACAAGGTAGGAATGACCTTATGAACAAGGGATTCTCAACTCTGGCTCTCATGGTCCAGTTTCCTGGAGTTCAGCTCCAACCTCAATCAAACGCACCAGAATCGAGTTCTACACGATAACTAGAAGGTTACAGGTGGATGAGTTTGATCAGGGCTGAACCTCAAAGTTGAGAACCGCTGTTATAAACCTGGCTCATGAATATTAATCAGGTGACGTTTAATATCCATCCAATAGTACTAAATGATTGCAGAAAGCCATGTAATTGGCCACTAGCCACTCATCCAGGACATATTTTTTACACTTCGATGTTCATTCTTCTTTGTTTTTGTTTTTTTACTTTGCCTACTGCGTAGCCTAACTCTGGAAACTGGAAGGCCCATCTTGCGGCGCTAACGTTAACTGCGCACAAGTTAATGTGTCGTAACTGATTGCAAATAAATGAACGTGAACGTCTTTGTAAGTCAGTGGGTCATGTTGGCACGGAAGCACTCGGTGACGTCAGACATTGAGGGTTTCCCTCTCAGCACAGAGACTGTCACACGCTATATAACGCTAGTAGAAGAGTTAACAGCTGTGTTATCCCGCTAGGGCAGATATTCCCTCGTCATCGCTGGAGCGAAATGCACTCTTGCATTATGCAAGAGATAAAAATGAGCGCGGAGACTCTCTCTGATCATCGATGGCAAATCGGGGAATCAGATGGCAGGGAGAAGCAGGCGCCGCTTTCATCCTCAATTGAAGTCACTTTGCGCAAGGGATCGCTCCCTTTGTAGCGACACTATGTTGTTTGATAGCAGAGAAGCGCCAGCAGCGTGCAGTGAGGTTGGGGGTGGTTGTTCCAACAAACAGTGTGGCATATGGTTCCTTCCATTTTGGCGATGACAAGTGACAAGTTAACAGAGCAGTCGGCTGTGGGTACACGCGAGAAGGAGGGGTGGGGAACCGACGAGAGGAGGGTGCACGACGCTAACTGCTCTCATTTGTTCATGCCCCAGGGCGCTACAGTACTCCTTTATGTAGATGAATTAGTAACCGGGTTCTCTGTTCAGAAATGATGTATAAATACATTAGAGAAAAGGAAAAAAAAACGGCAATAGCTTAGCAGAGCTACAGCTCAGAACGCAATGTCAACAGTTGCCTCGGGGTAACAGCTCCCATTTTTTATTAAATTACAATTGAAGGATGAAAAACACAGCTAAATGGGGCTTCTTCTTTCTGCTGTTAATTGACATCTTCCCACGGGACCTCCGTCGCCCCCTGAGTAGGGAGACCCAAGGCTTAGTAAAGATCTCCAATCATTGTAATCACCCATCTTCTCTTCTTTCTGATGTAACATCTGTAGATTGATTCTAATCCAAGAAATCTTGAGAAACCCAAAGGTTACAGGAGTTAAATGCAACATTTTAAATATTCCCAAGAAAATCCCAGATCAAATAAACTCAAGGAAAACCACTTAAAGCACAGTTTTCTTTCCTATTTTGGGGTGGGGCATATTAAAGCTCTTATCCCTTTTTTAACATCCAATACTTTAGGTTTATATTACAGCTCTGCAAAATCTCATCTGACAGCTTGCCCCATGTAAGAAAGTCCAACTGCTTCACCTATAGCGCTTTTGCAATTGCTACCTTTCCAAACAGTTGATTGTTGGTCAAGGAAATGTCATTCCCGTGAGTTATCCATAGACCATTTTGCAAGATGTAAACAACACTGGTCCAGAAGCACTTCCTGTTTCAGTTTTTTAACACTACATAAAAGCTGGGATAAAATACAATCAACAGAACATATAAAACTGAATCAAAAAGTTAAACAAATATCTTTAAGAAGTTTTCTTTACATTTACAGTTACAAACTGAAACAGGAAGTGTTTCTGGACCAGTGTTGTTTACATCTTTTAAAATGGTCTATACAAGAACAACATACAACACAACCAGTAAAGTCTGATTCTCGAGCAAATGACTCTGATAACTAACTAATTATTGTATTTACTACTTGGCTGTTCATATGACAAACGCATCAAATGCATATGCATTAAAGGAGTAGTTCACTTTAAAAAAAAAAAAAAAAAAAAAACTTTTGCTGATAATTTACTCACCCCCATGTCATCCAAGATGTCCATGTCATTCTTTCTTTAGTCGAAAATAAATTAAGGTTTTTGATGAAAACACTCAAGATTTTTCTCCATATAATGGACTTTATTGGGAACCAAACAGTTCAAGGTCCAAAAGACTGTTCAAAGGGCTTAAACGATTTTAGACAATGAATAAGGGTCTTATCAAGCGAAATGATCATTCATTTTTAAAAGAAATAACAAAGTTTAAGTTTTATAAGCTCAAATGGTCGCCTTGCTGTGTTATGAGTGTTCATGACTCTGCTGTTCGAACTCGTTCATCAAAATGAACGAATCTTTTCCAGAGTCAACTCGTTCATTTCGTTCATTGAATGAACCAAATTGACTCGGAAAAAGATTTGTTCATTTTGATAAATGAGTTCGAACAGGAGAGTCACGAACGCGCATCACAGAACAGAGCAAGGCGACCATTTGAGCTTATAAAACTTCAACTTTTTTTTTTAAATGAGCGATCGTTTCGCTTGATAAGACCCTTATTCATCGTCTGGTGTCGTTTAAAGCCCTTTGAACAGTTTGCAGTTTGCACTGAAACTGTCTTTTGGACCTTGAACCGTTTGGTTCCCATTGAAGTCCCATTACATGGAGAAAAATCCTGGAATGTTTTAATCAAAAACCTTAATTTCTTTTCGACTAAAGAAAGAATGACATGGACATCTTGGATGAAGGGGGTGAGTAAATTATCAGCAAAAGTTTTATTAAAGTGAACTACTCCTTTAAGGTGAATCAGAACAGGAACAAAAACCATTACATGTTTCATGTTTCCCATCCCTAACCACCAGCATATTTGTCCATACTCTCCACCAAGAACTCTTAGATCATCCTCTGACAAACTATTAACTATCACACTCACGTGTGAAATCTAAAGGTGACAGAGCTTTCTCCGTTTTTGGTCCGAGGCTGTGGAATTCGTTACCTCAATCTATTAGGGTAGCTTCTTCTTTGTATGTATCTTTTCTCTCAGGCCTATTCATAACTGTGGATATGCAGTCAAAATTTGATATTTAATTTGTACAACGTTTGTTTTGATTGTGTTTTATCATGTTTCTGTGAAACACCTTGGTCAGCAGTAATCCTGTTTTAAAGTGCTATATAAAAAAAGAGACCTTGACCTATAACTCCAAATTTGATTTCATGGGTTCATGAGCTCCTGAATAAGCACCACTTCTTGTACTGTATACAGTGTGCTATTAAAACTTTTGACAAAGTTTAACACTCATAATAACAAATTGGCTAATATAAGCACACAATATACTAAGAAACATGTTTAAATGGGTTAAACAATCTTTAAAAAATTACACACACCAAATGCAACCATCAGCATACAACTTCAATGCAACATAGAGAAGTAGTGAAGTTGTTAATTATTGACTTTTGTTGTTGACAGGTTTATTAAAATCCGTCTCAAAACAGCATATTGGCTCGGGAGATTTTCATTGTAACAGACATTCTTAACTAAGACGCACAGCGCAGGAGAAATTACCAGGGCAATGGTACTGATGGGAAATTAGCATCATCTTACAGACTTCAACCCTATTTGCACCATACTGAAACATCACAGATGAACATTGAGTTCAGATGCAATTCAAAGATAAAAGCTTCTCCCCACCTCACCCATAAATTAGGCCCGATTGTTTCTCCAGGGAAGAGGTTTTGAGAGCTCTGGCGGGAGTGTGTGTGTTGGGGGTAGGAGGGGGTTGGGTGCTAAAGAGAAAAGGAGTGAGAGAGAGAGAGAGAGAGAGATGAAAAAAGCGACCATTGTAATTTCTGCGCAGCGTGCTTTCCATACTGATTGCTGACACATTGTAACAGGCGATGTGGCTAATGGGGGGGTCTATTTTTAGCACTTCAAAAATAAAACGATAAAGAGAGAGAGAGAAATCTCATTCACAATCATGCCCGCAACACTGAAGTACTGAGGGAGGAAGCAAATGTTATGGGCAGCCAAGCAACTAATAGGGTTGAACCCCAGCACTCGCAATAATACGACCACTTATTAGATCCCAATTAGGCATTAAAAAGCCACACTCACTGCTGTTTATTGATGCAAATCAGGCTGCGAAAGATATCTTAATGCCAAAAAGAAGCCGGAATGATTACATAAAACTACGCTTGTTATATATTAATGAGTTTATTTAACAGCTTGGGAACATCTGACAATTCAAAACAAAGACGCAGAGGATCTTAATTAAATGAGCTGTATAAACGTACATATTTTCTACACTCATTTTTAGGGTGAGGTTGGCCATATTTACCTTATTGATACATGGTCTAATTTTGCATAATGCATTAGTTAATTAATCTAACATTATTCTAACATACCAAAAACAAGGATATGTAAGATATTAGTTTGTTTTGACCAATAGATAAATAGTTATTAAAAGGTAATTCCACCTCTGGAAAGATGAGTGTGTATTTAAAATGGGTCATTTGTAGAAGAAATGTGAATCTATTTTTGAATTTGGAGTTTCTAGACTGAGAAAAAGACAGAAAATGTATTTTTGGCTTGTGTGGATGAAAGACAACAACTCCCAGAATGCACTTGCTTTGCTGCCCCAGGAGGCCACGCCCACCGGTAACAGCACAGTCGTTAAACAACTAGTCTAGGCTGTGTTTGTGATGTGTTTCGAGATCGCCCAAAATGTCCGGGATTCGGCTTTTGCGTTCTACATTCGCCATTCATCATGTTTACTGTGGCGAGCGGGACGAGTGAGGGCCGCGGGAGAACGGCGCGAGGCCGGTGGCGTGATTACCGATGAGTGACACCAGTGAGACGCACCGGTCTCGTATCTCACACGGAGGAGCGGGAATTTTCTAAGCAATGTTAAAACGGACATCAACCGATCACTTGTTTAGTGTTCATGTAAACACTACATTCAGATTCACCAATCAGAATGAATTCAGTTAGATTGAAACAAAAGCTGTGCATGTAAACAATGAATGGCGACTGCAGAAAGCAAAAGCTGAATCCCGGACATCGACGGCCGGACGTGTCCGGGAAAAATAGGATGGTAACCCCTAAAGTTACTACTCGGCTTTCTCCACAGAACAAGAGCCTGCTAGCTTAGCTTCAAAACAAGATGGCTGACACTATGTGTAATCCCAATCCTCCATAATGCATCAGTCTGCGAATTCAGTAGCTTCGTCCATATTTTTAAAAAGTTTCTGCCGGTGAAATCAAACGCACTGGCACTGATCTGTGATTGGTCTGTTAGTGCATTAGGCCCAACCCCCTCTATGGGTGGGTTTAAAAGGGTGGGATCTAGTGTTTGTAGTCTTTACAGAAATCCCCCTCTCTTACACTTCCTCCTACAATGATGTAAAATGACGATTAAGGTAAATAGCAGATTTATCTCGCCTCAGGGGAAAATTAGAGAGTGTTGCACAACCATTCAATAGTCTAACTGGGTTTCTAACAATGAAAGCTTAATGCAAATGGGTGGAGTGTCCCTTTAAGCCATTGTTTTAGTCTACTGTTGCATTCTAAAATCTTGACAACAATTAACACAGTCATTTATTGCTAGTCAAAAATGATTATAAAGGTCACATATATAATAATAATAAAACAGATTTGGAAAAGAATTATGATTGAAATACATGAAGATAGTTCCCAGGTGTGAACTTTACCCCTTCGAAAAAGAGGGCCAATTGATCCACCTATCCAACATATTCCTGATGAATCAAAACATCAATATCCGGTTTAACTTGTACAAGTAAAATGAGCTGCAAATAAAGTTTTGTGGACTTTTAAATCAAAATAATGATTGTTTTCCAAACAACCCTTTCCAAGAAGGTAGTTCAGCTTAAAACTAACACAATGAGTTATGCCAAAAGTTGTCTTCATTAATGATTTAAAGCACCACCCTTGGGGAAAGTCAAGCTGCAAATGGCTCACGACTCTTGGAATTCAAAAAATGTCATCCACAAACATTCAGTTGAGTGGCATGCTTGCATAACGGTATTAAACAGGGACCGTATCACAGCGGACATCTTCATCTCTGAATATAATGAATGATTCCATGCACGATTATTTACCTCAGTACCAGAGCGGTCGCAGATATAAACCCAAGATCAAACTAACACTGCATGTTGTTGAGGAACCCAACTGTAAACCCAAAGCTCTTTAAACACAAGGAGACATATATTTGCTCTCGATTAATCTGAGAAAGCTTTGCCCAGTAAGTATATCAAGCCACTAGATCACTAGGTCAGCAAACAGAGCAGCAAGAATTAGGTTAAGGCCAGTCCCATCATCCAATTTCCACAAATAAAGAGCATCTAGACTTGAGCTCTCAATCATACTCTCAACAAATGACATTAATGCAGAACATTTCAGGTCTTCAGATCTTGAGTCAGGTCTTTAAATGTAGCTGTGTTGAAATATCTTACAGGTATCTTGAAGAAATGTTTGCTTATGTCACTAGGAATGTGGATGATTCCCTAAGACAGAGCAAGTCCACTGCAGTAACTCTTTTTTTTTTTTATTGTAATTCTCGCCATCTCCATATGTTAGCAAGATAAGTGTCACTCGGCAGACACTGAGAAGAGGAGCTATTGCGCAGTTCACAGTTCCCTCTGACATGCCTGAATGTACTGTAAAACACACATCTTGTTTGGAGTTACGTTTACCGTGGAGCAGTATCGTTTCGCTCGATGCAGTAGGGGTTGCACTAGTCAGTTCTGCTATTAGTCGACGAATTCGGTTTGCTAGTCAAGGAATATTCCTCTGAAGCTCAACCAACTAATAAAGTACTTTTCTGGGGTGTTTCAAAAATGTATCGTTGGCCAACTATGGTTGGAAGGGCCGTCGTTATCAACATAATTCACCCAATTTGGTGTCTTGTGAAAACGTAGTTCCAACTAAAGCCAGACCGATATATCGGCAGACCGATATTATCGGCAGATATTAGGCATTTTCCAAACTATCGGTATCGGCAGTTATAATGGCCGATAAATGAATATTTCAAAAATAAAATAAAAACGGACGAAACACACTTGAACCATGTCATGAGTTTTGGAGTTGTATAGTTTGTCCACCAGAGGGCACTCTACACCGTCTCTGTTGGCAACACTCGTTGAGTTGGTCACGATACATACATTGCTTGAATAACAAGTAAAAGAACATCCCCATCAGTTCACTTAACTCAAATAAGCATGACAAAATTTGGGACTATCATGTCCAGTTTAAAATAAATAAATAAAATATCAGCCGATATATCGGAATATCGGATTTTAAAACCCAAAAATATTTGTATCGGTATCGTCTTTAAAATCCTTTATCGGTCGGGCTCTAGTTCCAACATACGTGCATGTGCAACACCATCATTAACGACATTTCAATATTGGTTTACTAATGCAGTAACTAAATACGGTCAACAAATTTGTTTTGCGCCAACTAGTAAAGGAACATTACGCCATTACGAAACTTTGACCTGCCAACTAATAAAGGGCTTTTCTAGGGTGTTTTTCCCCAAAATATCTTTAGCCAACTATGGTTGCAAGTTTCGTCATCATCAGCATAATTCAACAATCTGATCCTTCTGAAATCGTAATTGCAACATTTATTTTTTATTTTTTATGAATTAGCAGAAGCTATTACCTGTGTGACAATTGTAGTGATGCAGCGTGAATGACTTTTCACAAAATACAAAAGGCCAGTGATGCAGTCAGTTGGTTAGGACAAAAACTCGAATTCATAAGGTAGGATTTATTGCGATGCTTGTCAGGTCAGGTGGGCCAATCATAGGATAACATTGTTTCAATTCAAAGTTTCCACTGGGATTCTGTCAGCCAGGTCAGGATTGGCACACAATGCTATCCCCAGAGAGCTGTAATCCGCACATAAACAACCTTATAAGCTGTGACGTCACGTGGTCCAGCCTTGTGTCCAGACGTGGATGTGCAGCTATACCCATTAGGGGTGGGGTGTATTGGGGTGGGGGGTTGGAGGTTGGCTGGTCCTGTCATTAGAACGGCAGGCTGCTTCTCTTTAATGGGCCAATTGTGTAACCTGATAAAGGGCAATCCATCTGCGGTCCCCGAGTCAACTCTGACATGGTTTCCAGGGAAACGGCACCCACGGGAGTGGGCGGGAGACCTTGAAGGGGGAAATATTCTTCTGCTGCGCTGTCTGAAAATAACCAGAGGAGAAGGAGGGGTGGAGAAGAAAACGGAGGAGACGAGGAGGGGAGGACAGAGCAGCCGTGACACATGCACACTCCGCTGTCTGAGGGGTTAACTCTAATCAGACGTGACAAACGCCTTCCCCGGGACTGACTGACAACGGCACCGCAAAAATCCACAAAGAATCGCAAAAAAAAAAACCTTTGTAATGACTGCTTAGATGAGCTCAAATCACAAAATAATTACATCTCCAACACATCCACTCTCACTACGTTTGAATGGAATGACCTTATGTGATCCGGACGATATAATGACATCGCACCCTTAAAGGTGAAGTGTGCCATTTTTTTTCAAAGTTAAAGTGCCTGCTCATTTACAAGTTCATAATGTTATTTTAGGGGTCTGCTAGAAGGATTTAAAGTTCATAAACATTCTTTTTTTTATCATACTGTAGATTGCTGCAGCACCTCTTTTTGGTGTGCAGTCTGGTGTGATTGGTTAATCGTTAAGAGCACATGTAAGAAATATTTGCTTGTGTGTTAAACAGCATGCACGATACAGTCACCGTTTCAATAGTCTTTAAAAAAGAACCAAACTGCGGGAGGATACAACCAGTGCTTGAAGTGGGGTCATTTCTATAATGACTGATCACCCCGACACTGACGCTTTGACTCTGAGTGGAAAACTACTGGCAACATGTGAGAAGTGGCGGTTCACATGAAAAAGTGAAGGCATGGTAAAGATTAAAATATCTAAGTGCTGGTACTGGGAATAACGGCCCACTTCGCGCACTGGAAACAACTGAAACACAGGGCTATACACTCACTTAAAGGATTATTAGGAACCCCTTTTGCCTTCAGAACTGCCTTAATTCTACGTGGCATTGATTCAACAAGGTGCTGAAAGCATTCTTTAGAAATGTTGGCCCATATTGATAGGATAGCATCTTGCAGTTGATGGAGATTTGTGGGATGCACATCCAGGACACGAAGCTCCCGTTCCACCACATCCCAAAGATGCTCTATTGGGTTGAGATCTGGTGACTGTGGGGGCCATTTTAGCACAGTCAACTCAATGTCATGTTCAAGAAACCAATTTGAAATGATTCGAGCTTTGTGACATGGTGCATTATCCTGCTGGAAGTAGCCATCAGAGGATGGAGACATGGTGGCCATAAAGGGATGGACATGGTCAGAAACAATGCTCAGGTAGGCCGTGGCATTTAAACGATGCCCAAGTGGCACTAAGGGGCCTAAAGTGTGTCAAGAAAACATCCCCCACACCATTACACCACCACCACCAGCCTGCACAGTGGTAACAAGGCATGATGGATCCATGTTCTCATTCTGTTTACGCCAAATTCTGACTCTACCATCTGAATGTCTCAACAGAAATCGAGACTCATCAGACCAGGCAACATTTTTCCAGTCTTCAACTGTCCAATTTTTGTGAGCTCTTGCTAATTGTAGCCTCTTTTTCCTATTTGTAGTGCAGATGAGTGGTACCAAGTGGGGTCTTCTGCTGTTGTAGCCCATCCGCCTCAAGGTTGTGTGTGTTGTGGCTTCACAAAGGCTTTGCTGCATACCTCGGTTGTAACGAGTGGTTATTTCAGTCAAAGTTGCTCTTCTATCAGCTTGAATCAGTCGGCCCATTCTCCTCTGACCTCTAGCGTCAACAAGGCATTTTCGCCCACAGGACTGCCGCATACTGGACGTTTTTCCCTTTTCACACCATTCTTTGTAAACCCTAGACATGGTTGTGCGTGAAAATCCCAATAACTGAGCAGATTGTGAATTACTCCACCAACAATCATGCCACGCTCAAAATTGCTTAAATCACCTTTCTTTCCCATTCTGACATTCAGTTTGGAGATCAGGAGATTGTCTTGACCAGGAACACACCCTTAAATGCATTGAAGCAACTGCCATGTGATTGGTTGATTAGATAATTGCATTCATCAGAAATTGAACAGGTGTTTCTAATAATCCTTTAGGTGAGTGTATATACAAGTGACAAACAAAGTAAACTAAACTAGACACAGGTGAAACTAATGAATAACTAAGGCAACTAACATGGGGTAATAAAGAACTAAGGGTATGTTTACACGTCAACAATGTGCTTAAAACATCATCGTCTTCAGAGATTCACGTTTTTGACCGTTTTCAAAAGTTTGTGTTTTCAGCCACTCAAAACACTGGTGTAGTGTAAATGAACAGCCAAAATGCATACAAAGTTTTTAGTAAAAAAGAGTACGTTTTTAGTTGATAATAGTTTCCTGAAAACACCACCTAAATTGAAAGAAAACAAGTTTAGAGACACAAGAACGAAAAGACTAAATTTAACATAACCCTGGCAATAACGGCCCTTACCATAATCAGGTTTCAGCTCCATTAGCAGCAGTATTATATCTATGGCGTCAATATGGAAAGTCCATACAAATTTTTGTTTTGCCCTGCAGTCTCCTTCACATAGAAAAATCACTTATCCAACTGTTCTTTGAGGGCGGGCCAAAGCAGCCAGTAGGGGGGGAATTATGCAAATGTGTAAAATGACTACAAGCGAGGAGTTTAAGGCAAGTGTTTTCTATCCGAGAGATTTACTCTCTTTGGCATGGACTTTATGCTTTGCAACTTTGAAGATCATTTACATGCACAAACAGATATTGTTCACTAAATGTAATGTTAAATGCATGCTTTCTTCCATATTTCACTAATTGTAAGCTGTTCATAAGTTGATTCACCTGGGGGGAAAAAGTAAACTGTGGTGCTATTAAAAGATTTGACTGAGCATCCCACGCAACCTGACACCGCAAAACTGGCTCAACCAATCCCTGCATTTGGTGGAGGGACTGTTTGTTTCTTAAATCAAAATGGTTGATGTGTTTGTGAAACTAGTATGAAAACATTACAATATTGTACATCAAACTTACATAACCTTGCATTGTTTCTGCTCTGGTAGGTCGGTTTTTTGCTACTAGTGGCACCATTGAACATCACGCAAAAAACGAAACAAAAAACACGTTCAATATCACACTTATGGGAATCTTAGTCCTTGCTTATGAGTTTACATCTCGCAAATCTGATTTAAAGTTAAAATTGTGTGTTATAAAATCAGAATTGCAAGATATAAACTCGCTATTGAGAGAAAAAAGTCAGAATTGCGAGTTTATATGACTTTATAACACGCAATTTTGACTTTAAATCACTCAATTCTGAGAAAAAAAGAATTGTTTTTATTTTCCTTTTTATTTTTCTATTCTGTGGCAGAAACAAGCCTCCACAATTTTAAAAGAGAATTTTATAGTGAGCCAATTGTTTTCTATTGCAAGCTTACAAGACACATATAGAAATATTAACCCTTTATGACCTGCCATAGAACAGTTCCACCAGAGTATATCTTTCTATTTTTACATGCTGTGCTGTCATTCTTTTGAGCATTTTCACATGCCATACATCAAAATAATCATTACTTTCTCTACTTGAAGGCTATGTTTGTAATAAATCAATAGTACCTAGATAAATATCTCAAAAATGCAATAAACAAAAAGAAAAACAATTTTTTTTAAAAAAAAACTCCATATTTTATTCAATACAAAAAAATGATAAATGTAAACCTCAAACTTGTCAATGAGAAAAATGTGCATAAAACAGTTTAAAACTATACAGAATTGATTTGAACTGTTTACATCACTTAGTTTTTAAGATACACTCATTTAAAAAAGGGGAGTAAAATGCCATATGTAAAATATTCAATTACATTTGTGGTCAAACAGATAACATTTTGCTTTTGAACATTGATTAAACATTGAATTGGTTAGACTATATATTTAATAGACCCTGTCAGAACAATTAATAATAAAATAAATATAAAATAAATAAATAAAGGCGATGAGCAGAAGGAATTCGGTGCGTCCGTGTACTTTCATTTTGACATAACGTTGCGCGCATGCGCACACGTGTGTGTGTGTGTGTGGGGGGGGTGCGTGTGTGTGTGTGAATGTGCTTGTATTTGCGAGTCTATAAACGAGAAAGAAATGATAGAATGAAGCAATGGTAAAAAGACAATAATGATAAGAAGGAACATATAGCAGATGGGAGTCAAGTGCGAGTCAAACCTATTATATATTCAGTCAAACGCATGGCCAAAAGACGCTGCTTCTGACGTCACTACATGCGACACAAGCTGGGGTCAAAGTGCACAGGAAGTGATGTCGTGATCAGTCCATGGATCCGTCATCGGAAGACGCAACTACCAATTGCGGATCTATAGCACATGTGTGCAAAGACGTGCAATGCATTTTTGTGTGTTTTTTTGGAAACGCGCATTATTACATACTCATTAGAGGGTGGAAACCGCGCAACATGAGCATGTTGAGGCTTGATCTGCCATGTGCACCGAACGTGATACCTCAATGCGCCATCGGAAGGCGTTACTATCAATCGCAGATCTACAGATCATGTGTGCAAAGACGTGCAATGCATTTTTGTGATTTTTTTGAGAAACGCATTTTGCGCATTTTGTACAGACTCATTAGAGGGTGAAAACAACGCAACATGCGCATGTTGGAGGCTTGATCTGACAATTTTACATCTCTGGTTTTGTATGCAAAAAGAATGATTGAGCTAGCCACTTGGTTTCAGTTTCTATAGGCTGTTAAACAGACACACGCAAACCGGAGCGCCGACGCTCCCGTCGGTCTTAAAGGGTTAAAGAGATCTCATCAAAATCTCTTTCTCACAGATATATATCGCTCATTTATTAAAAACACACTTATACATTCTACACGAATGTAAAATCAGCAATATGACAGATAAGTACATATTCTCTAACAAGGCTAAGATTAAAAAAAGGAAAAAAAACTCATCCTTAAGCTGTTAAAATGATATATCAAGGAATGTTTTGGCTGTCTTTCCAATTCAAAAGAAGACATGCTTTGTTCACTTTACATGTTGGTCAGACTGCCTCTTAAGTGGGCAGTTCTTGGCCAGAAAAAGCTGTAATGAGGATAGTCAAGCGTCGTGCTAAACGAAATTAAGTGTGGGTTGTTTTAAGATCTGATGTGTTATCTGAAATGACACACTATAATTGCTTTGTGCCCTGTGAGTACACAATGAAGGAATTCCAACTGTAATCAATATTTAGCATGCATTTTCATAAGTGAGTTAGAAGAGTAATATACATGTTATTATTATCACATATGAAGCGCTGGTTCAGAAATTTCAAAAGGACAGCATTCATTTGAAGTTAGGGATTCACCGATATGAAAATTTTGTCCGATACCGATAATTACTTATATTCGAAAGCTGGTACCCGATATATCGGTCGATAAAAATAAATCAATTTTTATTTTTATTTTTTTATAAATTTGGAGAACCTGATTACAAAAACAAAAGTCTTGAAATTAAAATCCACGTCCCAAACACACAATTATAACGTTCTCATGATAATTTTATGTCGCCGATATGACAGATTTGCACGTTGCACTAAACACTTCCTTTTTTAAGTAATTTCCAATCATATTTCAAGCAATTAAATCCATCATGGCGAACAGTGCGCATCTGAAGTGTCTCAGCTGAAGGAAATAATACATTATTCATCGGCTTTAATACATTGACCACATTTTCTTATCGGGCCGATAACGATAACATTATAAATGATCATATATCGGCCAATACCGATATGGGTATCCTAAATCTAATCTAATTTTTTACAACAATTCTCACATTACAAAACATTACAATATTGTACATTAAACTTACATAACTTTGCATTGTTTCTGCTATGGTAAGTCTTTTGCTACTAGTGGCACCATTGAACATCATGCAAAAAACAAAACGATAACATTATAAATGATCCAACCCGATCTCACGGGAATTCGAACGAATTTTACGAGGTGGCTAATTCGTAACAGTTCATACGACCTTACTCGTACGAATTAGTACGATTTTGTTAAATCCTATATTTTACGAATTGGCCAATTCGTATGAATTCGTATGAATGACCTACCCCTGACCCCGCACCTAAATTTAACCATCACGTGGGTTTAGACAAATCGTAAGAGTTCGTACAAGTGAGGTCGTATGAATTATTGCGAATTAGCCACTTTTTAATCACTCGTACAAATTCGTACGAGTAGAATGATCATGTATCGGCCGAAACCGATATGGGTCTCCTCAATGAAATATATATTTTTTACAACAATTCTCACATTACAAAACATTACAATATTGTACATTAAACTTACATAACTTTGCATTGTTTCTGCTATGGTAAGTCTTTTGCTACTAGTGGCACCATTGAACATCATGCAAAAAACAAAACGATAACATTATAAATGATCCAACCCGATCTCACAGGAATTCGAACGAATTTTACGAGGTGGCTAATTCGTAACAGTTCATACGACCTCACTCGTACGAATTAGTAAGATTTTTCTAAATCATACATTTTTTACGAATTGGCCAATTCGTATGAATTCGTACGAATGACCTACCCCTGACCCCGCCCCTAACCTTAACCATCACGTGGGTTTAGACAAATCGTAAGAATTCGTACGAGTGAGGTCGAATGAATTATTGCGAATTAGCCACTTTTTAATCACTCGTACAAATTCGTACGAGTAGAATGATCATATATCGGCCGATACCGATATGGGTATCCTAAATGAAATATATTTTTTTACAATTCTCACATTACAAAACATTACAATATTGTACATTAAACCTACATAACATTTCTCACATTTCTCAACAATCCTCACTGATGTCATTTCATCAGGGTAACAGAATCCATCCCATAATATCACAACTGTCCACGAACCCTGAAAAAACACAATGCGGGAATTCAACATTTTGTGCACGTTTCGATACATATAAACGTGATATTTGTGTCCGGAAGGCGTAGCGCAGCGGTGCTGGTGGCGAGTGGCCCGTTCTCAGTGCTAGTCCTGCTCAGCTGAAGCATAGCAACAGTCCTGCCCTGCCTATAAAAATAGGACGGGCCTCAGCGAGAGCGCTCCGACACAGAGGTTACAGCGCGCACTTCTCTTCATTGATTATGCGCCACAGCCCTGGAGTGAGCCGCTTACAAGACACATCTCCTCATCCCTCGCTCTCTCTCTCTCTCTCGTCATGTTTTCTTGCCGTTCCCCCCCTCCTTTCTGCTCCGTGTCTCACATTTGGGCCATTTTCTTGCCTACACACGCATAAATATTTCAAACAGAATTGTCTTTTCTTCATTTTTCAGATTTTTTTTTTACACAATTCTTCCATCTTTTCGGGATGAAATGTTAATATTGAACGGGCTGAGGCGCACAGAGAAAAGCACTATATAAGATCGTCTAAAGGTGTGGAGATGAACTATGTATTATGATGAATCTATAATCAAGATTTTCAGCGTGTACGGCCGAGGAGGGGAAGAGAAACGAGTGCCCTTCGTGTCTGTCTGTAAGGAATGATTTACTGCTTTCATTCAATTGGCGGAGGAGCTTCAGCCAACGGTGTCATCAAACGCAAAGCCCTTCTCTCAACGCGTCACCCAGCCGCATTCAAAACGTTGGGCTTTTCAACGTAACGCCACCAGAAAGCCACAAATGAGATTTGTTTAAGATCACTAATGTTGCTTTGGGGCGATTAGATTAAATAGAGTGCATGTGGAGACTTTTGCTTTTTCCCGCTACTTAGACTTTTCACCAAAGAAATACACCAATACACACACACACATATGTGAACACCTATCAACTAAATTACATTATTTGAAGAAAAAGCCTGTGCAAAACTATTTGAGATGGCGTTATGGGAGGTCGCTGCATTTAACAGGTTGCTTAGACTAAAGAAATGTGGTCGTTTCACTTTTTTCAAAGTACATTTTCATATCGGTGTATTCTATACAATAATATTCTATCGAATATTACTGTATTAACTATATGATAATGTAAGCAATGTTATAACATAATAATGAAACTTTTTAGAGTGTAACAATGGCATTTTTAATAAATTAAATGAAGAATATATGTATATACTATAATGTAATAGCAATGTTATAACATAATAATGGAACTTTTTAGAGTGTAACAATGGCATTTTTAATAAATTAAATGCAGGATATGTATATACTATAATGTAATAGCAATGTTATAACACAATAATGGAACTTTTTAGAGTGTAACAATGGCATTTTTAATAAACTAATTAATTATATGTGTATACTATAATGTAATAGTAATGTTATAACATAATAATGGAACTTTTTAGAGTGTAACAATGGCATTTTAATAAATTAAATGAAGAATATGTATATACAATAATGTATTAGCTATGTTATAACATAATAATGGAACTTTTTAGAGTGTAACAATGGCATTTTTAATAAATTAAATGCAGGACATGTATATACTATAATGTAATAGCAATGTTATAACATAATAATGGAACTTTTTAGAGTGTAACAATGGCATTTTAATAAATTAAATGAAGAATATGTATATACAATAATGTAATAGCAATGTTATAACATAATAATGGAACTTTTTAGAGTGTAACAATGGCATTTTTAATAAATTAAATGCAGGATATGTGTATACTATAATGTAATAGCAATGTTATAACATAATAATGGAACTTTTTAGAGTGGAACAATGGCATTTTAATAAATTAAATGAAGAATATGTATATACAATAATGTAATAGCTATGTTATAACATAATAATGGAACTTTTCAGAGTGTAACAATGACATTTTTAATAAATTAAATGCAGGATATGTGTATACTATAATGTAATAGCAATGTTATAACATAATAATAGAACTTTTTACAGTGTAACAATAGCATTTTTAATAAATTAAATGAATTATATGCATATACTATACTGTAATAGCAATGTTATAACATAATAATGGAACTTTTCAGAGTGTAACAATGGCTTTTTTAATAAATTAAATTAATGAAATGCATATACTATACTGTAATAGCAATGTTATAACATAATAATGGAACTTTTTAGAGTGTAACAATGGCATTTTTAATAAATTAAATGAATTATATTTATATACTATAATGTAATAGCAATTTTATAACATAATAATGGAACTTTTTTGAATAAACAAATTGATTAATAAAAAATGAATACAAGTAATGTTTGTACTTTATAGTACAATATGGTTTGTAGTGCTGTCAAATCAATAAATCGCGATTAATTGCATTAACATAAAAGTTTGTACGTACATACACAAATATATATATATATATATATATATACATATATACACACACATATATGTATGTATATAAACTTTTATGTTAGAAGTGATTAATCACAATCATGCAAAGATTTGCGATGATACCAAAGTCTGCAATTCAAAATCAGGGATTTTAATGTAAACTCAAATATTTCAAAGTAAATGATCTGGTCTATGCAATCCACATCATTTACTAACTCTATACTCATATCAATAATCAGCTTGAATTTGAGTACAAACATCGGTGGTTGGTTGCTAGGGCATCATCAAGTCATTTCTAGAGAAACCTAGAGAAACCTTTATGCAATAGAATTTTTACAAGTACCGTACCTGCTTGTTTTTTTTTTACGCCCTTATTTAATTGCTCGTTGTGTATGATTGATAACAACATTGGAAATGAATTGTCCGCCTCTACAAAAAAAGTGATGTGATCTCCCGTTATTTTAGTTGTATGCACTTATTAATAGGTTTTCTCCTCACTTATATTTGGGTGATATTTTCTAAGAGCTCAGATTATGGATTAGGTGGGATTATGCAAAGGAGTCTGCACATGCACGCTTATCGCGCTCATTTCTTTGTCCTCTCAATGATATTCATGCAAATTCCCGCAGTGCCGTATCTTTGCTCACAGCTGCCAACTGGAACTAAAGGATTATGCAAGCGGCTTCAACAAGCAAATAGATTTCACCCACTTCAGAAGAATCACTAGTTACGCCGCTCTCCATCTGTCCGCAAGCCATTTACAAAAGACTTTCTTTTTGTTTGTTTTTTTGCAAATTTGCTTTTGCGTGTTTTAATAGAGTACTTTATACAAGTGTGAGGGTGTTGGGGAACGTCTTGGGTAAAGCGACTGCCGTATTAATGAACAATAAGGAATTGTTTAAATGGTTTATGTCACCTGGGTGATCTGTGTATGTTTAGATAAACACTGAAAGATCTAGTTGTCTTGGCAACAGCTAAAACATAAACATTTTTAAACACACACACATTTTTACAAACCCGACTAGTTGGAAATGGAACTTCAGGAATATTTTCAAGCGTGTCGCGCATATTCAATACACAATCCAATAGGAAGTGTAAACATTTGTACACCACTAAAACTGTTTATAGATGTTCTGATCAATGCACAAATTACACATTGTAGCCAGTCACTGTTAAATCACATGACCAAAATTGTAATAAGTAACCTGATGCATTACTTTTGATGTAATGTAATCTGATTACTTTTAGAGTACTTTTGAACTTACTGACTCGTCATATTGATTAAAAAAGGGAAATCTTGTAGCATATTTATATACAATATCACCAACCATAAATAATACGTATTAAATTAAATATCGCATGCATTAAATATTACATTACGCCAGGGTTTGTGAACGAACTGCGGGGAGGTTTAAAAGCTAATAAAACAAATAATCAATTAGGATAAATCATAAAAAATGTCAAATTAAAGAATAAAAATAAAACACTTAACCACAAAAATAAAACACAAAAAGTTAACCATTAACGATATCAGAGGACAAGCAAGTGCGTTGTTAAATTATAGATTTTATTATTAACCTTTGTTTGTATTATTGCAATCTAAGAGACTACTTACAGTAAATATATTCATTCAAAGAGGTTCTGCTGACAATTTTCTTTTTTTTTTTTGAAAAATAATATTTTCAAAAACATATTTTAAAATATTTTTTAAAATATTTTTATATATTATATTATATTTTATATTTTTAAAAAATATATTTTTAAAACTTTTCTTATGTACAAAGTAGGGCTGTCAAACGATTAATCGCGATTAATTGCATCCAAAATAAAAGTTTGTGTTTACATAATATATGTGGGTGCACTGTGTATAATTATATAAAAATACACACACGTGCTTGTATCTTTAAGAAAAAAAATATTATTTATATGTAAAATATTTATATTTATATATAATATAAATTATATATAAATCTATATACAGTGTACTGTATACATGAAAATATTTTTTAAATATATACAAGCATGTGTGTGTATTTATAAATACAAAATAATTATACACAGTGCACCCACATATATTATGTAAACACAAACTTTTATTTTGGATGCAATTAATCGCGATTAATCGTTTGACAGCCCTAGTACAAAGCCATATGCTATTTTTAAAAAATGTGAAATATTAATTACAAAATTATCAACAATGTACTGCTATTGTGATAACATCATTTAATCAATAAAATGTATCTATAGTCTGATTATGAGCATTTTAAAGCATTCATACTTCAGATTACAAGTAACCAGTAACTTCAAGGCACTGTCCATTCACTGATAGTTCAATCAATACAATATTTGAATCTAAACTCAATCTTCACAGACTGATACAGGAGTGGCCTTTATCATCGTGAAAACATTCATAAAAGGCATAAATGTGACTAGATCTGGATCAGGAATGATCCCGCTAGTCACACTGATGGCATGACTACACATGCACTGTTTCTTCTGTCCATCACCAATGTAAAACACTGGAGGGAAACGAGCTTTACATTTCCAAAATGAAAGGTCATGCTGAATGCTGTTCATATATGGAGGAGAGCGGGGAGTGTGACACAGCGAGGAACGCCATCAGTTTAACCAATTAGAAATGCGCCACCGGCATGATGATGATGATTCACTTTCACACACGATCATCCTCCTCCTGAGGAAGCGGCACGTGTGCCAAATACACACAACAATTAAGTGCAAAAGTGACATTTTACATCTGGGTTTTAATGCTAATGGATGTTAAATGACAGAACTGGTATATTTCTGAGTCAGCAGATTTTCCCACTTAATAAGATATATGACTTATGCCGAGGGTTGTAACATATACAAAAATTAGCTAATCATTAATGAAACGGTGTACCTGTGTACAATACAAAAAAATTGACAGTTAAATGATTTGAACATGTAAACTTGATGACCACACTAGGAACAATATTTTAAAGGGATAGTTCACTTTGAAATTAATTGTTGATATGTTTTAGATAACAAAAATTAATTTCACGTGGCTGTGGTTACAAGAGGTAAACACGATATACAGTAAATACTGTTCGTTTTCTCACACAAAGCGCTCGTTTTACGAGTCATTAAATCATGTTTAATTTGGACTTCTCTGTGCATGCTCTTTGAGGTGGTGACCATAGACCTCCATTATATGACTGACAGACAACAACGGTTTGACCTAAAAATATCAAAATTGAAAATACTGTGGAAACAAAGACATCTACATCTTGGATGCCCTTGAGGTAAGCTAAAACATACCAAAAATTCATTTCAAAGTGAACTATCCCTTTAAGTGTCCATGTTTTTTTTTCTTTAGTGGTGTTAGATGTGCAGTATGGTAAAATCGTGGTATTCTTTGAAGCAATTTTGAGTAACATGCAAATAAAACCATCTGGTGTAACTATCTAACACAATTACTGCACATCAGATATGATTTCTTTGAGGACAGGGACATGCTAACAGTCACTTTTAATCACGCCAGACTTTTTCATGTGGTTACCCTTTTCCAAATTAATTACAGTAAAGCAAGACAAAAAAAGCAACCAAACGTAACCAGCCTTGCCAGAAGAATATCCATCAGGGAATTCTTTAGCCAAAAAAAAAAAAAAAAAAAAAAAAAAAAAACTTTTCCAGAATCAACAGGCTCCTGTGATCCCCGTGCGGACGCTTCTCTGTCCCTCAGGAATCATGTTAATTAGTAAAAGGAGGGAGCAGAGGGACGCATCACCACAGTACACTTCCATATGACACACACACACATACACACCACTGATTCAGAGCTAGTTTTCTCCCTATAACCAGTCAACCTGCTAATTACTCCTGAAGGAAAGCAGGCTTGTCCCGTTTGCACCCCATTTCCCGTTTAGAAAGACTTTCTGATCAAGAAAATATTTGTGGCTTCATTTCTGGTGCAACTCAAACATCTTCAACTGGAACATTTAATTGCTGCCAAGTTTTGAGTAAAGTCACAGTGTGTGTGTGTGTGCGTGTGTGTTGGTTCTACGGGTTATTAATGATATTTGAGATCAACCACATTATTTTTTTAAACAAATTTACAGATTTTTAGGTTTAAATTCTGACTAGCATTAATCTGACCACTTCAACTATGGAAATAAAGATGTTTTATTATATTAAAGAACAGTATTATAATATAATGTGATAGCAATGTTAATATAAACACAATAATTGAACTTTTTAGAGTGTAAAATTAAATTCATTTTTGATGAATTTATTGCATATATATATATATATATAACTTTATATTTTATCATTAACTTTAAATTTATCATAAACAATATTTTTGTTTAATTTAATAGTCATTGTTCAACATGTTATGTTCATTAAAACATTTTAACAGGATAATTGTAATATTCACAAAAGGTGTGGGTAGGTAAAAAATTTAATTTTCCTGAAAACTTAACTATTGAAATGGATTAATAGCATTTTGGAAATTAACTCCTCATATTTAATTAAATAAATATTAAAAATAAATATAAATAATCATTGTTCAACATGTTATGTTCAATAAAACATTTTAATAGGATAATTGTAATATTCACAAAAGGTGTGGGTAGGTAAAAAATTAAATTTTCCTGAAAACTATTGAAATGGATTAATAGCATTTTGGAAATTAACTCCTCATATTTAATTAAATAAATATTAAATATAAAATTAACTAAAAAAATGTAAAAAATAAATTGAAATTATAGGATCTAAATGATCTCAATATCGCTAAATAAATTAAAATCAAACCCTGATTTTTATTACACGACCTGTGGACAAGCATCATTCAAGAGATGTTAGTAAAACAATTATATTATAATTTGTATTATTGTTATTATTAATTATTTAAAAAAAATACCCACTACCATTAATTGTGGCTCCACCATTTAAATAGTATTGCAGGGCGTGTGTGTGATTGTGATGTGTTGAGCATGAGAGTGTGAGATGCCGAATGTTGACTCTTGCTTTGAGAAACAGACAACAATTACATTTGCCCTGGGAGGATGGAGAAACCTGACCATGTTGCCATGGCAACACAAGTACAGCAGAAAGTAACGGGAAAATCGATTCCAAATTTTTCCTCCCTCTCTCTTTCTCTCTCTCTCTCTCTCTCTCTCTCAGTTTTTCATTTCAGCACAACCAGCAATAGATTTCCCCTTCACCCTCATATATTCAGAATACCATAATTGATCATTTTAAATACAACAGGCACGTATCAAAATCCACACAGCAGCCGCTTGGAACAAGTAAGAGAGTGATGGAGTACGTTATACATTTGATAAAATGAAACAGAGAGAACGGCTCCGCACTTTTTTTTTTTCTCACATAAAAGCCACAAAAGCACAGCTGAATTCATGTGATAAGCAAACGCTGCTTGCAGAAAGCGCTGTGATTGGCCGACCCGCGCCACATTAAGATCGCAGCGTACGTCATCGGGAGTCAAAGGTCAGCTTGCAAGCTCATGATATCACACCACAGACTGACTGGTTTTCTCACGACGTTCATTCACGACACTTGTCAACTTTGACTGATTACATTATAATAAATCAACAGACGTCATTACTAGCGGCCAAATCAGATATAAACAGATCACCCCAAAAATCATTCCCTCGCTCTCATGCCGTTCCAAACCTGAATGCATTTCTTGCTACGAAGCACAAAAGATGTTTCTTTCTTTTTTCTCTCTATCTAATGGAAGTCAATGGGGTCCAATGTTGACTTTCATTGAATGGACAAAAAAAGCGTTAAATACATTTTATAGTGACTCTGGGTCTATTATTTATTAGGGTATATTGCTGTAAAGTGCTTTAATCCTATCCATCCAATAGGTTTACCAAAGCGTGTTTGTTAAGAGGGGTCTGCAGGAACTAAACGGCTCAAGACTGATGGGTTAACATGGCAAACGAGGAAGAGGATGGAAGGTCAAGCAAGACAGCTGAGAGTTATGGCGGAGACACACAGACAGCGGTCGGCTTGTTCTCGCCGATACAGCCGGATTTCAATGGCATCGTGTTACAATATACGTAATACACGGGGCTTGTAAACATTTGCGCTGGCAATGATTCAATTTGAATATGATTCTTTATTAATGACCTAAACAAGCAGTTTTCAAAGGTCCAGTCTCTGAAAATCATATTTAGACTGTTATATCCAGTAGCCATGTATAAAATATGCAAGCTGTGTACCTTTAAAGGTGCTATATGAGCATTCGTGACTCTCCGGTTTGAACTTTTCCTGAGTCAACTCGTTCATTTCGTTCGTTGAATGAACCAAACGACACGAAAAAAGATTCATTCATTTTGATGAACGAGTTCGAACAGGTGAGTCATGAACAGAACAGAGCAAAGCGACCATTTGAGATTATAAAACGTATTTATTTATTATTTATTTTTGAAACGAGCGATCGTTTCGCCTCATAACAAGACCCTTATTCATCGTCTGGAATCGTCTGCTGAATTTAGCTGTAAAACTATACCCATATATTTTGCATTGTTATATATATTAACAACTCATCAATTAAATATTTATCATTGCAGATTCTGCATTATTGGATGTTTTTAATTTAAAAAAAACTATAAAGTTTTAGGGCTGGACGATATGATGATATATATATAGGCTATATATAACACTGATATAAGATTTAGACCTACCTATATTGTATTTATATAAAGCGTTCACAGGCAAATTTGCTTTCTGTTTAGGTCTATATTGCTTTAATTTCCCCGGTGTCGAAATCAGGCAAACATAAATGTCAGGCAACACGATTCCTGTCTGCATGTCAATATCCATGGATCACTGGATCTTTAGTAAGTTGTAAGGAACACTATATTGAGTCCAACATTTACTTTAAATTGATAAAATTGTTCATTTTAGTCTCATTTTCGCAGTTTCCCCTATTAAATCCAGTCACGCAGCAGATCTTTTGCCACTCAGTCAGGCTGAGGGGGGTTGTTCCGGCGGGAAAGTGACGTCAATGCATTCCCTTCATAACAACATTTATTTGAAAAGTGAACTAATAATCACATAATATCATGCTTATTAGATGTCACAGTGCATTCACACACTCTTGGTAGAAGATTTGAAAGGAAAGAAGTGTAAATGTGTTTTTTCATTAGTAATGACATGGCCTCGATCACTAAATTCATACATAAGCGCATTGATCACATAATATTCGACAGCACAAATGAATCTTTTGTTCAAGAACGCCTTGTTTTTTAAAATGGCCGCAGACTCGTTCCAAAGAGGAGACGCGAAGCTCCACCTGTGCATCTGAACATATGGAAGATCGCCACCACCTGCCACCAACCTCCTCCAGCAACGGGACGGGAAAGACCCCAATCCAGGGCACCTGGGGTAAAAAAAACCAGGCCAAATCTACAGGCGTTTATAAACTGAAATTAATTGGTTGTTCTGCCCGTAATTAGCTCACGCCACACTTATTACTAATCTGCCATTTGGAGCGCTGCCATTTTATGCCCTGGCCAGGGTCCAGAGCGTGGTGTTGTCCATAAGCTCGGGAAAAGTCCCGTTCTGGGGAGCGGAGCCAAGCGGCAGCATAGCATCAGACAGTAACCAAGCCATCAGCGCTTATTAAAGATTAAGTCTCGCTCGGTCCCCAGTGGCCTGAACAGGCCGGTCGGTAATCATATTCATCCTAAACGGCCTAATCGCCACCATATTGCTCTTATTTATCAGTAAACAGTGATGCAAGAGGGATTAATCCAGGGTTATCTCCTTCACATTCCAAGATGTCTATATAACGTGCATTTCCGAGTGCACTTTTCAGGGAATCGACCTAAAAATGGCTGGTTTATTTGAGTAAGGTGATAACAATCACACTTTACAATAAGGTTTTGTTTGTTAGCATTAGTTAAGCCAACATTGAGCTATACATTTGTCATTGTATTTGTTTATCTTTGTTTATAAAAAAATCCAGCTGTTCATTTGTTTGTCACAGTGCATTAAAGGAGTAGTTCACTTTTCTTTTGAAAAAAGTGAACTACTCGACTTTCTTCAGTCGAAAAGAAATGAAGGTTTTTGATGAAAACATTCCAGGATTTTCCCCATATAATGGACTTCAGTGGGAACCAAACTTTTCGAGGTCAAAAAGACAGTTTCAGTGCAAACTGCAAACTGTTCAAAGGGCTTTAAACGATTCCAGACGATAAATAAGGGTCTTATCAAGTGAAACGATCGCTCATTTAATAAATAATAACAAAGTTTACGTTTTATAAGCACAAATGCTCGTCTTGCTCTGTTCTGTGATGAGCGTTCCTGTTCGGACTCATTTATCAAAATGAACGAATCTTTTTTCGAGTCATTTGTTTCATTCAACGAACAAAACTTAACAAATTGACTCGTAAAAAGATTTGTTCGTTTTGATAAATGAGTTTGAACAGGACGCTCATCACAGAACAGAGCAAGACGAGCATTTGTGCTTATAAAACGTAAACTTTGTTATTTATTTATTAAATGAGAGATCGTTTCGCTTGATAAGACCCTTATTCATCGTCTAGAATCATTTAAAGCCCTTTGAACAGTTTGCAGTTTGTACTGAAACTCTCTTTTGGACCTTGAACTGTTTGGTTCCCATTGAAGTCCATTATATGGAGAAAAATCCTGGAATGTTTTCATCAAAAACCTTAATTTCTTTTCGACTGAAGAAAGAAAGACATGGACCTCTTGGATGACATGGGGGTGAGTAAATTATCAGCAAAAGTTTTTTTTTGTTTTTTTTGAAAAGTGAACTACACCTTTAACTAATGTTTAACAAATGTAATTTTTGATTTTAGTAATGTATAAGTAGGTTTTGAAATGAACGTTAATGAAGATTATTACATGTCTCTGTGGATTGCTTGATTCTGATTGGTCGACAGCAAATGATTGCTGAAAGCTATGTAAGTGACCACCAGCCACAAGCTTTGCGTTTAAAGAGCTAATCAAATATTTAGACTCAGATCAATATTTCATGTCTAATTATTTACTTTTGTGGAAAGTGTCCGTGTAATAATATACATCCAGCTGGGTGTTATAGCAGAATAAACCCCTTCAGGGCCGGCTGATGCAATCCTGATCACCCCGTCCGGGTTTATTCTGCTATAACACCCGGCTGGATGTACATTATCTCTTCCTTAATACATGCTGTACACGTGCAGTTCATCATATGAACTAATATAATTAACGAATGTTAAAACCTTAATGTGATGTGTTACCATAATAACTAATATGAGAAAGTATTTTAATAATGAAACAAATGACAAACAGAACTTAAATTTGGTGTTTTATCTAAGATATTCATTTTATCTGTACAGTTGTATTTATTTATTTTACATAGGACCGACTTAAAAAAATTGTTGATGCCAAATTTTTCTAATATTCTATTTAACTTTTTATTTAATAAGACAAAAATGACATTCATACAAAGCAAAAATATTATTGATCATAAAAACCATGAAGCATTAGTGAGCAGTTCAATTATTTTCAGTTTGTGATCAAACAATTATTTTCAGGTTGTTAACATTTTCTCTAGGACATACTGTATATTAATCCAGTTAGTAAAATGCACAATTTAGCGAACTACATAAATCAATAGCGAAGAAATCACTCTTTGAATATATATTAAATATAAATATTCTCTTTAAAAAAAAAACCTTGTGAATGTCTTTTTAAAATATCCATCATCATTTCTGTTATGTAGCTTTATGTTATGTCAGTCAATGAATCAATCAATCACTCAATGAATGAATGAATGAATGAATCAATTAATCAATCAATTGAATGAATCAATGAATGAATCAAACAATGAATCAATGAATGAACCAATCAATCAATCTTAATGAAACCCACAATCCTTTCTGCAGTCAGTAAAGTATGTTCTGCCAATTTACACAAAATTGCTTCTCTTAATATTTTCTATAGTTTGCTTTTTCGCCAAACTGAACAAAACAGGTCAGAAACATGATTTTTGATTTGGCCAATTTAAAAATTTGTTTAAAAAGTTTGGCGTCTGCTATGAAATAAAAACCAAGCCTTAAACCAGTTCTTTAGGTACATGGCACCCTTAAAGGAGACATCAGAACCCCTGCCCCCTCTCTCTCTCTCTGTATTCCCTAAACGTTCACCAGCACTCATGCTGCAAATGCACAAATGCATCCTTCAGCTTATGCTCCCATAATTCTCAGTGGCAGCTGTGTGATTAATGTACATAGCTATTGATTTCTTAGGTCCTTTTTTCCCTCCTCTACACTATATCCTTCTTTCTTTTTCCTTCTCTCTCTCTCTCTCTCTCTCTCTCTCTCTGACGTATTTTGAGCGATGAAAGCAGAGGTTTTAAAAGGCACGGGGAGCAGAATTGTGCGCTTTAGTTTTTTTTTTTAAGCGATACACGTAGAGCTCGTCACAATTACTGCTGCAAGTACACTTCATCTGGACCAAACAATGATATGACAAATTAGATTTAAAAATGAAATCGCTGAAGTGAGCCGGCCTTTGGTCTAGTCATGGCCTTTGGTGTGATGCTTTGGAGATGATTGTGATTTCTTCTTCAGTCGTGACCCAAAACAGCATCCGACGGAAGGACACATATGTACCAGAAATAGATAAAATGAAGTATGAAACTACAGGAATCATATTCTTAATCAGATCTGTGTTTATTTTCCAGTACAAATGTTTCCGAACAAACCCCGGGCTTCGTTGTTCATCCAAAACTCACTTTTATTAAGGCGGAAATCACCAAGATGGGCCACAAACAATGAGAGCAATGTTTTGAAAGAGCCCCAGTGTTTACAGGAAGTCATACTGGGATTTGATGAGGAATATTTTATCGGAGTGTCTAGTTACACCAAGTGCAAATAGCCTGTCTTGTTGGCAGAGGTTATTTACAGTAACTCCACCCGCCGTTGTCTGTTTGAGAAAGAAACATTGCGGAAGAAATCTCAATGATAATGGTATCAGTGGCGTGGAGAGTAAGTTCAAATCCGCCATTTTCCCACCATTTCTCCCATTTCCCATCGCATATCAGCTCGGACAGGTTTTTATTTCAAATAAAAAATAAATAAATAAAGTCCCTAATGGGTTAATAGTGTGAATAAAGTGTTTATTAGTATTTTTATTTAATAGTGTTAAAGTTAGGCTTTAGGGACAGGGACAAGTAATGTCCTATCAAAGCAGTATGCATTAATGATTTTAATAAATATAATCATTTACACTGAATGTACACTGTAAAAAATGTTTGTAATTTGAACGGTAAAATACTGTAAAACAGCAACGGAAAAGACTTTGCTTAACAGTATTTACCCTTATTATATACAATGAAATACTAATAGCTCTCACGAGACATTTCATGTACAGTAGTTTTACAGCTTTTGGAAGTATACTGTAAAAACCCCTTACAGTTGCATTTACCAAAACTTACTGTAAAAAAATATGGTAGCAATTTTTATGTTTTACATCACTGAACTTAAATTTACGGTAAAAAAATGCTATCTGTAGTTGACAGTGTTTTACCGTAAAAAAAAAATAAATAAATGGTAGAAATGTATGTTTTACGGCATTGAACTAAAGTTTATAGTAAAAAACTGCTAGCTTGTTTAAAGCGATTTATTGTAAAAAAAATTATGGTAGTAATATTTTAGGTTTTACAGCAGGGATCTAAATATTACAGTAAAAAAAAGGCAGCTGTGGTCCCCAGTACTTTACTGTAAAATATACGCTAGAAATATTTTAGTCTTTACAGCACTGAACTAAAGTTTACGGTAAAACACTGGCAGCTGGTTGCAAGTGCTTTACCGTAAAAAATGCGGTAGTAATATTTTAGGTTTTATGGCATTGAACTTCAGTTTATGTTAAAAAAAAAATAATAAAGTAATAAAAATAATCAAAAATAAAAAACTGTGGTTGCTGGTATTTTACCGTAAAACAAAATTTTACATTGTATGCGGTTTTATAATATACTGCAACACACTGAAGGGGCAAATAGTATTTGCTTCTATTTACCAAGTATAAATAGCATCTAACTACTATTCAAACTATTCATACTGCTATCAGAAACACACTGTTTTTGTACAAGTAACACTGAACCAAAAGTGACATTTTATTTCCTTTCTGTCACTAAATACAGTAAAGGTTTATCCAGTAAGAATTTGTATGTAGTGTCTGAATCTCAACGCCCTAAGCAAGTTTGTCTCTCAGTTTTAAGGATGGATTCAATGCATTTTTGTTGGAGCACAAGACAAAGATAATAACCAAGAGCATATTTTGTACATATTTATACATATACTTCCTGTATAGTTACTGTGTGATTTGTAAATCTGAAATACATAACTTGGAATCATAAAGTGTAATATGGACTTTTTGCATTTTTCATACAAGGCAATGTGAGAATTCACAGAGATTTCACACACACACACACACACACACACACACACACATATATATATATATATATATATATATATATATATTTTTTTTTTTCATGAACACTTTAATTAAATGGCCCGTCGTTTGCTGCTGCGTCTGCTAATGCACTGCAATTTTGCCGCTGGGTTCAATATTTACATTTATGCATTTTGCAGATCCAAAATGACTTACGGCGCGTTTAAAGTACGAGTTAATGCGTTCTTGTTGGAATCAAACTCTGTGATTGAACAAACTCTGAGACATGTGAACACTCAGTATAGTTTTAACGGCTGAGTTGGAGCCGAAAGTGAAGGTGAAGCAGCCAATTAGTGTATAGCGTAAGTTTAGTTTTATTGCCTTGACTAGTATTTTTAAATTACAATACAAACGTATTTCATAACAGTGACTCTGATTGGTCCAAAAACATAAGTAAAGAAAGGTGTGAAGAGGGTTACAGCCATGAGAACGCGTCGCGTAGAACATTTGCTGTACACACACACAGAGAGAGAGAGAAAGGCTTACATTTATCTTTCTCCTCTAGCTTCAGCCTGTAAGCCTGATGCTTTACCATCTCCAACTTAATCTGCAGGCTAGAGAAAGATGAAAGGAGTGTGGGTTTGTTCTAATGAGAATGCACTATCTGCAGGCTCCCAGCATCACACACACACACATACCGTCTCAGGCTTCAGCCACACTCACTCAAACATGGCGCTGGGTTTCAACATGTCTGACCGCCCCTTCGCTCTTTATATGTTCTATAAGGAGCGCCAGTCGCCCAGAGGAGTCCATGCCACTGATTCATTCAAGGAAGTGATCTGAAATGTACACTCTGGGTTGTTTTAAACCCAAATTTGGGTCAAATATGGACAAACCCAGCCATTGGGTTACATTTTTTAGTACATTTTTAACCCAATGTTTGAGTTTGTCTCAAAATTGGGTTAAAACAACACCTGATTTTTTAGAGTGTAGGGGTGTACGATCCTGAACTCACCATTATTGCGATACTCCAAGACATATGATAAAAAATTAACAAACAAAAAAAATGTGTAATGTTTAAAATGCTAATTTGGATATTACATTGCGTGTGTAAATGAATAGGCTTTGAACCCAACGCACAGGGCAATAGGATTCTGAAGCTGGCGATATCTAAAAACGTGATGTTTTTATTGCAATTTATTGTGACACGAATCACGATATATTTCAACCCGATCTCACGACCAAGTCGTACGAATTCGACGAATGATTAAAAAGTGGCTAATTCGTAACAATTCATACGACCTCACTCGTACGAATTAATGCGATTTTGCTAAATCGTACATATTTTACGAATTGGCCAATTCGTGTGAATTCGTACGAATGACCTACCCCTTACCCCGCCCCTAAACCTAACCATCACGTGGGTTTAGACAAATCGTATGAATTAGTACGAGTGAGGTCGTACGAATTAGTACGAATTAGCCACTTTTTAATCATGCGTCGAATTCGTACGAATTGGTCGTGAGATAGTGTTGTATATTCTCAACACCCCTAACTTTTACTGTGATTTTTGTTTTAGGTACTTCACTGCAAAAAAAAAAAAAGTTATTACCCATGTAAATGTACTTATTTTAGTAACTACAATTACTGGGTAATAACTATAGTACTAACCCTGAACCTACCCCTGTTCCATGTACTTGCCTTATATTAGCCAGTACTTTCTAGGTAAGTACACTGTAAGTGCTGTACTGTAAAAGGAAGTGTTACCGAAATTTTTTTTTAGTGTTTCATATCACCAATGTTTATGGGTTGGAGGGTTGGAAGGTTATAAAATACCTCTGTTGTCAATATAATATTGGTTTAAATACAAGAGCTGAGCAATGGTGGACATTTCATTTTTTAGCTGTGCTTGCTGAACTACATGTAAGTCTCACTATTACTATTTGTCATTCTTAGTGCTAAAGGGCAGTGGACTTGAATAATACCTCAAATGGTAATATAATACAATAATGTAGTAATAATGTTTTTCACTTGGGTGACAATAAAATGGACGAAAACACTAGACACTGACTTAACCCATAATAAGAAATGGCTGCAGTAAGAACTTCCCTAGCAACAGTTTCTGACACACTTCACGTGTTTGATTCGGTCGGCAACAGGACAAATGGAAGAAGTTTACAAACAAGCTTTAAAGGAGGATCATTAAAACAGATCATTTCAGACAGAGGCTCAGAATGAGTATACGTATATATATATATATATATATATATATAAAAAATGCCTAAACCATTTTTAAATAAACATTAGAATAGTAATTTTCCACAAATTTAAGCAATTGTGTTCAATGACTGATTCATTTTGAGCGTGTTCCCACTGGCTAAAACACTGACACATTAAAAGTACAGAGGCTGAAATGATTCATTCGTTTTCCAGTTAGCGCCAATCCACGACGGCCCCTTAAAAGATGAACTCATCAACGCATTAGCGAATGCAAACTCTCAATATTTACAGCGAATTCCTATTAGAAACAAACCATTAAATAAGTAAAGCGCATGTGGCCGCGATTTCCCCTCGAACTGTGCCGGAAGGGAAAGTGAATTGAGCTTAATGGTTTGACAAATGTCAGTGAATGTCAGCCATGAGAGAGGGACACTTCTGCGGCCATGAAGCAAACCGTAATGAGAAAAGCCGAAGGCAAAAGCGCTGTAAAAAAATGACAGAGGGTCCAAAGTTTAGCACGAATTCAACACGATGCGTATAGTGTAGTTATTAAAGGGGCTGTCCGTTTCTGAGCCATCTTTCATGTACGTGATGACACATATGACACTTGGTTAGAGGGGAGGGGCTACAAATTGAGGGCTCGGTGATGTCATCAGAAAAGGAAAGCAAGTTTTTAAATTTTATTTTTTTTGGATTGGTAAGATTTTTTATGTTTTTAAGTCTCTTCTGCTGCATTTATTTGACTAAAAATACCAACAAACAAACAAAAGCAAATTTAATATTGTGAAATATTATTACAATTTTAATCAGCTCTTTTCCATGTTAATATATAGTAAAGTGTAATTTTATTTCTGTGATCAAAGCTGAATTTTCAGCAGTCTTCAGTGTCACATGATCCTTCAGAAATCACTCTAATATGATGATTTGATGCTCAAGAAACATTTCTGATTATTATCAACGCTGAAAAATGTTTTATTTTTTTTTTCAGGATTCCTTGATGTGCAAGAGGACAGCATTTATCTGAAATAGAAAGCTTTTGTAACATTAAACACTACCGTTCAAAAGTTTGGGGTCGGTAACAATTTTTAGTGTATTTTTTAGGGGAAAGAAATATATGAAATCAATATTTTTATTTCAATTCAATTATGGTACAAATTCAATTATGAATTTGTGTATCAATTATGAATTTATGGCGAATTCAATTATGGTACAAGACATTTATAATGCCACAAAAGTTATATTTCAGATAAATGCTGTTCTTCTGAACTTTATATTCATCAAAGAATCCTGAAAAACTAACTGTTTTCAACAATGATAATATAATATGAGCATATAATTTTTGAGCATCAAATCATCATATTAGAGTGATTTCAAGGATCATATGTGACACCGAAGACTGGAGTAATAAGGATGAAAATACAGCTTTGATCACAGGAATAAATGACATTTTAGAATAAAGTAGTTATTTAAAATTGTCATAATATCTAACAATTAGTGCTGTCAAACGATTAAAATATTTAATCGCGATTAAACGCATTAATGTCATAGTTAACTCGCGATTAATCACAATTTTTATCTATTCCAAATATCTCTTGATTTCTTTTTGTCCCATTATTTTTTCTCATTTTAATGCTCTTATCAACATGGAAAAGTGGATCGGCTTGCTTTGTGCAAATGTTTTTTATCGAAAAAAAAACATATACTCGCGCGGCGCAAGCCATTGAAATGAATGGGTTTCATAGCGCAGTGTGCGCATGCCACGACCTGTTGCAAAAGCATGTGAATTTGATTGATTGATTGATTGATTGATTGAATTGTTTATTTAAGTGTCAAACACCTTTTATGGTGCCCAGCCCTCATGGGCTTATTAAACACAACAGCTTCACACATATCACCAAAATAGCCACGTGATATCTCCAACATAGTATAACTAAACCACAAAAATAAGTATACATACAAATAGAGATGACATACGGGATATCATATGGGATACAGAATACTTTGCCGTAAACACCAGGCTTTTTCTATAAATTTTGCCAAAGCAAAAACATGATTATCAAACAGCCAGCACAGAATCTCCCCTTCATATTTCCAAAATATATCAGGATTTTTTTTAGCTGAACTAATTCAAAAAGAGAGTTCCTTAAATCATAGTGTAAAAGGCAATAAAAAACAAAGTGAAATTCATCTTCCACAACCTTCACTCTAAAAAATGCTGGGTTGTTTTAACCCAATTTTGGGTAAAATATGGACAAACCCAGCCTTTGGGTTAAAAATGTAATTTAGAGTGTTGAAATCACAGAATTCACACAAACGTAAATGTTCAGGTATACCTTTAAAGTGAAAGAAAACTACAAAGTTTGCTAGGCCAAAAAGACTGTTAATCGCACGATAAAAAATGAACGCCGTTAAAATGGGTTAATAACGTGTTTAACTGACAGCCCTACTAACAATATTACATTTTTTTTTTAATCAAATAATCAAAATAGCCTTGGTGAGCAGAAGAGACTTCTTTCAAAAACATTAAAAATCTTACAGATCCAAAACTTTTGACTGGTATGTGTATTATGAAAATAAATAGGCTTTATTTTATGTTGACTTTAACTATATGTTTTATTTTTTGGATCCCTTCAATCACTAAAACCAGATCAAATGGGTGAGCCAACGGATAAAAGGCCCTCATAGAGACAAGATGACAAAAGGAAAATGGCCACCATCAATATTCAGTAGTCAAACCCCTGAAATACACACAGGCTGCAAGGTGCATCAGGACCTGTTCCACGCTCTGGACACACACACAGAGACACACGGGCCCTTTCACCTGCACAGCCTTTCATCTCTTTATTAGAGCTGTCAATTGTTTATCAAAAGCCGGGAGGGGACGGATCCACGGCCATGAATTTGAAAGCGCGCACAGAAAGGTCTGTTTTAAAATGCATGACAGGTTAATGGTAAGTTAGAGAATCATTAGGCCCCGTTCATTCACATTTAAAACAGGCCCTCGCTTCAAATGACTAGGGAACAGTCTTTATTTTGAGAGGTAATTCATATTGTAATTATATTTTCAATCACAGTTCATTAATTAAGACAAGTCCCACTCTGTAATCATGCATTTCATCTTCTCTGTGATTTTGCGGGGACAATCTCTAGCGTTAGCCGGAATTATAGGGCCGGAAAAGCTCGCGCGTCCACTCCCGAACACTGATTTATGCTAAGCAGACAAGAGAAGAGAGATTGAGCGCACGATCGCCCTGCTCAGACGCAGACATTATGCAGATTTAACATTTTTAAAATGATTACTAGGGATTAACAAAACTATGATTCATTTTGGTTTGTACAAGCGAACTTAAATGCCTCATTAAAGTCACATTTTGAAAAAAATACAAAACTAATTTTTTTTAAAAGTGTCAGTGCCAAATCAAAACCAATACAAATGCATGCACTATTTTCGAAAATGATACGGCTGTCAAACGAATAATCGCGATTAATTGCATCCAAAATAAAAGTTTTTGTTTACATAATATATGTGGGTGCACTGTGTATAATTATTTTGTATATATATATATATATATATATAAACACACACATGCATGTATATTTAAGAAAAAAAATTAGGGCTGTGCAAAAGTTAATTGCGATTAATCGCATCCAAAATAAAAGTCTGTTTTACATAATATATTTGTGTGTGCTGTATATAATTATTTTGTATATATAAATACCTATGCATGCATGTATATATTTAAGAATTATTTGTGCTTAAATTCTGTATATATATATAAATACATAATCTATATTATACAAATATAAATATTTTATATAGGAATAACACATTTTCTTAAACATATACATGCATGTGTGTGTATTTATATATACAAAATAATTATATACAGCACACACAAATATACTATGTAAACAGAGACTTTTATTTTGGATGCGATTAATCGCAATTAACTTTTGCACAGCCCTAAAAAAAATATTTATATATAAAATATTTATATTTATATTAGGGCTGGGCACGGATTAATCGCAATTCATCACATACAAAATTAAAGTTTGTGTTTATGTAATATATATGTATGTAGTGTGTAGAATTATTTAGTATATATAAATACACACACATGCACATATATATATATATATATATATATATATATATATATTTAAGAAATATTTGCATGTATATACTATACTATATATATAATATTATGTGCATAAATAAATATTTGCTATATTAAGAACACATTTTTCTTAAATATGCATGCATGTGTGTGTATTTATATATATACTAAATAATTATACACAATTATGTATTATATATTATGTAAACACAAACTTTTATTTTGGATGCGATTAATCGCGATTAATCGTTGCCCAGCCCTAATTTATATATAATATAAATCATATATAAATATATATATATATATATATATACAGTATATACATGAAAATATTTGTGTGTGTATTTATATATATATATAAAATAATTACACACAGCGCACCCACATATATTATGTAAACACAAACTTTTATTTTGGATGCGATTAATCGCTTGACAGCCCTAGAAATTGAACCCTTCCCTAATGTTTAGTATGCAAAAAAAAAAAAATAGCACATCAATGGAGTAGTATGTCCGAATACATTGTATTGGAAAAACATGATGGACACTTTACTAGCACATGATGATTTGTGAATTCCCATTTCGCAGTAACATTGCAAATATGTCTGCATTACACTCACACAGCACACAATCATGCAGAACAGACTTTTTAACGGTCGTGAAGTAAGTTTCAAACCTACACAGTATGCAAATTCAGACACAGCGTTTGAGTTTAAGCTTGAAGCGGTCTATTATGTTTTTAAGGTTTGCTACATTTATTTTTAAGTCCAAAATGGGTGTCCACATTTGAAGAAACATCCCATTACATGTGGTGAAGTAACATTAACAAAGCTGCTAGGATAAGAAATCAAAATGTCATTTGGACCCATTCTTTCACAACCCATTTTTCTGCCCCAATATGATGTATTTCTGTGTAAAGAGGGATGTGCAATGAATAAGAAATGTAGGTTTGACTTGACTGTATCCATCAGGAACTGACTGGATCTGTTCACACAGGAACAGTGGCAGATCTCGAAGAGTTTGCAGTGCATTGGAAAGGACTGAAACATGACCAGCATTCACTGGTCTTGTGGGACATGCAGGCTGAAGGTTCAGTTCACTCCAAAGATCATCTACACACATCCCACTTCTTATACAAATCTATCATTTCTGGCATTAAATTACTATGGTTACCATTGGTAAGATATTAGAAAACTGCCAACAAATAACTTGTTTATGTATTGAGGCCCTGGTTTTTTATCATTTTCAATCATTTATAATCAAAGTATTTTGGCAACGTGAACGATTCATTTGCAAATGATCCGGCCAAAGCGAGTCTTCATGATAAGAAATGAAGTATCGTCTGAGCTTCGAGAGTGTGTGCGGCTGATGGCACTGATTTACTACAGCTGGATTTTGAGTTTTGATTATAGTGTATGGAAATTATATTTAGGTCTTCAATGTCAGCTATTTATGATGTAAATATGCTGTAAAGGGAAAAACCGTTTAAGCCAATTGAAATTAATTTCTCATCAAATGTAGACAAGGTAGGCTGTTTTAGGTTAAATTATGCAAATGAATGTATCTAGTATGTTATATAGTATAGTTTTATATATAATAGAGTATTTTTGCATAGCTAAAATTAACCTTAACTGACATCTTTATACTCTATTTTTATACTATACTGGTAATGTCTCTGATTGGCCGTTTTGTTCACGCGCTCAACATGCATGTCTCTGATTGGCCGTTTTGGTTCACGCAATCAACATGCATGTCTCTAATTGGCCGTTTTGTTCCAGCGCTCAACATGCATGTCTCTGATTGGCCGTTTTGTTCACGCGCTCAACATGCATGCCTCTGATTGGCCGTTTTGTTCACGCAATCAACATGCATGTCTCTAATTGGCCGTTTTGTTCACAGGCTCAACATCCATGTCTCTGATTGGCCGTTTTGTTCACGCGCTCAACATGCATGCCTCTGATTGGCCGTTTTGTTCACACGATCAACATGCATGTCTCTAATTGGCCGTTTTGTTCACGAGCTCAACATGCATGTCTCTGATTGGCCATTGTGTTCACGTGATCAACATGCATGTCTCTGATTGGCCGTTTTGTTAACGCGCTCAACATGCATGTCTCTAATTGTCTCTGATTGGCCGTTTTGTTCACACGCTCAACATGCATGCCTCTGATTGGCCATTTTGTTCACGCGATCAACATGAATGTTTTTGATTGGCCGTTTTGTTCACAAGCTCAACATGCATGTCTCTGATTGGCCGTTTTGTTCACGCAATCAACATGCCTGTCTCTGATTGGCTGTTTTGTTCACGCACTCAACATGCATGTCTCTGATTGGCCGTTTTGTTCACGCGATCAACATGCCTGTCTCTGATTGGCCGTTTTGTTCACGCACTCAACATGCATGTCTATGATTGGCTGTTTTGTTCACGCGCTCAACATGCATGTCTCTGATTGGCCGTTTTGTTCACGCGATCAACATGCATGTCTATGATTGGCTGTTTTGTTCACGCACTCAACATGCATGTCTCTGATTGGCCGTTTTGTTCACGCGATCAACATCCATGTCTATGATTGGCTGTTTTGTTCACGCACTCAACATGCATGTCTATGATTGGCTGTTTTTTTCACGCGCTCAACATGCATGTCTCTGATTGGCCGTTTTGTTCACACGCTCAACATGCATGTCTCTGATTGGCCGTTTTGTTCACGCGATCAACATGTCTCTGATTGGCCGTTTTGTTCACGCAATCAACATGCATGTCTCTAATTGGCCGTTTTGTTCACAGGCTCAACATGTATGTCTCTGTTTGGCCGTTTTGTTCACACGCTCAAAATGCATGACTCTGATTGGCCGTTTTGTTCAAACGATCAACATGCATGTCTCTAATTGGCCGTTTTGTTCACGCGATCAACATTCATGTCTCTGATTGGTCATTTTGTTCACGCGCTCAACATGCATGCCTCTGATTGGCCGTTTTGTTCACTCGATCAACATGCATGTCTGTGATTGGCCATTTTGTTCACGTGCTCAATATGCATGTCTCTGATTGGCCGTTTTGTTCAGAAAATCAACATGCATGTGTCTAATTGCCCATTTTGTTCACACGCTCAACATGAATGCTCTCAACATATATTTGTCAAAGAAGTCATTGTGGATCATTGTAGCCAATTAGAGACGTATTTGTTGGGCAAAACAGAGATGTTTAAGAATCCATTAACAGCGCTCTAAATGCCAGAGGGAAATGTTAGTATCTCACATTTTTAGCTGCAACTACATGTCAACTCAATCTCATTACAGTTATTAGTTGACTTATATTAGTTGAGTATTAGTAGACTGGTAGGGTTAGTACTAGTAGAATAAGTTGTAAAGCTACTTATAGTCAGTAGAATGTATTTTGGAGATCATCAGAATAAAGTATTAGCAAAAAAAGCCACGTCAAGCCAAAGCCATTAAATGTAAAACCTGTAGAATCTCCCAGAAATTACAGCTGGCTTGATTACGGGCTGTACATTTGTTCCCAATCTATGCTCCAAATTTGCTTTGACTAAAATACAAGCATGCTACTGTGTTCCTTAAGGCTGACCACAACAATAAATATTCACAAAACCTGCTTGATGAAAAATAAAAGAGGAAAGAAGCCCAGACACATGCCAGCATACAAAAAAAATCTCATTGTATATGTCACAAAGCCCATTTCTCTGCAAGAGTAAACAATTGTTCAGCCTCACATGCCAGAGAGCTTTCAGCCTCGCGTCCGAGGTCCTTCGTCATTAAATATTTAGCGAGGGCTGAGCGTCGGATAGGTTTAATGCTTCTGACATCTTGCACTCGGTTTGATATCGGCATGTGCCACGACCACGTCAGATAAAACAGTTCTTCATCCTTATAAATGAAACTCACCATGTAATTACAAAACCATTCACAAAGGTATGAGGAATTTCATGCATAGTATTCCATATCCCACCAACCAGACTGTTGCCATGGAGATGTCGTCAGCTAGTCATAAGTGGTGATGTACATTGATTGGTGAGGGAATGGATTTTTCAAAGCTCACAAGACGTCCATGGCCAGATTCTTTGAGAGGTGTATCTTTGAATCTTAAGGCTCCGAATGACTTGTGAATGTACTTGGATCAACTTTTACAGTATGTCTAAAGCCACAAACCACACTTGAACTTTCCTAAATACTGCCATTCGTGACAAATCCAGCAAGAGCGTACCAGTCAATCAGATGGTTGAAGCAAACTCAACAATGGCAGATCAAAATGAACATGCTGAGCTCAACGTTGGGCAAAATATATGCAATATGCTAATATGCTAAATAAAGGCAGTGATATTGATGTTTTCGTGTTGCCTTGCGAAAGTCTCAATCGAAAGCAATGTAAGAGATCAGCCCTACCTGAGACAAGTGAGACTGTGTCTTTCTCCCATGATACAACACTGACGTAGTCCTCTACTGAGGCCGGGATAATGCACTTGAAGACGGCCGTATTCCCCCGCATGACTCTCTGATCGGCCACACGCACTGTGTACGGCTCCCGGAATACTGCGGTGAACAGAAAATGGTCATTACTGAGTGTTGTTCTTACAAATTCAACACACTAAGAAATCTATCCACGTCCTGATTTCGCATATAAACAATAAACAAAGACATAAACTGTAAACTTGTCTCTCAAATCTGATTGGTTGATTGGAATGTTGTTCCAGGATCTACAAAGACATTGATCCAGAAACTTCCGCCGAAAGGCTAAATATCATAATTATATTCTGTTAGATGAATAAATAGTAATATTCTAATTTTATTAGTAACTGTGCAATATAGGCAATCAAATAAAGCGCATCACAATTTATCATAAACATTTGTGCTATTTACTGTATATTTCAGAAAGAAATGGTAACGCTTCCTTTTACTTACAGTGTACTTACCTAGAAAGTACTGGCTAATATAAGGTAAGTACATGGAACAGGGGTAGGTTCAGGGTTAGTACTAGTAGTTACTACTAAAATAAGTACATAGTATTTACATGGGTAACTGGACTGTAAAGGAAATAAATATATACCTTATTCAGAGCAGCACCAGAGTAAAAAGCTGCATTAAGCTTCTATATCACTTATAATTTTCCACACAGCTCATGTTGTCTGGACTTTTTTTGTCTACTGGAACTTCTTGGAAAGATGTTTCGACCATCCAAAAACACATTAAATAACAGTACAACCCACTGATGAGATGCATGTCTGTCCCTCACGGCTTCGCTTTCATTCCCGCTAAAAATCAAAATGGCGCTGCAGTGAATAAGGTCTATTGAAAAGGTTCTAAACAGAACCTTAAAGGTCAGGCGCTTCACAAATAGAATCTTTTAGAGCCTACCATCATGGATTGTATGGATTTAGTTTGAATTAATTAATTTTGTCTTAATTCATTTTAATCGTATGAATTAAACAGCTTGTAAACACATTTTACCACAAGAAAGAAAAAAATCAAATATCCCATTAAACGTGAACGCATTTTACAATCATTTAGGACATTTCTCCTTAGAACCTTTTTAGTATTAAGGGCCCTTTAAAATTGAGTCGAGAACCCTAGGGTTCTTTATTATTGTCTCAGAGTGTGGCTGAAATGTACAAAAAATATAAATGACCCAAATTCTAGCATTGTCTTCTCCACACATGACTGACCTAAGCAAAAATGCATTAATATTTCAGTGTTTTCATCTGTCTGTCTTATAGAGCTGTCACAGAAGGATAGCTCTATGAGCACTTTTAACCAACGCTGAACTGTAGGAGATTTGAAAAACTCAAACGGTATGTAATATTTGCTTTTTATTGATTGATTTATTTATTTAATTGATCTATTGTTGCTGTACAAGAAGCAAGAGTTAAAGGATTAGTTCACTTAATTTACACACCCCCATTTCATTTCATGAAGATGTTCATGTCTTTCTTCAGTTAAAAAGATATTAAGGTTTTTGAGGTTCTCCATATAGTGACTTCAATGGTTATTAACCCTCTGGGGTGGGGACCAAGGTGTTTTTGGGGTCCTTGAGATGTTTTGACATGCTGTGACGCTTTTTTCAGTTGCTTATAAACATATTAATGGCACAGGTGAAATTACACAGGGCTACCATAATATGTGAGCAACATGTATGTGCATGTTTGTATTTTTGAGAGAATATTGTTTATGCGACATTAAATATTGTTTTATGTTTAAATTACTTCATTTAAAAGAAGAGAATTTCAGCTTCATAAAGACAAATGTGACAAGTATTTAATTGGTTTCAGTTCATTTTTCGGGCGCGTTTCAGAAAAAATTTTGCGGAGACAGAATGAGCTCAAAGCGCACCCTGTTTATTTTATTTATTTTACAAAAACACATGGTTTTGATGTTAATAAGAGTGTAAACAAAAAAGAAGACCCTCTATAGTTTATAATCATGTATTGATTTTGTTTATATGACCATTAATGACGCATTTTTGGTCCTCAGGGGGTTAACGAGTTGAAGGTCCAAATTGCAGATCTCTACACAATCCCAGCCGAGGAATAAGAGTCTTATCTAGAGAAACTATCAGTAATTTTCAAAAGATTTATATAATTTTTAACCACAAATGCTCATCTTGCACGTCCACGACTTGACACGAACCTGACGTAGGGTGAAAATGTAGGATAGGGTGAAACTTCTTCTAAAATCTCATTTACTCCTCCAATTTTAAAATTGTCCGACATCGTTGTTTTATCTTTTATTTTTTCTTTTATTTTTGTAAAGGGTGGTTTGCAAACACCAGGTCGCAACTTACGCCTACGTCACGCTTGACCTTTCAACATGGTTATGTAATGTATGTAACAAAATCACGGATTGTTTCTCTAGATAAGACTCCTATTCCTCGTCTGGGATCGAGTAGAGATCTTTGAAGCTGCACTGAAACTCACATTTAGACCTTCAACCCATTGGACCCCATTGAAGTCACTATATGGAGAAAAATCCTGGAACGTTTTCCTCAAAAACCTTCATTTCATTTCGACTGAAGAAAGAAAGACATGAACATCTTGGATTGACATGGGGGTGGGTAAATTATCAGGAAATTTTAATTCTGAAGTGAAATAATCCTTTAAATTAGGGCTGTCTCGATTAATCGCATCCAAAATAAAAGTTTTAAGTGTTTTAAAGTGTTTACATAATATATGTGGGTGTACTGTGTATAATTATTTTATATATATAAATACACACACACATGCTTGTATATATTTAAGAAATATTTTCATGTATATAGATTTATAAATATTTTATATATAAATCATTTTTTTTCTTAAATATACATGCATGTGTGTGTTTTTATTTATATATAAAATAATTATATACAGTGCACCCACATATATTATGTACACACAAACATTTATTTTGGATGCTATTAATCGCTATTAATCATTTGAAAGCTCTACTTTAACCCTTATGCTGCATTAGGGACATTTTTGGTCTTTTGCAGTTTAATTTCTTTGACCATTTTGGCTGTTTTAATGCAAATGGTATGAAATTTGGCAAAATTGTGACTTTTTGGATACATAAAAAATGGTAAAAAATGTGATCCCATTTTGCAAAATATGTATAACACACACTGTGTAGATCAAATAGTAACACTCAGCACCATAAAGACCAAAAATGGCCCATTGAAACCCATTAAAACGTTGTTTAAATCTGAGGCTGTCAGTAATAGATGAAACATGATTTTTGCACAAACATCCTTTCATTTTGAAGCAAAAGCATTATATTTGCATTATATAGTGTATTCCACCAGATGACGTCACTACATATTTATTCCCTATGGGTGGAAATGCACCTTATTTTAGGCAATAGGCAATGTTTAATAGGTGGCCATTTTTGGTCTCTAACGCGCTAAGTGGGATTTTTTGCAAAGTGGGACTGTGATAATCCAAATCTAAAGTTTTCTCTTTGCATTTAGTTTATTGAAAATAATTGAATTTTTGTGTTTTTTCCTCTTATACAAATCGATGGTTTCGCAAACAAAACTGGTAATTAAAGGGTTAAAATCCTGAAATTGAATACATTTTTGGTAGTTATGATGAGGACTGATGCTGGTTAAAAGATTTAACTTGGTAAAAGTGGAAAATATTAATAATATATAATATTTTAGGCAATGTTTAATATGTGGCCATTTTTGGTCCTTAATGCACTCAACGGTGTTAAAAATCTAATGCAGCACAAGGGTTAAATAAATGATCGTGATAAAGCTATTATTACAATAATAAAACAGACATTTTTGTGTACGTATTTCTTAGTAGGTTTCGTGTTGTTTAATTATGATTTTTAGCTGACTGACCGGCCTTAATGTGTAGATCTTGGCTCCTGATCTTCCCTGATGGGTTTTCCGCTGTGCAGTAGTATGTATTGTCATTGATTAGGTTACTAAAGCTGGACGGCAGGAATCCGTAGATCTGCAGCGTGCCGTTGGGGTGCACATGGCGGATGCCTGGGACATCGTAGATCTCCTCCCCGGTGGCCAGGTACCAGCGCAGCGTGGCGGGGGGCACGGCCGCGGCGGGACACGGCACCAGTGCCCCTGTGGTGCTGGAGAACACTACCTCTTGCAGAGATGCATTGACAAAATATAAGCTGGAACGTAGATCTTCACCGAAAACTGTCAAGGAACAGACAGGACAAGAGTTAGTGAGTGAGAACTGTAATATGGATGCATTAATGAGCATGAAAAAATGACAGAGGCTTTTCAAGTGTAAACTTCCAATGTTAGCACCTAGCGATTAGCACAAACATTTAAGTAAACTGAGCTCATGTGGAAAAAGCAAGTTTGAATCAGCAAGTTTGAATCATGAATTCATTTCCCCGTTCCTTTACTGATCAATAACACTGTGGGGAGAAAAGTTTTTAAAAAATGTTTGGAAACTATTTACCGTACGTTATCACTCTTATCTAAACTACTTTAACTATGTAATGTTAAAACTGATTTGAATAATTACACCAAGATAGAAGACTAAATAAAAAAAAATCATTTAGGAAAAGCACAAATTAAACTGAAGTATTAGGAATCTTAAAGGAGTAGTTCACTTTTAAATGAAACTTATGCTGATAATTTACTCACCCCCATGTCATCCAAGATGTCCACGTCTTTCTTTCTTCGGTCGAAAAGAAATTAAGGTTTTTGATGAAAACATTCCAGGATTTTTCTCCATATAATGGACTTCATTGGGAACCAAACGGTTCAAGGACCAAATAAGAGTTTCAGTGCAGCTTCAAAGGGCTTTAAACGACACCAGACGATGAATAAGGGTCTTATCAAGCGAAACGATCGCTCATATCAAAAATAAATAAAAAAGTTTAAGTTTTTATAAGCTCAAATACTCGCCTTGCTCTGTTCTATGATGAGCGTTCGTGACTCTCCTGTTCGAACTCGTTCATCAAAATTAACAAATCTTTTTTGAGTCATGACTGAAAGGGTCCTAGATAAGTCCACTGAAACAGTCTTTTGAACCGTTTGGTTCCCATTGAAGTCCATTATATGGAGAAAATCCTGGAATGTTTTCATCAAAAACCTTAATTTCTTTTCGACTGAAGAAAGAAAGACGTGGACATCTTGGATGGCATGAGGGTGAGTAAATTATCAGCAAACGTTTTTTGTTTTTTTTTTTCAAGTGAACTAATCCTTTAAACAATGACAGAATTATAAATAAAAAAATGGGGCAATTGATGTGATAAAAACTATATTTGATAAAGTGGGATAAAAAAAATCACGATGATGAAAATCGATTTTTAAATGCTAATAAAATGATGATGACAAAATGACACAATGATTATGTAGAAATGCTTTGCTACATTTCATTGTTTGAATTTATTGTTATAATTATAAACCATACTTTTTAGGGCCCAAGCCCTGAAAGGGCGAAGGCCCTATTGTTTTCCTTGGGATTATTTTTCTTTACTATTATTATTATTATAATAATTATTATTTTACTACCTTTTGGGCACTTTTGGGGCCCTTAACGTGCTCGAAAACTCTTGAAACTTTGCACACGGGTCAGAACCCGCGGCCATCAGAGCCGGGCTGAAGCTGGTACCCGGGCGTGGTAGGGCGGCTCGTCAGCGCCCCCTGGAACGGGGTCCGAACACTTGGTCCATAACTCAAACACGCTTGTATGTAATAATATGAAACTCGGTACACATGTTGATCTCATCGTTTCATCTATACCTCACACTCTTACTTTTTACCCCAGCCCAACAGGAAGTCGGCTATTGAGGTTTGTTTGTAAAACGCTCGCAATGGAATGTCATATACTCCTCCTAGAGCTTTGATCCAAATTCGACGAAACTCGGTCAGCGTGAAGTCAAGACATTGAGGATGAAAGTTTGCGAGGGGATTTTTTATATCTCGAACGGTTTGTCCGTGGCGAGGAAACAAAATCATGGCGAGAAACGTGAAACAGGAAGTGTGTTATAACTTCAGCATACATTAACTGATCTTGATGAAACTTCAGCAGTGTGTTCGCTGTAAGAGGACGATCACATGGATGTGACTATTGTGAGTCAAAGTTATAGCGCCACCAACTGGCAGCAGGAAGTGTGTCACTTTCAAAATACTTTGATATCACCCTTTTATTTTTACCCGATTTGCTTCAAACTTCATATGTATAATGTAAACATACGGCAGATGTAGACCTGTGAATGGATTCTTGATATCTTTGAAACTGTTGCCGTGGCGACGCATCAAACTTTACCCTTCTTTTAGGATGCTTTTTGGATGCTTTTGAGACCCTTAGCATGCTTCAAATTGCATGAAACTCGACAGACACATCACATTTATTAGCCAGTAGACATGTGCAAAGTTTCAGAAACGGGCGTGATGAGGGCTCAGTAGCGCCACCTTTTGACAAAAGTGGGGTTGTTAGTTTTAACTAGAGTTACAAAAATTGGTATGTATATTGTACTCCTCGAGCCGGACAACTTTCTAATTGACACTTATTAGCTAGGACCCACAGAAAGTCAGATATTTTTGTTTGAATATGGCCACTCTGAGCCTACATGTCTCTGTGTCTCTGTGTCTTTGGCTGGCTGGCTGGCTGACTGGCTGGCTGTCTGTGTGTGTGTGTGTGTGTGTGTGTGTGTGTGTGTGTGTGTGTGTGTGTGCAGGGGGAGGGGGCTTAACCATTTCACTGCTGTGTGTATGACCTGCATAAAGAAAATACATTTCTCAAGCCTGGTATTTTTTAAATAAGTTTTTATTTTTATTTTTTATAAGTAAAGGCATATAACTAGTTTAATTGTAGTGAATTGACAATAGTTTTATATAATTAGTTTATTAATCAGATTAACTTGGTCAATAAACTTGGTCTGAAAATTTGGTCCATAAATCAAACACACTTGCATGTAATAATATGAAACTTGGTACACATATAGATCTCATCGTTTCATATATACTTCACACTCTTACTTTTTACCCCAGCCCAACAGGAAGTCGGCTATTTAGGGTTGTGTTTAAAACACATGCAATGGAATTTAAATTATTGCTCCTAGAGCACTGAACCAAATTCGACGAAACTCGATCAGCGTGAAGTCAAGACATTAAGGATGAAAAGGTGCCAAGGGATTTTTTATATCTCGAACGGTTTGGCCGTGGCGAGGAAACGAAATTATGGCGAGAAACATGAAACAGGATGTGTGTTATAACTTCAGCATACATTAACTGATCTTGATGAAACTTCAGCAGTGTTTTCGCTGTAAGAGACCGATCACATGGATGTGACTATTGTGAGTCAAAGTTATAGCGCCACCAACTGGCAGCAGGAAGTGTGTCACTTTCAAAATGCTTTGAAATCACTCTCTTATTTTTAACCGATTTGCTTCAAACTTCATCTGTATAATGTAAATACACGGCAGATGTAGACCTGTGAATGAATTTTTGATATCTTTGATACTGTTGCCGTGGCAACGAAACAAACTTTAACATTCTTTTTTGATGCTTTTGGGACTCTTAGCATGCTTGAAATTGCTTGAAACTCAACAGATACATCACATTTATTAGCCAGTAGACATGTGCAACTATGGCAAAAGATTAAAGTAATGTGAAAAAAGTAAACACTAAAAGCCTCATATCTTCTAAAAATGTAATTATACATCATTTGTTTCTAAATTAAATTATACAAATATTATAACTTCCCCAATTTTTCCCTTTTTTCATTTAAGAATTATGTTTACGTTCAAAAACAGCCAGAATTGTTGTAAAATTCAGAAAAAAATAATAATCTGAGTCATACGTAGTGCTATACTGCCCTCTTGTGTTCAATATCAGGTAGGCCTATTGTGTATATTCCCACCGGTTAATCAACGTGTGACTCGGCTGGGACTTGGGAGCTTTTAAATCGCTTACTTAAAACCGAAAGTCAAAATACGGATGTCCGCACAAGACATTAATGGTGTGGAGTAGAGCGAGCATTTTAAATAAATTCCTATTAAGTAGGATTGAACTAAACAGAAAGAATGTTCACTCTGTTCTGCTGGTTCCTCGCTGGTGGATCATATGATTACTTTGTCATAATCTATGACAAAAATGCTATTATAAACTATATTAATAATAGATAATACACATTGCTCTTATTTTTAAAAAATACGTTCATGAAAAACAAGATAACAAAAATCATAAAAAGATATAGCCATGGCTGCTATAAATGTTTGAAATGCATAGGACAGATGTTTAATGACGCAGCAACATATAATTGAAAGGCAATTAATAATCTGTCATTACGTCACTGCATTATGATATTACGGCTCTAATACGGTGCAGCACAAAGCACTTATGTGCATCCCGAGCGGAGAATGATGTGCTTGAAGCCACATGAAGTTACAGCGCATTGAGTCCGTATTGAAAAGTTCAAAGCACAAAGGAAATACATATTTATGAACAGTGTATTATACATTATATATCTATGCAATAGTTTATTGAGCCTTTTCTTTTAAAGGTTTTAAATTTCAGTTACTGTGTGCGTGAAGAACAATTATAGTGCTCTGACTCTAGTGTTGTGATCTAACCGACAGCGTCTGACACCCGGTAGAAAGTAACACGATTAAGTTACAGCAATAAAGTCCAGCAAGAAAAAGTTTCTTCATTCGAAAATATAGACCTTTAGACCTTTATCTTAAAGACCCAGTATAATAGGATTAACATTGAATCATCTTGAAGATCGTTTCATCATTGACTGTAACCGAATGCGACGTGCTGTTTGAATGCTGAATGGAGAATGACTGACAGGCGCAGAGAGGGAAAAGTTTACGTGTTCTTGAATTTAAAGACTTAAATATTAATTTCTATATCACATAATAGCTTCAGAACACTTATAATACAGTACACAAAAACTTAATGGTACTTTAGAAAGTTTTTGTGCCTTTGTGCCTTACATAGAATAGTATATGCACAATATAGAATTTGAATCAGCCTCGTCAAAGATGGCAGTGTCAGAGCCGATACCGATCCTGAGTATCTAATCGGCGCACTTCTTTTCAACAGTCAAATTGAAATTGAAATTGCTTGAAACTCAACAGATACATCACATTTATTAGCCAGTAGACGTGCAAAGTTTCAGAAACGGGCATGGTGCAAGGACTAAATAGCGCCACCTTTTGACAAAAGTGGGGTTGTTAGTTTTATCTACAGTTACAAAAATCGGTATATACATTTTACTCCTCGAGCCGGACAACTTTCTATTACATAGTCATTAGCTCGGACCAAGAGGAAGTCCGATATTTTCGTTTGAATATGGTGAGCCTCTCTCTGAGCCTACGTCCCTGTATGGCAAGCCCTTTTAACATTTAAAAGCTAAGTTTGCCTATCCGGAATTAACATTGTAGATATCAACAACGTCTTTCTGTCTAGTCGTAATTACATTTTGGATAGTTTGTATTATCATTTAAGATATCTGTAACATAATTTTGACTAGTCGAAATGACAGAGTATGGCAAGCCGTTTTAACATTTAATCATGAAAGGGCCAAAGCCTTCGGCACCGCCACCCGGGTGCCTTTAGGTAACTAAAGGAACCGGGGTTGCGGTGCCACCGGCTTGGGCCCGCCATCGCTGCTCGCAGCTATATTTTGCTTTGTTTTCTGCTCTATTTCTGAATTTAAATCCATGCTCAAAACTTACTTGTTTTCTGAATGTCATAATTCTTAAGTTGTACTACATTATTATTACTATTATTTTACACTCTCGTCTACCTACTGTTGGTTTGTTTGCTGTCTTTGTCTATTGCCTTTATTGTTGTATGTTTACTGTAAAGTGTCCTTGAGCTATGGAAAAGCGCTATATAAATAAAACTTGTTCTTATTATTTAAAAGAGAAAACAGCAGTTAAACAGAAACCAAACAAACATACTGTAGCTAAAATGTATAAAAATATGGTAAAACTTTACCATAAGGTCTAATTTGTTGATATATTGACAAACATGAACTAACTTTAAGCAATACGGCATTTATTAATTTTGTTAATGTTATTTAATAAATCAAACCGGTGTTCATTGTTTGTTCATGTTAGTACACAGTGCATTAATACAATGTTAACAAATACAAATTTTGATTGAAATAATAAATTAGTAAGTAAATGCTGCAGAAGTAGCGTATTGTTCATTCTTAGTTCATGTTAACTAATGTAATAAAACCTGATTGTAAAGTGTTACCAACTATGCTAAATATATGGCAGTGGATATGAATGTATTCTATCAAATGACATGAGCACAAATGCATACATCCTAATATATACGGAGGGTATTAAAGGTCAACACTAAGACACTGAGAAAATCTGACATGGCATCATGTAGCTAATCACAGCCAAAGAAAAGTTCAAGACGGATGACTTCCTGCTAATTGCTAAATCTTGCTCGTGTCTTGATGAAAGTCTGCTCGCCGCTGTGCCACGGGCCGTATCTGAGCGCCAATCTCCGCATGGCAGTAAATGGCTCACCAGTGACAGCTGGCAGTGTTTTCCCTCGGGACCAAACATTTTAGCACTTCATAAATTTCTAACAAGGTTTCAAATTGCAGCAGTTTCAACCTTTTCCGAGGATCAGCGGGTTTCGCTCACAAAGCAGAAGGTGCGCGCAGAAGACGACGTGCATTCATAAACACATGTGCGCCCACATGCTCAGATATTACACACCAGTTGTTGGCACACTTGATGAGCAAACACCGACGAGCAAACAAACGAAACCCGCGAACAAGCGCTCGTAATGGTGATAATCTTTACTGTGGCAATCTGAGGCATATGGTATCATTCATCAAGTGGCACGCTGAAGCAGCCATCTGTTAAAATGTCTTGTTTTGCCAGCGAGAGGCTTGGCGGAGCGTTTGTTCCGATATTACAGAGCGTGAAAACATTCTGGCCTTTATGCAATGAGAATTTGCTCACTCACTCTGTTGTAAACCAAAGCAATCACTGTTGATCTTCATTCCAAGAGGACGTTGTGCTACCTAAGTGATTCAACACATTCTGCACTAATCAACTCGATGAATTCATGTCGGTTTAATAGACAAGCGGTCTTTAAGTCTGAAATAAAAACCCGCTGATGTAAAACAAATTGTAAACTCCATGTGTGTCCACTACAAGTGAATAAATCCTAATATCCTAGGATATTTCAGACTGCAGAGAGTAACCAGTGCTTCTCCTGCAAATCTGGGATATCGTAAAGGTTGGACAGCAGCAGAGAGGATTGGATGAGGGGATACTTCAGGATATAGCATTAAAGGGGTGATGAACTGAGAAATCAAAATTTCCTTCAGCTTTTGACATCTAAGAGGTCAACATAGTATATAAGAATATACAGTAAGATTCAGAACTGAAAACGTCCTTGTTAGTCCAATAAAAGCTTTTATTGACACCAGCCTCAGCAAACGACTCGTTTTTCAAAGTGGGGAACTATGACGTCAAAGAGGATAAAGAAGAAGATCAACGCCTACTTCAACACGGCCGGTTTAGCCCCGCCCACCGAATCACGCATTACACAGCTAAATAACATAGATTCCTACCTCGTGATGATGACAAACCGAGTCGAGAGTGAAACTCATTTTAATATGTAAAACTGTTATCCACTCACAGCAGTGGGCGTTTACTTCCAAGTCTTTAATGCGAGATTCCCATAAAAATCGAGCGTTTTTGAGCTAGACTCAAAACTAGGGTACAAAATAGCCTATTACTTATTCATTTTGATGTTTTTGAATGTAAAAACCAAGCGAACGTCATAAGTTGACCTCAGACAACAATATAATAAAATTTAAAAAGCCAGTTCATGACCCCTTTAAGCTTTGTATTAGTAGAAAACCTGTAGTATTTTCGAATTACCGTGCTTTCCACGCTCGTATACCCCTGAAATGAGAGATTTATGTATTTGTTGTCTGGAAAAAATCCTCCGATGACCCAAAAATCATGTGCGGGATTCAGCTTTTGCTTTCTGCTGTCGCCATTCATTGTTTACATGCATAGCTTTTGTTTCAATCTAACTGAATTCAATCCGATTGGCGAATCTAAACGTAGTGTTTACATGAACGCTAAACAAGTGATCGGTTGATGTGCGTTTTAACATTGCTAAGAAAATTCCCGCTCCTCCGTGAGAGATACGAGATCGGTGCGTCTCGCAGGCGTCGCTCATCGGTAATCACGCCACCGGCCTCGCGCCGTTCTCCCGCAGCCCTCACTCGTCCCGCTCGCCACAGTAAACATGACTCGCGCCGTTCTCATCATATGCACACTTCAGAATCTTTTTGCCAACTCTTTTATGGATACTGTGAAACCAGACATACTCTTTCTCTTTCTTTCATAATACTCACGTACTATTTTTCGTCTACTACAGTACATAGAAGGGAAGAATGTAATTTCGGATGCAGCCAAATCTAATCATGTGACCTTTTCTTGGAAATGCAAGGTTAGGTCAGGTTGTAAAATGTAATATTCAAAACTCCCCATGATATGATCATTTTTATGAATTAATATTCACAATCTTTTAAAAAATAAATAAATACAAAAATAAAAAAATTAATTAAAATCAAAGTGACAAGAGCTGCATCCAAAAACGTCCCTACTATATAGTAGACGAAAAACAGTATGTGACAAAAGTATTACATCAGAATTCACAATTCTCACACCTATTTCATCTGGCAATATTTTGACGTGCACGTTCGATGGACACTTTACTATCCCATGATGCCACGGGAGAGGGTTTTTGCAACGCAATTGCCGCTGGTAGGTCACGTGATCATGACAACATGGCGGATGTAGGTTTAATCCATAAAACAAGCACAAGGTCGAATCTACAGAGTAATCAATCCAGATAATAATAAAACGTCCAAGGCGCAGAATAACAGGGAGACAGCAAAGAATGACTGAACACAGGGCTTAAAGGGATAGTTCACTTTGAAATTAATTTTTTCAGCAGTATTTTCAATTTTGATATTTTTAGGTAAAACCGTTCGTGTCTTAGGCCATCAATGTGTACTTACATTTACGAGTCATTAAATCATGTTTAATTTGGACTTCTCTGTGCATGCTCTTTGAGGTGGTGACCATAGTCCTCCATTATATGACTGACAGACAAGAACGGTTTGACCTAAAAATGTCAAAATTGAAAATACTGTGGAAACAAAGACACCTACATCTTGGATGACCTTGAGGTAATCTAAAACATATCAAAAATGTATTTCAAAGTGAACTATCCCTTTAACAAAATACTAACACACAGGTGGAAGCAATCAGCACATGATGAGTGCAGGCAATGAGTCATGGGAAATGCGGTTCATAATGTGATAAAGAAAGCAGGAGGCGATACTAAATGAAGCAAGGGTGTAAAGCAGAAGTCACATCAAATCCTTCTTGAAAGGGCCACACATCCGAATTTACAGGAAAACAGCACTTCGATGCTCAACAACACGGAGGAAAAATTCACAATTGTCATCATTTTTCATGAGATGAAGCATAAAGACGAAAAAGTGACACTGTTTAATAATGTATTGTGTGCATTCATAATTAACCAAGGTTTTTCTCTCTTTGGGCATTGCTTTGGAAGAAAAACGGCACTCTATTCAATATTAAACTGCTCTCTCATGTGAAGGTCAGTACATCAAATACATCAACCATCCTTTTATTTGGGCTGGCAGAGTGATTGGGATGGCAGTTGACTCTAATGCACTGGCCATGCTTTGCCTGTAGGCCTTTAATGTCGTGTCACCTGAGACATGGGCTGAACCTGAAGGAAAGTGGCTAACAACAAGCCAAGGTGACTTTAGTACGGCATTTCAGAAACACCCACACAATTTGCATGATTTTTTTCCCCCCATTATACAGTAATTATCAGTGCATTTGTGCGCACACACAATCTTACTCACACTGAGATGCTCAAAAATGGATTTATTTTGACAATGTTTGCAGGTTTGGAGATACTGGTTGATTTTTGATTCACTTTTGCTGCAGGTACATGTGACAACAACTGAATGCATTTATGAGCGAGTCATTGAATTATTCACTCAACTAAACCACTGACTGATTGAGGAACAAAACGTGTATTGATGATGGGATGAGGATGAGCTTTTAAATGCTAAAAAGTGTTTGCTTTGAGAGCACCGGGAGATGAGCTTTAAGCCAAAGACAAGTTGCCAATATCTACTAAAATTTGTGAATTTAAATGTCCACACTCACATGCCCCAAAGGGATATTCCACTTTTTTTTTTTTGGGAAATAGGCTCATTTTACAACTCCCCCAGAGTTAAACAGTTGAGTTTTACCGTTTTCGGATCCATTCAGCCGATTTTCTGATATTTAGAAGAATATCAGTGACCAGACCGCTTCTGGTCTCACTGACTTCCATAGTATAGTTTTTTTCCTACTATGGAAGTCAATGGGACCAGAAACTATCTGGTTACTGATATTCTTCTAAATATCAGAAAATCGGCTGAATGGATCCGAAAACGGCAAAACTCAATTGTTTAACTCTGGGGGAGTTGTAAAATGAGCCAATTATAAAAAAAAGTGGAGTATCCCTTTAAGTTTAGTGCCAGACTAAAATGCATGTTTGGGCTGTTTTAACTGAAAGCAACTTAAAATATGTCGGTGTCATTGTTTTGCCTCAAGAGGTTTCTTAGGCGCTGTTTGCACAACACCGCTTTCAACTAAAAGCGGAAATCTTTTTAATGCGTTTTGTCAATTCATTTACACGACAGATGCGTTTTGAGTGCCTGAAAACATAAACTTTTGGAAAGAGAAGGTCTTTGAAAATGTTCTCTGCGAAAAAAAACAAAAGCACGCATCTCTGAAGACGATGACATCGTGCACATGTGTTCAGTCTACAGTGCTTCATCGCCATCTAGTGGCCTGGCAGAGGAATACGGCGTTTTTAGCCGTTTTCGTGGATCCGTGTGAATGGGGATCGTTTTGACAATGTCTTCTCAGTCTTAAGCATATCGTTGTCGTGTAAACATACCCTAAGTTATGTTTATAAAAGCTACTTAAATGTCATAATTTAACTAAGGTCTAGGCTACTCCTGGTTTAATCTAAGCCTCAGCGTTTTACTTCAGCCGGGTTCCTTCTAAATCGTAATTTAATGTAATGTTAATTCAGGCAGATTTTTTTTTAATAGATTTTGTTTAAAGCACAATTTTGCTTAACTTTAAGAGAGATGGTGGGGGTAGAAACTTCACAAATGTTTATTTCAAGCACTGAATCCAAGTATTTTCCAAGAATCCAAGTAATCATAAAAATATTTAAGAAATTATTTAATTAATTTGTAAAAAAAAAAAAAAAATCGTTTTTAAATACAAATAATAGCTTTTATAAAATTTTATAAAAAAAAAAATAAAAAAAATCGACATAGCGGGGAATTTAAAGTCCCCCTGTGGTGAAAATCAAGTTTTTCATGTTGTTTATATGTCTATGTGGTGTTTTTAAGACACACCATGTGTAAATTCATGAGTCGACATCATTGCTAAGTATTTTCTCCTTAAAACTGCAGTGAACCAAAGACAGTCTCAAAAACACGGTTTGAAATTGCTGACGTCACAAACTACCTTGTAACCAATCAGATCAACGCGTGATCGCCAACCAGTGGATCTCTGAGCAGAGTGAGTGAGTGGAGGCGGGGCTCATTTACATATTCACACAACCATGTATACTAAATGAGCTGTAGAGTTACATTCAAGCTATTTTATGGCATGAAAAAATGGGAAAAAATTTCAAATGTAATTTTGCTGAACAAAATGAGTTTTAAGGGATACAATTATTGGACTTAAAAAAACAAACCTTATATACTGTACAGTGCGCTATTTGAGGGCATAGTCATTTCTAAATTCCTACATCTCACAAAAGATGACAGCCAAAACGGGAACACACACACACACATGTTCTTTCCTTTTAAATGTATTATTACGTCGATTAATTTCGCTTTACTCAAGCTAGTTTATTTTCATGGAGCTTACAAGGTAATGCAGTCGACACAAAGCAATCTGCTTTATTTTTATATTAAATAGCAAGGACAAACCATGCAAAAAAAAGTGACATTCTTTCCAGTGCACTCAATGTCCAAATTCACTTACTCATTTTTAATAACTCCTTTGAGTGGACTATATTAGTGGACAAATGCAATGAATAGTGAATGAGGGTGAGTATCTGTCTCTATCAGCACTTATCACAAAAACAGCAATATCATGATTTGCCCCTCATATTTTAGTTTTGAAAGCAATTTCATTTGAATCGCTTACTCGCCTCAAATAACTGCTTTTAAAACAGGCTTTTTTTTTCAGTAACAAGTGAATTGGTTCATCCTTAATGACTCTCTCATTTCTAGCATTAGCAAGCAATTTATTCTAGTAAGAGTCAGTTTGTCCTAAACGATCCCCCCCCCCCTCTCTCTCTCTCTCATATTAGAAAGCCATCAGTGAATCGGTTCATCCAAAACCACCCTCTCTCTCCTATGCAGTGTTGTTCCTTTATTTAAAATACCCTGGCACGATTGCTGTTGTGCCACAAAACTACTGAACAGATTAAATGCTTAATTATTTCATCCGATAATGATATTCACCCATGGAATGACTTCAAATGACAGGCTGCAAATGTAGCTTTCCCAACACTGTGTTGGTGAGGGTCACAAAATTATTCTTACAATTTGAAATGGATCATGCTAAAAAGTTACCAATGGCAATCTTTAATTACATTTGGACCTTATAGTTATAGATATGGATGAGAAGATATTAACCATTAAAGCATGATGAAAAGGACAAAAGAACAATTATACATGTATTTAAAAACACAACAGGCAGAACGCTAGTCTCTGACTCAAATTTAGGGTGACTAGTCAATCACACGCAAACGCATTTGTCATCTTCAGCTGCCTAATCATCCATCCTAAACAGCTTTCAGGGCCACTGGTGCATTTGATCTGAGCAATGGTGCGATCAATGCTGATGAGGCAAACACTAACACCACAAATAAACCAACAAATCTACCACTGTCTAGTATCATTACAAACTGACATTAACAAAGACCTTCAAGTTTTGTGGTGTTTTTAATCTAGTTTTCATCAAAACAGATGGCAGCGAAGCAAGTGCATTCTGGGAGTTGTTGTCTTTCGTCCACATAAGCCAAAAAATACATTTTCTGGCTTTTCTCAGTCAAGAAAGCTCCAAATTCAAAACATTTTTCACATTTCTTCTACATAAATGACCCATTTTAAATACACACTCATCTTTCCAGAAGTGAAGTATCTCATCCACACTGAAAAGTTTCTCATCCACACTGAAACGTCAGAAAACGCTAAATTCACCTTACAGCGCATGCGAAAATGAGATGATACAGAGAGAATCAAGTTATCACGAAATTCTTCTGGCGGGATAATTTTATTTCGCAAAATATCTCACCATTCACCAGATCACCGCTCTCAGTCACCACTATATTTTTGGTCTACAACACAATGGCTCTCATGGTTTGCCACAGGACAGCAAATGCAAGTAAATTTTCTGTCATCTTTGCAGGATTGTGATATTGAGAGCAAAGTACATATTTTAGCAAGTGTGTGAAAGTGAATAGCTAGCACACAATATCGGTATCAACATGAGTATCTATGGGTTCAATATGTGTCACATGACTAAACGTACGTTATCATTTTCAAATACCTCAGTTTGTGTATCCACTTTGGAGAGCGTTTTCAAAAAGTGCCGTTTCAGAGTGGGCGGAAGGCCAAAACGGGGAGGAAAAGATGCGTTTTAAACGAAAACGTATTAATGTGGACAAGGCCATAGTGTGTGTTTGGTTCTCTTAGGCCGTCCGGACCAAAACTGATACATTTAGTGCTACTTGTTAGTGAAAAAGACATTTTTAACACTGACCCTAAAGATAGAAAAGCAAAAACGTTTTGACATTTCATATTTTGTCACAGACCTTATCGAATTAACAAAACAATGATATGTTTTGGGCTTAATGTGCTCGTTGAATGCATAGCTGAGATCTCGTGAAGACTTTATAAAATGTGTAAAGGAGTCAAAACTTCGTCACACACACAAAGATTTGCTGCGAGGAGATGCGGTTCTGATGCCTGAACTGTGATAAGCAACATCATGACTATGACGAGAAAAACAAGGTATGCTTGAGCATTTTGTCTTTTATAGGGTCGCATCTTGTGACATCACATCCTGTTTTTGGTTTGTTTAGCTTTGGTCCCAGTTGCGTTCATATTTCAGTTGAAGCACACCTTAATTCATTTGGAAGCGGACCAAGACCCATCTTTTCAGCGGTGTCGGTCCGCTTGTTGGTGGCACCAGTGTTCAGATGACACTTATTCAAATGAACCGCACTAACAGAGCAATCGCACCAGAGTTCGCTTTAATCCAACCAAACCTGCCAATGACTCAAACCACATTAAAGGAGTAGCTAACTTTTTTTTTTAAAGAAAAACTTTTGCTGATAATTTACTCACCCCCATGTCATCCAAGATGTCCACGTCTTTCTTTCTTCAGTCGAAAAAAAATTACGTTTGTTGATGAAAACATTTCAGGATTTTCTCCATATAATGGACTTCATTGGGAACCAAACGGTTCAAGGTCCAAAAGATGGTTTCAGTGCACCTTCAAAGGGCTTTAAACGACACCAGACGATGAATAAGGGTCTTATCTAGCGAAACGATTTAAAAAATAAATAACAAAATTTAAGTTTTATAAGCACAAATGCTCGCCTTGCTCTGTTCTGTGATGCGCGTTCGTGACTCTCCTGTTCGAACTCATTCATCAAAATGAACAAATCTTTTTTCGAGTCATGACTCGAAGGGTCTTAGATAAGACCCTTATTCATCGTCTGGCGTCATTTAAAGCACTGAAACTCTCAATTGGACCTTGAACCCTTTGGTTCCCAATGAAGTCCATTATATGGAGAAAATCCTGGAATGTTTTCCTCAAAAACCTTAATTTCTTTTCGACTGAAGAAAGAAAGACATGGACATCTTGGATGACATGGGGGTGAGTAAATTCCATTCGTTTCGTGTGCATCATCAGTAAGGTGTATACTGAATGTGTTGGTTTAATATCACTGTCTTTAAACCTAATAAAACCTAACCGGCCGGCCGATGAGGAAACCCTTGTTTTGCCCTCGAGGGGGGTGTTCCTATACAGGTGTGATGCCACACATGAAAACTATAAATATCTCAAATGCCACGTATCTTGAGTATCGGACACCCCACACGCGCGCTGAAACTGCACAGATCCGAGCCGATGTGGAGCTTAGCTCCAGGTCTGGTGTGGATATGTGGGATATCTGCTTGTCAGGGGCCTGGGGTAATTAAGCCTGCACTCAGCACACCGCCTGGGGGGCTTCGGGGGGGGGACGAGACGAGACGAGGTGCCGAAGGGAGCGGCTGGGGACGGAGGACAAGGTAGGGGTGAGCAGGACAGGGTTTTTGCCACTGTGAGTATGCACTTCTCTCCTACAACCCCCACAGGCTTTAGCACTCGCAGCACTTGCCAAATGACTGTCTCCCAATTTGCTTTCATGAATATTAAGCAGGACATGACAGACGAGAAAATGCCCGCCGTCTGCTCGCCTGTGATATGTGCAGACAGATCGGCTCTCTGATGTCGGCGAAGGGTAAAGCGCGCCGACTGTGGCCCTGCGGTGCGCCTCTGATTCCCGTTGTCATGTTTTAAACGAGTGAACGTGAGCGGCTCGTTAAGAGCCGACTTGGCAGCGGGCTGAGATCGGAAAAAACAAAAGCGCCGCTGACTTTAATGTCTGAATTTGCCCAGCTGATGGCACGAACAAGGCTGTTAGTCAGGCAATTTTCAATCTAAGCACTTCCATATTCACAAACTTCTAAATCTATTATGGCGAACCACTTAGCCAAGCACAGCTAATATTTATCACCGATAGTGTCAGGAGCTACTGACTGACGTCTCTTAATTCCAAAAGTAATTAACAACTATCATATTAATTTAACCTACACGTCGAATCCATTTCTAGACTTTTTGAGAGCGTGAACAGATGACAAACACAACTCTTTTTTTTTGTGTGTGTTAAGAAGATACAACGATTAGCTGCCACATTTCATCAATTTCCATTTTTCAACTAGGTGTTTGGATTTAACTGATTGTTATTTACAATAATATACAAGATTCAAGTTCAACATAAGCCTATGCACATATCAATATAGTGGAGTCTATATTTTATTTAAAAACATGACCCAGTATAACATGACAAAAGTTCATTTTGATTTGTTAGCATTTGCAGAACTGACCTCAGCTAAGAATGTTTGCTAATGTTTTTTTTCTCTGGACGCTCAAAATGTCCAGTTTTTTAAATGTTTTAAAGTCCGCCTGTAGTCAATAATTACATCTCTTAAAAGTCATCTTTGATCACCAAAATTGCATATTAAAAGAAATCCTTGAACTTTTTTTCTTTGTGTCTTAAAATATATTAAATGTAACTCTTCACTCTTGCCTCATTTAGTATATGTGGTTCTATGAATATGCAAATGAGCCCCCGCCTCCACTCACTCACTCAGCTCAGAGATCCACTGGTTGACGATCACACGTTGATCTGATTGGTTACAAGGTAGTTTGTGACGTCAGAAACACCAGCGATTTCAAACCGTGTTTCTGAAACTGTCTTTGGTTCACTGCAGTTTTATGGAGAAAATACTCAGCAATGCTGTCGACTGATGAATATACACATGATTTGTCTTAAAGCTCATAAAAACACCACATAGACATATAAACGACTTTAAAGCAGTAATTCACTTTTCAAAAAACGTTTGCTGATAATTTACTGACCCCCATGTCATCCAAGATGTCCATGTTTTTCTTTCTTCAGTCGAAATGAAATCAAGGTTTTTGATGAAAACATTCCAGGATTTTTCTCCATATAATGGACTTTATTGGTAACCAAATGATTCAAGGTCCAAAAGACTCTTTCAGTACAAAATGAAAACTGTTCAAATGGCTTTAAACGATTCCAGACGATGAATAAGGGTCTTATCATGTGAAACGATCGCTCGTTTAATAAATAAATATTAAAGTTTAAGTTTTATAAGCACAAATGCTCGCCTTGCTCTGTTCTGTGATGCACGTTTGTGACTCTCCTGTTCGAACTCATGCATCAAAATGAACGAATCTTTTTACGAGTCAATTCATTCGTTTCGTTCGTTGAATGAACCAAATGACTCGGAAAAAGATTCGTTCATTTTGATAAACGAGTTCAAACAGGAGAGTCACGAACGCGCATCACAGAACAGAGCAAGGCGAGCATTTGAGCTTATAAAACTTAAACTCTAATATTTATTCATTAAATGAGCGATCTTTTCACTTGATAAGACCCTTATTCATCGTCTGGAATCGTTTAAAGCCCTTTGAACAGTTTGCAGTTTGCACTGAAAGTGTCTTTTGGACCTTGATCCGTTTGGATCCCATTGAAGTCCATTATATGGTGAAAAATCCTGGAATGTTTTCATCAAAAACCTTAATTTCTTTTCGACTGAAGAAAGAAAGACATGAACATCTTGGATGACATGGGGGTGAGTAAATTATCAGCAAAAGTTTTTTCAAAAGTGAACTGCTCCTTTAAAAGCTGGATTTTCACCAGCTTGGTTAATCGAATGGGAAAATTCCATTTGATCGTTCTTCAAACTTAGAACGTTACTTTTAAATGTTCTCTGAACGACCTGAAACCAGTAGGAACATTTAAAAAAAACGTTACACGAACACACAACTGAAACGTTTAAGGAATAAAAGCTCCATGAACGATGCATAAATAATGTTTTTGTGCTGACGTTTATTTAAAAAACAGATATCTTTGAATGAATGTTTTATTAACATTACTGGAAGAACATTTGGTAACGCTTCCTTTTACAGTCCAGTTACCCATGTAAATACTATGTACTTATTTTAGTAACTACAATTACTGGGTAATAACTAGTACTAACCCTGAACCTACCCCTGTTCCGTGTACTTACCTTATATTAGCCAGTACTTTCTAGGTAAGTACACTGTAAGTACTGTACTGTAAAAGGAAGCGTTACCGAACATTTGTAAGAGAACCTTGCCGGAACATTAGCCAAAGCCCTGAAAACGTCCCCTGTTAGCTGGGAAAGCGTCTGAAAAAACACGAAACACATTGTCACTGGCGAATCCGGCCAATTGTGGAACAGCTGTGTCATCATCAGGTGACCTTCAAAGACCACATTGCAAAGACAGCACAGGTTTTTATTTACATTGCACAACATCAGAGAGGTCCTTCCTAAATAGTCCAACTGGACTCTAGCATGTGCAATCAAACCTCTACCGATGATACAGATGTACAAAGGCTTGCGTTGAATTCATACTTAAACATTGAGTACGATCAAAGCTGTAAATGTGCGTACGCACACAAAAAAAGATGCATGAATGTCTGCGTACGAACGATCCCACGCATATTCTCTTTGTACATCCCAATTAACGTAAAATTGAGCGCACATGCACAAGCAAAAAGCCCCACCCAGTCTCCTCCCCCAAATAAATTAATTTAAATGTGGTAATTAGTCCAATTTGGCAAGAGAAACCTGCCAGGCTAAAGCCAGCAAGAAATGAAATTTCACTTAAAATGACTTTAAAATGAATTTATTTTTGTAAATCAAAGCTGAATTTTCAGAATCTTTACTCATCTTCAGTGTCACATGATCCTTCAGAAATCACTCTAATATGATGATTTGATGATCAAGAAACATGATTATTATCAGTGTTGAAAACAGCTGTCCTTCTGCTTCATATTTTCATGGAAACCGTGATATAGCATTTTCAGGATTCTTTAATGAATAAAAACTTAAATCAAACACATATAGAAATCGTATAATCTTTTGTTACATTATAAATGCATTTACTGGGACTTTTAAACAAATTCAATGTGTCCTTGCTGAATAAAAATATTACTTTCTTTTTTTACCTTTACTGACCGAATTAATGAAGTTTCTTTTCGACTGAAGAAAGAAAGTCATGAACATCTTGGATGACGTGGGCTCGTTGAAGACCAGGGGCCTTATGTATCAACACTGCGTACGTACAAAAACACGACGTACGCCAGTTTTCACGTTCACGGCCAGATGTACTAACAGTGAAATTAACGTAAGAATGTGCGTTTCTTTGCCTTGAATTTTGTCCGTTGGCGACTCATAGAGGCAATAAAGTGAAGTGGCAAACATTACACTAAGAATTGTTCTGTCGCACCACCAGCTGTCAGATATTGCTTAATACTATCTCAAATACTGTATCAATTACAAATTATGTCACATGAGTCTTATTAAAGTATTCTATTATGCAATTAAGTAAGAACATACAGTGCAAACCCGTCTAGCAATGGCAGCGTTGGCTTAGGAATAAAAAATAAATTAAGGTTTTTGATGAAAACATTCCAGGATTTTCTCCATATAATGGACTTCAATGGGAACCAAATGACAGTTGGTTCCAAAAGACAGTTTCAGTACAAACTACAAACTGTTCAAAGGGCTTTAAACGATTCCAGATGATGAATAAGGGTCTTATCAAGCGAAACGATCGCTCATTTAACCAACACTATATGTCTAAATAATAAGATGTATGAATGTACATTTAAATAGTTTATTAATCATTTACTTACACGCTCTAAGTAATCGTATGAACCACTGAAAACTCTTAAATAACTGGTTAATAAAAAATGCAATTCTTCATTTAGAAATGATAAATTGATCATTAATAAAGGATGAAAATACAATTATTAAACAAATTATAGATATGCTTTTAAATCAAGAAGAAAGCATTTATAGCTGTATTTATGAACTGCTTATTAATGTCTATTAATGCTTTATGAATGATGAATTAATGGTTTACTCATGCTTAACTAATGATTATTAGCGTGTAGTTATTATAAAGTGTTACCGCTTTTTTTTTTTTTGTAACTGGCATTTGACTACATCTTTGCACCTTGGCTTTGTAAGCACTTAGTGTGTGGCGCATCGCAAGTGCAAAACGAGCCTTTGTGGTCATAAAGTATAAATATTTTGATTTTTATTGGAAAATGGCCGATGGTTTCTCTAGAAAAGACCATTATTCCTCAGCTGGGATCGTGCAGAGATCTTTGAAGCTGCAATTTGCACTATATGGAGAAAAATCCTAGCAATGTTTTCCTCAAAAACCTTAATTTCTTTTCAACTGAAGAAAGAAAGACATGAATATCTTGGATGACATGGCGGTGAGTATCAGGGAATTTTCATTCTGAAGTGAACTAATCCTTTAACAGTCCGACCTCCACTCACGCTTACAAATCTCCACCCAAGGGCCTGCGGTCAGCGAGTGAGCGGCACATCATGGTCCCATCACAGAAAGACAAATCTCTTTCCTGAACATTCACTGTTCATCACTGTGGGAATGATCTTTCTAACCCTACCCGAACAGACGTATCCCAGCTGAGACCTCATCTTTTCCATCAACACTTAACTCAATGTTGAGTCAAAAGATGGTTTCTGTGCTTTCAATGTTTCTCTCCCTGTGAAACGTAGTACCATGTTATTGCCTACTTAGGATGAATTGCTTTGTTGCATTAGTCATTTGTAAGCCGCTTTGGATAAAAGCACCTGCTAAATGAATACATTTAAAGGTAGATATAAATATATGAATAATGCCTACAGTAACAGTGTGTATTCAGCCAAAAGAGGAGCTCACATTAAAGGGATAGTTCACCCAAAAATGAACATTCTGTCAGTATTTATTCACCCTCATGTTGTTCCAACCCTGTTCATCTTCAGAACAAAAATTAAGATGTTTTTGATTAAATCTGAGAGCCGGATCACTCCTGCATACTAGTCCATAGGCTTCTTGAGGGATTGAAACTTGCCGGCCTCGAAAAGTTATTAAAGACATCGTTAAAATAGTCCAAGTGACTACAGTGGCTCAATCTTAACTTTATCAAGCGACAAGAACACTTTTTTGTCCGCAAAAACAAACATAAATAACGACTATTCATGTCCTTATTTGTGGGCCTTAAGTCAGGTTACTAGTTTAATAACGTAAGCTTCTGTTATTGTACGTCACACGCATCACACACATGACCAGCGTCGGCCAATAGTGAGCCTACGTGTGACGTAGCTCTACGCTATCACACTATGGTAACTGACTAGAGGCCCATGGAGAAGGAAGTGAAAAGTTGAAATAAAGTCGTTATTTTTGTTTGTTTTTGCGTCGCTTGATAAAGTTAAAATTGAGCCACTGTAGTCACTTGGACTATTTTAACGATGTCTTTAATAACTTTTCGAGGCCGGCAAGTTTCAATCCCTCAAGAAGCCTATGGACTAGTGTATGGAGGAGTGATCCAGCTCTCAGATTTCGTTAAAAATATCTTAATTTGTGTTCCGAAGATGAACTTGAGGGTCCTGACAACTGATAATTTTCATTTTTGGGCTGGTTGCGTCACAGCGGCGAGTGAGACGAAGGCTGTCTCAATTCAAAGGCTCAATTCAATTTCAGTCTTTTACTGGTACTTTTCTGTACCAATGATTATTTTTGTAACCACTAAATGTTATCTGGTTAGCAGATTAACATGATGTGAGCTATATTTCTTCTCAACCTTTAAGAAAATGTGTCTAATCAATAAAATCTGACTTCTAATCTTGGCGCTTTCTAAATAAGAGTCTGTCATTGGACGGGGTAGAGAGAATAAAAAATTAGGGGATACAAGAGCTCTTTAGTGGGAAGTCAAAACTCCTCTGTCAACATACAGAGAAGCCTCTATCAAACGGCTCAAAGGAGAGACTATGAGACCGGTGTCCAGAGAGGCCGTCCTGCCTCGACGCTTCATAATGATGTAGAGCATCTTAACAAACAAGCATCCTGCCCTCATTAGAGCCAGCGAGAGGTTCAACAAGAGCCCTCATTGTGGTCAGTGCGATCGACTCCGGATAGTGGCTTTTCCCCCAGCTTGGCACGTGAAACTGTTCTGGGTTCAGTAAAAGACTTCCTCTGTGTCGTCTTTATTATGGTGCAGGTGTCTGTTTCAATAGCATCTGTACACATCCGTCTATGTGAGCTCGCAAAGGCTAATGCCCAGCTCGGTTAGCTGTGTGCGCTAGTCAACTTGCAGCACAACGATGCCAAACATCACGGTCCACCTGGTCATTACTGAGCCATTCCTATAAGACAATATTTCATTATCTCTACAACACAAATGATATATGATGATTAATGACACTGATGCTAGACTTTGGATTCCTCACCAGATCTAGTTTCAGTAGTGTGGTATTCAGTATAAGTGATACAAACAAAAGACCATAGTAACCTTGTAACATTAGCTTGCTGACTTTGCAACTGATCACGCCATTGATAAGAAAATGGCTTTCATACAGTAAACGCTATGGTTTTGTCAGAGCCATGGTGTAGCATGAATCCACTGATTTTATCACCAGAGACTATTAAGCTTTTTACTAAATTAAGATTTTTTTTCTGTCCCATTGAAATTGACCTTCATCGTCCCATTTTTTTTTAAGCCAACATGAATTTCACATTATTCCAAGTCTAAAACAATGTTTATCTATGTAATCTTTCAAGAAAGAAAGAAAGAAAGAAAAGGGGTTGTCAATCCTATATCGTGTACACATTTTGGGACACTGGTCAGGACCCTGACTCATGACACATTGGGACACTGGTTAGGATCCTGACTCATGACACATTGGGACACTGGTCAGGACCCTGACTCATGAAACATTGGGACACTGGTCAGGACCCTGACTCATCATGACACATTTTGGGACACTGGTCAGGACCCTGACTCATGACACATTGGGATACTGGTAAGGACCCTGACTCATGACACATTGAGACACTGGTCAGGACCCTGACTCATCATGACACATTTTGAGACACTGGTCAGGACCTTGACTCGCGACACATTGGGTCACTGGTCAGGACCCCGACTCGCGACACATTGGGACACTGGTCAGGACCCCAACTCGCGACACATTGGGACACTGGTCAGAACCCCGACTCACGACACATTGGGACACTGGTCAGGACCCCAACTCACAACACATTGGGACACTGGTCAGGACCCTGACTCGTGACACACTGGGACACTGGACAGGACCCTGACTCACGACACATTGGGACACTGGTCAGGACCCCGAATCGCAACAAATTGGGACACTGGTCAGGACCCTGACTCGGGACACATTGGGACACTGGTCAGGACCTCGAAGTGCAACATATTGGGAGACTGGTCAGGACCCTGACTCGGGACACATTGGGACACTGGTCAGGACCCCGAATCGCAACACATTGGGACACTGGTCAGGACCCTGACTCGGGACACATTGGGACACTGGTCAGGACCTCGAAGTGCAACATATTGGGAGACTGGTCAGGACCCTGACTCGGGACACATTGGGACACTGGTCAGGACCCCGAATCGCAACACATTGGGACACTGGTCAGGACCCTGACTCGGGACACATTGGGACACTGGTCAGGACCTCGAAGTGCAACATATTGGGAGACTGGTCAGGACCCTGACTCGCGACACATTGGGACACTGGTCAGGACCCTGACTCACAACACATTGGGACACTAGTCAGGACCCTGACTCGCGACACATTGGGACACTGGTCAGGACCCTGACTCACAACACATTGGGACACTAGTCAGGACCCTGACTCACGACACATTGGGACACTGGTCAGGACCCTGACTCACAACACATTGGGACACTGGTCAGGACCCTGACTCGCGACACATTGGGACACTAGTCAGGACCCTGACTCATGACACATTGGGACACTGGTCAGGACCCCGAATCGCAACACATTGGGACACTGGTCAGGACCCTGACTCGTGACACATTGGGACACTGGTCAGGACCCCGAATTGCAACACATTGGGACACTGGTCAGTACCCTGACTCGTGACACATTGGGACACTGGTCAGGACCCCGAATCGCAACACATTGGGACACTGGTCAGGACCCTGACTCGGGACACATTGGGACACTGGTCAGGACCTCGAAGTGCAACATATTGGGAGACTGGTCAGGACCCTGACTCGTGACACATTGGGACATTGGTCAGGACCCTGACTCGTGACACATTGGGACATTGGTCAGGACCCTGACTCATGACACATTGGGAGACTGGTCAGGACCCCGACTCGTGACACATTGGGACACTGGTCAGGACCCCGAATCGCAACACATTGGGACACTGGTCAGGACTTCGAAGCACAACATATTGGGAGACTGGTCAGGACCCTGACTCGTGACACATTGGGACACTGGTCAGGACCCCGAATCGCAACACATTGGGACACTGGTCAGGACTTCGAAGCACAACATATTGGGAGACTGGTCAGGACTTTGAAGCACAACATATTGGGAGACTGGTCAGGACCCTGACTCGCGACACATTGGGACACTGGTCAGGACCCTGACTCGTGACACACTGGGACACTGGTCAGGACCCCGAATCGCAACACATTGGGACACTGGTCAGGACCCCAAATCGCAACACATTGGGACACTGGTCAGGACCCCGAAATCGCAACACATTGGGACACTGGTCAGGACCCCGAATCGCAACACATTGGGACACTGGTCAGGACCCCGAAATCGCAACACATTGGGACACTGGTCAGGACCCCGAATCGCAACACATTGGGACACTGGTCAGGACCCTGACTCGTGACACACTGGGACACTGGTCAGGACCCTGACTCACGACACTTTGGGACACTGTTCAGCACCCTGACTCGTGACACATTGGGACACTGGTCAGGACCCCGAATCGCAACACATTGGGACACTGATCAGGACCCTGACTCACGACACATTGGGACACTGGTCAGGACCCTGACTCACGACACATTGGGACATTGGTCAGGACCTCGAAGCGCGACATATTGGAAGACTGGTCAGGACCCTGACTCGTGACACATTGGGATACTGGTCAGGACCCTGAATCGCGACACATTGGGACACTGATGACATTATTCTACCTGGTGACATGAGTACGTCTTCATTGTACAATGTCACTACTGGTATTTATGAACAACAGCAGAACTGATATCTTTCTGACTTAACAGTGTTACTTGTAATGCATTAAAAGTGATGAGAGTTAAGTAATCAGATTACTTTTTTCAAGTAACTAGTAAAGTTACACATTACTTTTCAATTCAGAACAAAATACCCAAGTTACTTTTTAAATAAGTAATGAGTAAGTTGTGTGTGAACATGATGATTATTTTAGTTCTAAATACATGCATGAACATGCATTTACTCATCTCACTTTAACAAAAACAGATTCAGTATTCCTTAATGGGAATTGGGACACTGTTCTTATTGTAAGATGAATCAATGCTGTAGAAGTATTTTGCATGCTTAGTTCATGTTAACTAAGGTAGATTACTAACGTTAACCAACTCTTATTGTAAAGTGTTACCCTTAAATGTTACTAAGTAATTAGTTACTTTTTAAGGAGAAATGTATTATTATAATGCATCCTTTTAAAGTTAATTTTATGATATACTTGGCTTGTTAACATTTCTGCAAGGATTCGGCGATTGAGACAACACTTAAAGGGTTGTTCACCCAAAAATTGCTCCTCATTTATTCACCCTGCCTTGTATGAGTTTCTTTCATCTGTTGAACACAAAAGAAGATGTTTTGAAGAATGTTGGTAATCGAACAGTTGATGGACCGCGCAGACCTCCATTATAGGAGAAATAAGTCAATGGAGTCCAACAACTGTTTGATTACCAACATTCTTCATAGTATCTTCTTTTGAAAAAGAAACTCATACAGGTTTGGAACAACATGAGGGTGAATAAATGTTCATTTTTGGGTGAACTATACCTTTAAAATGGCCAACTCCCTGATTACTGACCCAGCGAGCTGATTGAGACGCACCCATGAGTTTCTTCAAATTACCATGAAATGATTTTCTTCAGAATCAAGCAAAATTTCCCCAAAATTCACATTATCATAATGCAAAAAAAAAAAACCCAATCCCATTCTCATTACTGTAATCCAAAAGATAATTACAGTACCATTGTTAATGAAATCATCTTGTCTGTTAACTACTGGATTTGAATAAGAAAACAATATTTTAATTTTAAAGATAATACCACAATGCAAATAATAATATTAATAATAAAATTATGGTGAACACAGGTAAATTGTAAGCCAAAATGCCCAATTATCCCGAATTAACCCTAATTGAGCTGACTACATTTTCTTCAAGCAAAATATAATTTATTTTACTTATGATTTTAGAATAATATATAACCTGGCCATTTTTTTCCTTTTTCTTTTTTTGATGAACAGGTTTTGTGTTTGTGTGTTGTTTTTTGGTTCTAGTATCAAAGTGGTCCACGTCCATCTGTAGGGCTACAGCGCTATGGTGTTTTCAGGACACAGTACCCCCCCCCCCCCCCACACACACACACACCCCTCTTCTCTGCAGAGTGTTTCTCTTTCCATCTCAGGTTGTCACGTCCCCCACCCCCTTCCCCCCTCCCCCCTTCTTCTTCTTCATCATGTGTGCTAGCAAGGTGACAGGAGACCGCTGCTCCACACAACCAAAGCCAGCCAGCCAACCGAGCAGACACAAATATATTCAGAGCATTTAGTACCCTGGATTAATCGAATTATAATTTAATCATCTGATCAAACAGCAATTAGCATAATCACTTGTGGGGAACAGCTGATAGAGGAGAGAGAGCAACACATAATAAACCTCAGGCAACTGCCGCTCTAATGAGACATTTAACTGCTAAAACACACATCAGAAAGCAACATCTTCATGCGTTCTGGAGCTGAGACAGTTGTTATGAGCTGAAGGACAGTAATGCGTTTCAAACGCAGACATTTAATAGGGAAAAAAATGCATTACATTTTATATATATATATATATATATATATATATATATATATATATATATAAGCGGTCTATATATGTGCAAACTGAGAACACAATTATTATGCGACATTTGTAATGCAAAAAACTGTCATAAAATCCACTCTTAGAAAAAAATGATTCATTGGGGTTCTATATATGAGGCATAGGGTTCTTTACTCAACTCCAAAAGAACCTTTTATGCTAAAAAATGTTCTATAATGACAAGAAAGAACCCTTTTGGCACAAAGGTTCTTTACTGTAAAAAAAAATATTGTTGGTTTAACTTAAAAATGAAGGAACTTAAAATGTTAAGTTCACTGAAATGGAAAAATTGAGTTAATACAATGAAGGAGATGTAATCAGCAGAAACTCAAAAATATTATGTTACCTGAACTACAGAAATTATTTAAGTTGATTAGATAAAAGAAAAAATGTTGTGATTACAAATCCTGAAAATATATTTACGGTGTTTATAGGCTACTTTTACATTATTCTGCAACATTTTGTAGTTGAAATTTATTAAACTGTTGTAGCAACTTAATATCACACTGATTTTTGGAGGAGACAACCTGAAATGGCACTCTTCGTGTGATATTGATTAACTACATAAAATGATAGAAATATATACATTTTCTAACCCCCATATCTTGAATTTTGTGATCATTCACATGCATTCATAAATACATTTTAGGGTCTTGATGTTTGTCAATAATATGAAATATATAATCCGGAAAGGACAAAACTAACGATAATGAATTAACCCAAAAGGTTTCCTGGTTCTTATTATTGAGCTCTTAAAAAGGGTTCTGTTTAGAACCTTTTAGGGGTTCCAAATATGTAGCGCTGATAGAACCTTTTCTTCTAAGAGTGTACATTTAACAAAATGATTTACACTTTGTGATTTTACAGCATTTACAGTCATGGTTATGATGGTCAAATATTGGACATGGGAATATGAAAGCCATATTGATCCTGAATACTGATACCGCAACAAAGACCTTCTGCATTTGGTTGATGGAAATGCAGTGAAGAAGATATACATGAATAATGTCGAAATGAATAAGAACAAAACGCATGACCACATCACGGCTCCACAAACATGGCAGACATCTGGCGAAAGTGGCAGTGCTCTGAAAGGGGGCAGCTAAAAATACCGAGCACCAACTCGGCCTTACATCTTACAGTCTATGCCATGTTTAAAAATATATCACGATGTTGAGAAAGCAAGCTCTGGTCATTTGTCACCCTGTCACTTTCTCCCACCTAGGTCAGAGATGCCTCAGCCTACATTCCTCTCTCTGCCTCTCTTTTTAGAAATAACAAGACAGCGGTGGGGGGGAGCACATGAACGCTGAGATGCAGAGATACAAGTCATGGGATGCTGTCTTACTGAAGGCCTTGATGACAGACACGTTCATTTGGTTTGATGGATACTTGCTTGATGTCATTTGCACATATCGTAAAGACAAAGCAATGCATAAAACAATAAATAAGGAGGTTTTTCTTTCTTTTTTTTTTTTACAGAGTCCTCGTCCATACTTATTTTATCAATTTTTTCTAATTTGACATAATAACCCTATCTATATATGAAGAGTTCAGATGCAAAAGCCTCTAAATGCCATTTGAAATTTTCTTCTTTAATGATAATTTTTATCAAACTAATTTTATTATATAATTTTTATTAGATAATTTTTATCAGTTCAGTAATTTCACTTAAATGGCAATGATAATTACCTATTAATTGTTATTTAAGTGAAATTACTGAACTTAAATATACAAGTTTGATAAAAAAATCATCATTAAAGAAGAAAATTTCAAATGGCATTTAGAGGCTTTTGCATCTGAACTCTTCATATATACCTTATATAACCTTATATAACCTTATATATATATATATATATATATATATATATATATATATATACTTATGTAACCTTATACAGCCCTATATATATATATATATATATATATAAAAATACACACACATGCATGTATATATTTAAGAAAATGTGTTATTCATGTATAAAATATTTATATTTATATAATATAGATTATGTATTATATATATATATATATATATATATATATATATATACATATATATATATATACAGAATTTAAGCTCAAATAATTATTAAATATATACATGCATGCATAGGTATTTATATATACAAAATAATTATATACAGCACACACAAATATATTATGTAAAGACAGACTTTTATTTTGGATGCGATTAATCGCAATTAATTTTTGCACAGCCCTAATATATATATATATATATATATATATATATATATATATATATATAACCTTTATAACCCTATGTATATACACACATTTCTAGAGTCTCAGACATAAGAAAGCCTCTTGGAGTGTGTTTTGAGAGTGTATAGTTTCTATAAAATATAACTAGCTCAAATAGAGAAATTATGATTATAGAACATTAAATTAATGATTTTTTTTTTTTCACGGTCAAGGCAAGTAACACATTTACTTACTTTCCTATCAAAAAATGAGTAGGTTTTCTTTCATTTTTACATCTCATTTTAAGTCCTCATCCATTACTTATTTTGTCACTTTTTTAAGTACTATCCAATGTGATATAACCCTATATTGTTTATATCTATCTATATATATATATATATATATATAATTAAAAAAAATGTATATACATTTCTAGAGTCTCAGAAATAAGCAAGACTCTTGGAGTGTGTTTTAAAAGTGTGGTTTCTATTAAATATAACAAGCTCATATAGAAAAATAATAATTATTAAAAAAAGTTTTCACGTTAAAAGCAAGAGACACATTTCCTTTCTTTCCTCTCTCCGAGTGTTAATACGAAGGATGAGAAACCTCTTTTTAGGAGCTACATTTAAATGTGATAAATTACGAATTAAATAGAAATAAGATTTGTTGAAGATGGTTCCCTTAAATGTGCATGCTTTTGAAACAAAATATAGTCCCAGCAATTAATCCAGCACCAACAAAAAATCCCAATAAACTTAAATAATCAATTCACGAGTAAATTTACAGTATAAAATTCATACCTAATGAATAAAACTTGCATCACGATGTGACAGGACAACTGTTTCCCCACGTTGTCCTCAAAACGACCTCTAAACATGTCCGTCCTCTAACAGTCTTTCTCAGTCAACAAATCAGCTCATTTCATCACTAATATGCTTTTTGGCATCTCGTGGTTGAATTGCACTGATATCAACAACACTTTACATTACAGTCATTCATGCATCCTTAAGTGATAAGGATACAGTCCTTAAGTATAAGCACATAAAAAACACTGTAATCTAATATTATCCAAAAACAAACAGTGAAATCAGTGGGATCTTGATGAAAAGATCCTGTTATGCCACATGTGGCAAACAGCTAAACTGCTGTAAAAAAAATGACACTGTGAATTGCAACATAAATATGTACTTGAGGATTGGGGGGGGGGGGGGGGGGTTGTTGAGGATGCGAACTCCAAATCTTTAAATAGGTAATGGAGGATTGCAGGGCGCAGGTCTTACAGGACTATCTCACAAACCGGAACAGATGGGCCTCTAATCAGCAAACTGCCTTAATTGCCCCCAATAGATTAACAGTTGCACACAGCCAAATTTAGTCAAATCACTCCTCGCACTTCTCCTTACTCTTGAAGGAATCCCGGCTAAACCTGAAATGAAGTCATTATTCTGGATCATATCGTTCTGATTGCTCGGTGTGATTCAGTTAGCGCGAGGACTGAATAATCCCCAATAACAACGGCATGTTTTTGCGTGGGATTTAGCCGGCTGAGATTATAATCCTCTGCGAGACTTGCATGTGTTTTTGTGGACAACAAGTGACGGATTATCGTTTCAGAGTAACAGATCCGAGGCAGTTACATTCCTCATCCCGAGTCCCTTATTGCTTTAAATCGAGGTGATAAAACAATTTTTAAGGTGTCATTGTTACTGTTACTGTAAGTACGGAGTAATATTCAGCAACTACATGTATAAAAAATGCTGGGTTGTTTCAACCCAAATTTGGATAAAATATGGAGAAACCCAAATGTTGGGTTAAAAATGCAATTTAAAAAAAAATTGAATGTGAAAGTTGTAGGGCTGTCAAGCGATTAATCGCGATTAAACGCATTCAAAATAAAAGTTTGTGTTGACATAATATATGTGGGTGCACTGTGTATAATTATTTTGTCTATATATATATATATAAATACAAACACATGCGTGTATATTTAAGAAAAAAATATTATATATATATATAAAATATATAATATAAATTATATATAAATCTATACATGAAAATATTTCTTAAATATATACAAGCATGTGTGTGTATATATATATATATATATATATATATATATATGAAGAGTTCAGATGCAAAATCCTCTAAATGCCATTTGAAATTGTCTTCTAGAATGATCATTTTTATCAAGCTTGTATATTTAAGTTCAGTGATTTCACTTAAATGGCAATTAATAGGTAATCTTCATTGCCATTTAAGTGAAATTACTGAACTTAAATATACAAGCTTGATAAAAATGATCATTCTAGAAGACAATTTCAAATGGCACTTGGAGGCTTTTGCATCTGAACACTTCATATATATACTAATTATACAGACAGCCCTAGAAAGTTGAAGTTGGGTTAAAATTTGAAATTACATTTTTAACCCAACATTTGGGTTTGTCCATATTTTACCCAATTTTGAGTACAAACAACCCAGCATTGGGGTAGGATTAGGATCTGGTTGAGGGTTAGTTGTTAAATACATGTTTTCATGATTTGTAATCACACACTGGGTAATAACAATGCTGGGTTGTTTTAACCCAACTTTGGGTCAAACCCAAATGTTGGGTTAAAAATCTAATTAAAAAATGTAACCCAATGGCTAGGTTTGTCCATATTTGACCCAAAGTTGGGTTAAAACAACACTGTAAAAAAATATTTTCAAGATTTGTTATCACAACATTTTCTCTTTTGTCAAATCAACTTAATTTATTTAGTTCAGATAACTTATTATTTTGAGTTTCTGATTATTACATCAATCTTTTTCATTGTATTAACTCACTTTTTCCATTTTAATCAACTTAAAATGTTAAGGCAACCAGGTTACTTAATTTTTTAAGTTAAACCAACAATATTTTTTACAGTGCATTTTTTTCTCTTTTGTCAAATCAACTTCAATAATTTATGTGGTTCAGATAACATCAGATTTTGAGTTTCTGATGATTCTGGAACTCAATTTTTCCATTTCAATGAACTTAAAAATTGTAAGGCAACCAGGTTACTTCATTTTTTAAGTTAAACCAACAATTTTTTACAGTATATGCACAACATGGCTGTCATGCACATGCAACAGTTTTAAATGTTCAATTTTTCAATCAAGAATTTTTTGATTTGATAATCTTTGATGAAAACATGTTTGATGAAAACATCTTGTTACCTAAACGGTAACAAGATGCCTATTCAACCGATGCTCTTTTATTGTGCGTCAGGGGTCATTCATTCAAACACACACACACACACACACACAAAACGGCCTTATTTGATGCGTGACTATGGCTCTAATAATAGAGGTTTCCATAGTGACAGGCCAAGCAGCATGTGATAAACCTTCTAGACTAGAGGCTCGAATGTTCTAGAATACAGTTGCTTTCTGAGATGAGAAAGTGGCCGCTTACTGTATAACGGGAAGGTTGTGTTCATCATTCTCAGAACCATAGAAAAAGGGGCACAGACTACGCTAGTTATAATCATAACTTTTCCCCAATTAACAAATTAGCATGTTAAGATGTCAACAGCTAACTTAAAAACCCCTGCAGGTTTTATAGGAATACAGAGAAATAGCCAAAACACACAGAAAAGCTACAGAAGGCGTCGGGCGATGGTGACGGATGAGTTCCTACTGCTCTTTTATGAGTTTCAGCTGAGGCAGGGTGGCGCAATTTCAATTCAAAGTTATTACAAAATGCATCTCAATATTTTTTTTTTTTATATATAATTTCATAATTCGCCCCGAGTGAGAAAAGCCTCGGCGTTTGGAGCTCAAACAGCAAGAGTGCAGGGTGCATTTATCTCCCTCCTCTGAAGAAGGGGATTATTCTGTTGTTTTCTTTCGTAACATCCTCACCGCCTCAAAATGACTGCCATTCAAAGCTTCACATTGAGGACTCACTCCAGCGTTTTGCCAATAGCCTTTTTTTTTTTTTGTTGTTGTTGTTGGTCCAAGCATGGGTCTCGGTTTTTCCGCCTCGTGCAGTAACCTTCCCTCGACAATGTCTGTCTGTCTGCAATTTTTCGAGAAGATAAGTGTATTTTCTCGTCTCGCTTGATTCTGTTTTTCCCTCCATGGCTCCCTCCTTACGTACACACCCTTCCATGTTTGCACCTACTGACCATCTCGCCAGTTTTGCTGGCGAATCACACCTTTTTACACCGCTGTGAAGATGCAGGACTGAGAACAGGTGAAATAAGGCATAATCGGTCTTTTAAAACATAAAGATGGCTTTAAATTTATAGCTGCACACACACACATCCACGCAGGCGCAGTCCCTTAAGTACACACACACACACACTTATCAAGGCGTTGTGTAGTATTTTTCATCCACTTCCCTGCATTTGTCTTAAGGACTATTTTTTTTTTTTAATCACTGATTAATTTGTGTTTGCTTCGTATTAAAATCTCATTTTAGATATGCAAATCCAAATGAGCATCGAGCTAAACACATCTTTTTTTTAAAGACTTCAAATTTGGCATTTAAGAAATTTTGCAAAAACAGACAGGCCTGCATAATTTGTGTTTTATTCGTGTTTAGTTTCAATTTAATCATATTTAATTTTCTCTACTGTGAAGCTCAAGTGTACAGCAGGGGTGTATTACAAAAATAACTGAATGCAATAACTTCATTTGACGTGCCCGGATGAAATATTGAAATATTCACGGGGTTAATTGTGCGCCGTCAAAGGATTGTGATCATACAATAAACCAATTAAATAGGCTACTATTCATCGGTTTCGTTATAATCATCGTAAATAAACAAAGCCTTTATAAATTAAACGATATATTGCAGCCAATAATTAAATTAAATTTGAGTTGGTTGATTTAAAACAGTTGTACGGGTGGGGAAGGGCGCAGCACACATAACCAATTTAAAATACGTAAGTCATTATAGATAGAAAAAAAGGGGGGGGGGGCACCTTTAAAAAACGATATGCAACACTGAAAATCGAAAGCACATGGATGAGTAGCTTCTACAACACTCCGTGTGATAAACAAGAGGTCACGTTCATTAACATCTTCCCATGCGTAAAACAACCGACAAGAAACCTGTGCAATACCTGCCGGTGGCCCCTGTGTGTGTGTGTGTGTGTGTGCCTTATATGAGGCTTTTTGCAGTACGCAGTGCTTATAGTGCTGGCATCATCAAGGCCATAATGTGACTAATGTAAGGTGTTTTTTTTTTTTCCACCCATAAATGACTAGAGGAGGGGAACTCTCCCAGCCTATAGGTGACCCCCATGACACCATTAAAATTCTTGAAATGAATTTGCATACAGTACACCCTTTCCTGAATGTCCTGATGAGGGTAAATTAAGTTTGAAATTATGAAGAAGGGGAAAAAAATGAAGACTAACCATTCAGGATGCTCTGGAGAAAGAGAAATGCCAATATCCACATGCCCCGCTGCGTTCAATCCCCAAGCTAGATTTTCCTCTTTTCACTCCGCACACTTTGTCCACAGCTTTTTTCCTGATCCCCCACTCAGAATGCCAACAGTCAGGTTAAAACAAAAGCCAGTCCAGGTTTCCTGTGCCAACGACTTGATAGGATCTCCACCGTGCGTATTATGTGCGCGCTTTTGCGCCCGGTCGTTGCGCATGAAGGATGTGCGGATGTTCTATAGTGTGATTGTCTTGGTTAAAGCTCGGATGCTCTCCGGATGCTGCTGTGCTTCGGGGGGGTTGGGGGGGTGGGGGGGTGATGCTGGATGCTGGATGCAGGTGCGATGCTGATTCAGGAGCGCCTTTCAACGGAGCAGATGGTGATGCGGGAGGAGAAAGAAAACTTTCAAAGCAAATGCAACGGTGCCGTTCGAGCGTGTCATTTAAACCAAGGGGAACCAAATATTGTTGAAAAAAGGGGAAGAAAAGGAACTAAACAGGGGAGTATAAACCATAGATGTTTGATCAGAAATGGGAATGGAAAGAAAGTCCGGAAAAGCTGAAGCGGCAGGAACAAAGGTGAGATCCCAGAGTCAGACCATCTTCTTGAGCACCTCTCGCCGTCCAGCAGGCTGCAAGCAGGCGCATCTTCCTCCTGCGTGGCGCTTTAATCGCATTGGTTCGTGTGCTGCTAACCCTCTCTGCCTCAGAGCATTAGAGAATAACCCTCTCTCTCTTTCTCTCTCTCTCCCCTGCCTCCACAGCCTGGCTCACTGCTCACTGCCTTAAAGGAGCCGAGACACTCCTCTGAAGGCTGAAGGATGAGGAGGACACACCTATTTCAGGTGCGCACTTACTATGAACGCGGGAAAAATTCCCGCGCGCTTTCTTAGCTCGCGAGTCTTAGTTATCAACGTGCCAAAGATTCCTAGGTCTGTTCAAATTTGAACTTTTTTAAACCACACTGTACTTTTGTCGTGTTGACGTCAATGTATGTAAGATTTAACATCTAGCATTCTTTAAAGTTCACTGAAGATTTAAAATTATATCTTTTACTTCTGGAAAACATAGATAACTTACCTTTTTCCTCAGGCCTGTATGCATGTTCTGCCCAATAAAATGAAAATACTAGCTTGTAATGCTGCAGGCTAGTATTAGTAAATGACAAATATTGATTCACGTGCAATGTTGTTTGAAAGACTTATTTAGCCGTTGTGCCATATTACTACCCAGCAAACATTGGTCCGACGGAAACGTCGTGTCCCTGGCCAAAAACATCGTCATAAATCGTTTAAAAATATGTGATATAACAATATCCTAAAAATACGTTTGTACATAATATTTGTATATAATTGTTTGTATATAATTGTTATGCTCGTGCCACATTATTACTGATAACAGTTTTTGTTCTTAACAATTAATTTAGTCGAATTGTTGTCCTTGACCTAGCCTGTAGGCCTACGATTTTATGTTTATGCTCAGTTTTTTTTTTTTTTTTTTTTTTTGTGGCAAAATAGAAGAGTATTTTACAAATACCAAAGCCTATACATTAAAACATAATACTGTAAAGAAACTCACCTCACTTTAAGCCATACAAAAGAAACAAGACTCCCTTTATAAATAAATTCAAATAAATTTAGAATTTTGGAAAGAAATAAAGTATTTTAGGGGAAAAAAAGAAAATGTGAATCTTGTTAATCTGTACATGATCAGTTTTTCATGGCAGACTGATAAAAAAAAGTATGGACCATTGGCACTATACAACAATTTAAGTACAGTAGCCTATACCGTGTGGCCCACAACACCACCTCACCTCTGCATCCTTCTATTAGCATCAAATCTCTGTGACAGTCTCGTGAGATCCCAATTATGTAAGCTCAACTGTCTGGAAAACGTTCTTCTGGTGTGTTTAAAACCCATTTTGTTGACTTTACCTGTTTATTTTCATTTTCACCATTTAATCGTGTTGATACATAAAGAAATATGCATTGCATGCTCAGCTAGCATTAACATAAACTGTCCTGTTTTATGGTCATGTATGCGTGTTGGGGTAGATCATGTTAGAGCATTTCAATGTGCCAATTATTTAAACATGTCCCAGACACTACATTCATGTCTGGATGGTATTTTTTGATGTGGTCTGTGGCTATATATTGAGAATAGGGCGGGACCAAGTACTGAACCCTGGGGCACCCCCTTTACATGCATTTAGACACCCCTCCTATACTGTTCTTTTGTCTTGTCCTTCTTCACCCAACTCTTTAAACCCAAACCGAACCCTGATCAATAATTTTTTTATGCTTATTTACTCAATGAAGATTACAACGTCACTCCACAAGTACATTTGTTTATCATATTCACTTCAGAAATACTGTAACAAAATAAACCATAAACATTGTAATACGATTCCTCTTCTGCAATTCTGTCATTTAGATTCAACCAGAAAAGAATTTCTCCCACTCTGTAGATTATACAGGAACAGTTGCTTTAATGTACTTGTATGACAATGACAGCTGAATCACGTGCAGTGTGAAACTCAATACACCAGTCCTCTCTCAGGAGCACCCTGTGTGAACCACTGACTGCTATTGTCATGTCATAAATCAGGGTAACTTGTACCTTCAATATACATGAAGGTAACATTCAATCACAATAAAAGCAAAGACGAGTGCAACAAGTGCAAATTGTGATAGATGCAAAATAGCAGGACTTTCTGTCCTAGTAGTGTAAATAGTAGTTAGATTATATACTTAATACTGTAAATCAGTGTTTCCCAAGGTACACCATTTTGTATGTCTACATCATGTGACATATCTATTTCTGGTCTTGGAGTCTCTACTAACGAGCTGATGAGATGAATTAGGTGTGTTTGATTAGGAAGATGTGTAGTGTCGGTGTGCCTCCACGAACATGGTTGGGAAAAATAGTGGCAGATAGTATTTGCACCCCAGTACAGTATGCAATAATAACAGCGTGAGCAATCCCGGGGTGGGGCTTGGAAGGGGGCGACTGACTGCTTCTGTAACTGTGCCACTTACTTTTTAAAGTCATACATAAATGCCTCATTTAAACCTTACTGATCCTTATCCCGAAAGCCCACAGTCATACTCCTACCCTTAACCCTATTGAACCTGCTGATCACTAAGGTCCAGAAAAGGAGCCAAGTCGATCCGTCAGATCAACACATGGACACCACATCTGGTTTTAATTGCATGCCTATTAAATATATTTTTATCCATTTTTACTTAAAATATGAAAAGAATAGAAAAGGGATCAAACTCAGGTTGCTTGCATCAAAAGCTGAATCCACTTTCCTTACTGTCCATGCCGCTGCTCCTGTTACTACTGGGTTTCTTCCGTAATTTTATCTAGTTCAACCAGACGGGTGGGTGGAATTAGTGTAAATAGCATTTTCCATCAAATCACATCTGATAACTTAGTAAATCAGATATTTACTTGTTTTTTTAATCTAATACAACTTTGATTTAAAAGAAAAAAAATTGCCATTGATGGATTTTTAAATTATCTTTTACATGTTAAAGCTAACCAAGGGATGATGGAAGATATTTGGCCAACTTATTCATGTTCTACACTTGGTCAGTATGACATTGACCAGATACATATAAAGGGTTATTATACCCACTTGGTATCGAGAACCCCAAAATATGACACTTGTTTTTAGTGGAACACATTTAAGGAACTTCTTAAAGTCACACATGTTAATATAATTCGTATGTGGAATGATTGCATACAGATTTGGCTGTCCATGATAACTTGTATCACGACTGGCAGGATTAGATTAACCAACTCCTCCCAAACCTTTGTTTATAACTCCACTTATAATTAATATAAAAACGTAGAGCATATTATGTGCTAATTTCTTACTCAAAACACAGTTTGTGTCGTGACCTATTTTAGTTGTAAAAATTCAGTGAATCCAGATACCTATTCACTCAAACTGCAACATGACATCATGACTTTTGCGTAAACATATACGCCACTTTCGGGTCAGGTGGCGTGTTATCTCTACGCATTTTGAGCTATCCACGTGTATCCGCGTGTATGCGTATATGTCTACGCCATTAACGTCCGCGTCATTCCGCGTGTCCGTACACGCCGTCAAATCTCCAGTCATAAATGCCATTAACCCCAGTGACGGTTAAGTTTAGGGATGGGGTTGAGGTAAGTCATATCTTTTTTCTACCTAGGATGGTAAGGGAACAGTCATAAATGCCATTAACCCCAGTGACGGTTAGGTTTAGGGTTGAGGTAAGTCATATATTTATATAACGTTAAGTCAACGGCGTTCATAAACACGCTGAAAGGCGATTATGCGTCTTGATAGCACGCCAAAAATGGAAATAGAAATTGCCGTGTCATACACACGCTACTTCATGAGATCAGTCTGCAAACTGATATAATCTGAATCAAATTGTGTCCATATTTCAAATTCCCTGTTCGACCATCAATCAAATCAAATCAATGTCTGACCAAATATTTAAACCATTAATAGTTGTCTGACTTCTTTTTCAGGTTTTGGTGTTATGTAGGCTACTTTCACACTCATCACAGTGTTCCACTCCTGTCATAATGAGCCATTTCAATAAACACATACGCAAGTTGACAGACAGTAAGTCCAGTCCTGGTGAGAGTGGCCCCTTTGTTTTGACAACTCCACTGAGGTCTAGTGTTCCCTTACAACCAAACACACACCGGTCTATCGGCGGCCAAATGTCAGCCCGCTGACTTCCAGACATCCTACAGAGGATCAGGTTTACCTTTCACTATGTTGCCCATTAGCCAGGAATAGATCCGTCTAGAGCTACGCCATATGATCTCTTTTGTTACCTTAAACAATAGTGGCGATAAAGACATGAGGTGCGTGTTGAGAACTAAATATAACAACAAGTAAAGTTATCCACTGGCTATGCTGTCACTAATGCGCCATTTTCAAATACATGCTCATGAGAGCCCTTGTATCATTCCCAATTTGTATGCAGTTCATGCAACACAAAAGTAGAATTAGAATGGATAATGATTTACTGAAGTGTGTAACAGACACCTTTCATGCGAGTTGTGTCAGAGGCATGTTGCTACATTACGGATGCTAAACATAAGAGGAGGCTTAAACATCAGTTATAACTTAACTCACAACAAACTGACTGGCAATATCTGGTATGTGCAAACACAATTCAGCCCTCAACTTCCTCCCAAACTAACGGTTTCACTGACACAGTCCTGGACATATATTAGACATATAAAACATTTTTTAACAGCTATCTCTCCTTCAAAAGTTACATGTTTTTGTGTTTCTGGTCTTATCTGGTGACAATATTAAGAAATTGCATGTGATGCGTCTGTATGAATGTAGACTAACAGCTGCTTTTAGAGCAGCTCAAATGAGAGACCGGAACATGTTGGACAGACATTTTCCACATGTAGATGAAATATAGATTGAAAAACAGATTCAAAAACAACTAATGTCATATTTAACTATTTCACATGTGTAGCTATGTATTTAAAAATGTGTTGGTGATTTAAAATCAATGGTCTTGTGAAGACATGTTACTTGATTGGCTCAGGAGACAGCTTTTTCCCCCTGTCCTCTCCCACAGTACAAGAATGGCTCTTTGGGGTTTGACATTTGCAATAGGCATCACTATAAATAATAACAACCTTTACAAAAAAAAGAAGAATGTAAATGTAAGGTAAGGTGGTAGCTAAAGAACACAAAGAAGTCTCAGGAGTAGACAAACAAAAACAGCACGCAGGGGATCAATGGAGTGTTTATAACAGGAACTTGGGAGATTGCATACCACACATGAACAAATGAGAACATACAAGGATTAACTGGGGTTAATCACAGGGCTTAAAATACACAGGTCAAACAAAGGAAACTAGAAGACACACGGGAGAAACTAATCTGTAACTAAGGCAACTAACTAGGGAGAATTCAGGGATAAACTGAAAGGGAATACACGAAACAGAAATACAAGAACAAAATGACCCCTCTTACATAACTCCCCCGTCCTAGAAGGCACTTAGGAACTTAGGCTGAGGCCAACCGGAGGCCCAGAAGTCCACGGCTGAACCAAGACAATGATGGACCAAGGTGGAGCTGGAGGATTGAGGGAGCCCGAGAGATGATAGGCAAAGGCAGAGTCAACGGACTAAGGTGGCCTGAGTTGTAGCCAGGGAATCTGCCTCACATGGCCAAACCGGTGTTAGAGAGGCCTGAAGCGGAGGCCTTGAACCCGGGTCTCTGGCATGAGAGTCAGGCACTCTAACAAGGAGGCTAAAGACTGCAGCCTCTAGCGTCTGTCGCTAGAGCACCTACCGAGATCAGGGGAGTGAGGTTTACTCGTACAGCAACTACTAGCTGGCCTCCGTTACACTCACCCCCTAAACCTCACTCTCATCCGGGTCACGGCACCAATGCAACCCCTCCACCCGTGTCCTACTCGACCCGCTCCAAGCGGGCCTTGAACCCGGGTCTCCGGCATGAGAGTCAGGCACTCTAACAAGGAGGCTAAAGACTGCAGCCTCTAACGTCTGTCGCTAGAGTGCCTACTGAGATCAGGGGAGTGAGGTTTACTCACACAGCAACTACTAGCTGGCCTCCATTACACTCACCCCCCTAAACCTCACTCTCATCCGGGTCACGACACCAATGCAACCCCTCCACCCGTGTCCTACTCGACCCGCTCCGAGCGGGCCTTGAACCCGGGTCTCCGGCATGAGAGTCAGGCACTCTAACAAGGAGGCTAAAGACTGCAGCCTCTAACGTCTGTCGCTAGAGTGCCTACTGAGATCAGGGGAGTGAGGTTTACTCGCACAGCAACTACTAGCTGGCCTCCGTTACACTCACCCCCCTAAACCTCACTCTCATCCGGGTCACGACACCAATGCAACCCCTCCACCCGTGTCCTACTCGACCCGCTCCGAGCGGGCCTTGAACCCGGGTCTCCGGCATGAGAGTCAGGCACTCTAACAAGGAGGCTAAAGACTGCAGCCTCTAACGTCTGTCGCTAGAGTGCCTACTGAGATCAGGGGAGTGAGGTTTACTCGCACAGCAACTACTAGCTGGCCTCCGTTACACTCACCCCCCTAAACCTCACTCTCATCCGGGTCACCGCACCAAGGTAACCCCTCCACCTGTGTCCTACTTTGAACCCGGGTCTCCGGCATGAGAGTCAGGCACTCTAACAAGGAGGTTAAAGACTGCAGCCTCTAACGTCTGTCGCTAGAGCGCCTACTGTGATCAGGGGAGTGAGGTTTACTCGCACAGCAACTACTAGCTGGCCTCTGTTACACGGGTTAGGGATGATTCCGGATAATAATAATGATTCATAATTTAATGCATTTTATTTATAAAGCATTTTCAGCTCTCGCTCTGGGGAGTTGGACTTGATGTTGTCTTTCTTAATGACTCCCACGGTAAAGGAGAAGCTGCACACCCATGAGGTGTAATTGATGAAGTCGATTAGGGGACAGCGGCCCAAGTATCTTAGCCTGACTACGTCAGACTTCCTACTTCTGCTAATTTCATTTCGCTCCTTAAGTCAGTCTAAGATTGCAGCCTATCTTTCAGTTTTCCACCGGTCACCGAACAGAGGGCGGATTGAGGGCCGTGATTTTACCGTGGATGCATAGATTAACTTTGCATAATCTGCAAAAGTCATTTACAGCCATGTTCACTCTGGTATTTCGCTCGCATCATCAAGTGTTTAGCTACATAGACGGTGGGCCGAGGGAAGTGTCTGTATCTGGCCTAAGATGTAATTTATCCCACTTCAGAAGGGAGACTTGAGTGTCTCATCATCCCACCACACGTCATGGTACAGCTCCAAGAACTCCTTTACATACTCCTCCAGTGAGCATCCGTTTGGAAGATTTCATAAAATAAAGTCAAACCGGCTCAAGGTCTTTCAACCTTGGACAGTCATGATTGCTGTCTCAAGGGTTTGGGTCTCACCCACTCTGAGGCAACTTTTATGGATGGCTCTAATCCTCATTGCGAGAACATGACTGTCAAACCTGCGATTGTGATGTTTCTGCCGGGTCAATCCCCACAGGCTTTGTCTTGTACTTTGTGCCCGGTGGAGTTCCCGGATGACTTTGACGGTGCATCACATGATGGCACATATGATTGCTCATCTGGGGCTTCGGATGATGGAGAACTATTGATAGCAGCATCAGATGGTGGGCTTGTGCTTTCCAATGCTGAGGACTTGGCTGGATTCCCACCCTCAGGTCCAGAAGCTTAGTTTGAGTGGCCTCGCTCGCAAGGTGGCCTCTAAAGTGACAACGTCAAGGATTTTGCCCAGCAGTTCTTGACAGTCCAGAAGCAGACAGTGGTGATTAAACACATTCTCCCTTCCTCCACTGCCCCCTACAGGCCGCCGAGGTCATCGTCACCGACGGTGTCCGCCTGTTGCTGCCACATCGGCTCATCTGTAGCCCGAGCCCACGCCCCGGCTGCAGCGTTGAGTTCGTGTCCAGATTATTGTGTAACTGCCGACCTGACTGCTGTCCAGAAGGCCATCATTGACACCCTCAAGTAAGAGGGTAAAGGCCATTACACACTGAGTATGAAATTTTCATATGTGTTTTTTCGTGTTCGTCAGCCTAAAAATTTGTCACGCACAGAAACCTGGCACACTGAGTCCGATGCATATTTATTAAACCTTTGTGGAAAAAAACGCAAAAATACTAAATGGATTCGTCAAGCCCCCTCCAAAACGAGATGCCACATCTCAAGGGGTTTTCCTCTTACCAATAAAGTAAAGTAAAGTAATGTTCAAGCAGTGAGGATGATTTTGTTGTCCTCTCTCTTATTGAAAAGAGAAGAAAGAGAAAATATTCAAATATTCGTCCATCCAATCCTGAAATTGCACCGAGAGGAAGCACCTCCTTATCAAGGAGTTGCGAATTTATCGCGAGCGATTCAAAATTTACCTGAATGTCAGTGGAACAGTTTAATGCTTTGCTTGCGATTCTGGAGCCACATTTTAAAAACAAGACCACCAATTTCCGTGAACCAATCGATTCTGAACAGAGACTGTCAGTATGTCTAAGGTATGGACATTTTTGAACAAATAGGCTGTTCCTAGAGTGCTGTATTAAGGCACCTCAGTGGGAAGTCTGTGGGAAGGAAAAAGTGTGTCAAAAAACGCTGCACAACGAGAAGAGCCTCTCTCTCTTGAGCCTCTCTCGACCCTGAGGAAGATTGTGGAGAAGGACCGATTCCAGACCTTGGGGGACCTGTGGAAGCAGTGGAATGAGTCTGGAGTAGAAACATCCAGAGCCACCGTGCACAGGCATGTACAGGAAATGGGCTACAGGTGCCGTATTCCCCAGGTCAAGCCACTTTTGGACCAGAAACAGCGGCAGAAGCACCTGACCTGGGCTACTGAGAAGCAGCACTGGACTGTTGCTCAGTGGTTTGGAAATCAAGATGCCAGAGTCAGGAGGAAGACTGGGGAGAAGGAAATGCCAAAATGCCTGAAGTCCAGTGTCAAGTACCCACAGTCAGTGATGGTCTGGGGTGCTGGTGTTGGTCCACTGTGTTTTATCAAGGGCAGGGTCAATGCAGCTAGCTATCAGGAGATTTTGGAGCGCTTCATGCTTCCATCTGCTGAAAAGCTTTATGGAAATGAAGATTTCATTTTTCAGCACGACCTGGCACCTGCTCAAAGTGCCAAAACCACTGGTAAATGGTTTACTGACCATGGTATTACTGTGCTCAATTGGCCTGCCAACTCTCCTGACCTGAACCCCATAGAGAATCTGTGGGATATTGTGAAGAGAAAGTTGAGAGACGCAAGACCCAACACTCTGGATGAGCTTAAGGCCGCTATCGAAGCATCCTGGGCCTCCATAACACCTCAGCAGTGCCACAGGCTGATTGCCTCCATACCACGCCGCATTGAAGCAGTCATTTCTGCAAAAGGATTCCCGGCCAAGTATTGAGTGCATAACTGAACATAATTATTTGAAGGTTGACTTTTTTGTATTAAAAACACTTCTTTTATTGGTCAGATGAAATATGCTAATTTTTTTAGATAGGAATTTTGGGTTTTCAAGAGCTGTATGCCAAAATCATCAGTATTAAAACAATAAAAGACCTGAAATATTTCAGTTGGTGTGCAATGAAAGTTTGATTTTTATCATTACATTATGGAAAATAATGAACTTTATCACAATATGCTAGTTTTTTTAGAAGGACCTGTATATGAACTAAATAAAAAAAAAAAAAAAAAAACTTTTTTACCTCAAAAATTAAACCTCAGCTGGACTGTGATGTTTTTTTCTTTTGAAAGCAAACTTTGTTGCATTATTTCCCTGTTATTTCTGTAGTGCATTTTGGGGTGAACTATCCCTTTAAGTCTTGCAGACGTGCTGTCTCTATCAGAGCAGAGTTTGTGCTTGTAGGAGAGAGATGACCTTTGGGACAAGGGCAGATTGACTGAGCCTGACAGGACGGAGACAGTCTGTAACATTATTGAGCTAAAAGTCAGCTCAAAGTCTACTGTGATAAGATCATTTAATTGAGAAGGGTCTCTAAAATCTGACTTTGTCCTTTCATGAATAGGGAATAGGCATTTCATTAGAATAATTGGGAATATTGTTGTCAGTTAAAGGTGAAGTGTGTAATTTCTTCGCCACTAGAGGCACCAAACAGAATTGCAAAAATATCATATTTTGTTACATTTTCATAAGAAAAGGTGAACATGTACAATGCTAGGATGGTATTTGCTAGGATGTGCCAAGGTGTGTTATGGCAAAATAATGTTCGTGCACCCCCCAGACCCAACCCAACCCACATGTTTAGTATATTAATAGCCATTTGATGTGAGCTACCATTCACAACCAGAATTGTATGTCTTCAACCAGAAGTTATGCATATTATAATGAGTTATGCTACTTATAATAACTGTATAATAGTGATGCTTGCCATAGCAAACTAATGATAGTTTCCAAACAATTTTCTTGAACACTCATAATGCAGAATGTCCAGGTTGCATTCACTTTAAAATATTCATGTGTCATGTTCTTTGAATATGCAGTCGTGAACGAGATTTGATGTGTACCGCAAAGGGAAATATTTTGCACAAAGTAATTTACATCTTTACAAGAATTGAAAATAGTGCACAAGTCTTATTGATTTTATGTGTGTGTTTTGGTGCTTTAAAGACAGTTACTATGCACTTTTCCCTTGACGTTTGTGACATAAATAGTCTAGACATAAATACACAGGATTGGTTTTCATTTTTGGGTGAACTGTCACTTTAAAGATTAAATTAGTTTGTATTTTTCATAGAATTAACTTTTAAAACCCGAAAATAGTACATAATATAGCACATGGTACAGTGTTATTTTAGTATCATTGAAATGCTTCTGTAGTATTTATTGATATGTCGAATGCATTTGCATTTTTATATTTTCAGTTTTAATTTTAGATAAAGTTGTAGTCATTTTGTTGTTAGTGTCTTTGTAAATGTGTCTGTATAGTTTTTATTTAGATTTTAAATGTAGCTATTTTAGTACATCAAGGCCTGGTTTCACAGACAGGAATTAGATTAAACCCGGATTAGGCCGTAGTTAAATTAAGACATTTAAGTAGCTTTTATAAACGTGTCTTAGAAAAAAAAAGAAAAAAAAAAACATTGCTCGTGTGCATCTTGAGACAAAAACAAGTTAAGACAGCTCAAATATGCATTTTTGTTTGGGACTAGACTTAATCTTTATCAGTGAAACCGGGCACAAGTCAATCCAAATGCAAAATAATTTTATTTTATTTCAGTTAATGTTTATTTAAGCAATGAAACCGATTTACGGTTTTTGATTTAGTTTACTATAATAACCCTGATTTATTTCACGAGTGAGTTTGTTTGCATTACATTTAATTCCTAATTCTATCATCTTACAATATTCTTGAATGCATATCCCTACACGCTGAAGACGTGTGATGAACCAGCCAGTCAGTTTTCGGCTCTCAGCCTCTGTAATGTCTGCTCTTTGCACACACGCCGTCTATTCTTCTCAGGTTCTTCCCTGATGTGACCTGCCAGTAAAACAAGCATCCCACACCCGTGGCAGCGACCACCATCCTCACAGCCTCCCACTGGCCACTCGCTGCGCTGCTGTGTGACACGACAGCCCCACCCTTACACTGCAACCGCTGCTCGCCTGCCATTGGCTGGCCAGAAGGCATGGGGTAGAATATATGTGGCCAACCTTGAAGTATAAACTAGGGCACTGAGAGGGTTAGAATGCTAGAATGAGGGGAGGAGAGAGAGGGAAATGTTGAGGGAGTGGTGGGAAGGCGGGGTTGGGGGGGGGGGGGGGGGACAAGAACAGAACAGGGCTGTGTGCTTTGTGTTTTCCCCAGTTTCAGCACACAGCACACTTTAGCAACATCACAGGGCAATAACCGAATGGCTGTGATATATTATTATACAGATCATCTGCATCTGAGTGCTGTTCATTTATCATCTTGGAAAAATGGAAATTTCAACAAAATATACATATATTCTGAACTGAATTATCTTAAATGTTGTTAGTGTAGCCCTGGGTTAATTACATCAAATGTACAATTAAAGGTGGAATACCTAAGATTTTTGCATTAAAATATCCCAAAATCACAAGGCCAGTGTTATATATTTAGTTATGACGATAACTCACAATATTCCAAATGTTTCAAACAATGTTTAAATCGCGAGAAAATTGAGATTTTAACCAAGGAAACGGGGCGTATGAGCAGGGGTGAGCTGGGAGTCGCCAGTCAATCGCGTCATATCCGCTTACCTCGGTTTCCGCTCGTACTACGTGTAGTCCTGGACAAATGCGGTAGTTGTAGTTGTGCGTTAGCGTCTATCAAGCAACAAACGTCAGCTTGATTCGCGCATTTGTTATGGAATGGAGCACAATTATTCTTTTCATTTATTCTCGGAATGTGAACTGTTGGCTGTAAAGGGGGTCGCACACCGGACGAGAAGCGTCGCGCCACGTTTAGGACAACTCCACAGTATCGAACGCCGGACGCGCACTTTCTCATCAGTGTATGGCCAGCAATATTGTTATGTTTAATGACATGAAATGAAGATAATGTCTGTTCTATGTTATGATTGTACTGTACAATTAAATACAATCGTTGCTGAGTCTGCATTCTGAAAACTTTACCTCAGAGCATCCGTTCACTGAATGAATTGAGAATCTCACCTGAAAAATCTAATAATAACATCAGCAATTGCTACCCTATCTCACGACCAATTCGTACAAATTCGTACGAATGATTCAAAAGTGGCTAATTCGTACTAATTCATACGACCTCACTCGTACAAATTTGTACGATTTGTCTAAACCCACGTGACGGTTATGTTTAGGGGCGGGGTCAGGGGTAGGTCATTCGTACGAATTCATACGAATATGCTAATTCGTAAAATATGTACGAATTAGCTAAATCGTACTAATTCGTACGAGTGAGGTCGTACAAATTGTTACGAATTAGCCACCTCGTAAAATTCGTACGAATTCCCGTGAGATCGGGTTGGCAATTGTCATTCAAGCAGCTGATTTCTGTAAATGACTGCAAAACTAAATGCATATTGCAGCATAGGGCGAAGTCAGGATCCATTAGCAACGAATTGAGACAAAAATTATTAAAATTTTATATAAAACTATGTAAATGGCGCTCTGTGGCGCAGCAGGATTTTGAACACGGTCCTGAGACGTTGCTGGGCGCCGAATGCAGACGCCGAATGGCACCGCCGGTATGTATACACTTATAGATAATAATGTGTTCGAATTTTAAATATGTGGCGCAACGCGGCACTGCAGCTTCTCGTCCGGTGTGCGACCCCCTTAACGTTAATTTTGTGAAACTGTAGCTGTGGTTACTTACACGACATGAAAAGATGTGTCAAATGTACATTAAATTGATTTTTTATTTTTATAAAGTTACCAAGGAGGACCAGCCACGTCAACTCCTTGCAAGAGACCTGCCCCTTCAAACCCTCTCCACCATAGCTTCGTCCAGTGACTCGTACAGTAACTAATTTACTTTTAAACCTGACTTTTCTTGCGGTTATTTCAGTTTAATGAAAAACAAGCATGTCATTAAACGCAACGTTTATAGAAATCGAACTTTACCTCATCCATGACAACTAATTTTCGATTCCCGTCTGACTGATTTATCCACGGTGGAGTTGAAAACAACAGTTCCCATCATTCCGCGTTCCTCCACGTCGTCATCAAGCAAAGCCGTTGTTGTTGTTTTGAATGTAGCGCCCTCTAGCGGCATCTAAATCTTAGGTATTGCAGCTTTAAAATAAGTATATGGGGCTGTGCCATAATCGTAATGCACCTTTTGTGAACATTTTGTGTGCTAAGGTTTGCTTTTTTTAATTATTCACATAATTGCATATAACTCTAATAAATGTAGAGCATTTCAACAGTATTCAGACTTATTTAAAAGCTTGAGTATTTAAAATCTCAATGGTTTGAACTTTTGGAAGTGAGGAATTTAAGTAAAATCATTATAATTATTATCAAATATTACTTTTTTCATTTTATGAAGTGATTGTAATTTATACAACAGAAATATATTTCTGTCTTGATTTTTATAATTAGAGTCAAAACATTGATGATGATGATGATGAGGGGTTTGTCCAACAAAAAAAGTTTGGGAACACCTGGTTTAGTAAAATAATACAAATTACTGTATGCCAAATAAATAAAAAATTGTGAAAGGAATTACTTATGGTTAAATAGTTAATACATTGCAAATCCTGTGTATTACATTTTGATATACAGTATTTTGGTGTATGCCAAGATGGTTCACTCCCATTACAATGAATGGGAGCAACTGCAGTAAATAGTAAAAGGTAAAAGGAAGTCCCGCCTTCTAAATGAAATAGCCAATCGGCAATTGGTAACGTCATCACATTATTGCAAATGCTCCAGTTCTAAATAAGTGCCAGATGATACATCTATGCCGCTGCCAGTAATTGACCAGATCAAGGCATCTTACCCAGACAGCAACATTGTGTCGTCTTTGTTATCTAGTATGCAAAAATGAATATGCTTTTTCTAATCAATAAAATTGTGGCAACAGATTACAAGCAATATTATTTATTAAATTGAAGAAATTAGAATTGAGTAATAGTTAATCAAATTAATATTCTAATTAATTCTAATTTGTACAATTTAATTAATAATATTGCTTGTAATATGTTGCCACAATTTTATTGATTAGATAAAGCATATTATTTTTTTCAGTGTGTGTTGTACACGTTGAACCCAAAAGTACCAGATGTCGCACGGATCTGGGCAGACACCAAGTTGCTGTCTGGGTAGTAACAGGTTCAGGGCTTGACATTAACGCCAACCCGCCAAATGTGTGTGTATTTCCAACGCATTCTCATCCTTTAACGTCATATAGAACCCTATATGCAAAAATGGCGCTATACTACGCACATGGCACCCGTTATCGTTAATATAACACGCGCTGTGAGGGCTAAGTTTAGGTGTGGGGTAGGGTCTGCGTGTCATATTCCAACCCGATCTCACGAGAATTCGTACGAATTTTACGAGGTGGCTAATTCGTAACATTTCGTACGATCTCACTCGTACGAATTTACGATTTTGCTAAATCGTACATATGTTACGAATTAGCCAATTCGTATGAATTCGTGCGAATGACCTACCCCTGACCCCGCCCCTAAACATAACCGTCACGTGGGTTTAGACAAATCGTACGAATTCGTACGAGTGAGGTTGTAGTAAATTAGTAAATTAGCCACTTTTGAATCACTCGTACGAATTCGTACGAATTGGTCGTGAGATAGCGTTGCATATTCACGCTAAAGGATTTATGACGTCTTGGGTTCGCGTGTTATATTAACGATAAAGGGTGCCATGTGCGTAGTATAGCGCCGTTTTTGCATAAAGCGTTCTATATGACGTTAAAGGATGAGAACGGGCTGGTATTTCCAATGCGTTCTCATCCTAGGGCGTCATATAGTGACGCTTTTGAAATTTCGTCTAAATCCAACGCACATGGCACCCTTTAGCGTCAATATAACACACACAGAGCTTTGTTCAGTTATGGATAGGTTTAGTTCTGCGCTAGGTTTAGGGTTAGACCACTAGGAGGCGCCTTCTGCCCCATATATATCTGCGTCTCATATTGACGCTAAAGGGTGCCATGTGCATTGGATGTAGACGAAATGTCAAAAGCGTCAGTATATGATGCCTTGGGATGAGAACGGGCTGGTATTTGTTTCAGGGCTTGAATTTCGGTGGGGATTACGTGTACTGCACATAAATTTAACTCATTCCCGCAGATTTTCTGCTCACACCCAAAGTGCGGCACATAAAGCCTCTCAGCACTAAACTGAGTTATTTTTTGCTGATTATCGCCCTTAAACAGTCAAACACACACAAAATAATATCAAAATGCCCAACATGACGTCATGACTTTTGTGTAAACATACACGCCACTTTCGAGTCAGATGGCGTGTTATCTCTACGCATTTTGAGCTATCAGACTTATGGTCCGTCCACACAACTGCGTTTTCGTTTAAAAACGGAGAATTAAAACGAAAACGAACTCCATCCACACCAGTCTATTATCTGCGTTAAGTCAACGGCGTTCATAAACACGCTGAAAGGCGATTATGCGTCTTGATAGCACGCCAAAAATGGAAATACGAATTGGCGTGGCATACACACGCTACTTCATGAGATCAGTCTGAAATGCCGGTCTTGGCGAGTGTTCACGTAGTCAGTTATGTTTTAAGTGAAAGCAAAAGTTGAGATAGAAAATGCATGTGTAATAGTATAATGGATACGTGTGTTTGGTCTTAAAGTGACAGCAGCCTAATAAACCTGCCAAATTACGAGATACAATATTAATAAAAACATCTATACGTCAGTTTTTTTCCCCATGGTTTCGATTTCAAAATTGTGGCCAGTGAAAATTGTGAACTTTGGGAAACCTCCCAAAAACATTAACATTAAAACATTTTAATGTTAAGCCCAGGACAGGTTGTCAAATGTGCCTCTTCCTCTTAATGTGATTTCACCAATTACAAAATGTCCCCGGATCAACATCTTTGTTGATCCTGGAGTAACATTCCAATCAACCAATCAGATTTGAGGGACAAGTTAACAGTTTATGTCAAGTTTAGGTTTACAACCAGGGTTATGTGCTTCTACATCAGCGTTATTCACTGTCATTTACCTTCCATGATAAGTTATGGGTAGGGTTAGGTTTAGGGGAGTGGATATGGTTAGGAGTATGTTTTTGGACAGGAATGTTGTTCCAGGATCATCAACAGATGAACAGTATATATCGTTTCGTGTTTGACACAATTAGATTAAATGACCAGCTAGTGTGTCATTCTGCTCATGAGCAACTGTAAAACAAATAAAATAATAAATAAATAAAAGATGAGTCCAATAAAGCTTGTGAATTTGACTGCTCAGCTTCACAACTCAATCCAATACCGGGTTGCAGTGTTGCCTAGTAACGATGGCACACAACTGACCTTATCTCGTGCGGTCATAAAAATGTATGAAGTCCCCCCTATTTTCCTTCCTCGGTTCTCTATTCCCCGCTCTCCATGCACAATCACTCGCACGCAGCCAAGGGCAAAGCACACTATGCATTTTCTTATTCCCTACTACAGCACTGCTATCGTGAGTGTGTGTGTGTGTGTGTGTGTGCTTTGCCTGGGAGCTCCCTTGTTTCATTACAGCGTTGTTATCTGAACCAGAACACTGTCTCACAACACACACTGGGTAGGAGAGAAGCAGATCACATGGTTTAAATTTAACACACACACACACACACGTTTCTATATGGGAGAGGGAAATGTCTGAAAGGGAGAGGGCTTATAGAAGAGGCTGTACCTTTATTGGATTGGCCTTGACAGTGATAATTTCGGCAGAATCCATTCAGCCTCCGGGGGGAGGACAGACACCAGCGTTCAATAACACCTGACACTTTTTTCCCATCATCCACCACACTGAGGCTACAATGTAATTCTACTGTGTCTGTTGCAGCATTGCGCCAATTTCGTTGGAATATGATTTTACCTCTAAAGATTGAATAAATGTACAACTCTGAAACTGCAGGCTGCTTTAGGGGACACTGAAGAATATTTATTGATGTTTTCAAAGGCAAGCATCCATATTGCTTTAGCAGATTTGAACAAACCTCCATTTCGAAGAATTGTATGTCAAACATTTGTATGTGCTTAATTAAATTAATATACTAAATTCATTCAATACAGTTCAGAAGCTATGTCCTGTATTCCAGACCTGTAAAAACAATCATTATTGAAGGAAAATGTCATTTTTATGTTTTTTTTTATTTATTTGTGATATAATTATCAATTTAAATATTTTGAATCCAGCAGCCCCCTTGGAGGCCAAATATCACAAAAATAAGCCTCTATTGTGACGATATTCACCAAATGTTTTGAATGAGGCTGATTTCGGACAGTTGAAACTCCTGAACTGATCCACGTTTGGCCGGAAGCTAGTTATTTCAATTTATTAAATTTTAAATATGGATATTCTTCTTACACAAGCACATTGCCTCACTTCAAAAGGCCTTTATTAACCCCCTGGAGCCGTGGGTTGACACTTTTATCATGGATGGACGGACTTTTATGGACATCAAAACAGAAACAGCAATTCACTGCCATTATAAAGCTTGTAAAGCTTTACTCCGATTGTATTCGTCTGAAAGATGGCTTGAGGGTGAGTAAATCATGGGCTAATTTTCATTTTTGCGTGAACTATCCCTTTAAGTGCTTCATCAGATTTGTCAGCAATTACGCTTTCGGCATCAAGCCTGGTGAAATCAAATGTAGGCACACTTTTACCGCTGTAAACGTATGTTTTCCTTGATGTCTCGCCACAGCCAATCATGCTGCATGCTTATTGGCTCACTGACGTTGACGATATTAACCCCTAAGATATCGAAATTTGGTAATGAACAACAAGACAATTTTGAATACTGAAAGACATCGAGGCAATTCGGTCGGTGCCTAAAAAGTATCGAACTCGATACCCCGCTCTACTTCAGTCAACAGAGTGTGTTAAAGGGACCATTGAAATTATGTGTTCTTTCTGTCCTAACTGTGTATTCATACTGGCAGGGGTTAACAGGGCCATGCTAAGCAGAGACACCTAAACCCCTTGGGTCAAACGTCTCATCGTTCAACTGTCCATTTTCCTCGTCCTCCATCTTCTTCAAGGGTAAATCGTGTCAAGTCATGTTAAATTGAGTCAGGTCAAGATTCAAAGCGATTTTACACAGTGTCATCCACGGCGCATCTGTGTCGCAGATTTGACTGCACGGTGAACGCAGCCAAAAGTGGATTGAACTTTTAATGGTGATTAGGCCTTTTCTCCTCTATGTCCTCTAGTTCCTTTTCAAAGGAGCCGGTGATCAACACACCTCGCGGTCATATCACAGAAGGTGTTTGTGATGCCGAGTGCAGGACGGCTCCGGCCCCAGGGGGCACCGTGAGGCAGCGAGGGTGGCAGCAAGACTTCACCACTCGACCTCCCGCTGTCCTGGGAACAGCTGCGGCGCAGTGTGGCGCACCAGCGTCTGTCGGGGCGCAGATGGTGGGCGAGGGTGATACCTCAGAGATGGCAAGCGGGCGATGCCCCTTAAGAGAGCAAGCTGGCAGGTACAGGGACGCTGAGCTTAACCCTGCCAGGGAGCGGGTCGTCAGCAGTAGTGTGTAGTGTGCAGCGATGCTCACTGCAGTACGGACAGTTACACACCGCAACAGACTCGGGTGTGGGAAACCTAGTGTACTGTAGCCGAATGCTGTAGGTTTCTCATTAGATACAGAACAAGCAGACAGAAAGAAGGAAGGAAGGACGGAAGGAAGGAAGGAAGGAAGGAAGGAAGGAAGGAAGGAAGGAAGGAAGGAAGGAAGGAAGGAAGGAAGGAAGGAAGGAAGGAAGGAAGGAAGGAAGGAAGGAAGGAAGGAAGGAAGGAAGGAAGGAAAGAAGGAAGGAAGGAGAAAAAAGAAATAAATCAACTTTTCCTGATGTTTCACATATGGTTCAGTATGAGAAATCCAAAGAGAAGACAGTACAGAGCTATACAATGAATTTGGATCACCATTGTGATAAATATGACAAGAAATCTTATGTTTGGTTGTAGACTTTGATACAGTATCTTGACAAGGCCATTTGAGACAGATTGAGACATCTTCTCTTCAGTCACCTAAGGAGACAACTGAGACTACTGGACTCTTTTTTTTATCAGGATAAGCACGACACTTGAGGAAAAGTCCCCATTTGTTCTCCAATTAATTGACTGTGGTCATGGAGAAACAATTGAGAAAAGCTGCTTTTTTTCTTCTTCTTTATTACAGTAAGGCCTGAAGATGAACCCAGAAGAAAATTGACCAGAGATTTGTGGTAAATTGGTGAATCTTTTAAATTATAACATACTGTATAGGGCCGGTGCAACGCAAGTGTTTTTTGCTAGCGTCAGCCCGACGCAGTTATCATTTTCACATCCTGCTCCATGTTGTTTAAATAGCAAATACATTCGCGGCCATTATTCACCCATGGGCTGCTGGTCTGAAAACGAGGTGTGTCCAGGTACACTGTTGGCGCGTTGCTAATTTGAGGCAAAAAAAATAATAATAGAGAAATAGACTGAGCCGCATTGACCAACAAAAATCTGGTCTAAACTCAATGGCGCAGTATTGTTTTTGTTATTTAAAGATCCAGGTCCAGCAGATCCAACCCGATCTCACGACCAAATCGTACGAATTCGACGCATGATTAAAAAGTGTCTAATTCGTACTAATTCATACGACCTCACTTGTACGAATTAGTACGATTTTGCTAAATCGTACATATTTTACGAATTGGCCAATTCGTATGAATTCGTACGAATGACCTACCCCTTACCCCGCCCCTAAACCTAACCATCACGTGGGTTTAGACAAATTGTACAAATTCGTTAATTAGTAAGAATTTAACACTTTAATCATGCGTCGAATTCGTACGAATTGGTCGTGAGATAGCATAGGCAGATCCATTTCCTCGCTACAGAAGAGTTCAGTTTTTCGGCTTGCAAATTCCTCCATGTAAAAAGGCAATGGGAGATCAGACTCTGGTTGGTTTATTGTACGTTACGCCCAGAACACACCCCTTACTCATTGAGAGAATAGGGAAAACTCTTTAAGACCATCCGCCTGGAGTGCCGACTATTTTTCCCGTCATTAAACAAGCAAAAGTGGATTCGGACACACCCTGAGTGAACCTGCACCCTGCGCTTTATGAGCTTAGATCCTTAAAATAGTCTCAAATTTCAAATAGTCTCAAATTTCATAGTCTCAAATTTGTATTGGATGTTCCTTCTGAACTTCCTCCTCTGATCTTAAACCTTTTTTCTTAAAAGATCTTAAATGTTTTATTCCTAAACAATCCCAATTTAATTTGGGGTAAACTGACATGGAAGGAAGTGGGAATAGAGAGAAAAATAGTGACATTATGTGATCTTTGGTTTAAACATACTGTACTAATCCAGCTAGCTGGTTTGGTGTAATCAAATAACACGTGCCTATTTTGAAAAGTTTGATTGGAATTACTGTAACATCAACATGTACACAACCAGCTGTTCTTTAAAGTAAACACCTTTAAGAGTAAATGTGTGAAGATTCTCAGTTATCAAGGAGAATTATTTTCTAATCAACTGGATGTGTTTGTGGCTCAGGGACTCTTCTTTAAATACATAGCCAGTGAGAGTTCACCAGTTACTAATGATGAATCTTTAAACAAGCTTTTAGCAGAAACGCTCTGCCTGATTCAATTTAGGGGTTACGCAAGTAATACACACTGGAGATATAAAACTATCTGTAAACATTCAGATACAAATTAATACTTGCAAAGCAGAGAGAATTAGGGGAAGAAAAAAAGGATAGAGAATGCTCCAGCCCCATTCTCTATTACTATATTTTATAAGATTTATCAGGTTTAAATCCTGCCTTTCATTATTTATTTAGGGGTGGTATAATGCCCTTTTCAAAGGCCCAATCTACACTACTGCGTTTTAGTTTAAAAACGGAGACTTTTGCTACGTTTGCACCTCCCGTCCAGACTAAAACGGAAAAAACGAAGACCTAAAACGGAGATGTTTAGAAACGCTGCAGCTCTGTTTTGCGTTTTGAATCTCCGTTTTAGTGAAGATGGGACAAAACGCACTTTAGAAACGATGACGCAGAGGCTCACGCTCGGCTCTATGATTGAGTGTCATCAGTCATGACGTGTCCTTCCCCGATTCGTCAGTCACCCATCACATGACCCGTTTCCCGTTTACACCGGCACGCGCATGCCCAGTGTTGGTGAATGGTCACGTGATGCGCGTTTTCAGTCGTTTTAATGTGGACGGAGATCAATTCTAATACGCAGATAATACACTGGTGTGGACGGAGTTCGTTTTCGTTTTAATTCTCCGTTTTTAAACGAAAACGCAGTAGTGTGGACTGACCATAAGTCTTTGATTTCCCCAGAGTGTGAATGTGAAGTTTTAGCTCATAATACCCCACAGATATTTTTAAATAGCACGTTAAAATTGTCACTTTTTGAGGGTGAGCAAAAACACACAGTTTTTGTGTCTGTCCCTTTAAATGTAAATGAGCTGCTGCTCCTAGCAAAGGGGGCGGTGTCAAAAAAACAAACTTTAGCCTTTTATGTTCAAACCAGAGTCAGACAATGATGGAGAGACTCAAGAAGAAGGGACAACATGTAGAATTCAACAGGACATTTCTAAATGGTTAGTTGATTAATTTATGTAGTTTATGTGTAGTTGTTAGCGTCATTAGCATATTCAGTCATGATAATCTATAAATCGTATTCCCACGGACGGGGTTTATGTACATTGTAGGGGTTGTGATGTCCTAAGCCCTTGAACACTTGGAATCAGTTATTGAGCTGATTTTTTTTATTATTTTTTTAAATTCACTTTAAGAATATGTTTAATGCAGCATCCACACATAGGTGTGTTTGGGTTGTTTTTTTAAAAAAAATATATAATTAATATATCATAGAGTTGTTTGTTGTGGTTGTGATTAGACGAGATCTGTGGTGACGTCCCAATCGTACTGCATTGTGGGAAATATAGTATGCATAAAGTGTACATATGAAGTAGACTTGCTCCCTCGGTCTAAATCTCGGTCTAAACGAGTGTTCACGAAGTGGAACGCGCTTCAAAATGCTTAGGGAGGTTCGCAAGTGCGTGTCTAAAAGTGGACTGGAACGCAGCCATGGATTCCACAAGGCCCAGATGTGGGCCGGATCTGGGCCGACACTTGCTGTCCGGGGGGTAAATTTCTCCTAGTGTTTCTGCCCACTTTTGGAACTGGATCTTTGCTTTAATAACCCACAGCAAAAGCTGCTCCATCACCTGCACACTAAATGGTCCAGGGTGGAAATGAACATTAGAGCAAAATCATGTGGACAGGTCACTCCTACACACATCCCTTCCTTCCCCCTTAATCCCAGATTGTCCAGCTTCTCTTCCCTGCCTGTAATTACACAATATCACCATGCAAGATGCCAACAGATGCACTGCGTCTAAGACAAGCATTATGGACTTAGAGATGCTTCAGTAATTCGGCCTGCAGATTACTCTATCGAACAGGTCTTAGGTCGAGAAATGTACAACAGGTGGTCAGTTTCAGGGTGAACATGGCGTGAGACTGAGACTGAGGGGGATGTTATAAGAGGAAGCGAGCATATGCTGTTAATAACCTTAATTAAATATCAGTTTTTAATATGAAATATTAGGAGACACTCTGTAATTGTGAAAGATAAGTACATGTAATTGGTCTGGTTTAGGCTACTTGTTGTTGTTTTTTTATGAAAAAAAAAACCATAATAATCTTATAGCCTATATTTCCATTCATTATTTTTTTATTGTTTAGCATTTTTGTATTATCTTCAAAGGATTGTGGTGACTTCACTAAATATAAAAATGCTGTAACCCACCATCTTTCCACACAAAGGTGTTTGGACGTGCTGGGTTAAAATGGCAGTGGTTCTGTGGAGGAAGATGGGTGTTGTCTTAAGGCAAAAGGACGCTGGTGCGTTTACCTCTGACTGGTTCTGTGTCTTGCTCCTCAAGGCTTGTTCCAATCAGGGTTCGTGGAAGATTAGGGAGCAATGTTCCAGGAAAGGCGATTTGGACTGTAAACTGTTAGCCTGCTCACTCCGATAATCTCCCTCATTTACCGCACAGCTTGTTAGATGGGGTTAGAGAGGAGTGAGAAGAGGTGTACTGTGCCCTCATCTGACGATCAGCGGTACTGCAAGACAATGGCCAGAATGCAGGGAGATTTATGAACAGAACTCTGTGGCCTATTGTAAAATATGTTACAGTTTTCCTCAGTCACTTTTGGTACATTTCTCGAATTATATTTCTAAAATAGTAAGTGCATTTCTCAAAACAATTTGTACAAATAGCAAAACACCATTTCCTGCAAAAGCCAGTCTCTTGCTCAACAGCCATCTCATCTCTCTAAAGTATTTGAGTCAATGAATGTCAATGCCATCAGAATGACAGGTCCTTGTGTCATTGTGTACGGATAAGTCTATAAGATAGTCATGTTGTCAATATAACACTGTACTCTGGATTTTGAATGGATAAAGTTTTGATGACAATTATTGTAAACTGCTTTTTTGATGTGCATTGTATTTGCTTTAATGTAGCCTACAGTACTAATACATGTAGCCTACACAAGGGTCCCCAAAAAGGTTATGAATGAATGTTTAGTTCCTAGCCTATATCAAAAGATAGATAGATAGATAGATAGATAGATAGATAGATAGATAGATAGATAGATAGATAGATAGATAGATAGATAGATAGATAGATAGATAGATAGATAGATAGATAGATAGAAAATTCCTTTATAAAACATAAATAGTTATCATCAATGGTAGGCTAGTTCTACTTATTTTCTCGACTGAACACAGCAAGATGTTAGTCCCCAAAACTGACATTTACTCCCCAAAAGATTTCCCCCCATACTCTCAACCGGCCGCCCATAATGCTGCCTAGGCAGACAGTACACTAACTTTTGAGACACTGCCCAGTATAGCCTATTAGCCTGTAGTGTTTCCCTCTCCATAGCCTCTGGCCCTGTTTAAACGCTGGAATGTTTGCGAACGCTCGTCATATCCGTCATGTGCTCTTTCAGGAAGTTATCAATTGAACACATTACACACACACTTTATTTCCCCGCGGCATCTGTCTGGTTCACACACTCTCAGCCGAAGATTATTCCCATAACTAATAATCAGAATGGAACCTCAGCCGTCGTCAATGACAGAGTTCTGCACTTTGAAGCAAAGCTGAGTGAGTGTCTGTCAGGGTGAAGTTTGGCGAGATGCGGCTGTACTACCGTCTCCTGATACTTTCTCTCTCCTTCTGGACGTCCCATTCAGTGTTTAAAATACCATTGAAAATATTTTCTGGGAATTTCGACCCGTCTGTGCAGCTGGACCTCCGGCCTTTGCGACAGAATGAAGGCGCAGTGGAGAGCGGACTGTCCCTGGCGTCAGACCCAGCGGGCATCGTCAACTTTCTGGACATGATCAATAATTTAAAAGGAGACTCTGGTAGGGGATATTACATGGAGATGGTCATTGGGACTCCGGGACAAACGGTATGTAGCCTAGCCTACACATTTTGAAACATTTTCATGTTTTCCTATGTACATAAAGTGTCAAAACATTTCAGTGTCCAGTGGAAGCCCTGCGGCATCTGTTTTACATTGTAACCTTTACTAGATAACCTCTGTCATATGGCCTCTTCAAAAGTATGTAGACATGTAACGTTAAGTCGCACGCGCAAGAAATCAAACCAACCATTATTTATTTGAAAGAAGGATAGCACAAGCTGACACGAGATGCGTTTCACAACAAGAGATGCTACCTTTTAAAAACTAGGGCAGTGTTTTGACACTTTTTAGAGGTCAAACACTTGTGGAAAATGACCATAGTTGTGATGAACTGCACCTGTGGTCACTCTGAGAGGAACTGACATCATAGTACATCCACTTAAAAACAACTTGGTACAGGTAAAATACATTGCAAATGAAAAGTGAAAGTCTTGAGGAAAGCTGAAGCATGTTGTGATGTTTTATTATCTAATGAAATTACATTTCATGTATTTATAGGGATATGTTTTGTTTTCATATGGTTTTGCCCTTCACGGTCTCGTTCAAAACTCGGCTGATCTCTGATTAGCTGTTACTGTGCTTCAAAAACATCAGATTAGATGGGGTACTGTAGGCCAGGCTGATCTCAGAGCAGTGTTTCAGCCTTTAAGAGCAAATCAGTTCAAGAAGCATGTGATGTGAAAGTCTCTATGAGACGCCTTGGGCGCAGGAGGGAGACCAAAGACCCCTTGATCTTTGTGCTGAGAATAAGTAAGAGCCAACTCACATGGGTTCACATGACAGCAGGCCCCTCCATCAGAGCAGCTGACTCAGATTAGGGCCTGGAGGAGATGCCTCTGTCTGTACAGGCTTTATGGCCAGTCGCAATTGCCATTGTCCATTTCTCTTTATGAGTGTTTGGTTAATATTAGATGTGTTGATTGTGTAGATGGTGGAAGGTTTTAAATGACCCGTGACCGGACTTTACCGTCTGCCTCTCACATCAAACTATTTTCATCATTCAATACATTTGGCTCTTCGCTAAATTAAATCTGGCCAAATTTGGATCGTAGTGTGATTAATTTGTTTTGGGGATGATTCACAAACACACAGTTCAGTGCAACATGTGCAGCGCAAGTCTGTCACATAGGTGACATAAAATTATGAAAACATTATAATTGTGTGTTTGGGACATGGCTTTTAAAAATAAGACTTTAGTTTTTGTAATCAGGCTCTCAAAATGGTATAAAAATGTATTTATCGGCTAATGTATCGGATATAAGCTTTCAAATATAAAGAATTATCGGTCAAAATGTTCATATTGGTGATTATTATTATTTTTAAAGGGAGTAAATTGTTTTTAGAATATCACAAATTATTAATTTTCTACAAGTTACACTAAATGCCGTTTTGCATATTGTGAGGTCAAATTATTATTTAATGAGAATGTTTGACCTTTTTTGTCTGCATGTTGGGTACACCACATGATTCAGATTTTAAATATTAACACAGTTTTGTAAAAAAAAAAAAAAAGAATAAAAATGAATAATAATAAAAGATTATGCCAAACCACAAATAGCTATTTCATTCTTCATCTTCAACCCTGACACATTTTTTTTGTCTTTACGCCTTCCAAAGACATCAAAATGAGTTTTAATTTAGATTTGTAATATCTCTAACCCTAAGAATGAGTTCAACCGTCAATTTCAGCACATTATGTTTAAAAGTTGATGCATTAAATTTTTGTTTTCAGGTAGAAGCATGTTTTTACATCCCTACTGTAACTGTAATTGCATTCCTCTCTCTTCAGAAAATGAAGCTTGACTGTAAGTGATCATAAATCCTTCACGCGGTGTGTCTCTCTGGAAATATTGTAATGAAATCTCCAGTGTCATTGAACATCATGTTTATTCTCTCATCTCATCACAAACGAATGAGCGAGGTGAACTGCGAGAGGCCAGGATCTTCCCGCATCCTCTGCGAATATGTAATTAAGGGTACTCATGTTAATTGAGGCGCTCTTTCTAAACGAGCCACTAATTGCGGAATCTGTCGCATGTGCGGAGGCGTCGGACTGGAGTGGCTCACATCTGCTAATTGGTACAAACAGGTAGCAGATGCGTTCCCAGTGACAGAGCGCCTGCCAATTAGCTAAGCCACCTCGATAGGGGTGATTAGAGCCCGCTTCCCCAGTAGAGGAGCCGTGGGAGTGCAGGGAAGGGGCCCGGTTCCTGGAACCAGCGGGAGTGTGTGTGTGCCAGGGCCCTGCTGCGGACACACTTAATGTTGACCGAAAGAATGACGGGAACAGTGCCATAGTGAGGAAGTTGTCCTTAAAGGCCCCCTGAAATCAAAATTTTAGCTTTTAGTATGAATATGTTAGCCTTAAAGCTACACTGTGTAACTCTTTTAGTTTATTCTTAGCTAAAAACACTTAGTTCTTTCAAAAATATATGTGCTCATTAATGTATATTTACTTCGTTCAAGTAATAAAGTATTCTCGTGAGTGTATAATATGCCATTGAAAATACATATGGGTAAGGGGTTCTAATGTCGGTCGCCATGTTGCCCCTCTTGAAAGTACATTAGCCAAAGAGGGACATACCCGTTAATTCAAGCTTCGCCTTTCGCGTTTATGTTTGAGTTAACACTCATGGGCGAGGTCGAACTGGAAGCCATGTTAATCTTGGACTACATTGGCCACCGTAGGAGTTAAAACGAAATCAGAATTGAGAGGAACAGAAGCTAATATTCAATGGATGGTCATATACCTTTTTACAGCTAGATGGGGGTAAAAATCACACAGTGTAGCTTTAAAGGTTCTCTAAGCGATGTGGGGCCAAAACATTTTTTGTCACAGACATCAAACGTCTCCTCACTATCGGCTAGCTGACTGTCCCCTAAACACACTGTAAAAAAACACGGTCTCTGTTAGGGTTGTGCCGATAGACGATAGTATCGTGTATCGACGATAGTCTGACATATCGCCGATGGCAGATGCCTTTGACGATATCAATACGATAATTGGCTCGTTTTACCATAATGTATTAAATTATTATTATTAGGCCTATTATTATTATTATAAAGCTAGTATTATTATTAAATTAATATTAGGAACTACAATTAATTTGCCTTGCCTAAATTTACAACGACATCACCTCATAACAATTGCAACAACACACGCACTAATGAGGACTCCTCTAAGAGAATGTTTTTAAAACAGACTAAAAAACATCCCACATCAAAATATAATTGCAAGGTGATCCATTCACAAATTATGAAGTGCTCGTTTTAACAGACGCAAAATTCAATTTCCTACAGATCCAAGATGAAAACGGCATCGTTGTTCGTCAGTATTTGTTTCCGTAACACATTAACAAAACGTTTAATGACACCAACACTAAAAACAATACAATTACTAAATAGTATTAATAATAATATCACTAAAATAGTATTATTAGTTACCGTTATCATCGTCGTCTCTGAGGGAACGCGGCGTTAATGCAGATGCCGAAAGCAGTCCGTTTTTACTTTCACTTTCAGAGATTGAGCGCGTTTACATGCGTCATGCGACGACGTTCTTAACCTGATTATGTTGAATAAACTTGACAATGCATGTGGTCATGTCCGTTTCCTTTATCAGAGTCAAGTCATAAGTATAAGTATAAACCGATCGACTCAGCTAGATGTTTGGCCCTTGCTCTTGTTTCTCCCGGCATTTAAAACACATTAACCCGCGTACTTCGTGCTTAATGAAGTGCGCATGTGAAGTGCGCAGAGAGCGCACTGGTAGGGGGACACATATCGCAAACTCCGACTTTTTCTGACCCAAGAAATTATTAAAACGTGTTTTCATCTCGTGCAGAAATAGGCCCTAGTCAAAATGCTGCATGTAACGGCATGAGAATAGGCTAATGTGTCCGTAAATTTCCCGTTGACAAACAAAAGGATTAGGATCTCTTTTTTTTACCTCACTATACCAGGAAATAACCTGATCCTATTAATAAACACTCCACCTTTGCTAGCAAAATAGAAAAAAGATTCTCGTATATAAAACGAAGTAGGCTAATAAAACAAGCAAATTAATGAGTAGGCTAAATAATCAAGTTAATAATCAAATAAGTTAGCCCCGCCCCCTCACGATAATATCGTCTATCGCCGATCTCACAGGCTGACGATAGGACGATATGAAAATGGAGCATATCGCCCAACACTAGTCTCTGTAGACACCACAGGCTCCACAAACGGCAACAAAAACAATCATGTCTCACCCGGACCACGAAACCTAACAAACAGTGTTCCAGCCAATCACTGGCAAGAAGTATCTGAGGGTGGGTCTGGGGGGTTAGTGCGCGTGCACATGAAGGGGGTGTGTGTGTGAAGGAGAGCAGCGAAGCATCAGAGGGAAGTTTGAAAAATGGCCGACACACGACCAAATAGACGTCGTTCTGAAGAACAAATTAAAAAGAAGAAGGAGTCGGATAAAGATCGTGCGAAGTTCCGAATTTACATCGGTAGCAAAGCTTTTGAACGATGGCGAGAACTCCGGCGGCAGAAGGGCTTCCAGTCCGACGTCAGGTTGCTCTGTTTTTGCTGGACAGGTGGGTAACGTTAAATAGTTTTTTTTTCTTCTAAATTGACGCTTTATGTTCGCCAAACCCACACAAGGATATAATTAGCTAGAACTATGCACGTTCACAATTATTTCAGGAAGCACGGAAGGGAGGGGGAGGAGATGAGATGCGGCGGAGGGAGGGTCTAGCTAGCATCCGATTTGTTTGAAAATATTTCGACACCCAGGATCGCTCAGAGAACCTTTAAGGTTACGAATAAGCTGGTGTGTTCCAAAACAATGCAAAAATTCGCATTTAGAAGATATAAGCATTCAAAACTTAGTCTCTCACTTCCGCTAAAACGGATCATGGGATTTAATGACATCACCGTGGACTCCAGCTCCTCATCACATCTTCTGTCCAATCAAATGCTTTCTAATCTAAAGCTCCGCCCCCTATGCTATAAACACCACCTGGCCAAAGTGACCGTCGACACGTCACAGAGCAATATGGGTTGGAGATGTGTGTTTGGTTGCTCAAACGCTCTAGTTTTATTCTGTTTTTCAACTGTACGTTGGTTAAGAATGAAATGGCTAGAATTTATTCACAGCTCTACCATTGAATCCAGCGTATCATCAGCGCTCGGATTTGCTTCCATGGTGCCGCCAACACGACCTGCAGTCTGTGAGGTAAATTAAACGCTGTTGGCTATTTGAAAAGGGGGTGGAGCCATTCAATATGTCCTCCCTTAGCTTCCTGTTTCAGTGGGAATTACGTCAACGCATCAAACAAAGCTGCGCGATCCAAGGCACTTCAGTGGGACTTTAAAGCTGCCCTAGAATGTGGTCGACCAACACTATCTCACGACCAATTCGTACGAATTCGACGCATGATTAAAAAGTGTCTAATTTGTACGATTTGTCTAAACCCACGTGATGGTTAGGTTTAGGGGCGGGGTCAGGGGTAGGTCCTTCGTACGAATTCATACGAATTGGCCAATTCGTAAAATATGTACGATTTAGCAAAATCGTATTAATTGGTACGAGTGAGGTCGTATGAATTGTTACGAATTAGCCACTTTTTAATCATTCGTCGAATTCGTACGACTTGGTCGTGAGATCGGGTTGGATCGACAGACTGTCCTTTGCTTGCTCATTGCTCATCACAGCAACATTTTATGTGATGGAAATAGATCAACATCTCACGAGTCGTTAATCTCGATTGCTGTAATAGTAAAAACGTATAATAGCTGTTGTATAATTATTCGAGAGTTTCACATGTAATATGTTGCTATTTCATATGCAAGCATGTCAGCCAATCACAGCAGAGGCCGGTTACACTCAGTAGACACGCCCGTTCAAACAGAGCGTTCAAATCAGAGGCTAAAATCAGGCTAGGAAAAATACCTTTTATTTCTAAATTATGACTATTTTTGATCTAAAAAACTTTAACATTATAAGGGCGACCCGGGAAACATGATAAAATAATAATAATAATAAAAAACTTTCTAGTGTACCTTTAATGCATCCTCCAGACCTATTAGTGGTAAGGCAAGCACCACTTTTAATACTGAAAGACCCCTGTGTTTGTTGTATTTATCTCTCCACCGAAGAATGTGATTGAAACCGTGATCGAAACCGGGTTGGAAACAACGGTTGCACTTTGTGCTGTTTGCCTGAAAACTTGTCCTTAATAATCGTCTTGAGTTTAAGCTGGTAAGGAATGAGGAATTACACACAATATAAAGGGCAACTCTGATAAAGTTTCTGCTTACTTAGAAGAACTAGTTAAACACAATAAGACGACTGTTCCTGTTCTTGAATTTCTTTCACACCCTTCACAAACAGAGGCTATGACTTATTCATTCTATTTCTGTACTTTACTAAGCAAATACAAAGCAGACACATTATTGGCCAATGCTTGTTCTTATCAGTTTACTTACTAATGTGAAACGATGTGTACTAATGTTCATCTTGTGACAAGATATGGCAAGAAGTGGAGGGGAGTGGACTCTAATGTTGAATGAGAAAATAACCATATAAAAGCATACACTACATGGTTAAGTGTAGTGCGTCATTTTTTTTTTCATACTAGTGTGTGTATTATTTCCCATATTACAGTATGCAGTGTGTGTTACAGTAGTATTGTCTTTCAAACATAGCCGGGGCCTTACATTCTCCCTTTTTCCTTTTCCTTAGAATTGATCTAAAAATCATTACTTGATAACAACTGAAGATTTTCCATAATGTTTAATTCAAACACTGCATTAAAATGCGTTCTTAAGAGTTTAAGTGTTTTTAAATAAGCTGTTAGGATCAGTGCAGTGGAGCAGATCTGTGTGTATATTATGATGGCGTTAACGATGAGGAATGCCCATAATGGCCTCTTTGGCAACTGGGTGAGATGGCACAGCTCTGTTATCTCATTAGTTCCCCCTCGTTGAACCAGCGCTCCAACAACATTATTCCAACTGCTGTGACCGCCTCGCAAGCGCCTGGCAAACAGAAACATGTGTGGAGAGGCTAAATTGGAGGGCTCTGTGCCAGCAGGGTTTGATGGGTTTTAGGTGGTTGACATTTGAGGCACAAAGTTTTAATATAAACTAAAACGAATGTGTGATTATTTTCAGTCTGTATAGGAAGGAAGGAAGGAAGGAAGGAAGGAAGGAGTCCCAGACTCTTGTAATCTAGACTACTCAAATCAAGGATTTGTTTATTTTAAAATATCAAATCTTTCATTTGTTTTTTGCTTAGACAGAAATCCATTCTGATATAATGTCATATTTAATATTATTTTCATAAGTTTATGCATATATATATACACACACAGTATATTATTACGCACATCCGATGTTACCAGAAACTCTTATAGCATTAATTCTGATAAACTACTCAAATATTTTTACTTGGTGACATCAGATTTGGGATTATCAATTAATTTAAAAACTTTTGGACAAATTAATTGTGTGATTATAGTATTTAATCTAATTGATCACTATTAATATAAATATTAGCTCAGAAAGGCTCCCAATTAAACATAATTCAAAGACACATTATTGTGGCTGACTACGAAGACAGTGGAAAGATAACACACCCCTGTGAATGCCCTGGCTTTTATGATCTAGAAATAAATCTTGTCAGAACTTTTGCACCTAAAATGTAAAAATTACAACCTGTGCAATGCTACTGAAAACTAGTCACACATTTCAGGAAAAAAAAACCCCAACAACTTCAAAATATAGCTGCTAGCAGCAATTATCGGGGCCAAGCGCTAAGAAGACGATACGTTTCTGACCAACTACAGCTATGAACAATTAAAGACATTTTAAGATGATTTTAGGCAAAATGAAAACGAAACGAAAATCAACGAAATTGATATGATGTGGTCAGAGTGAGGTGACAATAAAACATAAAGTTTGCTGTCAGTACCATGTCAAGGCCATTGTCAAGGCATTGCAGAGATAAAGCCTGAATACTTCAAATTTTTGAAGACTACAAAATCCATAACTTTTTGTTGGCATGGTCAGGAGATGATACGATTTGATTTTGGTGTAAATCGGACAAAAAACAAATATCTTAAACTGTTTTTCCAGTTTAAGCGCTAAATCACAAAACTACACAAACCGTAAGGCAAAACCTAGCATGTTTGTTGTTGGACTTGCTAAGGATTCAGGAATCTAAGGAGATTTAAAATAAGTCAACAGCACCCAGAATTATAAGCATTTAAAAAAGAAATGCAGGTGGTGCTGGTTTGAAATTTCTCTAAGGCTTGAACGATACGTTCATGCGTTCATAAAACACAGCATTTTGGTACAAAATAAAAAAAAAATGGCCAATGCCTAAAATGGCCTAAAAATTGGATATTAGTCGGCTCGGCAGGATGTCCTGAATCTCACGAGACCACATTTATGATTTTTGGACAAACTGTTCAGAAGTTATAAGCAAAAATAGCTATTTTTTCGATATCCTGACCAGTGGAACGGTGGCACTGTGCCAAAATAACAGTCTCATCCCAAGACGTCATATAACTGACGTCGTGGGACGTCTTTTGACCATACGTCAACATCCGCCTTTTTAGGTTACCCTTAAACGTCGGTTAGATGACGTTATCGGATCCTAACCCTACCCCAGACCTAAACCTACCCCGTCACCTAACCGACGTTTAAGGTAAAGCGTCAGTTGTATGACGGCCCGGGAGCTGGCCGAAACGCAGCATGTTGCCTCAGGTCTTGCTTGTGATGACAATGACCAAGTTGGGTCTGAATACGATGAAGCATTGCGCAGATACAGCCTTATGTCTGTTTATGAATGGGTTGCGTAAATTAGTTTGCGAGGTATTTTGACAAGAACAGTTTGACAAATCAACTTGAATTCTTAAAACTTTTGTCGGCATGGGCTGAAGATGATCTGGTTCAATTTTCGTGAAAATCAGAGCAGCCGTCTAGGACAAGCTCGAAAAAGTAGGTGATAAAAAAAATCTTAACGTCGGAAAGATTTACATGACAGAAAATGACGTCGTATCATGCATTCAAAATTGCTTTTTGTTTCTAGCCCTTGTCATAGTTTTCCCACACTCGGTTCTATGGGCTGCTATAGACTTCCATAAAGAAGAAGAAGCGGAAGAATAATAAGAACGCCAACGATTTCAGTGCTTATTCCCTAATAACCTAACTGCATAAGTGTGCACACCCTTTTATAATTGGGTATGTAGCTGTGTTCAGAATGAACTAATCATCAAGCTCATGTGAAAGTACACTCCTGTGTTCACCTGAAGTGACTCAAAATAAGGCTCAATCCCAATTCACCCCTTGGCCCTACCCCTCCGTTTTGCGCGTTCATGTCTAGGGGTAGGGTGTCCCGATTCTTGCTGAGATTGAGGGGTAGGGTGAAGGGGTAGGGCTACATAGCCCTTGAAACAGAGATTTTTCAAAACTGGCGAGATGGTTTCGCAAACGGTTAAACATTTAAATTTAGCGCCAGATGACATTTAAACTACAGTCATTTAAATTAAGAAATTGTATAATAAATTACCTTTCCGAATCAAAAAAGACATTTCGAGGAAGGAATGTTATAATCATCATGTTTCCTCAAAGTTAAGAGCAGCGTCGCTGGTTGTCAGTCGTTGTCATGGAGAAATCCTGTAAAAACTCAGTAAAGGCAAAGCCATTGCCAACGACTGATGATGTATCGGGTTCATGAAGCGTTGTTCCATTTCGTAGGGGAATATTTCAACCCCTTGACCCTTGTAACTCTGTTTTAAGGGCCAAGGGGTACACTCAAAAACAAGGGGTTAGGGCCAAGCGATGAATTGGGATTGAGCCTAAACCTCAACTGTTCTTATAAGATTTTTCTGACGTCTACCTGGTTGCATGCAACTATAAGAGTCATGGGCCACAAAGAACATAGAAATAACTCCGATCAACAGGATCTCATTGTTGGAAGGTATCACTTACGTGAGGCATTAGAACACAGTGAAGTCAGTCAGGAACAAGTAGAGAAAGTATGGCACAACAGGGATATTATCAAGAACAGGGTGTCCTTCTAAAACTGATGAGAAGACAAAGAGAAAACCTGTCAGGGAGGCTGTTAAGAGGCGTACTGCAACATTAAAAGAGTGTCAGGGGTATTCTGGCAAATACTGGTTGCTCTTTACATGTGACAAATCCATATCCAAGCCCAGCTAACCTTAGCAAAAATAGATATCCACTTTTCCAAAACGATGAGGAAAAGTGTGTTGTCTGAGACCAAGATTGAACTTTTTGGCTAAAATTGTTAAAGTTATGTTTGGTGCAAAAACAACACAGCACATCAGCAAAAGAACACCATACAAACGGTACGCATCTGGTACGTGGATTCCCCCCATTTGGGCCAACACTATGTTGCTGTCTCGGTTAGCCAGAGCCCAGGCCTAAATCCCATAAATCTGTGGGGGAACTTGAATAGGGCCGTGCACAGGAGATGGCCTCACAATTTGACTGATCTGGAACATTTTTACAAAGAAGAGTAGGAAAATAATTCCAAGTCAAGATGTGATCCAAACAGATTAAGTGCTGTAATAAAATCAAAGGGTGCTTTAAGTATTAGTTCAGGGGTGTGCACACTTAAGCAGTTAGTTATTTATAGTTAGTTGTTTTGTTTTGTTTTTTTTTCCTGAAATGTCACTTGTTTTCAGTGTCACTTTATAGGTTGTAATTTTTTCATTAAAGTCCCGGACTCCCGGTGATCTGGAAGTTGCAACCGACTTTACTTCATTGTGACGTTTTTCCAAGTGAAACGGAGTATTGAATAGAGGGCGGGGGGTTATTTTTGCACACCTCCTCTCCATCCCTCGCTCATTGCAGACTGATGGTTGGAGGGGAGTGGTTAAGGATATTCTTCCCAAACCGTATTAATTATTCTTAAAAATATTCTTAAAAATTCCCACAACAAACAATTGTTTTTCTATGTATTAACTTGTTCGGATCTAGTCTAGTAATGTGCGCTATGAAAGCAAATAAAAGTTCTGATGTAACTTATAATTTTTTTTACATCACAAAAAAAACAGCTCTTGGTTGTTAAAATGGGTGTGTAGACTTTGACAGAAAAACAGAATTGTTGACATTTTTGCACATTTATTAAAAAAGAAAAACTGAAATATCACATGGTCCTAAGTATTCAGACCCTTTGCTGTGACACTCATATATTTAACTCAGGTGCTGTCTATTTCTTCGGATCATCCTTGAGATGGTTCTACACCTTCGTTTGAGTCCAGCTGTGTTTGACTGGACTTGATTAGGAAAGCCACACACCTGTCTATGTAAGACCTTACAGCTCACAGTGCATGTCAGAGCAAATGAGAATCATGAGGTCAAAGGAACTGCCTGAAGAGCTCAGAGACAGAATTGTGGCAAGGCACAAATCTGGCCAAAGTTACAAAAAAAATTCTGCTGCACTTAAGGTTCCTAAGAGCACAGTGGCCTCCATAATCCTTAAATGGAAGACGTTTGGGACGACCAGAACCCTTGCTAGAGCTGGCCGTCCGGCCAAACTGAGCTATCGGGGGAGAAGAGCCTTGGAGAGAGAGGTAAAGAAGAACCCAACAATCACTGTGGCTGAGCTCTAGAGATGCAGTCGGGAGATGGGAGAAAGTTGTAGTAAGTCAATCACTGCAGCAATCCACCAATCGGGGCTTCAGAAGCCTCTCCTCAGTGCAAGACACATGAAAGCCTGCATGGAGTTTGCTATAAAAACACCTGAAGGACTCCAAGATGGTGATAAATAAGATCCTCTGGTCTGATAAGACCAAGATAGAACTTTTTGGTCTTAATTCTAAACGGTATGTGTGGAGAAAACCAGGCACTACTCATCACCTGTCCAATACAGTCTCAACAGTGAAGCATGGTGGTGGCAGCATGTGGGGACAGGACGACTGGTTGCAATCGAGGAAAAGATGAATGCGGCCAAGTACAGGGATATCCTGGATGAAAAATTTTTCCAAAGTGGCCGAAGGTTGACCTTCCAATAAGACAATGACCCTAAGCACACTGCTAAAATAACGAAGGAGTGGCTTCAGAACAACTCCGTGGCTGTTCTTGAATGGCCCAGCCAGAGCCCTAACTTAAACCCAACTGAGCATCTCTGGAGAGACCTGAAAATGGCTGTCCACCAACGTTACCATCCAACCTGACAGAAGTGGAGAGGATCTGCAAGGAGGAATGGCAGAGGATACCCAAAACCTGATGTGAAAAACTTGTTGCATCTTTCCCAAAAAGACTCATGGCTGTATTAGATCAAAAGGGTGCTTCTACTAAATACTGAGCAAAAAGGGTCTGAATACTTAGGACCATGTGATATTTCAGTTTTTCTTTTTTAATAAATGTGCAAAAATGTCAACAGTTCTGTGTTTTTCTGTCAATATGGGGGATGCTGTGTGTACAATAATGAGAGAAAAAAAATGAACTTAAATGATCTTAGCAAATGGCTGCAATATAACAGAGTGAACAATTTAAGGGGATCTGAATACTTTCCATACACACTGTATATATATATACTTTACTTTATATATAATTTTTTTTCATATGTGAACATAACGTATTCCCATCCCAAGGCATCATATACGACGCTTTTGCCAAAGAGTAGACATCCAACGCACATGGCACCCTTTAGGGTCAGTATGAGACGCAGATATAGATGGGGATGAAGGCGCCTCCTACTGGTCTAACCCTAACCCTACCCCAGACCCAAACCTACCATACTCTGTGCGTGTTATATTGACGCTAAAGGGTGCCATGTGCGTAGGATGTCTACGCTTTGGCAAAAGCGTTGTATATGCCGCCTTGGGATGAGAACGGGCTGGTGAACACTATATGGCCAAAAGGATTAACCCCCTTCTAATTAATGTGTTTGGTTAATTAGGACAAATCTTAATGCTACACCATATAATGACATTCTGGAGAACTGTGTGACTTCACACAACAGCAGGAAAGGTCCCTTTTTTATTCCAACATGGCAATAATCCTGTGAACATGAGTCTGGCAAAACATGACTGCCTGCTAAAAAGTCGACATGAACCCCACTTAACACATTCAGTATCAACTTGAACCAACCCCCCCCCCCCCCACCACCACCACCTCCACAATGGTTCATAAAATGCATTAAATTTTAGTTTACAAAGATGTAGTCTGGGGTGTTCACTGATATGCTCACACAAAAATCGCTGCAAAAGATGCTTTCCAGCAGATTTTATCGTAGTTTTTGTCCGACACCCACAATAATTCTATCGCTAGGAAAGTAGTCTCACTTGAAAAACAAATAAATTAGACTTTCTTGCTCAACAGTTTTTAACAAAAAGAAGGTAGACATTTCTGCTTAACAAAAAAAAAAACCATTCCATTAAAAATACATTTATTTATTTGATGTTTTTTTTTACCCAAAGTGACATCCACTGCATTTAAAGGTGCAATGTGTAAAATGCAATATGACATCCATAACTATGTTTTCAGTGGTGTATAAAGAACTTACTTAATAAACCATAAAGTTTTTATTACCTTATATCTACACAACCGCGGGCATCCCCGTACCTATGATATGAAGGTCGATATATTGTGACGTCATCTTTCTACCGTAGCCGAACGCGAACACACAGCGCTACAGTGGGCTGAGCCCTTAGTGCAAACTCGCAACAAAACTCTAGATGTCGCTAAAAATCACACACTGCACCATTAAGATTAACATTTACATTTTATCGGTTAAGAAGTTATATTTAATATGGAGTATTTGTTTGAAATGTCATTATTACCAAGTAATGCATAAAAAATTGTGTAACATCATTGTTTTCTGTCATTGCAGCTAAACATCCTGGTTGATACTGGAAGCAGCAACTTTGCTGTAGCTGCAGCAGCACATCCCTACATCACACACTACTATGACAGAGCACTGTAAGATCACATCCCTACATCACACACTACTATAACAGTTCACTGTAAGATCACATCCCTACATCACACACTACTATAACAGAGCACTGTAAGATCACATCCTTACATCACACACTACTATAACAGTTCACTGTAAGATCACATCCCTACATCACACACTACTATAACAGTTCACTGTAAGATCACATCCCTACATCACACACTACTATAACAGTTCACTGTAAGATCAAATCCCTACATCACACACTACTATAACAGTTCACTGTAAAATCACATCCCCACATCACACACTACTATGACAGAGCACTGTAAGATCACATCCCTACATCACACACTACTATAACAGTTCACTGTAAAATCACATCCCTACATCACACACTACTATAACAGTTCACTGTAAGATCACATCCCTACATCACACACTACTATAACAGAGCACTGTAAGATCACATCCTTACATCACACACTACTATAACAGTTCACTGTAAGATCACATCCCTACATCACACACTACTATAACAGTTCACTGTAAAATCACATCCCTACATCACACACTACTATAACAGTTCACTGTAAGATCACATCCCTACATCACACACTACTATGACAGTTCACTTTAAGATCACATCCCTACATCACACACTGCTATAACAGTTCACTTTAAGATCACATCCCTACATCACACACTACTATAACAGTGCACTGTAAGATCACATCCCTACATCACACACTACTATGTCAGTTCACATTAAGATCACTGTAAGATCAGATCCCCACATCACACACTACTACAACAGAGCACTGTAAGATCACATCCCTACATCACACACTACTATAACAGTTCACTGTAAGATCACATCCCTACATGACACACTACTATGTCAGTTCACATTAAGATCACTGTAAGATCACATCCCCACATCATACACTACTACAACAGAGCACTGTAAGATCACATCCCTACATCACACACTACAATAACAGAGCACTGTAAGATCACATCCCCACATCACACACTACTATAACAGAACACTGTAAGATCACATCCCTACATCACACACTACTATAACAGTTCACTGTAAGATCACATCCCTACATGACACACTACTATGTCAGTTCACATTAAGATCACTGTAAGATCACATCCCCACATCACACACTACAATAACAGAGCACTGTAAGATCACATCCCTACATCACACACTACAATAACAGAGCACTGTAAGATCACATCCCTACATCACACACTACTATGTCAGTTCACTTTAAGATCACATCCCTACATCACACACTACTATAACAGTGCTATAACACACTGCAATAACACACTGCAGAACACTGTAAGATCACATCCCTACATCACACACTACTATGTCAGTTCACTTTAAGATCACATCCCTACATCACACACTACTATAACAGAGCACTCTAAGATCATAGCCCTACATCACACACTACTATAACAGAAAACTGTAAGATCACATCCCTACATCACACACTACTATGTCAGTTCACTTTAAGATCACATCCCTACATCACACACTACTATAACAGTTCACTGTAAGATCACATTCCTACATCACACACTACTATAACAGTTCACTGTAAGATCACATCTCTACATCACACACTAGTCAAGTCACATTTATTTATATAGTGCTTTTCACAATACAGATTGTATCAAAGCAGCACATCACACACTGCTATAACAGTTCACTGTAAGATCACATCCCTACATCACACACTACTATAACAGTTCACTGTAAGATCACATCCCTATATCACACACTATTATGACAGTTCACTGTAAGATCACATCCCTACATCACACACTACTATTACAGTTCACTGTAAGATCACATCCCTACATCACACACTACTATAACAGTTCACTGTAAGATCACATCCCTACATCACACACTACTATGACAGTTCACTTTAAGATCACATCCCTACATCACACACTACTATAACAGTTCACTGTAAGATCACATCCCTACATCACACACTACTATGTCAGTTCACATTAAGATCACTGTAAGATCACATCCCTACATCACACACTACTACAACAGAGCACTGTAAGATCAAATCCCTACATCACACACTACTATAACAGTTCACTGTAAGATCACATCCCTACATCACACACTACTATAACAGTTCACTGTAAAATCACATCCCTACATCACACACTACTATAACAGTTCACTGTAAGATCACATCCCTACATCACACACTACTATAACAGTTCACTTTAAGATCACATCCCTACATCACACACTGCTATAACAGTTCACTTTAAGATCACATCCCTACATCACACACTACTATAACAGTGCACTGTAAGATCACATCCCTACATCACACACTACAATAACATAGCACTGTAAGATCACATCCTTACATCACACACTACTATAACAGTTCACTGTAAGATCACATCCCTACATCACACACACTACTATAACAGTGCACTGTAAGATCACATCCCTACATCACACACTACAATAACAGAGCACTGTAAGATCACATCCTTACATCACACACTACTATAACAGAGCACTGTAAGATCACATCCTTACATCACACACTACTATAACAGTTCACTGTAAGATCACATCCCCACATCACACACTACTATAACAGTTCACTGTAAGATCACATCCCTACATCACACACACTACTATAACAGTGCACTGTAAGATCACATCCCTACATCACACACTACTATAACAGTTCACTGTAATATCACATTCCTACATCACACACTACTATAACAGTGCACTGTAAGATCAAATCCCTACATCACACACTACTATAACAGTTCACTGTAAAATCACATCCCTACATCACACACTACTATAACAGTTCACTGTAAGATCACATCCCTACATCACACACTACTATGGCAGTTCACTTTAAGATCACATCCCTACATCACACACTGCTATAACAGTGCACTGTAAGATCACATCCCTACATCACACACTACTATGTCAGTTCACATTAAGATCACTGTAAGATCAAATCCCCACATCACACACTACTACAACAGAGCACTGTAAGATCACATCCCTACATCACACACTACTATAACAGTTCACTGTAAGATCACATCCCTACATCACACACTACTATGTCAGTTCATATTAAGATCACTGTAAGATCACATCCCCACATCACACACTACTACAACAGAGCACTGTAAGATCACATCCCTACATCACACACTACAATAACAGAGCACTGTAAGATCACATCCCCACATCACACACTACTATAACAGAACACTGTAAGATCACATCCCTACATCACACACTACTATGTCAGTTCACTTTAAGATCACACACTACTATAACAGTGCTATAACACACTGCACTAACACACTGCAGAACACTGTAAGATCACATCCCTACATCACACACTACTATGTCAGTTCACTTTAAGATCTCATCCCTACATCACACACTACTATAACAGAGCACTCTAAGATCATAGCCCTACATCACACACTACTATGTCAGTTCACTTTAAGATCACATCCCTACATCACACACTACTATAACAGTTCACTGTAAGATCACATTCCTACATCACACACTACTATAACAGTTCACTGTAAGATCACATCCTTACATCACACACTACTATAACAGAGCACTGTAAGATCACATCCTTACATCACACACTACTATAACAGTTCACTGTAAGATCACATCCCCACATCACACACTACTATAACAGTTCACTGTAAGATCACATCCCTACATCACACACACTACTATAACAGTGCACTGTAAGATCACATCCCTACATCACACACTACTATAACAGTTCACTGTAAGATCACATCCCTACATCACACACTACTATAACAGTGCACTGTAAGATCAAATCCCTACATCACACACTACTATAACAGTTCACTGTAAAATCACATCCCTACATCACACGCTACTATAACAGTTCACTGTAAGATCACATCCCTACATCACACACTACTATGGCAGTTCACTTTAAGATCACATCCCTACATCACACACTGCTATAACAGTGCACTGTAAGATCACATCCCTACATCACACACTACTATGTCAGTTCACATTAAGATCACTGTAAGATCAAATCCCCACATCACACACTACTACAACAGAGCACTGTAAGATCACATCCCTACATCACACACTACTATAACAGTTCACTGTAAGATCACATCCCTACATCACACACTACTATGTCAGTTCATATTAAGATCACTGTAAGATCACATCCCCACATCACACACTACTACAACAGAGCACTGTAAGATCACATCCCTACATCACACACTACAATAACAGAGCACTGTAAGATCACATCCCCACATCACACACTACTATAACAGAACACTGTAAGATCACATCCCTACATCACACACTACTATGTCAGTTCACTTTAAGATCACACACTACTATAACAGTGCTATAACACACTGCACTAACACACTGCAGAACACTGTAAGATCACATCCCTACATCACACACTACTATGTCAGTTCACTTTAAGATCTCATCCCTACATCACACACTACTATAACAGAGCACTCTAAGATCATAGCCCTACATCACACACTACTATGTCAGTTCACTTTAAGATCACATCCCTACATCACACACTACTATAACAGTTCACTGTAAGATCACATTCCTACATCACACACTACTATAACAGTTCACTGTAAGATCACATTCCTACATCACACACTACTATAACAGAAAACTGTAAGATCACATCCCTACATCACACACTACTATGTCAGTTCACTTTAAGATCACATCCCTACATCACACACTACTATAACAGTTCACTGTAAGATCACATTCCTACATCACACACTACTATAACAGTTCACTGTAAGATCACATTCCTACATCACACACTACTATAACAGAAAACTGTAAGATCACATCCCTACATCACACACTACTATGTCAGTTCACTTTAAGATCACATCCCTACATCACACACTACTATAACAGTTCACTGTAAGATCACATTCCTACATCACACACTACTATAACAGTTCACTGTAAGATCACATCTCTACATCACACACTAGTCAAGTCACATTTATTTATATAATGCTTTTCACAATACAGATTGTATCAAAGCAGCACATCACACACTGCTATAACAGTTCACTGTAAGATCAGATCCCTACATCACACACTACTATAACAGTTCACTGTAAGATCACATTCCTACATCACACACTACTATAACAGTTCACTGTAAGATCACATTCCTACATCACACACTACTACAACAGAGCACTGTAAGATCACATCCCTACATCACACACTACAATAACAGAGCACTGTAAGATCACATCCCCACATCACACACTACTATAACAGAACACTGTAAGATCACATCCCTACATCACACACTACTATGTCAGTTCACTTTAAGATCACACACTACTATAACAGTGCTATAACACACTGCACTAACACACTGCAGAACACTGTAAGATCACATCCCTACATCACACACTACTATGTCAGTTCACTTTAAGATCTCATCCCTACATCACACACTACTATAACAGAGCACTCTAAGATCATAGCCCTACATCACACACTACTATGTCAGTTCACTTTAAGATCACATCCCTACATCACACACTACTATAACAGTTCACTGTAAGATCACATTCCTACATCACACACTACTATAACAGTTCACTGTAAGATCACATTCCTACATCACACACTACTATAACAGAAAACTGTAAGATCACATCCCTACATCACACACTACTATGTCAGTTCACTTTAAGATCACATCCCTACATCACACACTACTATAACAGTTCACTGTAAGATCACATTCCTACATCACACACTACTATAACAGTTCACTGTAAGATCACATTCCTACATCACACACTACTATAACAGAAAACTGTAAGATCACATCCCTACATCACACACTACTATGTCAGTTCACTTTAAGATCACATCCCTACATCACACACTACTATAACAGTTCACTGTAAGATCACATTCCTACATCACACACTGCTATAACAGTTCACTGTAAGATCAGATCCCTACATCACACACTACTATAACAGTTCACTGTAAGATCACATTCCTACATCACACACTACTATAACAGTTCACTGTAAGATCACATTCCTACATCACACACTACTATAACAGTTCACTGTAAGATCACATCTCTACATCACACACTAGTCAAGTCACATTTATTTATATAATGCTTTTCACAATACAGATTGTATCAAAGCAGCACATCACACACTGCTATAACAGTTCACTGTAAGATCACATCCCTACATCACACACTACTATTACAGTTCACTGTAAGATCACATCCCTACATCACACACTACTATTACAGTTCACTGTAAGACCACATCCCTACATCACACACTACTATAACAGTTCACTGTAAGATCACATCCCTACATCACACACTACTATGACAGTTCACTTTAAGATCACATCCCTACATCACACACTACTATAACAGTTCACTGTAAGATCACATCCCTACATCACACACTACTATGACAGTTCACTTTAAGATCACATCCTTAGACTACTATACAGTTCAAAGATCAAAACATCTCACAACTACATCACACTGTTTTATAACAAAGCATCCAGCCAAAACTTATATTAATTAATTCCAATCTTTTAATGTTTGTTAGTGAATTATGTTTGTAGTGCATTCGATATAAACCAAAGTTATGACTGTTTGCTCAGTTCCAGTACATATCAGAGCACTGGGAGAGCAGTTGCAGTAAAATACACTCAGGGAGAATGGGAGGGGGAACTGGGAACTGACCGCATCACCATTCCTAAAGGGCCCAATGGGACCATCACCATCAACATAGCTTCAATCCTCACCTCAGAAGGCTTCTTTCTGCCTGGAATCAACTGGCAGGGAATTCTTGGACTTGCTTATCCTCTACTGGTTCGGGTAAGTCACATGATGGTGTTACATGGTTGTTTTGTTTATAAAAGGTGTGTTACGTTATCAGTTTGTGCAAACTGTTTGATTGTGGTTATTATGTGATAAGTTGAATGTCACAAAGGTGTGCCTCAGATCCTTAAACATCAATGGTGTTTTGAGTTTCTGTAATGGATCTACTGAATGCAAGTTGTAGAGTAGAACCAAATTGCAGTTTATTAAAAAAAAACATAGAACATGAAAGACAGGAACATAAACTTATCTAAGTTAACAATCTACAAGAAACTAAACTTTACCAAGACACATGGCAAACACGAGAGCTTAAATACGCAGACTAATGCAGGGTTCCCCAAACTCGGTCCTGGAGGGCCACTGTCCCTGCAGAGTTTAGCTCCAACCCTGATCAAACACACCTGTGGGTTTCTAGTGATTCTGAAGACCTTGATTAGCTTGCTGAGGTGTGTTTGATCAAGGTTGGAGCTAAACTCTGCAGCGCCGAGTTTGGAGAACCCTGGACTAATGACAAGGGACACCTGCGAACTATGAACAGACGAATAACCAATGACAAACAGGGAATCAGATGACGTGAACAAATTAAAATGTGACTGTTTGAGAATGGTTTATGTACTCTTCTATAAGATAGTTGTATATTTGCTATTATTAAGTGACCGAGTCAATGATTAATAATTGTAAATAGTTTATTTTACCAGGGTTGGTTTCAAAGCAGTGCAAGTACAGTTACCTTGGTATTCTTTGATGGAAGGCCATCAACTTGTGTAAACACATATTGTTGTTATAAAATGAAGTTAACAATTCCTGGTACAAAGTGTTGTTACCAATGTCCTGTTACACATTTGTATTTGCACATGCCATTCTGTGGGTTGTTACATATGTGTAGGAGCACAATTATTACAGCTGTTGATATTATGTACCAATGTGTACTTACACTATCGTTAAAGTGGGACCATTTGGACTTAGACTATTAGTATTATATGATCTGAAAAGAGCTTCTTAAATAGGATGCATTTGGTCTTTTTCTCCTCTCAGCCCGACCCGTCAGTGGAACCCTTCTTCAACTCTGTTGTGCGGCAGACTGGGATTCCAGATGTGTTTTCTCTCCAGATGTGCGGAGCAGGAGTCTCAGCCAGCACTACAGCTGACCCAGCGGGCGGCAGCTTGGTGTGTACCAAACCTGAAGCAGTCTTACATTGAACAGCAAAAATATACCAATTTAGTACAACTAATTCAACTACTAGGAGTGAACTGCTACTCTACTGTGTGTACACCAATTTGTTTATGTTAACATGAAAACAATTACATTTTCATATGAAATACGTTTAAATATTAAGTATCTCTAATAATATTTATGAATTTAGTCACAAAACATTCTTTAAATAACTTTTTCTATAAAATAAATGTTATTGTCTTTGGTAATTTCACAAAAATACTTTTGGCAAGAGCTGTTTTCGTTTTGCCAACACTATATAATTCTTACTTTTCATACTTTTGGTAATGTTTCTAAATTAGGAAAACAAAATGTGTTAGATAACTTAATATGATGGAACACATTTTGAGTTAAGCAACGTTTTCAAAATTGTCATCTAAAATGACATATTTAGACTTTTTTTTTTACTTAAACAATTTCTTCATTCTTAATATCTTGAATGTAACTGTACACCCTTGCCTCACTTAGTATACATGGTTCTATAAATATGCAAGTGAGCCCCGCCTCCACTCACTCAGCTCAGAGATCCACTCGTTGACGATCACAGGTAGTTTGACGTCAGAAACACGTAAGAGTCGACTTATGAACTTGCATGTCTTAAAGCCAATAAAAACACCACATAGACATGCATACACTATTCAAAACTTGATTTTCACAATTGAGAACATTGTTATTAGGTATTATTGATTTTAATCATACAAGTTGGTGCCATAAGTATCCTTCAGGATTCCTGCTCTCATATATCAGACTCGTACAAGGACAGATGAGATTGGGTTTCTCAGTGCTACTCAAGAAACATAATAAGCTCAGTGCGTGTGCTCTGCGTCTCACACCTCCGCTGCCTACTATAGGATGGCGTGTCTCGTTAGTGAGAAGCTAATTAAGCTAAAGAGAGCCCCCTGCTGCCAGCACATTCTGTTAGCAATACGGGAGCGCTGGAAGAAGAGACGGCCACGTGTCCCGCAGAGAGGAGCAGATGGGAAGAGCGGTGGGGAGGGGTGTGTCCTGTGTCCACCGCTGAACAATGGCCAAAGCCTTTTGGAAATATTTGACTAGCCTCTTAATTAGATGCTATTTGCAGAAGTCAAATGCCAGATCTAGTCTGTTTTATTATCTTCATTTGAATGTATTTTGATCATCTTTTTCTTTATCTAATATTCTTAAATATAAGGAAATAGATATTGTAGATCCATTGTTACTTAAAAAAGAGAACCTGGGTATTCAGATGATACCTTTTTTTTTCACTGCAGTTTTAAGGAGAAAATACACAGCAATGCTGTCAACTTGTGAATTTACACATTTGTCTTAAAGAAGTAGTTCACTTTTCAAAAAACTTTTGCTGATAATTTACTCACCCCATGTCATCCAAAATGTCCATGTCTTTCTTTCTTCAGTCGAAAAGAAATTAAGGTTCTTGATTTTTTTTCTCCATATAATGGACTTCAATGGTAACCAAACGGTTCAAAGTCCGAAAGACACTTTCAGTGCAAACTGCAAACAGTTAAAAGGGTGATGAATAAGGGTCTTAACAAGGGAAACGATTGCTCATTTAAAAAAAAATAATAAAGAAAAAAGTTTAAGTTTTATAAGCTCAAATGGTCGCCTTGCTCTGTTCTGTCATTCATCAAAATGAACGAATCTTTTTCTGAGTCAATTTGTTTGTTTAGTTTGTTCAATGAACCAAATGACTCGGAAAAAGATTCGTTCATTTTAGCCACATAGACATGTAAACCACATTAAAAGCTGAGTTTTCATAGAGGATGACATGCTTCTATGCCTTTGTGTTGTGTTTCAGATCATGGGAGGAGTTGAGCCAACCTTGTACCAGGGTTCAGTTTGGTACACACCAATCCTGGAAGAGTGGTACTATCAAGTGGAAGTCTTGAAGCTTGAAGTTGGAGACCAAAATTTAAACCTAGATTGCAAAGAGGTACATGACACAGTCTAGATCAAAAATAAAGTCAATTCAACCAGATAATAGTCTTTTAGAAAAACACATGGGCGAGTTGAAAAGTAACTTTAATGGCCGCCAGTGGCGTAACTACAGCATTCGATAAAATATTCGGCAGCGATGAGAATTAGTGATCTTGTTTTTCTCTCCCTTTGTTCAGTACAACTCGGATAAAGCCATTGTGGATAGCGGGACGACTCTACTGCGACTTCCTGAAAATGTGTTTAGTGCTGTGGTGGACGCCATCATGCAAACATCATTGGTATGACCCTCCGTTTTTGGCAAATTATTTACCTCAGGAACACATTTTGTGCGTATTTAAGGGGTTCTCCTGCTCTCCTAGATTGAGGATTTCTCTGCTGGATTTTTTGACGGCACTAAGCTTGCGTGTTGGATGAGAGGAGAATCACCATGGAGGCTTTTCCCCAAACTCTCAATCTACCTCAGAGCAACGAACACCAGCCAGTCCTTTCGCATCACCATCCACCCACAGGTCAGGACTATCCTTAGAGAAACTGAATGCAAATAATTTCATCTTTGTTATGTTTGAAACAAAGACTAAAAAAATGACGAGAGCATGTAAATATAAAAGCTATTTCAAAATATGAATAAAAACTCTACTAGTTTATTACTAACATCTGCTTCGCAGTCAGTTTTCAGGATTTTTTGGGGACAATCTCTTACCAAACATTTGTCTTAACTGGTGGACAGATTGTCTCTGAGGAGAATAGTGTCTTAAAATTCAGTGTTGGTTGAATCGATGTGTCCCCAATGGTTGAGGGAATCGCCCCGTTACGGCACCCCTGCTTGTACACGGCCCCCTTAGGCTCCAAACCCATGATATACTTTGTTGATTTTGATGTGATAAAGTTGCATATTTTCTTAAAGGGTAACTAAACCCCTGGTCAGAGCCTGACTCCACCCACTGGCAATATTTGAAAATGCTGAAAAAGTGGGCTGACCCCTGCGGAGATAGAGGGGACGAAATAGATGCTAAAACACACTATCCTGGTCGTTTTCAATACTCACAATTCCAATTCCTGACTCCCTACAGTGGTTTTGACGACACAAGATATACTGCCAAGGGCGTAGCTCGCGTGGTGAGCTGAAACCTGCGTACGTCACGAAGTGCGGAACATCCAATAGGAAAATTCAACTGCAGTAGCCACCGTTCAACCTGAAGAGGGCAGCACTAAGACGTTTTTACACCATATATTGTAGAAATAGAACACTTTATAAACAAATGTCAAAAAAGTTACTCGAATCAATGACTGGTATTAATAAAGATCCATTCTTACAGATCATTAACTAAAACAAGTTGGTTTAGTGTTTAGTTACTCTTTAAGTTGAGCAGAAAATGAGAATGTACATAGCTCGCAGGTCTTTTGACATCAGTTTTTGTCTCTGCAGCTGTACGTCCAGCCAGTCACAGATATCGACGGGACATTGGACTGTTTCCGGTTCGGAGTCTCCCCTTCAGCCAATGGCTTAGTCATTGGAGCCACTGTGATGGAGGGCTTCTACGTCATCTTTGACCGTGCACAAAAGAGGGTGGGCTTTGCTGTTAGCACATGTGCAGGTAGGTGGGACACAAGTAGACACAGGGGTTTGGGAGCCTCAAAGACGTGTGCCCAGGGGTGTCACAGTCTCGAAGCAGACTTTCATTTAAAGGTGCAGTGTGTGTGGACTTTAGCGGTTGCGAAATGCGAATCGCAACCAATGGCTCAGCCCACCGCTCCTTTTCGAAGAAGCTACAGTGGCCAAAACAGGACAGACACGTTGTGGTCTGAGACATTGTGTCTTATTCGCTGACTTTAGCTAGTTAGCACAGTGTTGAAGCAATGCCAACAAATAAGTCAAACTTTATTTATGCAAATTCTGAAAGAATCTGCATTTATTGGTCAACACTGCATGAAATATTTCAAGGGAAAAACGTTATCTATTCAGTTCACATTCATTTTATAGCACTTTTCACAATACACATCGTTTCAAAGCAGCTTTACAGAAAATGTCCACATTACAATTTAGAGAGATCTGTTATCAGAGCTGACTTAGCTATGTAATTCAGAAATGTACATATACAATCACAGTAAAAATGTCTTAAAGGATTAGTTCACTTTTGAAAAAAACTTTTGCTGATAATTTACTCACCCCCATGTCATCCAAGATGTACATGTCTTTCTTTCTTCAGTCGAAAAGAAATTAAGGTTTTTGATGAAAACTTTCCAGGATTTTTCTCCATATAATGGACTTCAATGGGAACCAGACGGTCCAAGGTCGAAATGAGAGTTAATAACAGTTTCAGATGCAGCTTCAAATGTCTTGAAATTAGGGCTGGGGTAAACGATTATAAACTAAACGATTAGTTGGGCGATTATTTTATCGATTAGTCGACTAATCTAATTACTAATTGGACAACTAATATAAAGAATATTTTTTTCTGCTGCTCAATTAATAAAAAAACAATATCTCAAATAAATACTAGCATACTGAATCAAGATACTATAAGCTGGCTAACGTTAGTCTAATGTTATGTATTTGAACACCATCATTATAACTCTACAACCGCCAAAACTGTGTTATTAAAATATTTTTTTTACCAACAGTTTTTATCATAGAGAATGTTTAAATATTAATATCAGCTGAGGAGGGAAACGGAGGCGGAGTTAGTGGTGCGATCGGAGTCTGCTACGACTGGAGATGAATCGGGAGAGGTTTGTGCACCTACTGATCAGAGTGTGCTGACACGGAGTAAAGCCTTGTTTATACTCGACACGTCCCCACGAGCGCGAATGTGCGTGCGGCAAAAATGACGCGTTGGGTGCGCAAGACCAGGAAGACTGTGGCTGGCTGTGTGTATGCCTTTTTTTGTAACAGCGCGCCCGGCGCCGCGTCCGGGAACAGCTTTAAGCCGAATCTGCCCGAGCTTGTACGTCTCACCACACCGGCACCCAGTTTGCGCATCTAAATTGCAATTTTTTTTCTTAAGGGTTTGTTTACTGTGTGTGATTCATTAAATGGATAGCACATTCACTTCTAGTTGTCTTCGTCCTCTATTCCGCAATGTTTCGGTCTCCCACGTGTGTGTGGCAAGCTGGACCGCCGGGAACATGCAAAAAATAAATAAATAAAGAAGCGTCGACGCAAAAATATGACGTCGACGCAATTTTTACGTCGAATCATCGGCGTCATCGACGCGCCGCTACAGCACTACTTTAAATGACACCAGACGATGAATAAGGGTCTTATCATGCGAAACGATCGGTTATTTCAAAACTTATTTCAAAAATGTAACTTTTCTAAGGACAAATGCTAGCCTCGCTCTATTCTGTGAGGCGCGTTTGCAACGTCACGTAATGCGTAATTACGTTCAAAAGGTCACGGGCGACGTAGCCGGAAGTACAGAATCAAAATCGTCCGACATCGTTGCTTTACCTTTTAATTCCTTTTTTGTAAACGGTGTTTGAGTTAGTTTGCACGTTCAACCTATACGTTCAACTTGTAAACACTGACTCTGTACTTCCGGCTACGTCGCCCGTGACCTTTTGAACGTAATTACGTATTACGTGACGTTGCAAACGCGCCTCACAGAATGGAGAAAGGCTAGCATTTGTCCTTAGAAAAGTTACATTTTTGGAATAAGCTTTGAAATAACCGATCGTTTCGCATGATAAGACCCTTATTCATCGTCTGGTGTCGTTTAAAGACATTTGAAGCTGCATCTGAAACTGTTATTAACTGTCGTTTGGACCTCGGACCGTCTGGTTCCCATTGAAGTCCATTATAAGGAGAAAAATCCTGGAATGTTTTCATCAAAAACCTTAATTTCTTTTCGACTGAGGAAAGAAAGACATGGACATCTTGGATGACATGGAGGTGAGTAAATTATCAGCAAAAGTTTTTTTCAAAAGTGAACTACTCCTTTAATTTAAACAATGTAATTTAAGGCTGAAACGATGTACTTGTAGAAACCGAAGTCTACTTTGGGATGAACTGTTCAAATGGCGCCAGGATTGTTTCTTTGAGTGGACTAGTGTGTTACTGTTGGTTCTGGTTCTCTCTGTATACACCTCTCCTGTCCTCCAAACAGAAAACGGCGGTGTACCGTTTGCAGAGATCGCCGGGCCGTTCCTCGCCGAGGGCGTAGCGTCCGACTGCACCAGAGGCACGTCTCTTCGGGAGCCGATGATGTGGGTGATCGCATACACTCTGATGGGCGTATGTGCAGCGGTCCTGATCGTGCTCCTCATCCTGCTCATCCTGCCCTGCCGATGCCACCGGGACGGAGAGATCACGGACGAGTCCTCGCTGGTGCGCCATCGCATCAAGTGACGTCAGGCGTTGATGGAGGACGAGAGCAGGGCTGAAGGGACCTCAGGGCAGGTAACAGGCGAACACACTGCACTGAGCTCTGGGTGAGGGACTTTCCCCAAAACATCAAGATGCCTGGATTTAAACACTTCTGGACACTTTTTACGGTAGATTGAACTTTTCAAGCAGGACAACACTACTGAACGATGAAGGAGTCATGATTATACATGTGATTTTTATAGTAATCATAAATAAGTGCCAAAATATGAGCATCAACATTACCCTGTACTTCAAAGTATGCTGCTCTTTTTATTCTTACTCTTCAATATAATTGTGTCACTTAAGCTACTGGAAATCAGCAATGAGGTTCGTGGTCCAATGAAGCAAAGTTTATGTACTGTTCGCATCTAGAGGCTTTGGTTTCCTTTTAGACTTCACCCCAAAATAAAAATTTGTCATAATGTACTCACCTTTGGCTCTGCTCTTTTTTCGTACAATGAAAATAAATGGGGAGGGATGCTGTAGAGGTCAAATTATTGCTATTGTAAATGTTATACAGCACTAGGGGTTTCACAACTACTGATTTTTGCTAGTCGACTAGTTTTGCATAACAGTCGACGACTAGTCGACTAGTCGTTAAATGGTTTATTCTAGGGGTGTGCGACATTACGAATAGTAAATGTCTCCACGATCTGCTTTTGAAGAAATATGGTAGTATCTTGTTACAGTGTATTCTATCAGTTCTGGCGCCTCTGTCTCAACTGTACAACGCGACGTAGCCTACACATCACACGTTAAGGAATAGGTACGGGACACTGCAATTCACAAAAGTTCATTGTTTGCATAAGCCTTGCCGGTTAAACATTTAATTCACGCGCTGTTCTAACGTGCACTTTCCTGAGCGCGCGGCATACCTCCGACGCTCACAGGCACGAGTTACAATCTTGTGGCCACAAGTTACAATCTTGTGGCCACGAGTTACAATCTTGTGGCCACGAGTTACTATCTTGTGGCCACGAGTTACTATCTTGTGGCCACGAGTTTCTATCTTGAGGCCACGAGTTACTATCTTGAGGCCACGAGTTACTATCTTGTGGCCGCGAGTTACAATCTTGAGGCCACGAGTTACTATCTTGAAGCCACGAGTTACTATCTTGAGGCCACGAGTTACTATCTTGAGGCCACGAGTTACTATCTTGAAGCCACGAGTTACTATCTTGAGGCCACGAGTTACTATCTTGAAGCCACGAGTTACTATCTTGAAGCCACGAGTTACTATCTTGAGGCCACGAGTTACTATCTTGTGGCCACGAGTTACAATCTTGAGGCCACGAGTTACTATCTTGAAGCCACGAGTTACTATCTTGAGGCCACGAGTTACTATCTTGTGGCCACGAGTTACTATCTTGTGGCCACGAGTTACTATCTTGAGGCCACGAGTTACTATCTTGTGGCCACGAGTTACTATCTTGTGGCCACGAGTTACTATCTTGAAGCCACGAGTTACTATCTTGAGGCCACGAGTTACTATCTTGAGGCCACGAGTTACTATCTTGTGGCCACGAGTTACTATCTTGAGGCCACGAGTTACTATCTTGAAGCCACGAGTTACTATCTTGAAGCCACGAGTTACTATCTTGAGGCCACGAGTTACTATCTTGTGGCCACGAGTTACAATCTTGAGGCCACGAGTTACTATCTTGAAGCCACGAGTTACTATCTTGAGGCCACGAGTTACTATCTTGTGGCCACGAGTTACTATCTTGAGGCCACGAGTTACTATCTTGAGGCCACGAGTTACTATCTTGAGGCCACGAGTTACTATCTTGAGGCCACGAGTTACTATCTTGAGGCCACGAGTTACTATCTTGTGGCCACGAGTTACTATTTTGAAGCCACGAGTTACTATCTTGTGGCCACGAGTTACTATCTTGTGGCCACGAGTTACTATCTTGTGGCCACGAGTTACTATCTTGAGGCCACGAGTTACTATCTTGAAGCCACGAGTTACTATCTTGAAGCCACGAGTTACTATCTTGAGGCCACGAGTTACTATCTTGAGGCCACGAGTTACTATCTTGAGGCCACGAGTTACTATCTTGAGGCCACGAGTTACTATCTTGAGGCCACGAGTTACTATCTTGTGGCCACGAGTTACTATCTTGAAGCCACGAGTTACTATCTTGTGGCCACGAGTTACTATCTTGTGGCCACGAGTTACTATCTTGTGGCCACGAGTTACTATCTTGAGGCCACGAGTTACTATCTTGAAGCCACGAGTTACTATCTTGAAGCCACGAGTTACTATCTTGAGGCCACGAGTTACAATCTTGTGGCCACGAGTTACTATCTTGTGGCCACGAGTTACTATCTTGAAGCCACGAGTTACTATCTTGAGGCCACGAGTTACTATCTTGTGGCCACGAGTTACTATCTTGAGGCCACGAGTTACTATCTTGTGGCCACGAGTTACAATCTTGAGGCCACGAGTTACTATCTTGTGGCCACGAGTTACTATCTTGAGGCCACGAGTTACTATCTTGAGGCCACGAGTTACTATCTTGAAGCCACGAGTTACTATCTTGAGGCCACGAGTTACTATCTTGAGGCCACGAGTTACTATCTTGTGGCCACGAGTTACTATCTTGAGGCCACGAGTTACTATCTTGAGGCCACGAGTTACTATCTTGAAGCCACGAGTTACTATCTTGAGGCCACGAGTTACTATCTTGTGGCCACAAGTTACTATCTTGAAGCCACGAGTTACTATCTTGAGGCCACGAGTTACTATCTTGTGGCCACGAGTTAGTATCTTGAGGCCACAAGATAGTTATAATTAATTTTTTTTACCAAAGTGGGACTAGAGGGGCTCCGTATTCGAGTCTTATTATGCTAATACTGCTAAATACACACAATGTTTACTTAAACAGAATTGGCTGTGTCTAAAGTGAAAGCAAACATTTGAGAGAAAATCTGGTGTAATATGCGTCTATATTAAACACGTCGCGTGCTGGTCTAAAAGCGAGAGTAGTACTCGTATTTTCCGCACTATAAAGCGCACTTAAAAGCCTTTAATTTCCTCAATCCGGCCTTTTCTCAAACCTTATAATCCGGAGCGCATTATACATGGATCAATGCTCGCGCTCGTGTCCATCTTCTGCCCGCTTTGTCACACGGCCAGTTCAACCTCGTATAAATCAGGTTATGTGTGTCTCCCGCTCACGAGCGCTCACTCTTAACACACACACGAACAGACACTACTGTCAGCGAGTTAGGCTGCGAATGTAAGTTACGTGCCCGCCCCAGCGCGCTCACGCTTACTAAATAAACGCCTCACCTCCGACGCCGCGCACTCGCTGCATTCCCTTTTGCACATCAGTGGATGCATAACACAAACCCAGTCAAACGTTTGAAAAATGTTCTAAAATAGGTAATTGAAGGTGCGCCTTATAGTGCTTATAGTATATAGTACTGCCGCTTGTATTTAAAGAGATAGTTAACAAAAAAAATATATCTATATGTATGTCATCATTTTGTTTCCGACTAGTCGACTAAGGCCAACAGCGCCAACTAGTGGTCGACTAGTTGATGAAACCCCTATACAGCACGTATAACCCTTTTTTGCGAGGCAATTTTCTAATTTGATTTAGTTAATAATTCCTTCAGATTTCTTTCATTTCTGAAATGGGGTTTTAAGAAAGTCTGGCAAAAGAGCCAGGAGAGATGTGCTGTCTTGGTGTGCTTCTTGGACTTATTTTGATGCTTTTTGTAATTGATTTTGTTTCCTAATTCTTTCATTTTCATTTGTGTAGTCCTACCTGCTAAATAAATCTTGGGAAATGATTATTTCTAGGGCTTTTCACACTTAAAATAAGTAAGCCACTTATTATCTGATTTGGCAAGTATGTACGTGACGATATGAATTACTGTAAAGTTATGGCGGGTTTGTGAGGGTGAGATCATGCAGGTGTGAGACCATGACTCTTATAATTTAGATATGTGAAGCAAATATCTACAATAATAATATTTAATGAGAATCTCAGTCTAATTCAAGTTGATTTAGAGTCGGACAAAAGGATTTGTAAGCAGAGGAAACAGGAAACACTACCATCCAATATCCGGCTCAATTGTTGGGTCAGTATTTTTTAGGTCCATCCCCATTCATTGTATGGAAAAGAGCAGTGTAAACATTCACTAAACATCATAATACGATCTCACATAAGAAAGAAAATCATCTGTGAAAAAATGTTTCTACAGTAGCCCTGAACGGACAAACGCGTTTCGTAATAAATCAATGGCTAAATAATTACTAATATCAACTTGGGAAAATCAGTACAACTAGCTAGATTTTCAGATTGTGGTTTTTATTTTTGGTTTCTAGGGTTTTTGAGGAGATGCACACACACACACACACACTGAAGTGGTTTTGTGAGTTACGTAACAGCCTCTCGGCAACTGTTTTAAAGGAGGTTTGCCTCATGAAGCCACTAATGAACCTCAAGCATCTGGAATGATCCTTCCACTGACTCGTACGCTCTTTATAACTTCATTAACTCATTGATTAATGAAGCAGAGATTGTACAGTATGTGGCTAACGGTCTCATGGGAGTACAGTAGAGACCGTATGAGGTCATCAGGGGTACAAATCTGCTTCTATCGCCAGACATAGAGCGCCTCACGAACGTTTGGAAACACTCTAGGCTTCAAAGTGGACAATATCAGCATGAATTCTTATTTCCTGGCTTGAATTATATTGTAAAGGATATTTAGGAGCTATGCTTGTGATCAGTGTTGAGGACAAGGGTAACCCCGCCTGGTTGAAATGTTTGAAAATGATGAACAGTTGAAAACATTAATTAGAAAAGTAATAAAATCAAATCAGTTACATTACTTTTAATAAAGTAATTGAATTACATTTTTAATAGGGTAATCTGTAAGTAACCTTCCCAACACTGCTGGAATCATATTCCTGCGCTAACATTAGAAAACCTCTTTGTCAGACTAACTTTCAGAGCCAATCTAAATTAGACGGGAGTTGTCTGGGTTTTCCAGGCTATAGAAAACCCTTTAAACAACTGTATATTGGTCATGGAAATGGTTTCCTTCATGTTTGCTTGTATCAGAGATACAATGTATAAAAGCTACAGTAAAAACCTGCTATTTGAAAGTTACATTGCAATATTTCACAGTATAACTGTAAGTTAACTATATGGTAAAGTTGGTTAGCAATACTGTACAGTTAATAATTTCCTTTTAACTTAACATAAAATATTTCAATGTTCTGTTTATCACCTTATAATTTACAGTATGGTGACTGTATATTTGAGTATTTTATGTACATGTTTTTGTAATTTATTATTGTTTTGTTTGGATCGTTTTATACATTTTTTTCTTGTTTTTGTGTGAGCAACACTTCATGTTCTTATGATCTATGTTGCCACTGTATTTTCTAAGCTAACGTTCTGGACACACACAAAGGTTTTCCCGAGTGAAACAGGCGATTTTTTTTTTCTTTTTTTTCAGAACATCTCGTTATTGCGACAGTTAATCATATGTATGTGCCGTATAAAATATTTCCTTCTAAAAAAAATTACAATTATTAGCTAGATTATTTTATCACACAGTACGCCCAATTCATACTGTGTGAAAAAATGTATTGTAAAACGTTTGAAAACCCTTGCAATTCCACATGTTAAATAAAAAAAAGGAAACTATTAGTCATCGTTTTACTATCAAAAGTTAGTTTTAAACTGAAATGACAGACAGACTGAGAGCTTAACAGTTTAACCGTGATTTATTGTGCATCCAATTTATCCAATAAGTAATATCTGTACTGTTTATAAGTACACATTACAACATGAACCAAACTGATCAAAGCATGTGATGAGCTTTGTGTTTAACTTTTCAATTCCATTGTTATCTATTATTACTTAAACATTCATATTTAATACATACTATTCAAAGCTTGTGGTAAAATGTTTTCAATTTTGATGTTTTGAACAAAAACTGATCCGACTGTTCACTAGAACATTGCTCAATATGTGATTGAACCGTATAGAGGCTAATAGTGCATTTTAAAGATGGACGTTCAGAGTTGTCACGAAGCGCATTGAGAATACAGCGATAAGGCACTTCCACTGTTCACGTGCTTGTTTAGGTTATTTCTGTGGTGTAAGAATCAAAGTGGCGAGTGTTGTGCGTGTGTATCAGACCCAGGCCTGCCACCCGGGGAAGAGGCGGCTGAGGTTTTTGGGGTCCATGGCCTGCTGAATGAGGAGGTTTACCTGACCACCCACGCTGAGCACCGTCCCGTCCTCAACACCCTTCAGCTTCTCCTGCAGGCGCAGTAACACTCGCTCCGCCACTTTATTAAAGCTCTGACTGTCACTGCACAAACACAACACACATGACTGTTAGACACGTGGCCATCCGTATGTTCATTTAAAACCTCAGGGTGTGTGTACACACAGTTCTCATCACGACTCCATACTGTGACTACACCAGTACAGTCAGACACCTTCAACATTTATTACAGTTTATTCGCTGTAGTTGGTTATAAAATATGACAAGAACTCGGTTCATATTTCACTGGTTTTGTCCGTCCTTCTGTTAGACTCTCATAAATGAATTATGTTGAATTAGGCCATCCTTAAAAATATTTTGGTTTGCAGTAACAGCAATTTTTTTAAAAAAAAGGGTCGGTAGGTAGGTCTATATTTTTTTTTCCAAGATTCAGTGTAAAAAAAAAAGGTACAATTTTGGAGATGGTGATCGTGAATTTTAAAAAAAAATGCATATTGTGACGTCACTGACTGGGTCTTCAAACTGTGCATCCACCGCTAGGTGTTAATGCAAAATACGACCAGTTACATTTTAGGCTAGTCACAAAATGTATAAAATATCATAGTATGCATATATACATGAGATAAGCAAAAACAAGTACAAACACATGGTCAAACAAAGAATACAATTAAACAAAGATACAAATGAGCCTATATACACAGTGCTTTAATTTCAGGAAGGTCTAAAATTAGCTACTTTTCAGTTAAGTCTGTCGCTCTCTCTGAAAAGAAATTTAATTTAGCTAGTAATCAAATGTAAAATGACACTGAATAGTTTATCATAGTTAGATTAATGCTAATTAAAGTTTAAGTTATTCATTCAAGAGCTGTGAGTGATTTGTATCTGCCTTTTGTTGTTTGATTCGCATCACTGACTCAATCGTCACGTTTATTAGACTACTGCCCCTTTAAGACCGAATGCAGAACTCTACTGTAATAGATGACTAATGCACCATCATTTTCTCCCAACTATTTACGTCCAATTAAGACATAAACTGTGTTTAAATGAATCTCAGAGCAGGTCATTTTATATTTTATGTATATTTGATGGTTTAGATGCGCACATGAAGCCCAAAATGAGGCGATAGCCTACTTTTCTTGTCTCGTTTCAGTGCATTTCGGAGCGCGCGTCGTGAACAACGTCTCTTGCGCAGACTTTTGTGCTTTTAGTAGCTCTTTTAATGATTGAACGCGTCCGCAGTTTAGCAACAGTACAGACTGCATTTTACAACAATCACCGATCGTGCTGATTCTGACGGTACGTTTGGGCTTTAGGAAGAAATGACAGCGCAACGCTGTGAAGGGAAGGAAGTTGCGCTAGACAGAATGCGTCTGTAATGGTTTCATCTCAAATGTCTTCTTTTTATAATCTTTGAAAGCGGAAATCTAAAATATAATTAGAATAATATCCCAGATCTAAAGTGTAACCACGTTTTGTCCTCATTGTCACTCATTAAGCAGGGCTGTCGTGCTGTGCGCGCTGTGGCTCCGGGTGAGAGATCGCTCTTCTGGACTGCGAATAGCAAAATTGCATCACAGACAAATTGTTTAATATTTTTATTATAGAAATGGTTGATATTCAGCCCCGTTGCCCTTTTAATACCGGGTACCAAGCGGGAACACTGAAACGAGCGAACGTAAGCCATATAGTGACACGCGTAACGTTAAACCAATGGTGTAGACATAATCTGATGACTATGACGCCACGGGTTTTTATTTAAGAAAGAACGTAGCCTACGTTTGTAGGCTATGTAGACACAAGCAACTTTCACAATACTAACTAAAATATAATAAATATTATTTTATTGAATTTGAATTAGTCGTTTGAAGAGTAAAAAAAAAATCGGTCGGTCTGAACGCAGGTTACAACCGGCAAATCGGTCGGACTAAAAGGAAAAAAAATAATAATAATTGGGTCGGCCCTAAATTGACAGGGTCGGTCGGGTTACGGCAAACAAGAATATTTTTAAGGGTGGCCTTATAAATTTAACTACACAATTAGATAATACCAATTTAGTAGGGATGCACGATATATCGGCCTATATTAAAGCCGATAAATAATGTGTTATTCCCTTCAGCTGAGACACTTGTTGAGCACTGTTTATGATTTTGATTTTCTTGAAATATTTTTGAAATCTCTTTAAAAAGAGATTTTTAAAAATTAAAATACGGTTCGGTACAACATGTGCAGCGCAAATCTGTCATATCGGCTGTACAACACTATAATGAGAACATCATTATAATCGTGCGCTTGGGACATGGATTTAATTGTGAGACTTTTGTTTTTGTAATCAGGCTCTCAAAATTAGATACAAATTTGGATTTAAATTTATCGGCCGATATATCGGTTATCGGCTTTCAAATATAAAGAATTATCGGTTATCGGTATCGGCCAAAATATCGGTGCATCCCTACAATTTAGCTCAACCAATCACCAAGCAATGCTTCATGTTGTTCAGTCTGTGTGTAAAAAGGTTGCGTTTTACACAAAACATGCTCAGGTCAAAGTGTCTGAATACTTTTTGGTGCCAAATTTGTATAAATGTTACTGGTAGTCACTGTATGATGGATTTTTGGGTATAATATGTCTTCCACAGTTTACCTAATTTTGCTATCCTCTCTTACATGAATGAACTATAGTGTACTGCACACACTAGTAAAAAAAAATCTCACATTGAGCAGATCATAATTCAAGAGATCCATACACACATTCATGAGATATTTCATATTTGCTATGTATAAATTCTCTAAATTACTAACATGATCAAAACTCGCTGAAAATCCTATTGTAGAAATCTACTACATGCCGTCTGATTAATAGTTCTTTTTGCTGTGAAATCTTTACTGTTTTTTATAGTAGTGAATGTAAGAATAACTTGTAAGCAATATTTCAAGATGAACACATACTGGACTGGAGCATACATTATTGTTTAGATACATTTTTAAAATGTATTAAATATGATAAACCAGGCTTTTAAGGAATGCTTTTTTGTACAATCATCATCATTGCATTACATAAAAACTACAAAGCTTTGATCATTAATCCGAGGATTTAAATATCATACTAAGACAACAGATATTTATATGTATTTTATGTACGCAAGTCTGCTATACTATTATAAAGAATCTCATTGATTTGCATTACAAGCAATTCGAAATCTTACTTTTTGGCCATATAAATATCAGCAACTGCACCAAATTGAATATGTTTGGGCCTCTGATCATGTTAAATCATGTTAAAAAGTTTGTTTTTTTCTTAAATGTGAGCTCTGTATTTTCCTCTGGCACACTTGGCAAAAGTTCTGCCTCTGGACCATTAAAGTTCATGGGGATATGTATTTAATCACGTGAAAATTCTCACCGCTAACAACATATATTAGATCTCATTAAACGACAAATTAAACACAATGTACTATTGTATACTATGTAACACGCCATGTCACGCTCTGCGTGAGGGGTATTTCCGACAGTAACGTTAAATTCAAGTACTCCACAGTGACTCTAGGGGTCGCTGTTTGACAAAAACAGGATTCCTGCATAGTGCCCCTTTAACAAGTGCAGTAACTAATAACATTACACTTATTTCTTGTAAATTCACATTTGACAATAATGCATTTGACAACAGTAACACATAAAAACCTTTTCATATTAAAGTCATCAATACCTATGTAAGATCCTTCTTGCAGCTTGCAAAAAAAAACATAACTAGGAACTGGCTTAAAGATACAACTTTGAAGTGTAAACAATGGTTTGGAATTATTGAAGAAATCATGGTTATGGAAGTACTTAAATATATTTTAAAGATGAAAAAAGATGCTTTTAAAAGGGACTGGGAAAAGTGGTTGATGTATAAAGAATGTAAAGACATCTTTAACAAAGTAAACAGTAGTGGCTATCAGAATGGTTAACCTCACCAGTTTGGCTTTGTTGTTCAGTGTTTTTTCTAGATATGCAGGTATACAATGATGTATATTTGAGAATATGCATGGATATTGTGACGGCCCTGGGACTGTATAAAGCTGTCTATGCCATGTAGCATACATCTGTGATGTATTTATGTATAATTCCTTCTCCTCCCTTCTGTTAATATTGTTTTTGCTTTAATTGTTCATCATGTAAATAAAAAATAAAAAATAAAAGTGTTAAAGAAAAAAACCTTTTCATAAATGATTTAAATATTCAAATTTTTGGCCATCACATTAAAAATAACATTTTAATTGGATCAAGCTTTGAATTGCTGGAAATAGTGTGTAGCATTACAACTACAAGTCCTTGGAAAAATCAATGTCAAAAATAACCACTGTCAGGACTGTCATTAACATTTTAATGACACATTAAATGTGTACCACTGTAGTTGAGGTCAAGAAAAATATTCATGGCACAGTTATAATGCCCCATGACAGCCAATGTCAGAGCACGGGACTCTTAACCTCAGGTGCTCTCGCACTTGTTATCTTCCCGGTCAAAAATGACCGAAAACCTAAAAATGAAACTTTCTCCATCCCAGTAAAACCAATGCAATTTATTTTTGTTCTATAATATTTATTCTTTTTAATTTAGTATTTTGAGACAATTTAATTGAATTTATTAATATTTATGCAATATTAATGGTTTATTTTTGCCATGGAAATATATATATATATATATATATATATATATATATATATTACTTTTTAAAAAAAAATATTAATGCAGTATTTTACTTTATTATAGAGTTTAGGCCTTCAGAAAAAAATTTTTTTTGAAGAAAATTAGCACCATCTGGTTACAGTATAGAGAAAAAGCGTAGAATCATGGTGTAACCACTAGATGGCATGTACAGCTCTCTATGGAGAGGCATGTGAATTCCCCAGCTGTTTATGAACACATTTTTTTTTTGTTGTTGTTGGTGGTGGATTTGAACATATAGTTGAAACAATCTCAAAAACTATTTCATATAAAATATTTTTACAAAAAACAAAAATTCACAATTTTTTTCTTCATTTTTCCCATTCCCATTTATTTCCTATGGGGGTCATTTTTGACCAAAGACCACAAGTGTGAAAGACCACTATTTTTTTAAGACCACTTAGCCTGCTCAGATCATGACCTCATTTTTTTGTGTGTTCACATACCATAATGCCATGAAAGTCACCAAGTTTCGTAACATTCCGATGAAGCTGTGATTTTTAACATTTCAAAACAGAAATTTTTTCGGTCAGAAATGACCGAAGAGCACCAGAGGGTTAAGTGTGTACACCCCCAGAGAAACGAGTGTTACCTGGCCTTGCGATGCGCGTCAATCTCATCCGCCCCCGGCGTGGGGTTGAGCGTGGCGTTGAGCTCCGCCTGCTCATCGTGTTGCTGCAGGTAGAAGGCCTTCAGAGGGTTCATGGTCCAGTCAAACAGAGGGTCATACAGCAACACCTGCGCACACACAAACACACGCACACAATTAAACATTCATTTTCCGACGGATGACAGCTGTCAGGTGTGAGATGGGATATATGAATCTGTACCTCCACAATGGTCAACAGGGCTTCCTGAGAACTCCTCATAACTTCCATTGTTTTCTCACAACATCTAAAAAAACCATAATAATTGTTCAGTTCCTTTCACAGAAATCAAATTACATTTTGATTATAATGTCACAAAACATCAAGAGTCCCATTTGGGGGTTTTTACACTTGAATCATTTCAGTGAGTCAGTGAACAACGCTCGCGTTTTTCAACTGACCTCCGGAAGACGCCCTCAACCCCAGTGATGCCCATCCCATCCACAATGTCTCGAGACAGCCTGAAGGGTACTGTCTCAGGGGTGGGTAAGATTTTACCCTGCTCGAACGCAACACCTGTGCGGAGAGACGACGGAGGGGAAAACGTAAAACGGAGAAAGAGCCGAGACCTTCCGAAGCGTTGGTTTTGGGTGCACACATACCGAGGTCGATGTGGACCAGTTCTGCAGTCTGTTCGTCGATGAGGATGTTCTGAATGTGCCGATCGCCCAGGCCAACGATGTAACCCACTGTCAGACACAAGACACATCACTACTTTCACATGATTGTCTATGAAATCCAGGAAATCATATTGTATTTTAAAGGGGTTGGGAAAATCTGATCTTTATAATTATCTAATTAAATGTATCCGTCTTGCCTTTTATGTCAATTAGGCCTACATACATAATCAATCAGAACACTCATTATCAATTATGATTAAAAAGTTATCAACATTAGGCATATGTTTGTTCACACATACACACCACAGTTTGTCCAGATACTGTAAGATCAAATCCCAGGACTTTTCAAGCAATACTTTTTTGGTTTTCAAAGACTACAAATCAGAGATCGCACTTATCAAACAATATCTTCAGTGTTTTTTTAAACACAAATTACAGATATATGGAATCTAAAATACAACTCATAAATATATATATTTATAAAGTTTATAATGGGTATTATTTTTCAATAAACAACGTTTTACATTATAATGTTGGCGTATTTTGTATTGAGAAAAGGTCTGATGGGGGTTTAGTTTACGCAGTGTTAATTTTGCGTGAAAAGATTGCATTTGTGTTTTTTCCACACAAAAAAAAGACATTTCATATAGTACTTTGTATAAGTTAAGCACTGTATGTAACAAATATGCCTGTTTTCAAGGGTTTTCCAGGACTTAACTTTCAAAAAGTCCAATTCAAGTACTTTAAACACCTTGTACAAACCCTGACAGACTGTTCAATGCTGCTCAGAGGGGTTTATAGGTTATTATTGTAGTATAGAGATTATTATTAATTTTAATTATTTAATAAAATACATGGACAAATTGCATGTCATATTCTGGCTACCCAGACACTTGTTCATTGCTTTTTACACATTAGAAAACCAAGACTGCACAGTAGTTATTTTCATAGCATGTAAAACATGACATAACATACATGATATCGAGGGCTTGGAGCCAAACCCAAATTGTGACCACACTTCAATCACCTGTATTATTAACCTTACAGCACAAACACTGCAACCACAGGCATACTTGCATGAATGAGTATTTAAATAAAACATGAATGGCATATTAACACAATGAACATGTTTCTAAAACATTTTAAAATAAAAAAAAATATATATATATATAAAGCAAAAACGTCAGATACGCCTTTTTGGCACCAAACATTTCCAAGTCTTCTATAGACATATTTGGCTTATCTGCTGAACAATGCAGAAAATAATTGGTCAAAATGGGAATTAATTGAATAATTAACACTTGAACAAGTAACTAATTTTCCGTTCATCTTCGGAACACAAATTAAGATATTTTTAATGAAATCTGAAAGCTTGATCACTCCTCCATAGGCTTCTAAGGGGATTGAAACTTGCCGGCCCAGAGAAGTTATTAAAGACATCGTTAAAATAGTCCAAGTGACTTCAGTGGCTCAATCTTAACTTTATAAAGTGACGAAAATACTTTTTGTGTGCCAAAAAAAACGACGTTTTCAAGTATTTATTTTCTTCTCTGTTGGCCTGGATTGAGTTAAAAGCGCAGCGCTTCTGTGCACTGTGTACGTCACACGTAGGCTCACTATTGGCCGACACTGGTCGTGTGTGTGCGAGATGTACAACACAGAAGCGCTGCACTGTTCCACTACGTGAACTCACTCGAAGCCCACTGAGAAGGAAATGAATAGTTGAATAAAGTCGTTATTTTCAGGATTTTTTTGTGCAGTATTCTGGTCACTTGATAAACTTAAGATTGAGCCACTGTAGTCACTCGGACTATTTAAAGCCCCAAGCCCCCGTTAATCTAGCGCCCCTACAATCAGTCTATGGTCAAATGGAAACTTGTGTAAGTAATGTGTATGAGTACCGATAGAAGAGGTGGCCACACTGCGTGTGTACGCTAGCTGTCTCTCCAGCCACACTGCAGGATCTAGGAAGCGCTCCATGCAAAAGTATCGGAAAACTGGCCGGAAATTTCGGCACACCTCTGAGAAAACCTGAAGTTTGTCATCGAACTCCAGCCTTTGAGCCTCCTACATCACCACAACGAGAACATGAGTCAAATATTTCATAAATAATCTTTTTTTTTGTTGTTTTTTTAAAGCTGCAGTCCACAGTTTTTCCTCTTTGTCGCCATCTCTGTTCAAAATCTGCAATTGCGTCATTCGCGGAATTATCGACTTTACGCGAGTTGCACTTCAACACCCTCGACAATGCACAGCGCGGATGACCACGATGTTTGAGAAGACTATAAGGCTGTCAGTCACCGCGCCGGTGTGGATACCGGCATTCAGAATCAGATTATTATTTTTGGAAGTATGACCAACATAATAATTTTCACCGGAAAATGTCATATGAACTAGTAAGAAACATCCACTTTTGTTCTGGTTCTGACATTGCAGTAAATCTCGATGATTAAATCTAACAATCGCTCATAAGTTATCATATCACACAAAACCATGCCAATTATACTTAGTTCTCAAATTGTTAATGTTAACAACGTCAGCTTTGCGTGACTACATGTAATATCCTTCCAATATTATACTTGTTTTCATCCGGTTGAAGTCTCTTTTTTTCTGTAGCCACTCCGAAGTCTTTTGCATTTTACAGCGGGTGAATCTGTTGTCTCTGGTGATAGTCGTTTGAACCTTTCTGGATCCGCCATCAAATTGATGCGTTTAATTATATCAAGAGCTGTGAGAAAAGGCTATAAATCTCCAACATCCTCACACGCAATATAGTTTATACTAGCTGAGACTGCTTCTTTATGTGTGTAGATGTGACGTTAAGACTCAATATAGCCTTCTAGCCGAGACTCCTTCTTTATGTGTACAGATGTGTGTGTAAAGATGTCAAAAACATTATTACAAGCTTATCGTTTTGAACCGCTTAGAACACTATAGCTGGTAATGATTTTTTTTTTCAAATATGTATTTTGGACCATTTTTAACCCCCCCCCCCCCCCCCCAAAAAAAAACTACAGACTGCAGCTTTAAAGACAATCCCTAATATTACAAACATAGCAAAATGTCTGTAAAAATGACTCAGTAGGATGACAAATGAAATAAGGCAATAAAATCCAGTACCATCATTTTCTTGCGACAGGACATGTTGGACCAGTCCTGTGGGCGGAAGCGTTTGTGAGCCCCCTTCTGTGGGTCCACCAGGAATTCTCCAATGGGCACAGTACCAGAACACCACTCCAAAACACCACTGCGCTGGGAAAACGGCACCACCTGGGACAAACACATGGCTCGGTGTTGATAAAGTGCTTCTGAATGTTTCTCCGTGTGCGATGTGATTCAAAAAAACTAGCGCATTTATATAGAGCGGTGATTAAACTGTGAACTACCTGTATATTCAATTATAGTCATAGAACTGCATATACTAAATGAGGCAAGGGTGAAGATTTGCATTCAAGATATTTTAAGGCATTTTTTTCAAGAAAAAAAAAACTTTTTAACATGTAATTTTGGTGATTTAAGATGAGTTTAAAGGGATAAAATGATTGACTACAGGGGGACTTTAAAAGATTTTAATGCACACCTTTTTAGCCAATCAGAATTGAGTATTCAGGCAGACCATGGTCTAAAGTTTTTAAGTGTATAGACATCATCAAAACATCTGAATAGTGTTAGCAAATGTTTTAGTTAAAGCCAGATGTGCTATCAGTATAGTGTGTGTAAGGTGTCTGTACTTTGTAGCGGCGGATGTTGAGTTTCCTCTTGCGAGTTTCTGCGTTGCGCTGGAGAAGAGTGGAGCACATATGAAAGACCTGCTGCATCACTGCGTCCTGCCTCAGATCGTCCTGACCCTGTGTCAGAACACAACACCTCACTTCAGATTCAACTATTAACAAGACTGATCGGCAAACCTACACATGTTTTAAACAAGCAGGAAGATTAAGACATGTCCAAGCAATTTTGGGCCGATTTTGTCCCCACTCTGTATCTAACAAAAAATGAAGGGGTCTCCAGGGGTTCAGTACTCCAGGGTTCCAAATACTTTATATATAAATATATATATATATGTATATATTTATATATATTAGAGCCCGACCGATAAAGGATTTTGAAGGCCGATACCGATACAAATATTTTTGGGGTTTTAAAATCCGATATATCGGCCGATATATTTTATTTATTTACTTTTTTTTTTTTTTTTTTACTGGACATGATAGTCACAAATTTTGTCATGCTTATTTGAGTTAAGAGAACTGATAATTGTTATTCAAGCAATGTATGTATCGTGACCAACTCAACGAGTGTTGCCAACAGGAACGGTGTAGAGTGCCCTCTGGTGGACAAACTATACAACTCCAACACTCATGACATGGTTCAAGCGTGTTTTAATTTTATTTTTGAAATATTCATTTATCGGCTATTATAACTGCCGATACCGATAGTTTGGAAAATGCCTAATATCGGCCGATAATATCGGTCTGCCGATATATCGGTCTGGCTCTAATATATATATATATATATATATATATATATAAGAAAAACACAAAACTACTAAGTGAAATACGAAATCAGCCTTTTGACTGGATGTGATTATGAAGAAAAACGCTGAAGAGGTGATGGTGTTCTTGAATAAGCAGACCTTGACCAGCTGTCTCCTGCTTTTGCCATCTGAACCCACACAGTCGATTATTTTGGGGAGGTTGACACCTCCAGCAAGGTGAAAATGAGGTTTGAATGACCTGACAGTCACAAGGTCTTCATATTTGCCTGATGGGTCCACCTGAAAGAACAACAACAGACTCAAGTAACCACTGGCTTCTCTGACGAACAAGATCCTTCAGTGATCATGCGTCACCTTGATGTCCATGGTGGGAATGACGACATCATTGAGGTCCTTGATTTTCATAATGGGTTGTTCCGGTGGGATAGGTATGGCTTCTGCACAGTAAAGACAATCATATTTAACAATAAACAGTCTAAGTGTCACAATATAACATTTATAACGTTGACCATTTTGACTCTAAGTCTATTAAGTGCCACTTGCCTGGGAGATTTACAATTCTAGTTTATGGAATATTATAAAAACATTATATATCAATGATTTATTTATATATAATGGCACATGCCCAATGGACAAATTCCTAATGGAGAAAATGAATCCCGCCCTACATTTGTTCTTGTTCGAGAAGCAAATGTGTCACGATGCAAGAAAAGACCATTTTCATATAACTACTAATTAGTAAATTAGCTGGTGCTTTTATCCAAAATGACAGGTACAGGTAATTTGGAAAAATTAAGAAAAATGGATCTTAAAACACACACACACACACACACACACAAAAAAAAAAGTGTAACAATTGGTCAGTAAAAGCAAGCGCCTACTCCTAAAAAAGTATTAGTCCACTTCAGGACATTATACACTGTTTTGTTTGAACTTCATTTCAGATATGCAGTTTTTCCAAATTTGAGACATGTCTAAAGTCTAACCCATGATGCATGTCGTTTAGTGCAATAAACACTAAATAATAATATAAACTATATAAATAGATACAATGTTTAAATTGAAACGAAAATAAAAAAAATGTCACGGTGGGTAACAACATTGACTCATTATTATCAACAATTTCACAATAAAGGCTGGTTAGTTTGATAAGGGCTCTGACATTGATAAACTAATACTTTTCACATATTAAAGGAGTAGTTCACTTTAAAAAAAAACTTTTGCTGATAATTTACTCACCCTCATGTCATCCAAGATGTCCATGTCTTTCTTTCTTCAGTCGAAAAGAAATTAAGGTTTTTGATGAAAACATTCCAGGATTTTTCTCCTTATAATGGACTTCAATGGGAACCAAACAGTTCAAGGTCCAAATGAGAGTTTCAGTGCAAACTGCAAACTGCTCAAAGTGCTTTAAACGATTCCAGACGATGAATAAGGGTCTTATCAAGTGAAACGATCGCTCGTTTAAAAAAAAAGTTTATGTTTTATGCGTTCGTGACTCTCCTGTTTGAACTCGTTCATCAAAATGAACGAATCTTTTTTTTTGAGTCATTTGGTTCATTATTTATTGAACGCTTGATAAGACCCTTATTCATCATCTGGTATCATTTAAAGCCCTTTGAAGCTGCACTGAAACTGTCTTTTGGATCTTGAACCGTCTGGTTCCCAATGAAGTCCATTATATGGAGAAAAATCCTGGAATGTTTTCATCAAAAACCTTAATTTCTTTTCGACTGAAGAAAGAAAGACGTGGACATCTTGGATGTCATGGGGGTGAGTAAATTACCAGCAAAAGTTTTTTCAAAAGTGAACTACTCCTTTAACCCTTAAAAAAAGAAAAACATACTTTTTTGTTTTTCGAAAAATGAACTGAAAATCAACTCAACACAATATCTCTTACTTATCGAGTGATTTTGTAAAGTGCTTAATTTATGGGACACCAAGTTGAATCTTAAAGAGCAAACTGACTTGCATCATAATGTGAATAGACAGGAAGTGAATCTCCTCAGATGGTTGACTTTTACTCACTCTTTTCAGTTTTATGGCGACTGGCGTCCATGTATGCCAACGTGATGTAAGCATTGCAAAGCGTCTCGATGTCTCTGACCATCTTGGGCCTCTTTTTACGAACCACGTCAATGATCTTTCGAGCGACCTCGGCCCGTTCCTACAGACCAACACATTTAATTAAGGTTAGTCATTGAGTAACAAAAGTGTTAGTCAGGACTAACTGTAAAACTTTTTGACTTCTACATACAGTAGTATGTTTCCATGTTTTATTAACAGTTCATATTAGTATTGTGTATTTAGCATGGTAAAGATTTTCACATCTTTATTGTATTATGAAAAACTAGTTTGGGACTGCCATTTAATAGCCTCCCCTTATACTGTTATTCAGTCTGAAATAGAAAAATGTGTGTGCCATTGCCAAACCAGTTGCGAACCACTGATTTAGACAGTACAGCTAGACATGTAAAACTCCTAGAGCAGAGCAGAAATATCTTCTCGTGACAAACGTTTAGCCAATGCAAAATAAGACTTATGATTCTGTCTTCTGTGTGTTATACCAAGTCCAGAGGTGAAGGTTGGCGGGCACTGCTCTTGGATATGCGACTGCGAGAGAAACTCTCATCCTTGTTGGCGTTGACCAGTGCCAAAATGATGAAGAGCGTGTGGTGGGGGTGGTCAGTGGACGACTGACAGATCAGCTGACGACAGAACATGTTTCAGCTGTGAGTCTATGGTAGATTTCACTTATGAGGTTCAAATTCTGAATAAAAAGAAAGGCAAAAGTTACCTCGTTTAGCACATGATGGAAGCCCACGTCCTGTGAGGTCATGGAACTGGACACTTTGGTGCCCATGCGAGCAGCCAACTGGTACATCAGGGGCAGGAACTTATGTGATGGGATTTTCTTTACACCACTCTAATAAAAACACAAATGACAACTGAGAATCAGTAGAATCTAGGACTGGCGCTTTACGTTCGAAAATCAATCGGACCAACCAACACAAGTTTCCAAAACAAAAATAGGGAATCGATTTTAACGGCCTTTTTTTATTTATTTATTTTTTTTACCAAAAAGTGGGTACAGATCAATACAGGACACAGAACAAGCAGGATGTTGGAAAATAACAATGTATTTTCTGTTAACTAAATGCTTTTAAATATTCGCTATTACTTCAATGCAACAAGCGCACTGTTAAGATAAAAATCTTTACATTCGATTAACATGAAAACAAATCGCAGAGAACGGTCGACTCGGTACTAGGGCTGGGTAATAAATATCGATTTCTCGATATTAATCGATTCTCATTTTTACAAACCGATATCGATTCTTAAATCTCAAGAATCGATTAGTCATGCGGTTTCATTTGAATGAATGAGACATTGTGTCGCGGCTGCGCGCATCGAAAATTTCGATTTCGAAATCGAATCGAATTGCAAGCTTGTGAATCGAAATCGAATCGAATTGTGAAATTTCTCTCAATACCCAGCCCTACTCGGTACCAATGTGTAATTAGACCAAAGGTTCATTTTGCGCCGGAGTTCTCCTTTAATTGCATGTTGCACGCATGTTTGTCATTGTGCACGAAACTTAACGCTAATAAATCATCAGAAATACTGCTGACTTGTGCGAATCTCAAGCGCCCTCTTTACGTTCGTCCAGAGCCCGTCTAACAGAGAGCCTTGGCACTTCCTATTAGCCCCATTGTGTATCATCTTGGTTGCAGTTTCATTAGAATTCCACTGGAGGTGATCACGGGCGAGAGCAGAATGAATGGGAGTCTATGGGGCTAAACGGCTAAATGTGTCTCTTTCTCCTGCTTGTCGTTGAATCAACATAGATTTTATTGTTGATTCCTCAAGTTCAATATAGATTATAGGCCAAAAGTCGAATGAACGAGTACTTGTGTCCTTTCGATTTCTTACAGGTTAGGCCGTTGTTGGCCGGAACACGCTAGCATTCTGCTATTGTGTGACGTCATCACAGTTTTGAACGGATTTTTAGAACAGATAAGTGAAAAACTTAAAAATGCAATTTTCATCTGAGTGTATTATCTTAGCCCTCCCTTTTGAATGCAACTTTCAAATTACTTGATAAAAAATTACATCCTGAGAAAAGTGGATTTCTGGGGGTGAAACCCCATAGACTCCCATTCATTCTGCACTCGACCGCGAGCGCCCCCGCATGGACAGAGACGTGTTACTGCAGCCAGTCCAAAACCCGGAATTAACCAGCCAGTGCCAATTCTCTTCAATTAGACATTCTCTGGTTCGTCCTAATGCCTGATAGGCGTCCGTGGATTTGCCTGTATTTGGTGTTGAAAATGGAAATCGATTTTACAATCAATTCAATGAACATTTATGTCTCAAAAATCGAACAGGATTTTTTCAGTAAAGTGACAGCCCTAATTTAGAGACTATCATTTCTGCTTCCTCCATGTACCTCTGGGAGATGTTGTCATACCTTCATCATGTCATTCACGGTTTTGACATCTGCATTCTCCAGCCAGAGCGAGGCCAGTCTGAAGACCCAGGTGTCATGTTCTTCTCCCAGCCCTAGGCACTGAATGTAGTTCTCCACGGCCTTGAGGAGGAAGCGGTTGCGGTCGGCCTGTAGGTTTGACAGTGCCTTGACGTCCAGCTCTAGTTCTCTCTGAACTTTCACTGTGTATCTGCAGATGAGAAAAAAAAAGACGTTAAAGGGGTCACGAACTGGCTTTTTAATTTTATTATATTGTTGTCTGAGGTCAACTTATGACGTTCGCTTGGTTTTTACATTCAGAAACATTCCAATGGAACCAATGTTGTAAAATGGCAACCGCAATGATTCGCCCATACATGTTCGACCCAGAGTTCGTGTGTTGCACCATTCCTGTCAGATCCAATATAGACGGCACAGCACCGTTCTTTACTCTTAATCGGTCTTCAAATCCAGTCTTGTTTACAAAACAATCGCGAACAGACAACGTTTTCCCCTCATCAGCTGGAACGTCATTAAAAATAAAATCTTCTTTCAGAACCAGGAACTGCACAATATTCTGTATTGCTCGGTGGCTCGATCCGGATTGTCATCACGAGGTAGGCATCTATGTTATTTAGCTATGCGATAAGGAGGAGTTGTAATAGGAGTTGATCTTCTTCTGCGGGGGTGGTGTTTTATCCTCTTTGACGTCATAGTTGAAAAGTGAGTCGTTTGCTGAGTCTGGTGTCAATAAAAGCTTTTATTGGACACACAAGGGCGTTTTCAGTTCTGAAACTTACAGGATATTCTTATAATATGATGACCTCTTAGATGTCAAAAGCTCAAGGAAAATTTGATTTCTCAGTTCATCACCCCTTTAACACTTCGTATATGTGTAACTGGTGAGCAAAAGACTTCTAAAACAAGATGGTTTCACGCTGACCTGTTGTTGCCGACCTTCCTCTCCCGCATCAGGTCCACTTCCTCCTTGGCCTTCTCCAGAAGAGCATGCTTGTTCTCAAACTCGGACGACTTCATGTAGTTTTCGATGCTCTGGTACTGTGCGTCAGAAAAACGGGCAAGCGAAAAGAAAGCCTGGGTCTTCTGGCTCTGGAGTTTAGCGTTTGAATCTCCACAGTGGTCCTCAATGACCTCCACTGCCTATCAACACATCATTAATGCAAACACAAGGTTACGGGACCATGGCACTTCGATACAGTGCTGCATGATTTGGGCAAAACCTAATTTTTCTCATCAAAAATGTGATTTTAGAAAAAAAATCCAGGTTTGCTGTGCTTGTTTGTAGGGCTTTACAATTTGGATACAATTTTGTGGTTAATATTAATATGGCAATAATAATTGAAATTATATAAATAAAAAAATTCTGAATTGCGAATTGATAATCACACCGTATCCACTGACGCTGAAACCTTTCTTCATGCATTCGAAAAAGAGAGCATTGGAGTAAAGAGACCATTGCAGTAGCCAAGACGTGATGCACACGTCTTGGCTACCGCAATGCTCTCTTTTTTGCTCAACGGTCTACCCTAATAATTCAATCAATAGGCTCCAGAACATTCATAATTCTGCTTCAATGGATCTCACCTTTCCAAAAAGCGTTCTCATACTCATACATATCTTTTTTTCGTGTCATTTGGTTTATTCAACGAACTAAATGAACGAGTTGACTCTGGAAAAGATTTGTTCATTTTGATGAACGAGTTCGAACAGGAGAGTCACGGCATCACAGAACAGAGCAAGGCAACCATTTGAGCTTATAAAACTTAAACTTTGTTATTTATTTATTAAATGAGCGATCGTTTCGCTTGATAAGACCCTTATTCATCGTCTGGAATCGTTTAAAGCTGCACTGAAACTGTCTTTTGGACCTTGAACCGTTTGGTTCCCATTGAAGTCCATTATATGGAGAAAAATCCTGGAATGTTTTCATCAAAAACCTTAATTTCTTTTCGACTGAAGAAAGAATGACATGGATATCTAGGATGACATGGGGGCGAGTAAATTATCAGCAAGTTTTTTTAAAGTGAACTACTTCTTTAAATGATGTTGTGTGTTTTGCTGTATTATGTACTATACACTTGATCTCTCCTACTTCATGGTTGTATTTTTCCATTGTTGTATTGTAAAGCGTTCACATATAAAATAAACATTATTATTATACTATCGAGTGTTTGTTTTTATTTTGATTGAACATGCAGCCCTACTTTGATATTTACAATTGTACAGAAGTGTGTTATAAAGCTTATTCTACATGAATATCATAGGCAATGGCACTAGAAAAGAACTAGTGCACAGTCATATGTCACTGAATTCCTTTTATTTCCCATCATGCCTTGCAGAAGATATGAGTGCTTTACCCTCTCCAGGTATTTCTCCAGTATGATAGCAGGGCTCTCCAGACAGGATTCAGCCAGCCAGCTTCCACACAGTCTCAAACACTCCGAATACACCGGCACCACGGAAGGTTTCACACACACCTGTCACAAAAAGACATTCTGTGTCATTCAGCAGATATGCGAGCACATTAGGCGTTATCTACACCTGTGAAATGGACTATAGAAGCCACCTTCGACTCACCAGATCCTCTAGTTGTTGGATCATCTGTTTGAGCAGCCCCAGAGCCAGCCCGTGTTCCTTCTTCACCCAGAACACCTGCGCCTCCTCCAGCTGGCAGGCCCACGAGCTGCTGCCAACGCCCCCACTGGACAGACTGTGCCGCTTCATGTGGAAGACGGCCCGCTCGGCCAGCTACAACAACACACGCATGACATATGCCTTTCCAATACCGTAAAAGGGGCATTGTATTTCATGACAGAGCACAATCACACTTTTCAGGCAAAATATTTCACAAAGTTTGTTAGGTATTAATATGAAGCAAAAGTCTTATGTTCTTTGATTTATATGACTATAGATATACCAGTTTACCCGAATACATACAGTACACTCATGTTCCTCAATTCTGACTTTTTTCTCTCAATCGTGAGACATAAACTTGCAATTGTGAGTTATAAAGTCCAAATCTAAGGAAAGAAAGATCACACATACACATCACACTTTTTTCCTCAGAATTGCGAGATCTCACAATTCTGACTTTATAACATGCAAATGCGACTTTAAATCACGCAATTCTGACTTTATAACTCCCAATTGTGTTATAAATTCAGAATTGCAAGACATAAACGTGCAATTCTGAGAAAAAAAGTCAGAATTCATTTCACGCAATTGCGAGTTTATATCGCACAATTCTGACTTATAACATGCAAATGCGACTTTATATCACGCAATTCTGACTTTATAACTCCCAATTGTGTTATAAAGTCGAAATTGCAAGACATAAACGTGCAATTCTGAGAAAAAAAGTCAGATTTGAGAGTTCATTTCACGCAATTGCGAGTTTATATTGCACAATTCTGACTTTATAACATGCAAATGCGACTTTAAATCACGCAATTCTGACTTTATAACTCCCAATTGTGTTATAAAGTCGGAATTGCAAGACATAAACGTGCAATTCTGAGAAAAAAAGTCAGAATTCAGAGTTCATTTCACGCAATTGCGAGTTTATATCGCACAATTCTGACTTATAACATGCAAATGCAACTTTATATCACGCAATTCTGACTTTAGAACTCCCAATTGTGTTATAAAGTCGGACTTTCAAGACATAAACGTGCAATTCTGAGAAAAAAAGTCTGAATTCAGAGTTCATTTCACGCAATTGCGAGTTTATATTGCACAATTCTGACTTATAACATGCAAATCCGACTTTATATCACGCAATTCTGACTTTATAACTCCCAATTGTGTTATAAAGTCGGAATTTCAAGACATAAACGTGCAATTCTGAGAAAAAAAGTCAGAATTCAGAGTTCATTTCACGCAATTGCGGGTTTATATCGCACAATTCTGACTTATAACATGCAAATGCGACTTTATATCACGCAATTCTGACTTTATAACTCCCAATTGTGTTATAAAGTCGAAATTGCAAGACATAAACGTGCAATTCTGAGAAAAAAAGTCAGATTTGAGAGTTAATTTCACGCAATTGCGAGTTTATATCGCACAATTCTGACTTTATAACATGCAAATGCGACTTTAAATCACGCAATTCTGACTTTATAACTCCCAATTGTGTTATAAAGTCGGAATTGCAAGACATAAACGTGCAATTCTGAGAAAAAAAGTCAGAATTCAGAGTTCATTTCACGCAATTGCGAGTTTATATCGCACAATTCTGACTTATAACATGCAAATGCAACTTTATATCACGCAATTCTGACTTTAGAACTCCCAATTGTGTTATAAAGTCGGACTTTCAAGACATAAACGTGCAATTCTGAGAAAAAAAGTCAGATTTGAGAGTTCATTTCACGCAATTGCGAGTTTATATCGCACAATTCTGACTTTATAACATGCAAATGCGACTTTATATCACGCAATTCTGACTTTATAACTCCCAATTGTGTTATAAATTCAGAATTGCAAGACATAAACGTGCAATTCTGAGAAAAAAAGTCCGAATTCAGAGTTCATTTCACGCAATTGCGAGTTTATATTGCACAATTCTGACTTATAACATGCAAATGCGACTTTATATCACGCAATTCTGACTTTATAACTCCCAATTGTGTTATAAAGTCGGAATTTCAAGACATAAACGTGCAATTCTGAGAAAAAAAGTCAGATTTGAGAGTTCATTTCACGCAATTGCGAGTTTATATTGCACAATTCTGACTTTATAACATGCAAATGCGACTTTAAATCACGCAATTCTGACTTTATAACTCCCAATTGTGTTATAAAGTCGGAATTGCAAGACATAAACGTGCAATTCTGAGAAAAAAAGTCAGAATTCAGAGTTCCTTTCACGCAATTGCGAGTTTATATCGCACAATTCTGACTTATAACATGCAAATGCAACTTTATATCACGCAATTCTGACTTTAGAACTCCCAATTGTGTTATAAAGTCGGACTTTCAAGACATAAACGTGCAATTCTGAGAAAAAAAGTCTGAATTCAGAGTTCATTTCACGCAATTGCGAGTTTATATTGCACAATTCTGACTTATAACATGCAAATCCGACTTTATATCACGCAATTCTGACTTTATAACTCCCAATTGTGTTATAAAGTCGGAATTTCAAGACATAAACGTGCAATTCTGAGAAAAAAAGTCAGAATTCAGAGTTCATTTCACGCAATTGCGGGTTTATATCGCACAATTCTGACTTATAACATGCAAATGCGACTTTATATCACGCAATTCTGACTTTATAACTCCCAATTGTGTTATAAAGTCGAAATTGCAAGACATAAACGTGCAATTCTGAGAAAAAAAGTCAGATTTGAGAGTTCATTTCACGCAATTGCGAGTTTATATCGCACAATTCTGACTTTATAACATGCAAATGCGACTTTAAATCACGCAATTCTGACTTTATAACTCCCAATTGTGTTATAAAGTCGGAATTGCAAGACATAAACGTGCAATTCTGAGAAAAAAAGTCAGAATTCAGAGTTCATTTCACGCAATTGCGAGTTTATATCGCACAATTCTGACTTATAACATGCAAATGCAACTTTATATCACGCAATTCTGACTTTAGAACTCCCAATTGTGTTATAAAGTCGGACTTTCAAGACATAAACGTGCAATTCTGAGAAAAAAAGTCAGATTTGAGAGTTCATTTCACGCAATTGCGAGTTTATATCGCACAATTCTGACTTATAACATGCAAATGCGACTTTATATCACGCAATTCTGACTTTATAACTCCCAATTGTGTTATAAATTCAGAATTGCAAGACATAAACGTGCAATTCTGAGAAAAAAAGTCAGAATTCAGAGTTCATTTCACGCAATTGCGAGTTTATATTGCACAATTCTGACTTATAACATGCAAATGCGACTTTATATCACGCAATTCTGACTTTATAACTCCCAATTGTGTTATAAAGTCGGAATTTCAAGACATAAACGTGCAATTCTGAGAAAAAAAGTCAGATTTGAGAGTTAATTTCACGCAATTGCGGGTTTATATCGCACAATTCTGACTTATAACATGCAAATGCGACTTTATATCACGCAATTCTGACTTTATAACTCCCAATTGTGTTATAAAGTCGGAATTGTAAGATATAAACGTGCAATCCTGAGAAAAAAAGTCAGAATTGAGAGTTCATTTCACGCAATTGCGAGTTTATATCGCACAATTCTGACTTATAACATGCAAATGCGACTTTATATCACGCAATTCTGACTTTATAACTCCCAATTGTGTTATAAAGTCGAAATTGCAAGACATAAACGTGCAATTCTGAGAAAAAAAGTCAGATTTGAGAGTTCATTTCACGCAATTGCGAGTTTATATCGCACAATTCTGACTTTATAACATGCAAATGCGACTTTAAATCACGCAATTCTGACTTTATAACTCCCAATTGTGTTATAAAGTCGGAATTTCAAGACATAAACGTGCAATTCTGAGAAAAAAAGTCAGATTTGAGAGTTCATTTCACGCAATTGCGAGTTTATATCGCACAATTCTGACTTTATAACATGCAAATGCGACTTTAAATCACGCAATTCTGACTTTATAACTCCCAATTGTGTTATAAAGTCGGAATTGCAAGACATAAACGTGCAATTCTGAGAAAAAAAGTCAGAATTCAGAGTTCATTTCACGCAATTGCGAGTTTATATCGCACAATTCTGACTTATAACATGCAAATGCAACTTTATATCACGCAATTCTGACTTTATAACTCCCAATTGTGTTATAAAGTCGGACTTTCAAGACATAAACGTGCAATTCTGAGAAAAAAAGTCAGATTTGAGAGTTCATTTCACGCAATTGCGAGTTTATATCGAACAATTCTTACTTTATAACATGCAAATGCGACTTTATATCACGCAATTCTGACTTTATAACTCCCAATTGTGTTATAAATTCAGAATTGCAAGACATAAACGTGCAATTCTGAGAAAAAAAGTCAGAATTCATTTCACGCAATTGCGAGTTTATATCGCACAATTCTGACTTATAACATGCAAATGCGACTTTATATCACGCAATTCTGACTTTATAACTCCCAATTGTGTTATAAAGTCGAAATTGCAAGACATAAACGTGCAATTCTGAGAAAAAAAGTCAGATTTGAGAGTTCATTTCACGCAATTGCGAGTTTATATCGCACAATTCTGACTTTATAACATGCAAATGCGACTTTATATCACGCAATTCTGACTTTATAACTCCCAATTGTGTTATAAAGTCGGAATTGCAAGACATAAACTTGCAATTCTGAGAAAAAAGTCAGATTTGAGAGTTCATTTCACGCAATTGCGAGTTTATATCGCACAATTCTGACTTTATAACATGCAAATGTGACTTTATATCACCCAATTCTGACTTCATAACGCAATTGCGACTTTATATCAAGCAATAAAAAGTCAGAATTGTGAGATTTTCAGCTCTATATATATAAAGCTGGACATATATCCAACTTTATCCACATACATAAGTAGACTCATGTAAAGCTATATATAATATATTGCTAATCTAACTGATTTTTTTTTCATTGAAAAATATAACTATATTATCGGCCAGCTCTTTATATAAACTTGGATAAATAAATATGTCCAACTTTATCTGCATATATATACAGTACAGTATACTTGTGTAAGGCGTATATTAAATGTACTATACAGCAAACTACCTTGTTTGCTTGTATCATTGCAAAATGCAAACTATATGTGACGCAAAAAAATGTGACTAAGGCATTAAGATGTTGTATTAAGCATTAACATCATGATTTTCTGTAAAGCTGCTTTAAAACAATGTGTATTGTGAAAAATGCTATACAAATTAATTTGACACATTCATATGATAATATAATGCACTACACCAATGACGCATGAGTCAAAAGTCTGGCTAACTGATAAACAGACCTGCGTGTTTCCTGCAGAACGAGCCAGTTTGCACAGCTCCATCAGGTGGGAAGAATAGGCCGAGATCAGATCATTCTTCTTCTCTGTCTCTGAGGAAATCAGTGTTTCCTGTATGGAGGAGCGCAAGGCTAAGACGGGCTCCACCAGACTGAAATCACTGTCGGTTAGGAGGTCAGAGTGCTGTTTCCACTTCCTGTAGACTTCATTCAGGCTGGAGTCAGTTATAGGCCTGGCAAGAACAGAAAAATCTATATATTAATATATACAGTCATTCAGTATACACTCATTTATTGTATTTGGATCTATAATCTAAAAGCATTAAAGGGTTAGTTCACCCAAAAATGAAAATTCTCTCAGTATTTACTCACCCTCATGTTGTTCCAAACCTCTATGTGTTTATTTGTTCTGCTATACACAAAGGAAGATATTTGGAAGAATGTTTTAATCAAACAGATCTCAATCCCCATTGACTTCAATGGGGAATGAGATCTGTTTGATTAAAACATTCTTCCAAATATCTGACTAACTACAAGGGAAAAAAGGGTCCCACACTTTCATACGAGATCCCAAGTCACAGTTCAGCTCACTTCGACCAAACTACGCAACTTTTCTCGCGTAAGAGTGCTTTTGCTTGTATGACTGTAAGATGTGCAGCCTGACCTGGAGAAGAGCTCCTCGACACCCCGCAGCTCGCTGATCCTCTGCAGGTTACAGAGAGCAGGATACAGCGAAGACACGGCCTCCAGACTCCCACGACACAACTCCTCCACCTCGTGACCTCTGGCAGAACAGGAGAACACATACAGGTGGACTGGATCTATATTTGTAAGTGTTACTCTAGTCATAAAGTGAGGACAACAAGTATAACATACAACAAGTACAAAATACAATTCATTATCAGAGTTTATCATTTACATACAGAACTTTAATCTACTTTTTGAGAGTGCTTTATAAATCAATTATGAGTTGAGTTGAGCATGTTACTACTTCATATAAGGTCACCATGCTTTTACAGGGCAAGACATGTTCCTGGAACAAAATTCCTGTGCAAAATCTGAATCCCAACCTCGAAACCTAATGATAGTGAATAACGCTGATGTAGAAGCACATAACCCTGGTTGTAAACCTAAATTTGACATAAACTGTAAACTTGTCCCTCAAATCTGATTGGTTGATTGAAATGTTGTTCCAGGACCAACAACGATGTTGATTCCAGGAACATGTTGCACTTGGGTGAGATTAGCTTTCACTTGTTCCTATACGCAGAGTACGCATCCTGTACTGTATTCATTATTCATAAGCCACTTACCTTCTAAAAGAGAGCAATAATCACCGTTAAATCAAGTAATGGATATTTAATAATGGCGTCAGGCCTTGTTATCATTATAATTGTGGCATGTACAACATCCCTATTGTCAGTGAATTAGAACGATTATATTAACTTTATAGTTGTTGATGTTAACAGGGCTTAAAGGGTTATTTCACCCAAAAATGATGTCATTAATGACTCTCATGCCGCCCCAAGCCCGTAAGACCCGTAAGATTGTTATTTTTGGACCAAAATGTATTTCCGATGACTACTTTGATGATGTCTTTATTTCCTTTCTGGACAAGGACAGTATGCCGTACACACATTTCCAATGGAGGGACAGAAAGCTCTCGGACTAAACCTAAAATATCTTAAACTGTGTCTTACGGGCTTGTGACGACACGAGGGGGAGTCATTAATGACATCATTTTTATTTTTGGGAGAACTAACCCTTTAAACTGGTTACCTGGCGTAGTTGAGGGTTTGCTCGAATAGGGAGAGTTCTCGATCTCTCAAAGCTTGGAGGGAATTGAACAAGGACTCGTTGATGCCAGGCTTCAGCTTCTCATTTCTGAAAAAAAGAGAGAGGGTGAAAGTACAACTGAAAAAAAATCTTCACTACAGTTGAAAGCAAGTATTGATTGAGCTTTCGTGCTAAACACAGACACTGGAGCTTTCAATGTTGCTGCTAAATAGCGTCGGATAGAAAAAAGAAGTGAAATAAAAAGAAGAGTGTGTAAATGACGCATCTACAGAGATGAACGCAGCCATTCCTTTCAACAAAAACAGCTAGAGAGTGTATTTGTGTGTGTCAGTGTATGCGCACGCTGTAGGGATCTTTAATAATATTCATGGTTCTAGCCAAGAGGTCCGGTCTCTGTGTTTTTTCCTTCCCAGCGGAGGTCCGGACAATACTTTTGTGGAACAGTAATACATTTCCATCGAGGCAATAGTAAAAAAAAAAAAACACTCAAAATAGTCATCAAAGATGTGAATGTTGGGCCCATAGGACCAAAACAGTGATGTAAAGTATCTAATAAACTGGATATGAATATAAAATGTTAGATCAGATGTTTTAATATGCTATTTTTATTTATTTATTTATTTATTTTACATTTGAGGAGCTCTTTTCCAAAATGCTATAAATCCATTTTAATAGTTTTCAGGAATTTTGTTATTTATTTATTTTTTACTTATGGTGCGTTCTATTATACCCAGTGAACCGACTCGGACCTCGGATATGACGTGACCTCCTCACTTCAAGCGTTGTATTATGTTTTGCGTGTCCGAGTCGGAGAATAAAATGGATGCCACCCGCAAAGCAGTTATAATGGTAGCATTGGCCGAGTAACAGGCACTAACATTAAAAAAAATATATTATGACTACACCTTATCAAAACGCAGCCATTTGAACTTGTAAATGTTCACTTTATTTAATGTTTTTCATGTTAATCTTCTGTTAGCAACGTTAGTAATTGCACTCACAACAACCAATTCCCATACCTACAGGGGATGCAGTAATACGAGTGATTATAATCGTCATTTAAAATACCAAAGCGGTTCAAAAACAATGAAAACAATTTATTCTTACAAGTCACAGGGCGCAGCCATCTTGAATTTCGAATTCTTGCTCGGTGTCCTCACGGTTGTCCGACGTCCGAGAGGAGAAATCCGAGCAAAGGGGGCGTGTTGCTAGGCAACGTCTGTCGTGCGATTCGGATCTCCGAGATGGATGAATAATTGAACGCACCATTAGACCCACACATTTTGTGAATATTCAAAATATCCTGTTAAAATGTTGTTGTCGTTTTTTTTTTTTTTGGCTCAGTCTGAACATGCTGAACAATGATTATTAAATCAAACAACAATATTGTTTATAAAAATAAATTGTTAATTAATTATTTTTTTCAAAACACAATAAATCCATCAATTTCCCCCCCCCCCCAAAAAAAAAAAGACAACATGCCACATATAATCAGGGGCTCATAACATAAATGAATATAAATTCAATTTAGCAACGCATTTCATTAAGGCTAATAGTCATTCGGTGACTAGTCATTCATATGCTCATATATCAGAAAACATTTAAGGCCCTTTCACACCGGACGCGTAACGAAAAAGCGAAACGAAAAAGCGAATAGTTCGCGTCAACACCATTCACATCAGCCGCGACGCGAATTTGCAACGTTCAGAGCTTCAACATTCCAAAACATTCGTGCCGAGGGTGAACACCTGGCTATTGCTCTGTTGCAGGAAAGCAGACCTGATTTTAAGGGACGCTATAGGCAGGGACGGATTATGACTTGCAAGTCCCGGGGGCCAATTATCTCAAAGGGCCCCCCTCCCACTATTTTTTTTTTTCAGGTTATTTTAGCTGCGCGTGCGTTCACAGTATCTAATAGAATGTGAAAGTTATGATGATCGTGAAACCGTTGTCAATCTGCGTCAAATGTCAGTGCTACCCCTGCGCTAAAAATACAGGTCTATAGGGTTTATAGTATCGAGGCATATACGCAGGTATACGGCGTATACCCACTTCCTTTTCAGTCGGCATTGCGTATACCCACTTCTAAATCCCCTCTGATGTGTATCATTTAGTTGCTAATCCAATTTCGTGAATTAAAAAAAACACCCAGTTAGAGTCGTACCCGTAATATTAACTCTAATTTGATTAACTCCCAATGATTCTCCCATCGCGACGATAACTGACCTTCTCATCTGATCTGCTTCAGCACTCACCTGCTCGTCAATGTCAAAATGTTCGTGAGACCAATCAAAGAATGCAGTATTTTTGTTCATAGAGGAGCGAGCCCAGCGCGAATCCCAACGCGACGCTTCACTTCAGTTAACGATCATGCAGTGTAAGTAAGATAAGATGCAAGTAGCTCAAATTTACGGCTGTTTTTCAATAGACGTTTTAAATGACCGACAGAAATAATAATTAAAAACAGTGGAAATAATAAGCTCAATTTAACAACACAAGCATCCTATTAAATATTGCCATTATTATTGTATTTATATTTGTATAACGTTTTTTCGAATGTGTTTGACTTTTCACTGTTTGTATAACTCTGCTTGTCTGTGTTTGCGCCACTTGCATCATTAAGCCAGAGGGTGGCGACAAGTGACTGTCTTTTTGAGTGAGCAATTGAACCATTAATTAAATTAACCGATTAGTCCAAAAAACATCGATTAATTTAGGAAAGAAAAGTCGCTGAAACTGGAACTGATTCTCATGTTTAAGAATCTGATCAAATAGGCTACTTCATGCTTTTAAAGCTACTGTTGTCAATTTTTTTTGGCCATCAAAACACCTTAAAATGCTCATTTCGAGATCAGGAAAATCTAAATTTGATTTGGGGGGGGGGGCATGCCCCCAAACCCCCCTAACAATATCATTTATGGGACCTGGCACACCTGGGTATTTAGAAAACCATATGTTTTAGATAACCCTTAGATACCATAGATAACCCTGATATGCAAGAATACTACTGATTCTATGTGTTCTATTGTATTCATTATACTCTATTCTATAGTCTTGCATATTTAATATTAATGCAAGACTAGTAGTCTTACATGTCACTGTTTATAACACAGAGCGTTCATCCTTTGCTGGGACGCTTAAAAAAATATTGGGGGCATAAATTAAGAGTATACCCACTTCTCCAGGCACCACTACATCACTGCATATGACTAATCAGTGGTGGAGGAAGTATTGAATCTCAGTACTTAAGTACAAATAACCAGAGACATATTACTTTAGTAAAAGTAGAAGTAGCCTACCACAATGAAAACCCTAAGTAAAAAGTACCTGCTTTTAAATGTACTTTAAGTATTAAAAGTAAAAGTACTTTCATAACAATTTATTTTCTTAATGTCTAGGCTATATTCTAATAATTAATTAGGGCTGTAACAATATGCAATATGAACCCGAAATCGCTACACTCAGATCTACGAACCTGTGTCGCAGTGTGAGATGGCAGAATCGCGACACACTCCTTATTTGAAGTTGACCTACACCACAAAACTAGTTGAGGATAAATTATTTAATATTGGGCAATTTCATTGTTATAAACTGGACTTTTGCAGTAAAAAAATGAAATATAAATTCTCAGAAAATGCATTTAATACATATTGAAAAATATCAGTATGCGTTTTATATTTAATGGAAAATAGCCTAGGACATGCGTTACGGGACACATAAAATCTTTATGGTAGAAAACTATTTTAAATTAAAATGGTAGCCTACAGTATATAGTTATGTAGCAGGATAAATAGTAGGCTAGGCCTATGTCAGGGTTGAGTGAAGGATGTAGATTTGTTTTGCACCTCTCGGCCACCGTAGTACGACGCATGCAGGTGCAGAAAACAATGGGCTTTATTTAATAATAAAATATAACAAAAACTACCCCGGGCGTAAAAAAAACGACTTGATGACAGAGAAACACCCAGACACACATTCAACAGGTAACAAATGACAACATGAAAGCACGCAGCTAGTGAAAAAAAAACATAAGCTGCGTGCAATTAGCACAAGACAAAACATGACACGAAAGCACGCAGCCGATGTAACGAACCACGTGCTACACAGAAAACAACACCACACGCGGACAGAAGATCGTATACGATCCGAGCGGACTCTAAACCATACGCTCACACAAGACGACAAAGCGCACGAGAACGAGTGTAAGCTAGGGTGAACAACAGTCCTGTTTACCCAGGATATGTCCTGTTTTGACGTACTGTCCGGGCCGTCCTAGCTGTTTTTTATAAAGTAAAAAAAAACTGCTGGGAAAGATCAGCTCTACAGCAAAATATAGCAAACAATGAGGATGAGGTAGAAAAACAGGATAAAGAGGAAAAAAAAACTAAAGATATAAAATTAATATATTTTGTTAGTTGGTGAGAGATATTTTTGTTTAATTAGGAGACATTACATTACAGAAGAGACATTATTTCTATAATTATTTGATTCATTATTTTTGAAACCTGTCATAATAAAACAGTTGAGTAACCTCTGAGAAGCCTATTTGTGTCTTTGTAATATAACCATTTTCTATCCATACAGAGCAGGCATAGCCTACTTTAAATGTATTGAAATTAATAAGGCACCTTTGAGTAAACTTCAAGTATCATTTGAGGATCTGTTTGCCAGGACGAGTGTCCTGGTTTTTGGTAATCAAAATATGGTCACCCTAGTGTAGGCTCATTCGTGCCCTTTTCCACCAACAAGAACCAGATGCTGGTTCAGAGAGCTAGTAAAAAATAAAAAAAAAAATAAATAAAAAATAAAACCATTGCGCGAATTATTCGTGCTTCAAAATCGGGTCCAGTGTGAAAGGACCTTTAGAGTGGGTCAAACATGATTTTTACCACTTATCAAGTTTTGATTTGTAGAACGAAAAATTTTGAAACATGTTTGAAAATTATGAGGAGGTGCTCGTCTCATCATTCCTCTCACACAATGCCAGCCGCGACCATACGTGCATCAGCGATTTCCTCCGAGAGAACAGAAATTGCCTGCGAGCTCGTACGACAGCAAACTTGTGAGTGTCGGTCCAAACACGCACCTCTCAGGAAGGTCACAGTCCCACTGCGTGCTTCTCCAGGCGGCCTGAAAGCGCAGCTCTCGGAGGTCAGGACTCCACTCCACACCCTCTCTCTCCAGCCCGTGGAGATACGTGCGCAGAATACCGCACAAACCAAAGTTCTGCAGAGCCTGTCACACACACACGCTGTTACCCAGAGACCACAACTTTAAATCCTCATGATGTGGCAGAAGCATCAACCGTACCTCCACTATGCCGATCTGTCGAGTGACCTCTGGGAGGTTGGAGTGAAGGTCATATGAAACCAAAGCCTTATCCCACATGGCCTCATGTTCATACGTTCGAATTCTGGACACCACACACACACACAAAGAAAACATCAGCACTTTTACATTTAGATCTTAATTAGTAAGAAAGTAAAAATAGCTACAGGGTAACACTACAATAAAGACCATTAGGTCCATATGTATTATTTATAGTTATTGGGTCAGAACCTGAACCGAACCTTAACTCATGTACTTACCTTATATCAACCAGTACTTTCTTAGCTAAATACACTGTAAGTACACAGAAGTGCATGTACTGTAAAATAAAGTGCAACCAATACTATTATTCTAATCACCAGTATATATTTTTAGCCGCTTTAATTGTATTATTTCTGAAAGGCATATGGCTAATTAGTCTCTTCTGCATTTATGCAATGGAGCCAAACCTGAGGAGGAAGTCCAGAAGATCCCACAGCAATCCTGTAGTAATTATGGGCGGTGATTATGCTAATTTGAAAAGCCCTATTTACGAATACACGCTTAACTATCAAATCTACATAACAAAAGGTTAATGAAGCATTTGTGAACCCAAAGGAGTTTTCGGAAGGTCCATAGTTTTGCACAAATTACTCTGAATTTACTTCATTTGTAGATTTATTTTTTAGCTGATATATTTATTCCTCATTCGTTCTTGAATGAGGCCCATTGAGCATATAGTGTGTGTTCATATTTACATTTATTGAAACAGCTGGGTTTATCTACGGGTCTCACCTAGTCAGAGGACTGATTAGCTTCCCCCCTCCACATCCATACAGGCTGTCAGGCTCTCCAATGCACCTGTACACTTCAATCAGAAGATCCTGACACAGAGCAATCAAAGCCTTAATGAACATCCCAGTGTTTTACTGCATTATAATCAGTGGAGGAGAGTGTGTGAGCGGAGCAGAGTGGAAGTGGAGTTACAGTGGCTACGTTTACATGCAACCAAATACTCTGTTAGTAGAGCCGGGCAGTATTCGCGTCCGAATTTTTCACACGTTAAAATATAAATACGACCTCACGTCATGTCAATCACGCTTGCACACCGCCTCCGAAACTTTCATCCGTCAGAAAAAAAATCGAATCCGGTTCGATTTTCTGCATTTTTCGCATCTGTAGCAGTTTGAATGGAGTGTGAATGGTGTTATAACAATTCAGAGCCACCGAATCACGAAAACGAAAAAAAACGCATACGAAAATTTCGGACTTTCGGCCTTAACGGAGTACATTTTTCTTGAGTACAGTACTTAAGTACAGTTGAGGGATCTGTACTTTACTCGAGTATAGTAAAAAAAAAAAAAAAAAAAGGAAAATTCTCTGAAACCCATTTGTTGTTTCCCTCTCGAACATGATTGGATTGTGCAGGTGCCACTGATTGGCACAGCCTATCAGCAATCAGCTTTCCGCCAAAATCAAATCAATGGTCAGATTTAGATAAGAGACGAAACCATAATGGATGAAGACACAGCAGGTCAACCTCGCCAGACTATTTCAATTTTCTGAAATTTTCTTAAATGTTAAATAAAGCAACATGATACTTTTACATTCTCCAAGGTATTAACTAGGGCTGGGTATTGACACAAATTTCACAATTCGATTCGATTTCGATTCACAAGCTTGCAATTCAATATTCAAAAATTCAATATTGATTATTTTGGATATCAGTTACAATAAATGGCACATTTTCTCAAGGAAATCTCTTAACTAATGCTGTAAACTATGGGAGTCTAGTTGTAGTACACAAGGCTTCATTAGCCTAAAATTAAGGTAATAATTAACTGTTTTGTAGCTATACAAATACATAAATTACACTTTTATTTATTTTTTTACAATAAGAAGATTGTAAAAATATAATATAAACATTTAAATGGTGGCTGTCAAAAACTTGCCAGATTTATTCAAATATGCATTAAATATTGAAGAACATTAAGATTATAATGCATATGTAATATGGTGTATATATTTAGCAAAATACTCCTCTCTAGAGTTATTTTTTCTAGCGGACTAATGAGTTTATGTGGGTTTTCTGAGGTAAATATGACGATACACTGATTACAAGCTGTTTAACTGACGTCTTTCCACGGTTGAAACGCTGATTGAGCGAATCAATGTGACATGATATGGATTTCGATAAGTTATACTCACTTTCAGATGCTCATTCATGTTTATTTCGCGCTGTGACTGGTATTATTAAGCCGGAAGAGAGATCAGCGCTGCTGTTTCTCTTGAGCTGCGCCAGAGCGATCTCACGCCACAGCGCCAAAACGCTATTTATGTTTTTGAATTTCTAAAGAAAATGGACGAAATTCGAAAATTGAGACTTTGTTTCATATCAATAGTAACAAAGGACAAAGATTATTGCGATGTCCCATTCATTCAAATGAAACAGGATGACTAATCGATTCTTGAGATTTAAGAATCGATATCGGTTCGTAAAAATGAGAATCGATTAATATCGAGAAATCGATATTTATTTCCCAGCCCTAGTATTAACATTAACGTTTTTCATAACTCCATGTAGGACGTTTCTGTACATAAATGTAAGGACAGTAGTGATGCAATATTTAGAAAATGTACTCTTGATACTCAAGTACTTTTAAAACAAGTACTTCAGTACTTTTACTTGAGTAAAATTTAGCAAGGGGTATCTGTACTTTTACTCAAGTAATAAAGCTGTGTACTCTGTCCGCCTCTGTCCGTTAGTAATCGTGTTGACGCGCTGTTCATGTTGAATAAAGAGTCATATTAATGCGTGTCCCCTCATGCTATAATCCTCCATTCACTCAGAGTCTGTGAAGTGGAGCAGGACAACGGCCTTGTTTCGGATTCATCAATCGGAATGAATTCAGTCCGATTGAAACAACAGTTTCACGTAAACGTAGCCATTGAAGCGCAGTGATGAAATCACTTCTCTGGTACCCATCATCACCCACCTGGAGACTGATGCCAGAGTCTTCTAAACTCTTCTCATTCACACTGCTGATGGACAGAGTTTGGCTGCTCTCATCAAACGCGATCCGTCTCGACACTCGAGACTGCGAGCTGAGACAAACACATGCCACTGGTCACTACACGAATGAGTCTAGAGTGTAAAACACTGTGGTCGTGATTACAGAAACCGTGAAAAAGCAAGTCAGAGCGTCACCGGCAGCACCTTCGGCTCTGCTCCATGTCGGACCTGATCTTGTCCACGTAGATCTCAGAGTACAGGAGCGCGGTGAAATGGGCCGAACACACCTGGGCGGCTCCAGCCACCTCCAGGTAATTCAGATCCAGCCAGAAATTAGAGTCACACACTGTCCCATATTCATTACTTTAAAAAAAAAAAAAAAAAAAAGTTACAGTTTAAACCACAATTACTGCACCTTACAATGTAACAATGTACTTCAAATGAACAGTTCACTTAGAAAATATAAGTGTCATCATTTAGTCATCATGCCTGAAACATTGTTCCAAACCGGTATGACTTTCTTTCTTCAGTTGAATACAAAGGAAGATATTGTGAGGAACGTCTGTAACCAGACAGTTGTTGGACCCCATTGACTTCCATAGTATGAAAAACGCAAATAGTACATTGTACACCATCACTGACTTATAGTCAGTCCCACCAGGATTTCACGATTTTTTTTTTGTGATTTTTGCGATCAAAATGACTGATTTTGTGGTGGTAATTTCCAAAAATTTGTGAAAAAATTTGCGATTTATATATAACATTTACCATAATAGTATTCAGTCCTTCCAGAAAAACGCTGAGTTTTTTTTTTGTGATTGTTGCTGGCAACAATTGATTGATTACGTGGCCCGTTTTCTTTAAAAATGCGATGGAATATGCGGGATATTTATGCAATTTTATGCGATGAAATTGCAGGAATTTGCAAAAATTGAGGGAACTTGCAAAAATTGCGGTTTGATGAAAAAGAGAAAAAAAGTGATTCCCCCAACATCCTGTTCTCACTAGGCTAATGTAAGAGTCATTTCTTATTACTTCCTTTGATAAGCAAGCATACTACATCATAGAAAGTGCTGGGAACTCATCTTGTTTTATTTCAGACTGTAACGAGTGTAAATAAGGTGTGGCCCCTTTAAGAGCTGCGCGCTCCCTGTTGAACTGTTGAACGGTAATTTCTGTTTGATGCTACTTCTTTTATATTATGTTGTTTATTAAGTAACGATGTGACGGTAGAACGTGTGACAGACAGTTATACAAGTTCGATTTGTGAGATGTCAATCGCCTCTGTGAGTCTGTCTGGCGTCGCATAATTGCGTCACTTCATAACGTTCCCATGGAAACAGGGGGAAATGGCTGCTCTTGTGTGAAGCAAACGCAACATTTTTCAACTTTCTGCTAAGATACAAGTGACTTTTTTTGCAACGAAAATGCGAGGATTATGAAATTATGCAAACCCCGTATATTTTGCACGGAAATCGGCAATTTATGCGGCGAAAGTGCGGCGTATTTGAAAAAATGCGGCCCCCCGCATAAATATGCGGACTTTGGCTGATTTTGCATTGAATTCAGCGATCGCATAATCGCGTTTTTCTGGAGGGACTGTATAGTAGTTCATCAACTGTCTGGTTATCAACATTTTTCAAAATAACTTCTTTTGGTTCAGCAGAAGAAAGAAACTCATACAGATTTGGAACAATTTAGAAATTATTTCTCCAACCTCCCAGGCGCCACTGGGCGGCCCTGTTGTCTGAGATAGTCTATGACTGCCAGCATGCTGCGGAGTGAGGTTTTGTCTATCTGGCTCTGGTTGGCGACATCAATAGTGCTCCCTGTTAAAACAGACAAAACGCTCACTTGTAAAGAATAGAGAAGTTGTTATTGTCCTAATGAAGACTAACATGGTTCTGCACCTGAATCGGAGAGCATGGGGGTGGTGGGCCGGCTGGTGGGGGAGGAGGGTCTGCGGTACTGACTGAAGAAACTCTGGATGTGTGTGGATAACAGCTTCCTCCAGGAACCATCCTCATCTCCCAGGAGAATATCATGAACAAAGAGCGGCAGCATCCTCTGACAAAAATCTGTGTTCACCTACAGCAATCAAGAAGTTACTTTAAGTCTGTTTTTGGATCAGACATTATCATAACTTAAGCATTATGACACGGGATCACTAAAATAATAACTTTTTCATCGGTGTACCTCACATAAAGGCCTGGTGAGAAGCAGAGCTTCGTTTCGGACCCCTCCGCTGTCTAAAAGGGCCATACACAGGTTCTTCAACCAGTCCTTGTGTCCACCAGGTGTCACCAACCACAGGTCAGAGCTGTCCAGCCTGTCTCTGGACTCTGAGCTCACTTCCATGCTCATGATGGGCTCCTGTACAAAAGACCAGATAAGTCCTATAAGGTGTGGACCGTAGTATGGGTTACTACTTGTATCACTACAGGTATTATTTTTGTTGTCATTTAAACGTTTATTTATGGAAATATATATTCAATCATTTGTTTATTAAAGTACCTCTATTATCATTTTTTGCTTTTTTTGTTGTTGTTTTTTCGGATATGACCTTGCATGCCGTGTGTAATATAGCTGTTTGTGAATGTAAAAAGTTTCAAAGATTATTTTCTCCTTAAAGAAAGAACCGATTCTGAACTGACTGAAACAAGTCATCCGGAAAGCCCGTCTCACTTCCTGCACGATCGTATGTGGATTTGTAACAAATTTGCACAATGCCAGTCTATGGTCTTCGTTGGTGGCCCTCAAACAACGTCCACTTTGAACCCCAAACATTACAGATGTAGCGGAGGCCTGGAAGAGTTTGATTCATGCTGACGACATGTTGTGAAGACGCTGTTTTATGAGCTGTGAATACAAATTCACATTGCACGCACTTCCAAAGGATGAGGAATCGGGCTCGAATTGATAGGGTAAAAGCGTTCATATCACCATGTATCAAGTGCAGGGGAAGATCCAGAGCTGAAATTTAAATATTATAATGCATGTTTCATTTCCGACATGAGCTTTAAGCGGTCAACCAATCACAACAGACTGGGCCATCTAACCAGTCAAAGCAGAGTAAACCAATCAGAACAGACTGTGTTCACACAATCTGACCAATCAGATCTGAGTAGACCAATCACAACAGACTGGGCATCTAACCAATCAGAGCGGAGTAGACCAATCACAACAGACTGGGTCATCTGACCAATCAGAGCGGAGTAGGCCAATCACAACAGACTGGGCCATGTGACCAATCAGAGCGGAGTAGACCAATCACAACAGACTGGGCCATCTGACCAATCAGAGCAGAGTAGACCAATCAAAACAGACTGGGTCATCTGACCAATCATAGCAGAGTGGACCAATCACAACAGACTGGGTCATCTGACCAATCAGAGCAGAGTAGACCAATCACAACAGACTGGGCCATCTGACCAATCAGAGCAGAGTAGACCAATCACAACAGACTGGGACATCTGACCAATCAGAGCAGAGTAGACCAATCACAACAGACTAGACCATCTGACCAATCAGAGCACAGTAGACCAATCACAACAGACTGGGTCATCTGACCAATCAGAGCAGAGTAGGCCAATCACAACAGACTAGGCCATCTGACCAATCAGAGCAGAGTAGGCCAATCACAACAGACTAGACCATCTGACCAATCAGAGCACAGTAGACCAATCACAACAGACTGGGTCATCTGACCAATCAGAGCAGAGGAAAGGAAGGGTTTATTGAGACTGAATTTGACTTGAAAAATGGTTTCAGATGAGGCAATGCTGAAATGTATATTATCAGAAAATTAAACTGTTTTTTAATGTAATTTGTTTACCTTTGGTGCATGTATTGCATGAGACCTTTATAACAAAATAAGTTACTTGTTGCATAACAGAGGTACTTTAATGGTTCATCAATTCACAAACATTCAGCGTGCAGTTGGAATCAAGGGTCCATAAAAAGGATTTCATGTAGACAAAAGCAGATGTGAGGCACTTGCCCGTCTCTTGGCAGAGCGGAAGGGGTTTAGGTAAGCCAGCAAAGGGTCCCTTTTACTTTTATACATCTCTCCGAAATCAAGCCCAGACTGTGTGGCCAAGATGTCCTTTAAACACACACCAGCAGCCTGACGCACCGTGATACTGAAATAAAACAGACAGAGAACTATGATGTAAGTGATGCAGGCACATTCAAAACAAAAACTATTAGAAAGCAAATACTAGAAATTGTTTCGTGTGAATTTGATCCAAGAACGGTGTGAAAGTTAGGGATGCACTGATATGAAAATGTTATCCGACACGATAATTCTTTATATTTGAAAGCCGATAACCATCTATTGGCCAATAAATCTAAATCCAAAATTTGATATAATTTTTGAGAGCCCGATTACAAAAACAAAAGTCATGTCCAAAGCACACAAGTATATGTTCTCGTTATAATTTTATACTCGTAATATAATTTTGCACTGAACTGCATTTTCCTTGTTTTTTTTTAGTGATTCCAATCATATTTCAAGCAATTAAAAACCATCATGGCAAACAGTGTTCATCTAAAGGAAATAATCCAATATTTATCGGCTTTAATTTATCGGCCACATTTTCTTACCGAACCGATTACAATAACATTACAAATTAATATATATCGTCCGATACGGATATGGTTTCCGATATACCGTGTGCATCCCGAGTGAAAGTGTAAGATCTGCTAATGGAAGTAGTAATGAAGTACCTGTGATGTGTGAGTGCATTGTCCATGCAGTTCAAGATGATGAAGATCCACTGAAGAGGAACATCTGGGAACATATAGGCTGCTCTAGCATACAGCTGGTCTTTCCCATGATGCAACGCAATGGATGACAGGTCAACTGGCCCAAGTTCTCCCAGGCACCGACCAACAGCCTCTGAGGAGCACATGATAAAAATCCCTGCCACTGACTACCAACAGTAAATCACGGTTCCAACAAATATTTTGATGATCACAATTCATGGTTCAATAAGTCCAGCTCGAACTTTAACAGGACATCCATCAACATTTTAATAACAAACTGCACCTGTTAAGTCATTTCAATGGGGTCTTTATGTGTATGGCAACTTACTCAAGATGTCTCCTCCACCAGGGTGGTTAGCTGCGGTTTTGCAGAGCTGAAGGAGGTTTAGAACCAGCTTAACCAGAATACAGCTGGCAGGATCGGCTAAACAGATGTCAGATATGAACATGAGCATTACTAAGACAGCGCTAAGCTATGGCACCTTTATCTGACGGTAGCATAACAAATGGGATTCTGACCATGGCATTCTTTCAAGAGTTGTCCTATCTGCTGTTTGTGGCTGTGAAGTTGCCTTTTCAAATTTTTCAATCCCTCCAAACGTGCCAGGGGCAACGAATCGCAAGACGTCACAGAGAGAAAATGCTCGATTTCCTGCGACAGACAGAAAAAAACGAAGGAGCAGGCACATAAAACGATGTTTAATAAGAGCAGAATTACATAATAAGAACAAATTGTTAATGTTAAGCCATATCAACTGTGATTAGGAGCATCGACCAATTATGAATTACTTCATTTCAAATTCATTCAAAATCAACTTCTCCAGTTTAAATTTAGTTTCACAACACAACATGATATATTTAGACATGTTAAAGGTGCAGTAAGCAATTTCTGAGAGACACTGTTGACATTTGAAATCAACCCAAACAAACGCACCCTTGCCTTCAGTGCACACACATGCAGAGTAGATGTCTCATTATCATAGCTGAAGGAAAGCAAAATATGAAAAATATTGTAGGTGTTCTGGAGACATTCTCTAGTATAATGTGAGATAGAAATTAATATTTAAAGAAAAGAATATTAAAAACAAAAAAAAAACTTTTGCTGATAATTTACTCACCCCCATGTCATCCAAGATATCCATGTCTTTAATTCTTCAGTCGAAAAAAATTAAGGTTTTTGATGAAAACATTCCAGGATTTTTCTCAATATAATGCACTTCAATGGGAACCAAACGATTCAAGGTCCAAAAGACAGTTTCAGTACAAACTGCAAAATGTTCAAAGGGGTTTAAATGATTCCAGACAATGAATAAGGGTCTTATCAAGCAAAACGATCGCTCATTTAATGAATAAATAACAAAGTTTAAGTTTTATAAGATCAAAAGTTCGCCTCTGTTCTGTGATGCGCGTGTGTGACTCTCCTGTTCGAACTCAAATCTTTTTCCGAGTCAATTTGTTCATTTCATACATTGAATGAACCAAATGATACGAAAAAAAGATTTGTTCATTTTGATGAACGAGTTTGAACAGGAGAGACATGAACACGCATCACAGAACAGAGCAAGGCGACCATTTGAGCTTATAAAACTTAAACTTTGTTATTTATTTATTAAATGGTGCGATCATTTCGCTTGATAAGACCCTTATTCATCGTCTGGAGTCATTTAAAGCCCTTTGAACAGTTTGCACTGAAAGTGTCTTTTCGACCTTGAACCGTTTGTTACCAGTAAAGTCCATTATATGGAGAAAATCCTGGAATGATTTCATCAAAAACCTTCATCAAAAAAAAATTATCAGCAAAAGTTTTTTTTAAAAGTGAACTACTCCTTTAAGTAGAGCCAGACCGATATTATCGGCCGATATTAGGCATTTTCCAAACTATCGGTATCGGCAGTTATAATGGCCGATAAATGAATCTTTCAAAAATAAAATAAAAACGGACAAAACACGCTTGAACCATGTCATGAGTGTTGGAGTTGTATAGTTTGTCCACCAGAGGGCACTCTACACCGTCTCTGTTGGCAACACTCGTTGAGTTGGTCACGATACATACATTGCTTGAATAACAAGTAAAAGAACATCCCCATCAGTTCACTTAACTCAAATAAGCATGACAAAATTTGTGACTATCATGTCCAGTTTAAAAAAATAAATAAACAAATAAAATATCGGCCGATATATCGGAATATCGGATTTTAAAACCCAAAAATATTTGTATCGGTATCGGCCTTCAAAATCCTTTATCGGTCGGGCTCTACCTTTAAGTCATTAAATTCAAGATCACGTAACTCTTCCCACCGCTGCGGCTGTCAGTCATTCTCCATTCAGCATCAAACGGCGCGTCACGTTCGAATACGACAGTCAACAAGAGGAAACTCTCTCCAAGATGATTCAACGTTACTATTACACTTATCTGTTGATAAATGTCTATGGTTTTCACATAAAATGACGTTATCTTGCTGCACTTTATTGCTGTACCTTAATCATGTTAACTTACTTTCTCCCGGTTGTCTGTAAGATCACAACACTGGAGTAGAGAGTAACTGTTCTTCATGTGCACAGTAACTGAAATTTAAAACTGTTCAAGGCTCATTAAACTATTTATAGATAGATACTGTATAATACTCTACGCATAATGAAGTTGTCTGTAGTTGTCTATACACTAGATTTTAAGAGTGATTATCAGTTCAACACACAGAGTTATAGAAATTCAACTTGATTAAAAAAAAAAAACTACGCTGGTATCGTATCGGTATGGGTCGATACTCAGATGTTTTGGTATCGGATCGGTTCTGCGAAAATTGTATCGGTACATCCAGAGTCCTAAAGCTCATGCTCATCAGATAACCGTTGTTTTCCCAGTGATATTCCTCTGACCTTTTCTCTTTTGTAATGTCTCTCAGCCATCTCTCTTTCTACAGTCATTCTTCAATCTCTCTACATCTATACATCTCCTTCCGCTTCCCCTTCAAGTGGACACGCCCCCTGCTGCTGATTGGCTCATTCTCCCCCCACCTTCCCCATCATGAGTGGACACCCCCTGCTGCTGATTGGCTCATTTTCCTCACCCGTCATGAGTGGACACACCCCCAGTTGCTGATTGGCTACAAGTGTGTTTTGCTGCTCGGCCCAATCCTCTTTCAACAGCATTTCTCAGAAATCACTTACTGCACCTTTAAAGTTAAATAATGTGGGTCTATGCAGCATTTCTGAAAAAGAGCAGATGTTGACCTGTCTGAGAGTGAAGGCGCCAGAGCTGTATTTGAGGGCATGTTGGGCGGCTCGGAGCTCTCTGAAGTCCGGTCGGTCCGGGAAAGGCTCCAACAGGGGAATGGACTTTCTCAACATGCTGTTCTCTGGGTTTTCTATTACCAGGAACCTTAGCAGGCGGAGGACCTAAAAGCAGTCGCATGTACAACATGTCATTTAATGAATAATCAATCGAATCATGCATCACACTTTTCGCATCGCATCATATTATTTTGTTAGTGAACACTGTTAACGTCGTAATTGACTTTAATGTGCTTTAAATCAGTACTGTAATTCAGTTTTGCATCAACCTCTTGTGTCACGCCTCTTAAAGGACAACTCCGGCGCAAAATGAACCTTTGGTCTAATTACACATTGTTACCTAGTCAACCGTTATCCGTGATTTGTTTTCACGATTGCCGAATGTAAATATTTTTATCTCTAAAAACAGTTTAGCCTATAACGCTAGTATAATGCTATATAGGGCATAGAGTAATGACAAATAAAAATCGCTTGTTATTACCACTAACAAGGCTCAAAATAGCCCCGCACTAACACGGTAGCATAACAAGGGTCCCTACATTCAAACCGAAGCATTGAGAACTTTGTCAGTGTCCAAACAGTTTAATAAGAAGATATTTTATACACACAGTCAACTTCGCGAATACAGGATGAAGCCATCTTTGAAAAATAGTCTCTACCAGTCGATCTACGAACGCCGATCCAAGTGCGGTGAACTGTGCAGAATCTCATATGGTCCGTTGTTTCAGGAAGAAACACAAACACGAACCGTTTTCTTCTCTTCAATATGTACACGTAGACTACTGTTCGCGATCACCTTATCACCTTATTCACATCTCACCAGCGCACTTGGATCGGCGTTCGTAGATCAACTGGTAGAGACTATTTTTCAAAGATGGCTTCTTCCTGTATTCGCGAAGTTGACTGTGTGTATAAAATATCTTCTTATTAAACTGTATGGACACTGACAAAGTTCTCAATGCTTCGGTTTGAATGTAGGGACCCTTGTTATGCTGTCGTGTTGGTGTGGGGCTATTTTGAGCCGTGTTAGTGGTAATAACAAGCGATTTTTATTTGTCATTACTCTATGCCCTATATACTAGCATTATACTAGCGTTATAGGCTAAACTGTTTTTAGAGATAAAACTATTTACATTCGGCAATCATGAAAACAAATCTCAGATAACGGTTGAATAGGTAACAATGTGTAATTAGACCAAAGGTTCATTTTGCGCCGGAGTTGTCCTTTAACAGAAACTTAACAGTGACTTAAAACCTGCATTTGAACTTCCATTTCCATTTCAGTTATTAATTTCCAAATATATTTAGATATTTCCAAATGACTTCTTTTCTAGTCGTTGGATTTCATGATTTCTGAAAAGGGATTGTTAAACACATTTTGTAGACATTATGGCGGTGTAAATATTTAAAAATTACAACAAATAATTTTTTAAATTTTTACATTTTTTTAATTTGAACAATGTATATTTTCTATTAAAACTATTAAAATTTCCTTGACTTGTCAATAATCATTTTAAAAATCCTTGATATTTTAGATTTTTTTGTGTTATCGCTTAAAAATTCATACACTTTTGTGGCCAGAAGAAAGCAACTCATACAGGTTTGGAACAACTTGAGGGTGAGCAAATGATGACTGAATTTTCATTTTGGGTGAATTATCCCTTTATTTGAAAGTTAGATGATGTTTTTTATGGTAATAGGTTTCCTGTGGTACATCTGCTGTTTTAAAACACTTTTTATTTTTCAATTTACTTATAATAAAAATTAAAAGAATACAATTTCAAATTTGTAGAAGTTTGAAGAGCTGAATATATTTTTTTCAGATATTGTTTTACCTTAAAACTTATTTTGAATCATTTTAGGTCATCTTGAGGCCCCTTGGGCGTTTGCTGAAGCCCCCTAGTTGAAAACCTCTGCACTAGTTTGTGACTTAACACTCTCTCTGTTCTCTCTCACCTGCTGAGATATGGCAGACCTTTCGGTGACCTGTGCTGTGAGGGTGGCCACTATGACCTGCAGGTGACTCTCCAGAGCATCATCACAGTATTCAACAGCCGTCTGACAGACCAGCGACAGCAGCTCACAGCACAGGGACAAACTGCGAGAGGACACTTCATCCTGAGGACATGATCTGCAGCAGAACACAAGAGCAAAATCAGCCACTCTTTCTCAACCTGTCTCCCACTAATGACAGCTAACTATTCATTTGTCATCTAGCTAACAACCCAAAGGACCCTATTCCAAAGCGAAAGGCACAAGTGTACTCAGGGCGACTCCGAATACACTTTTGCTTGTTTAAAGGGTGAGTTCACCCAAAAATGAAAATTAAGTCATTAATTACTCACCCCCATGCTGTACCAACCCCGTAAGACCTTCGTTCATCTTCGGAACACAAATAAAGATATTTTTGATTTAATCTGAGAGCTGGATCAGTCCTACATAGAATGCCTAAGGGACTGCCTCTTGACGGCCCATAAAGTCATTAAAGAAAAGGTTTAAATATTCCATGTGCCTACAGCGGCTCAATTATAAGTTTATCAAGCGACGAGACTACTTTTTGTGCGGAAAAAAACATAAATAACGACTTTATTCGACTATTCTATTACTTCCTTATGGGCGCATGCGCGAGAACTGAGACGAGGACGTTCTCATTCGTCTACTTCTTGTTACCGGCTGCTCCGCTTAGGAGTTTTACCCCCACCTACCGTATAAAATGATGATCCATATATAAGGCGCTCCGGATTATAAGGAACACTGTCGTTTTTTGAGAAGATTAAAGGCTTTTAAGTGCACCTTGTAGTGCGGAAAATACGCTAATTGAAAAGCGTATGTACAGCGCGCATCTTCCTCTGCTTGTAAACAGAAAGTTTTGCGCTTCCAGCTATATCAGCACATCATCTTATACGGTAGGTGGCGGTGATACTCCTAAGCGGAGCAGCCGGTAACAAGAAGTAGACGAATGAGAACGTCCTCATCTCAGTTCTCGCGCATGCGCCCATAAGGAAGTAATGGAATAGTGGAATAAAGTCGTTATTTATGTTTTTTTCGCACAAAAAGTAGTCTCGTCGCTTGATAAACTTATAATTGAGCCGCTGTAGGCACATGGAATATTTAAACCTTTTCTTTAATGACTTTATGGGCCGTCAAGAGCCAGTCCCTTAGGCAGTCTATATAGGACTGATCCAGCTCTCAGATTCAATCAAAAATATCTTTATTTGTGTTCCGAAGACGAACAGGGTTGAAACAGCACGGGGGTGAGTAATTAATGACTTAATTTTCATTTTTGGGTGAACTAACCGAAGGAACAAATGGTTGACTCTTGATTGAAAAGTGAAAATGATGACTGAAATTAGAAAAACACACTTGCGTCGTGTCTGGCGCTGAATTGCGTCGAGTTTGTGATGAGGCCCTAAAACAGCCGTAATGTGTGTGTGAGCAGACCTGCTGTTGATGTGGTGAATAAGCGTATAGATGATGTCCCGCAGCACAAACGCCCACGCTCCGCCCAGCCCGTCCTTCACCTCCCTGAGCAGCAGGCTCACAAACAGGTGGTACATCATCAGTATACGGTGCCGCTCGTAGGCATTAGTGGTCTCAGCAGCCTTCTGACAGATCGCTATGAGAATCCTCTGAATGGACATCTGAAACAAACAGGCACCAATGCACATTTATACGGTAGCTCGGGGGAAATGTGAACATGGAAGTTCGAGTGTGAGGCTCACGGGAGTCTTTGACAGGATGGAGACTAGAGACTTGTGGTTGGCACTGTGGCATTTGCTCAGGTAGTCCAGCGTGGCTTTGATCACATATGAGCTGAAGAATGGCGGGTTTGGCGCAGGATCCAACTCTCTAAATACAAAAAAGCAACATTTCGGTAACGCTTCCTTTTACAGTACAGCACTTACAGTGTACTTACCTAGAAAGTACTGGCTAATATAAGGTAAGTACATGGTTTAGGGGTAGGTTTAGGGTTAGTACTAGTTATTACCCAGTAATTGTAGTTATTAAAATAAGTACATGGTATTTACATGGGTAACTGGACTGTAAAACATTTCTTATGATTCATATAAGGTGGTAATAATATGATAAATTCAGTGAATTTGTCAATGCTGGATGAGCATTTGAGCGCATATGTTTTTATGCACTTTTTTTTTAAATGTATGTGCATCTTGCCGTTTCCCTCCAGAGTTTTTTTTTTCTGAATTAAAAAAAAATGGATGGAAACGGCTATTTTTACTAAGTGAGAAAGTTTTCATTGTGTATCAACTCTCTTTTATCTCAGATAAACAATGAATATTGATTCCTCATGCTATAATCATTTTAATGATCCGTAAGGGGGCACGATAAGAAATAAATATACCCAGTAAATTTCTGTAGGTCTCCACCATCCGCAGACGCTCCTCCTGCGGTCTCATGCAGCGTCATTAACAGCTCCACCACAATGTCAGCCAGGTTGTTGCAAATCAAACTGTCAATTTGCTGAAGGAAAAAGAAAACTGTGTATATAAATACTTCTTCAGCGGTGTACCAACTTCAACTGCATCTACAGAAATATACTGTACAGTTTAAAGGAGTAGTTCACTTTTGAAAAAACTTTTGCTGATAAATTACTCACCCCCATGTCATCCAAGATGTCCATGTCTTTCTTTCCTCAGTCGAAAAGAAATTAAGGTTTTTGATGAAAACATTCCAGGATTTTTCTCCATATAATGGACTTCAATGGGAACCAGACGGTCCGAGGTCCAAAAGACAGTTAATAACAGTTTCAGATGCAGCTTCAAATGTCTTTAAACGACACCAGACGATGAATAAGGGTCTTATCATGCGAAACGATCGGTTATTTCAAAACGTATTCCAAAAATGTAACTTTTCTAAGGACAAATGCTAGCCTTGCTCTATTCTGTGAGACGCGTTTGTAACGTCACGTAATACGTAATTACGTTCAAAAGGTGCCGGAAGTACAGAGTCAGAGTGTTTACAAGTTGAACGCATAGGTTGAACGTGAAAACTAACTCAAACGCCGTTTACAAAAAAAAGGAATTAAAAGGTAAAACAACGATGTCGGACGATTTTGATTCTGTACTTCCGGCTACGTCGCCCGTGACCTTTTGAACGTAATTACGTATTACGTGACGTTACAAACGCGCCTCACAGAATAGAGCAAGGCTAGCATTTGTCCTTAGAAAAGTTACATTTTTGGAATAAGTTTTGAAATAACCGATCGTTTCGCATGATAAGACCCTTATTCATCGTCTGGTGTCGTTTAAAGACATTTGAAGCTGCATCTGAAACTGTTATTAACACTATCTTTTGGACCTTGGACTGTCTGGTTCCCATTGAAGTCCATTATATGCAGAAAAATCCTGGAATGTTTTCATCAAAAACCTTAATTTATTTTCGACTGAGGAAAGAAAGACGTGGACATCTTGGATGACATGGGGGTGAGTAAATTATCAGCAAAAGTTTTTTTCAAAAGTGAACTACTCCTTTAAGTGTAGATTAGTAATGTACTAAATATCAGTTGAAAACACAACTGTGCCCTCACCTGTTTTCCCAGGAAGTTGCTGTCCTTCAGAATGTCGTACACCCTGTGAGCTTTCTCTCTCTGCAGGGCCACATGGGTGTCTTGCCCAGCGAGGGCGAAGTGAGGCAGGATGTTCACCATGATCTTGGGGAAGCAGTTAGCCAGCAGCTGCTTCCAGTCTTGAGCCAAGTGATTCCCAATGGATTTCACCTCCTCAAAGTCATTCAGGAAGACCAGGTGCGGGATCAGCACATGGTAGGATGACCTGAAATTATAAAACATAGTTACAGTATAATCAGAGTACAATGCAGCATATTTATAGAAGAACGCGGGCGAAAAACATCTGAATGTGTTCAGATACTGAGAATTTTCTACTATAATGTATATTTTTGCAATGAAAAATTGAAAATGATAATTAATTGACCATATGCACGGTTAACTTCCTGGTTTTGATACAATCTGTACAATCGACACATAATCATCAATGTTGATTTACATTTTAATGCAGTTATCAAACTTACCTAATTTGCCAATAAACCAGTTATATTGATTGCAATAAAGACTAAAAGCTAATGGAAATACTGGAATAAGAAACAGTCACAGAATAAATACAGAATAAAAAACAAATTCAGAATACGTCTGCATTTGGACATGCACACACACACACACACAACATTTTTCCAGCACTTCACATGTAAGTTTTTTTATGTGATGACCAAAAACACTATTTGTTCATCCTTCTGAGATTATCCCCATTTGTAAAACCGAACACTTTAAGATGTAGGAAATCCAACATTTGATAGAAAATACTGTTATTTTTAAATAAAAAAGATATTAATTACCATTATAGCCAGTAGATGGTGGCAGATGAGCATTTATTGGCTCATATAAGCCATTACCTGTAATATTTTCTTTGCTTTTGAAAAAAAATTAAATCCCTAGGTTTAAAAATATTTTTTGTAGTGAAATATGCATGTAGGAAAAACAAAACCTTTTCTTCAAACTGTGAATGAATTACACAGAAAGCAAGCAGTCCCTTTATAATCACAGAAGCTGTCATGAAAACTACCATTTTGCTCAATAAATCGAACTAAAGTGCACAATAAATCTTTAATTTACAGTGTGTTTATGATTGCTGAGAAGGAACACTGAGGGACGCGTATTTCTATGGCGTTTTATGTTTGAATAACTAAATGAATGCTGACTATTTAAAGGAGTAGTTCACTTAAAAAAAAAACTTGCTGATAATTTACTCACCCCCATGTCATCCAAGATGTCCACGTCTTTCTTTCTTCAGTCGAAAAGAAATTAAGGTTTTTGATGAAAACATTCCAGGATTTTCTCCATATAATGGACTTCATTGGGAACCAAACGGTTCAAGGTCCAAATGAGAGTTTCAGTGCAGCTTTAAAGGCCTTTAAACGACACCAGACGATGAATAAGGGTCTTATCTACGACCTTATCTATAAACGATCGGTCATTTAAAAAATAAATAAAATTTTTTAAGTTTTATAAGCACAAACGCTCGCCTTGCTCTGTTCTGTGATGCGCGTTCGTGACTCTCCTGTTATGACTCGTTCATCAAAATGAACAAATCTTTTTTCGAGTCATGACTCGAAGGGTCCTAGATAAGACCCTTATTCATCGTCTGGTGTCGTTTAAAGCAGCACTGAAACTCATTTGGACCTTGAACCGTTTGGTTCCCAATAAAGTCCATTATATGGAGAAAATCCTGGAATGTTTTCATCGAAAACCTTAATTTCTTTTCGACTGAAGAAAGAAAGACGTGGACATCTTGGATGACATGGGGGTGAGTAAATTATCAGCAAAAGTTTTTTTTTAAAGTGAACTACTCCTTTAAGTGACTACGTATATTCTGATTAATCACTAAGTATTACACTATTGATGCAGTTAAAGCTGCCCGAGGACATTGAAGATACAGACGCACCAAAGAGTGAGTGAGTTTTCCACTCACTCTTTTCGTACATATGCTCAATTGCCATGAAAATAAATAATGTTAAAATAGCCTTCTGATACCATGTATGCAAAATATGATTTATTTAGATTCGGGCTGCTTGTTTTTGTGAGATTCGGCCAAGTAAAGAAGACGTCGGGAGCACACACACCTGTAAAACTCGTCCAGACTGCAGAAGCCCAGCAGTGTGAAGGGGAAGGACTGCAGCGTGTACCTCGAGTCCGACTGTTTCTGGTTCAGCCACTCAGCCACTAGGTAATATAGGTGTGATTGGATTAAACTCTTGGAGTCCCTGTACCCGAGCGACCGGGACACGCCTCTCAGCACCTGCAGAGTCACCACAGAAAAGCCTTTTAATGGAGGGTGCAAAGGAACATTTGGACAGTGTTCAGTGTTGAATATCTTTACCTTATTGATGAGCTGGTCATCAATGCTGTTCTCCTTGTAGGACTGGAAGAGAGCAAACAAGGCTTGCTTCTCGCACACGGGGCTGCAGGACATCACCATAGACACACTCTTCAGCAGGGTGGCCCGTCGATTAAACGTCTCGTCGGGCAAGTCTTCTGACGGACAGCTCTTCTGCACAACAACAGCATTAAAGAATTAGAAGTCTATTCTTAGGATGTCAAACCAAGTCAATACGAAAACTAAAGAAAAAATGTATAGATATATTTCTGAGCAAAAACTACAAACTTGTTCACTTTGTAGCTATATTTTTTTTTGTAATTTGTGCTCTTTATTTAATTAAATAATTACTTGTTAATAATTGATTGCATTGTTTTAATTCAACATTTATACATCTACACAATTCATTTTGTTTATTTAATCTGTAATTTAAAAAAAAGCAGTGTGTTCAATAGGATATAAGAATCTTGAATCTCACTAGACAAATTTGAGACTTTTTATTGGATTAATTATGTCGTAAATGACCTATAATCAGGTAAAGATCAAACGTTAAAGAATTAGAGGTCTATTCAAACTAAGTTAATACCACAACTAAATTAACATGTTTTAGTTTCAAATTTGATTGGGTGTTTTTTTTTTTTTGCATTTACAAACGTATTCACTTAAAATCGTTTTGCATGATTCTATTGTTGTTGTGTTTTGTTCAACTGTTTGTAATTTGTGCTCTATATTTCATAACTGACTATGTACAGTGGAGCCAAAAGTATTTAGTCAGCCAATGATTGTGCTAAGTTTTCCTACTTATAATGATGAGAGAGGTCTGTAATTTTCTTCATAGGTACACTTCAACTATGAGAGACAAAATGAAAATAAAATAAAAAATCCAGGAAATCACATTGTAGGATTTGTAAAGAATTTATTTGTAAATTATGGTGGATAATAAGTATTTAGTCAATAACAAAAGTTCAACTCAATACTTGGTAACATAACCTTTGTTGGCAATGACAGAGGTCAAACGTTTCCTGTAAGTCTTCACCAGTTTTGCACACACTGTCGCTGGTATTTTGGCCCATTTCTCCATGCAGATCTCCTCTAGAACAGTGATGTGTCGCTGGGCAACACACATTTTCTATGGGGTTGAGGTCTGGAGACTGGCTAGGCCACTCCTGGACCTTGAAATGCTTTTTACGGAGCCACTCCTTCGTTGCCCGGGTGGTGTGTTTGGGGTCATTGTCATGCTGGAAGATCCAGCCACGTTTCATCGTCAAGGCTCTGATGGAAGGAGGTTTTGGCTTAAAATCTCACGATACATGGCCTTGTTCATTCTTCCCTCAACACGGATCAGTTTTCCTCTCCCCTTTGCAGAAAAACAGCCCCAAAGCATGTTTCCTCCCCCATGCTTCACAGTAGGTATGGTGTTCTTGGGATGCAACTCTGCATTCTTCTTCCTCCAAACACGACGGGTTGAGTTTTTACCAAAAAGTTCTATTTTGGTTTCATCTGACCACATGATATTCTCCCAATCCTCTTCTGGATCATCCATATGCTCTCTGGCAAACTTCAGACGGGCCTGGACATGTACTGGCTTAAGCAGGGAGACACGCCTGGCACTGCAGGATTAGAGTCCCTCTCGGTGTAGTGTGTTACTTTGGTCCCAGCTCTCTGCAGGTCATTCATCAGGTCCCTCCGTGTAGTTCTGGGATTTTTGCTCACCTTTCTCATGATAATTTTGACCCCACGGGATGAGATCTTGCGTTTCACACCAAGGTGCTTGCCTATTGTAGATTAACTCTTCCCAGCCTGGTCTGGTGCAGGTCTACAATTTTCTTCCTGGTGTCCTTCGAGTTTAGAGTGTGACTGTTTTAGGCTGTGGACAGGTGTCTTTTATACAGATAAAGGGTTAAAACAGTTGCCAATAATACAACATGAAACGAGTGGAGGACAGAAGAGCTTCTTAAAAAAGAAGTTACAGGTCTGTGAGAGCCAGAAATCTTGCTGGTTTGTGGGTGATCAAATACTTATTTTCCACCATACTTTACAAATAAATTCTTTAAAAATCCGACAATGTGATTTCCTGGATTTTTTTTCTTCTCATTTTGTCTCTCATAGTTGAAGTGTACCTATGATGAAGTAGGAGAACTTGCACAATCAGTGGCTGACTAAATACTTTTTGGCCCCACTGTACTTAACTCCACACAATTTATTTAGTTTATTTAATATGTATTTTTTTTTAAATAAAGTAGTATGTTCAATAGAATATAGGACTTACGAATCATGAAAAACTCACTGGTATTGATATCAGCTACTGAAAAGTTAGTCGTTTCAATAATTAATTGTATTGGTTATGCCATAAATGACCTATAATCAGGTAAAGATCAAGCACAGCGTACCGTGAGTTTTGCCGTTAGTTCTGAGAACATATTTTAATATCTAAAGTCTTTTGATTTAACTTCTTTATGCATCAAAAATCATTGATGCAATGGGCAACGAGTAACTAAAAAAATAAAAATTCATAGCAAATTAATTTGAACAACATTTAAAAAATGATATTTGTGAAATGATACCTGTGGAAATATCGGTAAATTATTAATATGTATGGTACTAGTTGTTTGGTTTTGAGGTATTATTATTTTTAGTATTATTATTATTATTTTCTCTTTGAGATTATTGATGAAGGAAGCAGCTATTTTTTTGTTGTTGTGTAAAATCTTTAATAGACTGGGGTGGGGTTTAATAAGCTTTACTTCTTCCCACTCCATTTCAAGCGTAAGTGTTAAAAGTTATTATTACTGTCTATCTTTTCTGTTGTCACACTATCTTGCTTGAAATAAATAAATAATAAATAAAAAAATAAATATTTCTGATGAAAAAATAAAAATAGGGCAAAAATAGGCGTGTCTAGTCATAAATACGTTTGTCTTTAATTTCTGGTATAAACTGCTGGATTTTGATTTTTCACCCAAAATTCTCACAGAAGTCCGATCTGTGCACAAACTGCACATAATACCCTCTGACAAGAATGGACAATGAAATGAGAGTAACTTAAAAATGGCGTGGCACTGTTTAAACCATTTACTACATCCTTGACATGTCAGCATAATCAGTGTAGGACTGCATATTAACACTATTTCCTTAGACGTTCAGATGAAGGTAAACGAGATATACCTGCCCGCTCATTCCTTCCTGAGCCCTGAGGTAAATGTTCTCAAAGGCCGTCTGCTGGTTCTTCATGGGAAGCATCATCTTGCCTTCCAGTCCGTTTTTAAGAAACAAGCTAGAATTGAAAAGCTCATGTGATTAATGGAAGAGCAGTTCCAGCAGAAGAGCGTGTAGTTGAGCTCAGCCCACCTCTCCACAGACAGTGCCGCCAACATGCACACATGGTGATGTGGGTCCGCTAAATGAGCCGAGAGGACCGCGGACACGGGCAGCTCCTTGTCCCTCAGCGTCAGCGTCGCCCACTTACAGCAAGGGTCCACCTGGGGGGAAACGCACAGGTAAAGCTACATATGCAAACCTCTCTTGGAAAACGCTGTTTACACGGACTTGAAAGTCAAAAGATGATGTAACTGATTGTTATCCTATAAAATAGTACTGCTTAAATGTACCCTGTACTATTTTCCTGGAATACAAAAGCATACTGTACTTACCTCCAGCAAAGCCAGTAAACACTGCCTTAGTGCCACTCTCACAGCTGAGGTGCATTTGCCGGATTTCCCTAAGATACTGTACAAAAAGAGTGGATTTAAACTTAAGAAGCTCTAGAGGAATCTCTTTTAAATTTGATCTGAACTTACATTTCTTTTTCTTTTTCTTTTTAACAAAACAAGTATTTTTTTAGAGTTAAGTAATTACCGTTATATAATGAAGTAAATGTATTAAAGTAAAACAATTTTAAAATCAGAAATACTATTTAATTTGTATACCGGTTTTTAACAATAATATTGATCTGTCTGCATTGACACCATTAGATGAGGACTGAACTGAGCTGGACGATGACATCACGGTTTATATATATATATAGACCATTTCACAAGATGTAAACAACACTGGTCCAGAAGCACTTCCTGTTTCAGTTTTTTAACACTACATAAAAGCTGGGATAAAATACAACCAACAGAACATTTAAAACTGAATCAAAAAGTTAAACAAACATCTTTAAGATGTTTTCTTTACATGTGAAATAAAGAAAACGGTTACAAACTGAAACAGGAAGTGCTTCTGGACCAGTGTTGTTTACATCTTGTGAAATGGTCTATATACTGTATATATATATATATATATATATATATATATATATATATATATATTAGGGCTGTGCAAAAATTAATTGCGATTAATCGCATCCAAAATAAAAGTCTGTGTTTACATAATATATTTGTGTGTGCTGTATATAATTATTTTGTATATATAAATACCTATGCATGCATGTATATATTTAAGAATTATTTTCGCTTAAATTCTGTATATATATATATAAATACATAATCTATATTATATAAATATAAATATTTTATATATGAATAACACATTTTCTTAAATATATACATGCATGTGTGTGTATTTATATATACAAAATAATTATATACAGCACACACAAATATATTATGTTAACACAGACTTTTATTTTGGATGCGATTAATCGCAATTAATTTTTGCACAGCCCTAATATATATATATATATTATGTAAACATGCCGTCTGTCCACTAAAACGTTTTTCTTTTTCCTAAGACCAGCGTATTTTTTTCAATTGTTCCCAATGGGAGTGCCGTGTATTTAAAACTGGCAGCCACAGGACCAAGCGCTGACCGCTTGCTGTTTTTTCTTCATCACGGTCACTCTTTACCCAGCCGTCCAATCACAGTAGAGGAGGGGTGGGACAAATACCACACAATCAACGACAACAGACAGCAACAACACGCACAGCAACAGAATAAAATCATTTAAAACAAGAGCCAGAGCAAATATTTGACATTGTATCAACATTCAAACTATCTGCGAAATCAGAAACTAGTAACACTTCCTCCGATATTCTGTATCAACTGAAAAATAAACAAAAATGCTTTTAGACACAGTCTAAATGATTCCATATTCAAGTATCATGATATTCGAATCTTACTCAAAGGACCTTGGAGTAAGACCTTCAGTACCATAAACCATTGTACTACCATGGTACATTTTTGTTTGTATATTATATTAATGATTTAACTTCACTGATACTATCGGATAAGAACAAAACATGAACTGAATTGAGCTGAATAACAATATTATTGTCTTCAGTAGCTAAATTGAACTAGTTTCATTATGAATGAACGTTACAGTTATTGAAGTGAACTGAATCATCACTGAACTGATTCATCACTGAACTGAGCTGAACTGAATAATCACTGAACTGAATCATCACTGAACTGAGCTGAACTGAATCATCACTGAACTGAATCATCACTAAACTGAGCTGAACTGAATCATCACTGAACTGAGCTGAACTGAATCATCACTGAACTGACCTGAACTGAATCATCACTGAACTGAATCATCACTGAACTGAGCTGAACTGAATCATCACTGAACTGAATCATCACTGAACTGAGCTGAACTGAATCATCACTGAACTGAGCTGAACTGAATCATCACTGAACTGAATCATCACTGAAATGAATCATCACTGAACTGAATCATCACTAAACTGAGCTGAACTGAATCATCACTGAACTGAATCATCACTGAATAACGACACTATTATCTTGCTACAGCTGAATTTGAACTTGTCATATTTGAAGTTTGCATCACTACCTATGTTACCATCCACCTGATTTTAATGTGCATTTTGGGATATCACATAAAACGCTGGATGGAAGAGCCCTAAATTCAAAAAATGCACATTTAATCCGTCATCTCGTCATCGCTCTGATTGGTTTTAGGTCTATCCGCAATGTCCGTTGGTGACGCCCCTCTGAAAATGATTTGTCTATTATGCTTTTCCAGGCCATAACTCAGTCTGGTTTTAACCAGGCTATTGATGCCAGGGCCGGATTAACCATTAGGGCAACTGGGCTCTTGCCCAGGGGCCCACGACATCTAAGGGGCCCTGGGCACCAGGGGTGGAGTGGCAATCGAGAGAGTCGGGAGTTTCACCGGTGGGCTGGTAGTGTTTCGAGGCTGCGAGGGCCGGTTTGATAAAACGGAGCGTATGTTTGCATTAAGTGCCTGTCTTTTATTTAAAAAGACGCTCGTCACCTCATAGCTAAAGTGGCGTAGGTCATAGAGCGCGAAGCGCGTGAAAGAGCTTTTGATGCCCTCGACGCGACTTTGAATCCGCCTTTTGCCGAACTCTCTTCTCCCTTTTCCCAACACATATATTGTAAGTTAAATAAGTCAGATTACTGAGACTCCCATCCTTTGTATCTATGATAATGTAAAGGTTTGAGCAAGTCAGGCAATCCTATGCTTTGTTTGAGAGTGTCTATACCTCTATGTAACTCCTCCCCCTTGTAACGTATATGAACACAAGGCCTTAGACTTGGCTAAGATTTTTGGACGAAGCAGACTACAGAGATGCAACAGCAATAAAGAATCATGCTTAAAAAGATACAACCGAGTCTCCTGGTCTTCGCTTCTGAGTTCCTACACTTCAGAAGAAAAAGGTGCTCACCAGAACCCAGACACGACTTGGAGCAGCGCTCCTTTGATGTGTGCCAGCTCGTCGTCCTGCTCGCTCGCGGCGGGCGCTCGGCCCAGACAGCGGATGGAGGGCAGGAGAGAGCACAGGACGGCAGCACACACCTCCTGGTCTTGCCGATACAGAGAACAAACATCTCTGCATCAAAACACCCAAAGGGAATTAGAAAAAGATTGTGAGTGGAATACACTACAGGCTGAAGTTTGGAATAATTCAAGTTAAAAAAGCATGGATGCATTTAATTGATCAAAATCAAAACGGTAAGAACAGTCATATTGTCAAATAATATTACAATTTAAAAGAACTGTTTTCTTTTTTAACACATTTTAAAATGTAATTTACTCCTGTGATTGCAAATCTGAATTTTCAGCATCATTACTCCAGTATTTAGAGTCACGTGATCGTGATCCAGAAATATCTGTAAATAATACACTAATAAATACACTAATATGCTGATTTGGTGCTCAAAAAAAATCATTGTTGAAAGCAATTTTTGCTGCTTAATATATTTGTGAAATCATGATACACTAAACTTTTTTTTTTTAAAAGAGAGTGATTAATACTTTTATACAACAAAGATGCAATAAATTGATCAAAAGTGACAGTAAAGACATTTATACTGTTACACAAGATATTGGTAAAGCTTTATAATAAGGTCTTATTTGTTTACATTAGTTAATGTATTAACTAATATGAACTAACAATGAGCAATGCATGTGTTACTGTATTTATTAATATTTGTTAAAGTGAGTTTATAAAAATGCAGTCATTCATTGTTTATGTTAGTTAAGTGCATGTATTAGTAAATGCTGAAATTAACTAAGATTAATAAATGCTGTAGAAGTTCATTATTAGTTCACGTTAATTAAAGTACTTAAAGGGATACTCCACTTTTTTTGGAAATAGGCTCATTTTACCACTCCCCCAGAGTTAACAGTTGAGTTTCACCGTTTTCGAATCCATTCAGCCGATTTTCTGATATTTAGAAGAATATCAGTAACCAGACAGTTTCTGGTCTCATTGACTTCCATAGTATATTTTTTTCCTACTATGGAAGTCAATGAGACCAGAAACTGTCTGGTTACTGATATTCTTCTAAATATCAGAAAATCGGCTGAATGGATTCGAAAACGGTGAAACTCAACTGTTAACTCTGGGGGAGTGGTAAAATGAGCCTATTTCCAAAAAAAGTGGAGTATCCCTTTAACTAATGTTTGCAAAAGAAACCTTATTGTAAAGTGTAACCGAGAATTCTCCTTCAAATAAAATGCTGTTGATTGAATTTTCTCTCATCAGAGAATCATGGGGAAATAATGCTCTAGTTTCCACAAAATCTTTTAAAACGGTTTTCAACATTGATAATAAGAACCATTAGTAATAATTGAGCACCAATAAAACTTCATTTCACATTTTTTTTAATATTTCACAATATTACTGTATTTATTTAATGTTGATCAAATGAATGCAGACTTGTGAGAATAAGAAGCTTCTTTCAAAAACTCTGGTTACTGTAGTTAGCTTCAATTTCACATTTTCAAATACACTTTAAAAGAATTTAGATATTACTTGTTCGATCATTTATTAAAATGAACTTTAATGCACCAAATATAAGATGTTGAACAGAACATAAGGGAAGTGGAGGAATCCTTACGCCAGAGGCCTGAGAAGAGTATCGAACTCTTCAGGATCCAGAGATGAGACTTCAGCTGGGAGTTTCTTCAGCAGGGAAAGATACTGTACAAGTATTGGATGAAAAAGACTCGCATTAGACACAAGATGTGCTAGTATCAGATTTCATCTACATGTAGTCTCAACCTCAGAATAAGTGGGAAACACTTCAGGAGTTTCAAAGTCATTTCCGCGCCCCTGAACATAACGTGAAACAAAACAAACTGTGATTGGTTGCGTCATATGTCAGTCAGTCCGCCTCTGGACGGTCTTTGGCCAATGAAAGCTGCGATGGAGTCCAAGACCTTCTGTAGTCAGTCTGAAGGTTTGTCTACAAGAGGCTACTTTCCTAGATGTCTTTAACATAATTCAATGTTTCAATTATATAAGAGTCAGTCAAGCGGCAACCTTCCGGTGTGTTTCTTTAATCCAAAACGGGAGTGACTTAAACAGCAATTCAGAGACTGGTCGCTAGAGAAAGGCTGCAAAATCCCATAGACCGCCCATGTTAATATGCCCACCTTTATATATATATATATATATATATATATATATATATATAAATTTATATTTAAATATAAATATTTAAATATTTATATAATTTATTTATAAAAATTGATATTTATAAATTTATATATGTAATATATATAAAGCTAATAAATCTATATAGCTAATTTTGCCATTCATGACAAATGTGAGGGGGGTGATTTTTTTTTATAACTCAACAATTTAAATTATATTGAGCCTTAAAGTTCTGCATAATTAACAGCGTGGCCACTTGAGTGACAGATGAATTGCCGCTGATGTCACTACTAGCAGTTTGTCTGCTGTCTGCGTCATGTCACCTCAGCTAATCCCGACTCTTTGCCCATTTTTGGTTACCAGGGAGTGGCGTGTGACCAAAATGGCGACAACCAGCTCCGTCCACTTTGGGCTTCAAAAATGCTCTCCAAAAACCTACAGTTGACGTCACAGACACTACGTCAATTGTTTAATACAGTCTATGAAGTAAATACATTATGAAATCATAATCACCATGTGGAGGTGAAGAATCTGAGAAAAGTCTGTGAGGTCCAGTAGTTTGAGCAGTTTGCGTTGAGTGTCCAGGGGTTTGAAGGAGAATCCACCGTTGAGCTCTGAGGATCCACAGAGCGACAGGAATCCAAGCACAGACAAGAAGGCCAAGTCTTGCCTAGATAAATGCTCCTCAGATAATGCACTATTGGTCCCTATGATCGAAAATTAAGAAAGAAAAAAAAAATCAATAACGTGATCTTAACAGCAGCGAAATATGAAATCCCATCCCCGATTATCTTGAGCTCTCCAGTCTCGCTTGAGCACCTGTGCTGAAATTTGAGTCACAAGCTTCGTCATTGGACTGGCAGGGTCTGGAAGTGCTGTGGCGCGTCCCGTCTCCATCTTCAAACAGATCAATCTCCTCCTGATTGTCCGTTTGGTTTCTGCTCACATCCACATCTTCATCCATCGGGTCGTTCTCCATGACTGCGTGGTCCTTTTTACTCGAGCTGCTCAACTGCAAAAGTAAAAGGTGCACTTTAGATGAGTGTCATCTTCTGGAAAAGATCAATAACAGGAGTTTGCATGGGTGTGTGAGATGATTTAGACTGTGAAACTTTAAAATGTCTCCACGATCTGCCATTGAAGAGAAATCGCAGTATTGTGCAACAGTGCGATCAGTTCTGGCGCCTCCGTCCCAACATACTGTGCGACGCTACGTAAGGGTTAATGCCCGACGAGGTGTCCATTGTCAGGTATTATTGGACGACGGCGAGGCGTGTGCATCTGACGGTTGCCTCCACCGAAGTCCATTCATTCATAGAAAATGGACGGGCATTAACCCGCTTATATCATGGTCACTTGCCAAATGACACATTTTTAAAACATTAGTTCATATTTTAATTAGTTTTACAATCGAATTCTAAACTTTTTACAAACAATAACTTGGTTTCCCTGGTTACGCCTGACGGTTTATTTAGCAACCGGATTTGTTCATTTCTTCATTTTATTTACATTTTTTCTTTCTTCAGCAGCATCGCAGTCATCAAAGTTGTCAAATTCTCCAAAAAGGGTAAAAGAAATAACGAAGTCGCTCATTGTTGTATTAGTAGGCTATGTATAACGGCTAACTAGATGTTTGTTTTGATACAATAAATTGTAAACGGATACTTTGACTGCCTGTTGCTATGGTTACTCACAGCTGATGTAGCCAGCGCATTTATTTATTAATTTGGAACGATAAACAGTCAGTTTCATCAGAACTCCTTTACTAGGTGTCCTCTATCACTTTTTAATGGATACCCTGCAGCCAATCAGAACCGAATATTCACCCAGACCATGGAATAGAGAGCCTAAAGGCCCGTACACACCGGGACGAATATCACCGCACGTTATTCGTCAGCGTTTTTCAACGCGTTTTTTGTGTTAACACCCAAGCGACGCTACTTGGTGTATATCTTCTCGGCAAGACAGTTTTGTGTTTGAGCGCCCCCAAATTGTGTTTTACTGTAACTTCAGAAACTCCAAACACGTGAGCAAAACCGCCAATCTCATTGGTCGGATAGTTTTGGACGCAGCGTGTCAAACTAAAAAAACCAACCCAAGGCGTTTTTTTTTTTAAAATGCCGCTTTTACGCGTGGTATTGCACACTTACATTGGCGCCCTTTGTTTAGTCACGAGGCGTTAAACGTCAGCGAATAACGTTCCGACATTCGTCCCAGTGTGAACAGGTCTTAAGTCACTCCCCTTCCGGTCAACCACCATGGGACCTTATTTCCGAAAAATATTATATGGTAGTCAATGGCGAGAGATAACAAATAAGCAAGTCGCAGTTTGATGTAAAACTGTTGAGGTATAAGACTGTGAAAATACGTAATTACAAAAACTACAAACCCCAAAGGTGCACATTTTCTCTAAATGAATGAAGCTAACTTTATTGAAGCTAACATCTGTCATTTTTTGTAATAATCGTAACGTTACGCCGTCATGCCTGAGTGTTTTGTACCAGACTGCACACACACGAGCAGCGGATCTTGCCGGAAACAGAGGGGAGGGACTTAGGCTCTCTATAAATACTTTTACATCACGTTTAGCAGTATACACACCGGCCTCATTAGCACGCTGTTCTGAATTTATTTATCTATTTATTTATGAACAAACTTATCATATCACACACACCTAGACGGTTGGTTGTGAAAACTCACTATCACCTCTAACTGAAAAAAACATAAATAATAAGGTAAAACATATAATTTCTGTGTTTTCAAAAATGTTAAAACCTTCCTGTACTCATTCAGAAGACATGGACATCTGTAATGAAGTGTCAGTAAGTCTCACCAGTTGCTTAGATATGTCACACAGGTCATTCAGCAACCTCACAGGCAAAGTCTTCATGAATAAAATGCGAGATATGGTAGACACTTTGTCATCCTAGAAAAAAATATATAAAATCAGTGGAGTCATTTTGAGGTTACTGGATAAGGATTTTTAAAAGTGCATCATTTAGACGTATGAACCTGTTTGACCAAAACTGAAAAGAACTGACTTGAAAGAACAATTTGGCTTGTTTTACACAAGAGTCAATTACATATTTTGGAGCAAATAAATATGTATATTCACTGTGCCATCCCATAACTCAAACAACAGAGCATGGCACTGGCACCGGCGATGATTTTTGATTCCCAGAGAACGCATTTGCAACATAAGGCACTTTAGATCAAATCTTGTGACAAATGCATAAGTGAAATGACCTTTGAAGAGATAGCCCAACAAAAAAATAAAATCTTTGTCAGGTTTTTTTTTTTTAGTTAGTTAGTTAATGGGCTCAAATGTTCAGTTTCCAATCTTTTCTTTTGTTATTTTCTGCAGAAGAATAAATTTCAACCAGGTTTGGATGGAAAAACTTTAGGGTGAATAAAAAGATGACAGAATTTACATTTTTGGGTGGACTATCCCTTTAAAGCAACACCAAGTAACTTTTCCTCTGTGGTTGCCCTACAGGTTGGAAGAGGAATTGTTCATCACCGCTGTCGTAAATAATTTAGCCTAGCGCAGACACACACACACAATCATTGTTTATCCAGCGCCGGCTTTGGAATGAACGATGTCCACAGACATGAAAGTATGATTTATTGCAACATCAGAAACGAAGAACAACTAAATAATGACTATTGTAACGCTTGACGTAAAGCAAGTCAAATTTGTAGTTTTCTTATATCTCATTAGAACTACAGAAATGCGATCTTACATAGCGTGGTTATAGCAGATATACCGAATCCAGAAGTGCCTTTCACCCTGTTTAGCCTTAATGAACCACTGAAACGATTTTGGAAACTTTTTTTAAGGTAAAAAAATCTTAGTTAGTGTTGCTTTAAAGGGACTCTGTGTAGGAAATACCCCCATCTAGTGGTTAAATAGTATTTTGCATTCAAACGAATTTTGCTCTCCAGCGCCTCGCATTTTCAAGTGCGTATTGCATCTACGGTTGCCGTTATGTACCAAAAATGCTATGACAGGATGTCTTGTAGTAACACTTCATCGAGTTTTTCTCCGGGTGAACAGGTTTGTAACTTAAAAAAAAAACAGCAACTTATGTGTTAACTTATGTGTATAATTTATGTGTCTAGCTGTATAAATTAATTTTAATTCTCTGTACAATCTTATCCACATAGCAAAATCACAATTTTAGCTAATTGATCATTTATATATAAAAAGAAAGCTATAGAAAATCTTACAGAGAGCAATATTTTCTTACAATCATTATCTCTATATTCTTACCGAATTTATAGGTTATAAAGAATTAACTTACAAACCTTGTTTTTAGCACCTTCCTTCACAATAGCTGCGAGTAAAGTAGTCAATAGCTGCTATTCATCAAAGACCTTGTTTAACTTTTTTACCTATAAATGTTATACTGTCTATATAATAAAGTACACAAGCAAGCAATGACAAAAAAATTAAGTCAGACTTTAACATTGACTAACCTGTCGAGGAGAAAGCAGGCAACTTCAGCGTCTCTTCTGAAATCTTTCTGCTGCATTAGCTATTTCCACGGTTGAAAACGCTATCCCGATATTTAAGGCCATTGCACGCTGAGTACGAAATTTTCGTATGCGTATTTTCCTGTACGTCAGCCTAAAAATTCGTCACGCATAGAAACCTTGCACACCGAGTCCGTTGCGTATTTATTAAACCTTTGCGGGAAAAAACGCAAAAATACCAAATGGATTCGTCAAGCAGTGAGGATGATTTTTGCCCTCTCTCATATTGAAAAGAGAAGAAATAGAAAATATCCATCCAATCCTGAAATTGCGCCGAGAGGAATTATCCTGAGCGATTCAAAATTTACCTCAGAATGTCAGCGGGACAGTTTGATGCTTTGCTAGCGATTCTGGAGCCACATATTAAAAACAAGACCACCAATTTCCGTGAACCAATCGATTCTGAACGGAGACTGGCAGTGTGTCTGGTATGGACCAGGTATGGACACACACAAACACACACACACCCGCGCGCGGCCCTGTGGAAGCGCTGGGCAGACAGAACAGCTAGGCTGTTATTGTGTATTGTGTATATTGTGCCCAAATAATACATTAGTTATCGAATAGGCTGCTCAATCACACCTTATTCGATCCTAAATTTCAATCTGATTGAAAGGGGAGGTTTATTAATTTCATAATCCAATAGCTATAGAGAAGAGAGAACATAAACACTTGATCGAATTGAAAACCGAAACTGAAAGCACGGCGCATAACGTTCAATGATTTGAGGACGAGCTCCCCCGGCCCTGAATTGTCAAAAGACCTCTCAAAATGCTGGCTCTGGGTGCGAAAAACGCAGAAAATCGAACCATATCCGATTAATTTTATGACGGAAAAATTAATGGCCTTGTTTTTTGCAATCTCCGGTCACGTTTCCTTTTTCGTTCAAGTCTGGCCTTTTTTTGCGAGGAGGATGCATTCTCCTGTGACTCGGCATATGGTCCGCAACAAATAATAGAGCAAAAGAGCAATCAGCAATCATAGGAGTGCAATGCAGCCGTTTAAACTTGCAGGGAATGCGCCTCTCAATGTGACGTGACGATGGCTCTGAGTCTGAACGAAAACGCGTTGTGGAAACGCGTTTGGCTGGTGGTACTTTTTGACCCTCTCTGCTATTATAGTTTTCAAGATGGCGGAACGGACATGGAAGCCTCCGTGAACCTACCCGTCCCATGTACATAAAGATAATAAATTCTTCATTTACGAGGATAAGTCAGATAATTTGCAGAGGTATTTGTACACAATTGAGGACATATTTATGAATAAAAATATTGATTTCAGATAATAAAATACCTAAAAATCTACACAGAGTCCCTTTAAGAAACATTGCAATTTTTGATTGACCTGAAAATATATTTTTAAAAACGTATTTTTTATAGTATTTGTAAAATACAAAGCTATAAATATTGAATAACAACATACTTAACAGTCATACCTTGTATTTGGTGATATACTGTGGCTTACCTTTTCTCTTCTACTAATATTATCAGAGCACAACAGCATCACTGACTGAATTGATGTGATGGTGTCGTTCTCAGCCAATCTGCTCTTTGCCGCTGATATGTAATGACTAAATTCCTGAACCAATGCCTACAAAGGAAGGAAAAAGTACTTAATTACCAGGAGTAATGAGTTATTTATATGCATTTTAAATAAAATAATTAGGGCTGTCGATGGTAGAAAAAAATACAAAGATATCTTTTTGCACCAATAATTTGTAATCATAAATGTTCAATTGAAGCTCCAAATCATTGTGGATTCAACAGAAATACAGTATTTTAGATATTTGATATTTAAAATGTTCGTTTAATGGCATCTTTCTTCTGCTGAACACAAAAGAAACTATTATGAAGAATGTCAGAAACCAAACAGTTAATGGGTTCGACTTTCACAGTATATATTTTTTCCATAATATGGAAGTCATTGGGGCCCATTAACTTTCCGGTAACCAACATTTTTCAAAATATTTTCTTTTATGTTCAGCAGAAGAGAGAGATTCATACAGGTTTAGAACAACTTGAGGATGATGACGACAGCATTTTAATTTTTGGGTGAACTATCCATTTAAATGGATTGTATATATTTATTACCATTTATGTATATCTTTTAAATTAAGTCAATATGCATATTCACAGAACCGTGATATTAAATGAGGCAAGGGTGTAGAGTTACATTCGAGATATTTTAAGGTATGAAGAGGAAAAAAACTTTTAAATATGTAATTTTGGTGATCAAAGATGAGTTTTAAGGGACACAATTATTGACTACAGGGAGACTTTAAAGTTTCGAGAACTGAGACGAGGACGTTCTCATTCGTCTACTTTTTGTTACCGGCTGCTCACCGCTTAGGAGTATCACCGCCACCTACCGTATAAAATGATGATCCATATATAAGGCGCTCCGGATTATAAGGAACACTGTCGTTTTTTGAGAAGATTAAAGGCTTTTAAGTGCACCTTATAGTGCGGAAAATACGCTAATTGAAAAGCGTATGTACAGCGCGCATCTTCCTCTGCTTGTAAACAGAAAGTTTTGCGCTTCCAGCTATATCAGCACATCATCTTATACGGTAGGGGGCGGTAAAACTCCTAAGCGGTGAGCAGCCGGTAACAAGAAGTAGACGAATGAGAACGTCCTCGTCTCAGTTCTCGCGCATGCGCCCACAAGGAAGTAATGGAATAGTCGAATTAAGTCGTTATTTATGTTTTTTTCGCACAAAAAGTAGTCTCGTCGCTTGATAAACGTATAATTGAGCCGCTGTAGGCACATGGAATATTTAAACCTTTTCTTTAATGACTTTATGGGCCGTCAATAGCCAGTCCCTTAGGAAGCCAATGGAAGAGTGATCCAGCTCTCAGATTCAATCAAAAATATCTTTATTTGTGTTCCGAAGATGAACGAAGGTCTTACGGGGTTGGTACAGCATGGGGGTGAGTAATTAATGACCTAATTTTCATTTTTGGGTGAACTAACCCTTTAACTATCCAGTGCGAAAGCCCCTAAAAATTTCTTTGCAAACTCTCATTGCACTGTGCCTCATTTACAAAACAATCTCCAGTCAAACTTCAGACACGATCTGGGAAGCCATTCAAATAAAATGAGCTGTTTGAACAGGCTGTGTCAAAGCATTTTTTAACTCTTCATTTGTCCTGTTGTCGACAGACTTGAGTGTGTGGATACATCAGAATCTGAACACACATCTGTAAACTGTATCCAGTGTAGACAGCGTCACTGATTATAATGGATTCTGTTTGCTTTAGACGTGACGCTCATACTTAGTGTAGGCCAAATGTCAGCCGTTGAAAGAGTGAGCGCCAGTGGGCGGGGCCTATGGTGTGATGATGTATGAGTATGCGTCGATGTCTTGCTCTGGAGGCAGTCGTATGCAAAGATATTGTGTGACGTCACAGATCACTTGCAGAATGTTTTAATGGCAAATCTGATTTATCATGTCAACATATTGATATACGAGCAGGTTAGTCAACGATTTTATTGGCCAAGAATGCATCAAGATGTGCAAGAATACTGTAAAAATTGTTTTGAATGTCAAAGGGTAGCACCTGACAGAAGTTATTAGCAACCTCTGCCTATTATTGGAACTCCACTTGGTGAAGAGTAGTGCGAGTTACCAATAGCATTGTGATCTTTGATTATGCTACTAGATATCCGGAGTAGGGGTGTCACGATTCTCCAAATCTTCGATTCGATTTAATTTTCGATTCTAATGTCACGGTTCGATTTGATTCTCTATTTTTACATTTATTGTTTTCAAAGCACAGGTTGCTAAGCCATTTTTAGACTTTTATGCAATATAATATATGACCCTTGCTCACAATGTACCACACTACATTGTAAAATTTTAAACATTTATTAGCAACATAAAGTGCTTATAATATAATGTAATATATTATATCTTTAGTCGATTGGAAACTTAAGCAAAATAACTTGCCAGAAGTTCGAGATTGTGACTTAATTTCGGTCGATTTTACGTTCAATCCAAGTTAAACACATTGTGAGATGTTTGGTTGATTTGATTTCAAGGGTTGGAGTTCCTTCTGAAATCAGAATCAGAACTACAGGATTTCATTTCAAACCATATTGATGAAAATAAACGGATGTCCATGGATGGAAAACCCCACCTTGGCTTTTAGGAAGAGGGGCGAGCGACAGGCCTCTTCTTCTGTGAGGAGTCCCATACACACGTACGCAGCAAGAACTCCAGTGAGCAGCGAAGCACAGCGCAGCACACACTCGTGAGGAGTGTTTGAACTCTGTGGAGAGAGTCGGGGGAGATGAATGAAGACACTAGAGATCAGATCTAACTGCAATAAAGAGCTCATTCTTTACATAGTGTGAATCAAATGTTTATCGGTTAGTTTCAGCCCTCAGTTTTACCATTTGTTTAGCAAAATGTGTCTATTATACACTCACCTAAAGGATTATTAGGAACACCATACTAATACTGTGTATGACCCCCTTTCACCTTCAGAACTGCCTTAATTCTACGTGGCATTGATTCAACAAGGTGCTGAAAGCATTCTTTAGAAATGTTGGCCCATATTGATAGGATAGCATCTTGCAGTTGATGGAGATTTGTGGGATGCACATCCAGGACACGAAGCTCCCATTCTACCACATCTCAAAGATGCTCTATTGGGTTGAGATCTGGTGACTGTGGAGGCCATTTTAGTACAGTCAACTCATTGTCATGTTCAAGAAACCAATTTGAGATGATTCGAGCTTTGTGACATGGTGCATTATCCTGCTGGAAGTAGCCATCAGAGGATGGGGACATGGTGGGCATAAAGGGATGGATATGGTCAGAAACAATGCTCAGGTAGACCGTGGCTTTTAAACGCAGCCCAATTGGCACTAAGGGGCCTAAAGTGTGCCAAGAAAAATCCCCCACACCATTACACCACCACCACCAGCCTGCACAGTGGTAACAAGGCATGATGGATCCATGTTCTCCTTCTGTTTACGCCAAATTCTGACTCTACCATCTGAATGTCTCAACAGAAATCGAGACTCATCAGACCAGGCAACATTTTTCTAGTCTTCAACTGTCCAATTTTGGTGAGCTCTTGCAAATTGTAGCCTCTTTTTCCTATTTGTAGTGCAGATGAGTGGTACCCGGTGGGGTCTTCTGGTGTTGTAGCCCATCCGCCTCAAGGTTGTGCGTGTTGTGGCTTCACAAATGCTTTGCTGCATACCTCGGTTGTAACGAGTGGTTATTTCAGTCAAAGTTGCTCTTCTATCAGCTTGAATCAGTCGGCCCATTCTCCTCTGACCTCTAGCATCAACAAGGCATTTTCGCCCACAGGACTGCCGCAAACTGGACGTTTTTTCCTTTTCACACCATTCTTTGTAAACCCTAGAAATGGTTGTGTGTGAAAATCCCAGTAACTGAGCAGATTGTGAAATACTCAGAGCGGCCCGTCTGGCACCAACAACCATGACACGCTCAAAATTGCTTAAATCCCCTTTCATTCCCATTCTGACATTCAGTTTGGAGTTCAGGAGATTGTCTTGACCAGGACCACACCCCTAAATGCACTGAAGCAACTGTCATGTGATTGGTTGACTAGATAATTGCATTAATGAGAAATTGAACAGGTGTTCTTAATAATCCTTTAGGTGAGTACAGTATAGCAGTGTTTAAAAAAAAAAAATAATGTTGTCAACATGCTACCCAATTTACATTGCTTTTGACATTCAAATTCTATGCAGGCGAAACTTGAAAATTATAATATCGTGCAAAAGTTAATTTATTTCAGTAATTTAACTTAAAAGGTGAAACTAATATATAAGGAGACACATTACATGCAAAGTGAGATATTTCAAGCCTTTATTTGTTATAATTTTGATGATTATGGATTACAGTGTAAGCCCCAAAGTCAAAATTAGAATATTGTGAAAAGGTTTTCACAGCTGTAAGCCATAATCATCAAAATTATAACAAATAAAGGCTTTAAATGTCTCACTGTGCATGTCTATATGTATACAATATATTAGTTTCACCTTTTAAGTTGAATTACTGAAATAAATTAACTTTTGCACGATATTATAATTTTTTCAAGTTTCACCTGTAATAAAGTCTACTACACTTACATCAGGAGAGTAGCAGTTGAAGAGCTGCTCGGCGACAGACAGGAGACTGAGCTCTAGTTTGGTTCTGAGAGCTTGAATAACAGTGAACTGTGGTTTCTCTGAGTAAACACCGTCTCTGTCAGCTGTAACTTTAGTGCTGGGAGGGGTGTCATCAAAACTGAACTGCAGGAAGAGACTTTCAACCTCTGCCAAAGTGTCTTTCGCCTCAGTGAGGGAAGAACTCAGGGGAGAGAAACTGTAGGACACAAAGACAAAAAATCAGGCATAACCATTAATTACCATAAAACTTCAAATAATAGCCCAGGCTTTTATTTTCCCAAATCGTCAAACTGCACCGGCTTGTATTTGAGATCTATATGAGACAGGCCTTTTTAATTTAGTGTTGAGATGTTGTTCATGAGTGTAGGCCTAGAGTCTCTAATCTCTAAAAATCTCCAAATGCTCCACGTGAAACTGCGGTCTTCCGACCTTTTCCGACCTCGTGTTAATTGATTTTGATTAATATGCACGAGGGAGAGAGAGCAAGACACCGCTCATGTTGTTTGAAGACGTGAGAGTGTGCGCGCTCTCTCTCTCTCTCCCTGTTATGCGCCCTGTCAAGCGCAAGTATTCGATTCCTAACCTCAAGTATTTGATTCCTGACCTCAAGTATTCAACCCCCGACCTCAAGTATTCGACTCCTAACCTCAAGTATTCGATTCCTGACCTCTAGGTATTCGATCCCCGACCTCAAGTATTCGACTCCCGACCTCAAGTATTCGATTCCTGACCTCTAGTATTCGACCCCCGACCTCAAGTATTCGATTCCTGACCTCAAGTATTCGACCCTTGACCTCAAGTTTTCGATTCCTGACCTCAAGTATTCGACTCCGACCTCAAGTATTCGATACCTGATCTCAAGTATTCGACCCCCGACCTCAAGTATTCGACCCCCGACCTCAAGTATTCGATTCCTGACCTCAAGTATTCGACCCCTGACCTCAAGTTTGACCCCTGACCTCAAGTTTTCGATTCCTGACCTTAAGTATTCGACTCCTGACCTCAAGTATTCGATTCCTGACCTCAAGTATTCGATTCCTGACCTCTAGTATTCGATCCTGACCTCAAGTATTCGACTCCTAACCTCAAGTATTCGACCCCCGACCTCAAGTATTTGATTCCTGACCTCTAGGTATTCGATCCCCGACCTCAAGTATTCGACTCCCGACCTCAAGTATTCGATTCCTGACCTCTAGTATTCGACCCCCGACCTCAAGTATTCGATTCCTGACCTCAAGTATTCGACCCCCGACCTCAAGTATTCGATTCCTGACCTCAAGTATTCGACCCCTGACCTCAAGTATTCGATTCCTGACCTCTAGTATTCGACCCCCGACCTCAAGTATTCGACTTTTAACCTCAAGTATTCGATTCCTGACCTCTAGTATTCGATTCCTGACCTCAAGTATTAGATTCCTGACCTCTAGTTTTCGATTCCTGACCTCAAGTATTCAACCCCCGACCTCAAGTATTCGACTCCTAACCTCAAGTATTCGATTCCTGACCTCTAGTATTCGACCGCCGACCTCAAGTATTCGACCCCTGACCTCAAGTATTCAACTCCCGAACTCAAGTATTCGATCCCTGACCACAAGTATTCGATTCCTGACATCAAGTATTCAACGCCCGACCTCAAGTATTCGATTCCTGACCTCTAGTATTCGATCCCAACCTCAAGTATTCGACTCCTGACCTCAAGTATTTGACCCCTGACCACAAGTATTCGACCGCCAACCTCAAGTATTCGATTGCTGACCTCAAGTATTCGACCCCTGACCTCAAGTATTCGACTCCCGACCTCAAGTATTCGACCGCCGACCTCAAGTATTTGATTCCTGACCTCAAGTATTCGATTCCTGACCACAAGTATTCGATTCCCGACCTCAATTATTTGACCCCCGACTTCAAGTATTCGACCCCCGACCTCAAGTATTCGATTCCCGACCTCAAGTATTCGACCGCTGACCTCAAGTATTCAACTCCCGACCTCAAGTATTCGATTCCTGACCACAAGAATTCGATTCCTAACCTCAAGTATTCCAGAATTGGAATCAATTTTTGATTTCCAACCCTAAATATAGAGAGTTTGTGAGTTATAACGGAAATTATTATGAACATCAGCTATGCTAATTATTTCCCATCTGCCTTTCTGCTGTTATCTCGGGACGCTTGTCCCGAGAAAAATGGCGTTCGTCAGGTCCAGTTTTGTGTCCAGCCTCTCACGGGGATTTCGGATGCCCCAACGCCTGTGATGAGACGACTCAACGCCTGTGATGAGACGACTCAACGCCTGCGATATGTTATGGCGCCGTTTTATACATAAACAATATTTATATTTAATATTTATATTTAAACAATATGAATGTAAGCCAGAGGAGAACTGGCCCCCGACTGAGCCTGGGTTCTCCCAAGGTTTTTTCTCCATCCAATCTGATGGAGTTTGGTTCCTTGCCACTGTCGCCTTGCTTTTGGCTTGCTTTGAGCTTGCTCAGTTGGGGTTATTTATTTAGTGTTTAGCAATGTTGTTGATCTGTGTTGTGCTACTTGCATGTTATCACTGTGAAGCTGCTTTGATACAATCTGTATTGTGAAAAGCGCTATATAAATAAATGTGACTTGACTTGACTTAAATATACCCCCCAAAAATGTGCAAATATTTACTGATCTGAGTACTTCATGTTCACATAAAATCTGCATACTATGTACAGTACACGTACTACAACAAAAGTATGAGTAGTATGTTAGCCACTATTGTTACACTCACCTCTCCGGCTTCAGGCTGCCCATCAGAAACGTTAGTCCAGCCCTGCTGTCTTTCAATGTCAACGACACTAGAATTCTAGGAATGAGGTTCAATGGAAAATCCCTACAAAGACAAAACATTTTATTCAGAAGGCTACCAATATTTACAGTACATTAGTAGCAACTTCAGTTGAAATTCAGAGGTGAAATGTATCGGCTTCCCAACAGAATTCGAGAAATTGAATAAAATGACTAATCACTAAACTACATTTTTGAAGGAAACCAGAGTGGTGCTTTCCCGTGCAGAACTGGCAACTACACTTTGCTAACTGGTGATATGCTGGACCTGGTGATGATGAGGTGAGGTCTGCAGTTCTCCTCCGTCTCCTCGTTGTGTTCGTTCATGACCAGCCAGCTGATGATGGAGTCTCTCAGGGTGGGCGGCTCCCCACCCGTCTCCATCAGCACTCCACCGATGACGTCATGACTGTGAACGCTCTTGGGCACGGAGCACTTCAACAGGGCCTGGGCCAAGCAGAGGGCCCCAACGCTAAGGAGGAACAATAATAAGAGAGCGTTACTGAGAGTTTTGAAACATTAGATACATATTACATAAAAAAATCACAATCATACATCAGCATATTACTGTAAATTATTTTACAAACTGAGAGATGAGTGCAAATTATTTTACGCATAACTGATTTAAGTTGCATTTAACTTTAAAAAAATCATTGAATAAGGAACTCCAATACTGTTACACTCCAGCTAAGCTTGTAATGCTGAAGACTCACAGAGAAGGCTTGCAAACAGCCCCAGCGAAGACTTTCCAGAACTCTCGATCGACGGGCTCCAGGGATTCCTGCACTGTTGTGCGCAGCAGTTCCAGACTCAAAGTGCCGGTCTGGACTGAGCCGACTCCGCGCAGAGCGAGAGCCCAAACCCTGGCCCACAGTCGGGCCAGCTCCGCCGTGTGAGCCGAGGCGTTGGCTGAGGCCGTGGCGTGGCAGAGCTCCCTCAGGCAGCGCAGGACGTACAGGACCCTCTCGCCCCGGCGCTGCTGCTCGCCCTGAAGCTGGCAGAGCAGACCCAGCAGAGGCACGAGCTCGTCCGCCGGCAGTATACAGGGGTATCGGGATATCAGAGCGGCTGTCACCTGTAACCTGTCCACACACATGAAGAGATGCTACACTGCAAACAAACACGCAATATTCAGATTCTAGGGGCCAGATTTACTAAACAGGGCAGATTAGCATGAGAGCGCAACTCGTGATCTACTGATGATGTGCAAAAATGTACCGTTAGTAAATCTGGCCCTAGGGCTGTCAAATGTACTGGTATTACTGGTACCAGTCAGTGATGCGCGGGTCAATGTATAAACAAACCGCAACCGACCGACGTTTTCAACTACCCGCCCGCAACTCGGACCGCAAAAAAAAGTAAAAAAATATTGTACCCGACCCGCTTCCTGACCGCATTTTTTAAAAGTAGTAAATGCTCATCGCAGCGTTATTGGGCCATAGACGTGTAACAACACAGCATCGCAAGAAGACGTAGGCGTGGCCTACACATAACAAAGGCAAAGCCAGCACTTTGGTCATCATCTTTCATTATTTCAGCAAATGTCTCCCACACTTTTACTCTTTCTATTTGTGTATTTGCGGAGCTTCCACTCCCCAGTCTTCACCTTTTCTCTTGCCGCCTCCATCTCTCTGCAGACTGTAGTGATCATAGACATGGCCGGTTCGTGAACGAATCGTTCTTTTGAACCGGTTCTTTTTAGTGAACCGGTCAAACCTACACTAAATCGAACTGAATCGTTCGAAACAGTTCGCGTCTTGCGTCAGTGCTGATCCACAAGTTAGTTACTTACTTTCAGACATGCCTGACAGTCGCCTCCGAATCGAAATAAATCAATATCCTCAATTCTATTTTACTCCAGTAACTCTAACAGTTCACTGAACCGAGACATGTTGGTGCCACTGTTGAGAGAAGTGATGAGCACGAGCAGCTGATACTGCGCATAGATACTGCCTACTACCGAACGCACAGGGACAGCGGTTCTCGAATCACTAATATAGAACCGAGAACTGTTTAGACTGAGCTTGTGTGTTATCTTCGTGCCAGTTTTTCAGCCAATAATGTGTAGGGCTGTATATTTCATCAAAAATTGTGTCTAGTACTAATACAAATGTTTAATTGGCATCTTTTTTCAAACGACCCGACCGACCGCGACCCGAATATCATTAAAAACATTTTTGGATGACCCGTAACTGCGGGTAACCGCGGGTGACCGCAGGCACCCGCTCATTTCGGATCAACCCGCGCATCACTGGTACCAGTCAGTCGGTAATAATAAAATTTAAATTGACAGGAGCAGCATTTCTGCAGTATCGAGTACCGGGTATATTCGGTACTCGCTGAGAGACACTGCTTTCAAACGCTTTCATTAGCGTTTCTGTTTATAGCGTGTTTTTACAAGTGTAACCAATCGCAATCATATCTGTTGAATGTATGAACGCAATGGCCAATCAGATGTGGTAGTCAGTAAGTTAGTCAGAATCCATTATTGAATTGGAAACGAGACGAGACGAGACAAAAATGGAAAACATTTTTAGATCTAAACATATTTAGATATACAGGAAATCGCAATGGAAGACGATTTCGATATATCTAAATATGTTTAGATCTTCACAGTGAAAGGTAAAACTTGCAAAATCTCTGTGTAAACAATGAGTGACGCACACGTGCAAGAGATCACTTCCAGACCGAAGCGCCCGTGCCGTCAGATCAGTTGGACATGGCTGTGGTTACAAGAGGTAAAAACGATATAAATACCGTTCGTTTTCTCACACAAACCGCTCGTTTCGTGTCTTAGGCCATCAATGTGTACTTACATTTACGAGTCATTAAATCATGTTTCATTTTGACTTCTCTGTGCATGCTCTTTGAGGTGGAACCCATAAATCTCCATTATATGACTGACAGACAAGAACAGTTTGACCTAAAAATATCAAAATTGGAAATACTATGGAAACAAAGACACCTACATCTTGGATGCCCTTGAGGTAAGATAAAACATATCAAAAATTAATTTCAAAGTGAACTATCCCTTTAAAGGGACACTCCACTTTTTTTGGAAATATGCTCATTTTACAACTCCCCCAGAGTAAAACAGTTGGGTTTTACCGTTTTCGAATCCATTCAGCTGATTTTCTGATATTTATAAGAATATCAGTAACCAGACAGTTTCTGGTCCCATTGACAAGTCCAGACGGGCCTGGATTAGTGGATTTGCAGATCTAAATATTGGCTGTGATAGTACTTGTCAAAGGTTTAATAAGGTAGACACAGCTGAATCGTAGTAATTTAGGAATAAGATTGCTGGGTGTTTGAATCCAGGTTGCAATATTTTACAGATGAATCGTGCAGCTTTAGTACAGACTACTGAAATTTTGGTACTGTGAAAACCCTATAAGATACAGTACTTGAATATTAGACACTTTCCATGAGAGGCTACAAATAAAAGCTTGAAACTTAAAAAAATAAAAAAAAATAAAAAAGATTTTTATTATTAGACCAACTGTTTTATTTTCTATTCATTTTATATGAAGTTTAGAATTAAAAAATGGGACATCTGAGTAAGGCTTAAAATACTGATGTAGCAAAACTAATTATATAAAATGTATTGAAACAAATAAAAAAAATTATAAATAAATAATACAAATAATTTAATAACAAGGTTACAAGTTGGTTTTAGTTGAGTTTAGTTTGACAATACAAAGCTGGTTACCTTTTACTTAAATATTAATTTAACACTTTATGTCAAAATTATGACATTCTTAAATTATTATTAACTGGACACAGTCGATAACAAATGTAAAACTGGCAAAAATGACCTCCCTTCAATAAAAGCTGAAAGATTTTTACAAATATATACATTTGTGAATGAAGGATTGTTTGTGCTTTAAACTGAAATAAAACCGTACCAGGGTATAATGTCGAAGTCGCTGTGGTGGGGCTGAAGTTTGGATCGTATCACCTCCCAATTGGTCAGCGGCTGCTCGATTCGCCTGCGTTTGCAGCTCTGCGGACTGTCCCGCTGAGTATCCCGACAGACTGATGATGTCACTTCCTGAACATGAGTGCTTTGACGGAACAACTGCAGAAACACGGCACATTCGCAAATCAGAATGTGATGGAAACAAGTGATACACAAGACCACGCTTTGTTATTATAAAAACAGTAATGTTGATGATGGTAATACTATGGACCTCTAATACATCGATATACCATGGTATTTATTTACTGCATTGGGATTTAGCACTCCAATGTACCCAATTTACTCACCCTCATGTTGTTCCAACCCCGTAAGACCTTCGTTCATCTTCGGAACACAAATTAAGATATTTTTGATGAAATCTGAGATCCGGATCACTCCTCCATACTAGTCCATAGGCTTCTTGAGGGATTGAAACTTGCCGGCCTCGAAAAGTTATTAAAGACATCGTTCAAATAGTCCAAGTGACGACAGTGGACTTCTCTTTGGGCCTCGCGTTTAACCGCATATGATCTGCCGTTGTATGTCACACGCATCACACACATGACCAGCATCTGCCAATAGTGAGCCTACGTGTGACATTTAACTGGCTAGAGGCCCAAAAAGAAGGAAATGAATAGTTGAAATAAAGTTGTTATTTATGTACGTTTTTGCGCACAAAAAGTGTTCTAGTCACTTCATAAACTTAAGATTCAGCCTCTGTAGTCACTTGGACTATTTTAACGATGTCTTTAATAACTTTTTGTGGCCGGCAAGTTTCAATCCCTCAAGAAGTCTATGGACTAGTATGGAGGAGTGATCCAGCTCTCAGATTTCATCAAAAATATCTTAATTTGTGTTCCGAAGATGAACGAAGGTCTTACGGGGTTGGAACAACATGAATACTGACAAGTTTCATTTTTGGGTGAACTATCCCTTTAATGACTCACCCTCAGGTCGCACCAATAAATAAAGATATCATCAAAGTAGTCCATGTGACATCAGTGGGTTAGTTACAATGTTTTGACGAATCGGAAATACATTTTGGTCCAAAAATAACAAAAACTACGACTTTGTTCAGCATTGTATTGTCTTCCGGTTCTGTTGTGGATCCGCGTTCAGTGACGTGTTATCAGTGCGCCCGAGCTTCGTTTACAGTCTGAGGGAGACGCTCGCTGTAAACAAAACAATCTTCGCATGTCTAAGGATTTCCACACAGAGGAACGCTTGGATTTTTTTGCCCAGCCATATTTATTTGAACCCGAATACACAAGATACACGTCAACAGCATCTTACGTCAGCAACGTCACTGAAGGCAGATCGTCAACAGAACCGGAAGACAACACAATGCTGAATAAAGTCGAAGTTTTTGTTATTTTTGGACCAAAATGTATTTTTGATGCTTCAAAAAACTCTAACTAACCAACTGATGTCACATGGACTACTTTAATGATGTCTTTATTTCCTTTCTGGACAAGGACAGTATACCGTACACACATTTCCAATGGAGGGACAGAAAGCTCTCGGACTAAATCTAAAATAACTGCGTTCCAGAGAGGGTTTTGGATGACATGAGGGTGAGTCATTCATTAATGACATCATTTCTGGGTGAACTAAGCCTTTAATATTAAACCAGGGGAATGATGACGATTGATCAGCAGCAGCATTAAAACATCCATGAATCACCTGGTGGCAGACGTCAGCGGTCAGTTCAATGAGATTTTCTTTCACAGCAATGTGCCGAGAGCCAGTGGCATATTTCCCTCTGCTGCCGATCTGACTGATCTCACTGACGAGGGCATCATAGAGGGTGCAGAGCTGACCCTGCCATCTGACCCAGTCCTCCGCATGCGCACCTGAGCCAGCAAAGAGTCACGGTCAAGACTTTAATAAAGCTGCAGTCCAACTCTAGCGGTTAATAAGCAGAACTGCGTGCGTCTTTCTGTTTATGTCTATGTCACGCGGGCGCTGGGCTACTCCGCAGCTGTACGCCCCCAACCAGTCTGAAATAGTCCCAATATAAACACTTATTATAGCTGAATGTGTGGAAAGCTTTTCAGAGAAGATAAGGCAACGTTATTTTGCCACAATTCACAACCAGTAGTAGTTCAGAAAAAAAAAAAAACCCTTCCGTCTTCCGACCTTTTAGCATTGTGTATTCTCAAAGCTATTCAGTTAACTCAATTCATTAATATGCTATGATACTATATCAATGTGTAAAAAAATTACCATATCTTTCGATATTATATCGGAGGCCGATATATCGTGCACCACTAGTTGATTCTCAGGTAAAGCAAGAATTGACACAAATGTAAATGTGTAACTTGAAAGGCAATGTAAGTTGGATAAAAGTGTCTGCCAAATGCATAAATGTAAATGTAATACAATTTTCACACTATTAAAGGGTTAGTTCACCCAAAAATGAAAATTAAGTCATTAATTACTCACCCCCATGCTGTACCAACCCCGTAAGACCTTCGTTCGTCTTCGGAACACAAATGAAGATATTTTTGATTAAATTTGAGAGCTGTCTCACTACCACATTGGCTCCTAAGGGACTGCCTCTTGACGGCCCAGAAAGTCAATGAAGAAAATGTTTAAATATCCCAAGTGACTACCGTGGCTCAACTATATGTTTATCAAGCGACGAGAATACTTTTTGTGCGAAAAAACAAACAAAAATAACGAGTTTATTCGACTATTTCTTTTCTTCCTTGTAGGCCAGAACGAGACTTCCTTATAGATTTCCACGACGCATGCGCGAGAATTGCGATCTGAAGTAGTGTAAGCTGGTGTAAGCAGATCGCAAATCTCGCGCATGCGTCGTGGAAATCTAAGGAATTCTCGTTCTGGCCTACAAGGAAGAAAAGAAATAGTTGAATAAACTCGTTATTTTTGTTTGTTTTTTCGCACAAAAAGTATTCTCGTCGCTTGATAAACATATAGTTGAGCCACGGTAGTCACTTGGGATATTTAAACATTTTCTTCATTGACTTTCTGGGCCGTCAAGAGGCAGTCCCTTAGGAGCCAATGTGGTAGTGAGACAGCTCTCAAATTTAATCAAAAATATCTTCATTTGTGTTCCGAAGACGAACGAAGGTCTTACGGGGTTGGTACAGCATGGGGGTGAGTAATTAATGACTTAATTTTCATTTTTGGGTGAACTAACCCTTTAAAGCAATTGCAAATTACAATGGTGTTTTTGTTTAACCCTTATGCTGCATTAGGGACATTTTTGGTCTTTTGCAGTTTAATTTCTTTGACCATTTTGGCTGTTTTAATGCAAATGGTATGAAATTTGGCAAAATTGTGACTTTTTGGATACATGTAAAAAATGTGATCCCATTTTGCAAAATATGTATAACACACACTGTGTAGATCAAATAGTAACACTCAGCACCATAAAGACCAAAAATGGCCCATTGAAACCCATTAAAACGTTGTTTAAATCTGAGGCTGTCAGTAATACATGAAACATGATTTTTGCACAAACATCCTTTCATTTTGAAGCAAAAGCATTATATTTGCATTATATAGTGTATTCCACCAGATGACGTCACTACATATTTATTCCCTATGGGTGGAAATGCACCTTATTTTAGGCAATAGGCAATGTTTAATAGGTGGCATTTTTTGGTCTCTAACGCGCTAAGTGGGATTTTTTGCAAAGTGGGACTGTGATAATCCAAATCTAAAGTTTTCTCTTTGCATTTAGTTTATTGAAAATAATTGAATTTTTGTGTTTTTTCCTCTTATACAAATCGATGGTTTCGCAAACAAAACTGGTAATTAAAGGGTTAAAATCCTGAAATTGAATACAGTTTTGGTAGTTATGATGAGGACTGATGCTGGTTAAAAGATTTAACTTGGTAAAAGTGGAAAATAATAATAATATATAATATTTTAGGCAATGTTTAATATGTGGCCATTTTTGGTCCTTAATGCACTCAACGGTGTTAAAAATCGAATGCAGCACAAGGGTTAAACAAATACAAGACCAAGAAATACTAAAAAAACAGTGCATTTTAAAAGACGGTTGTATCATCACCTGTCTCTAAAGTCTTTGCCCCTTTTGGGTGATGAACACAAAGCTGCAGCTGGAAGAACTTCACGAGCTCGTCTTTCAGCGTGGAGCTGGGTCTCATCTGAGTGTAAACGTACAGCATAGCGGACAGGACCTCCTCGCCCAGGGCACACGCCCTCTTCCTGCAAGACAGGAGCACCGAGCGCAGGAACACGTTCACTGCAGAAACCAGGTTCTCCAGAACCATCAGCTGTCTTTCTGCCCTGAGGAACAGCAGACCAACACAAGTTAAGCAGGTGATTTTATCAGACAAAAACATATTTGGCGTGCGTTAAACGATACCTGGTGTTGCTCAGAGCCTTCTGGAAGAAGTTGAAGAGAGTGTGGGACAATCCCTCCGTTTGGACACAACAGCCCCAAACAACCGTGTAGAGGATGCGACTCACTTGGACTCTGTTAATGGACTTGGATCCCCTATTGAACAGCCCACAGTACAGATCCAACAGACCTGCACAACAAACAACACAACAGCAAGGCTGATTAACATTATTAACAAAACTAAAACTAAAAAGTATGGATAATGCATGTCATTATTGCAAAATAAACACTGACCGGGGTTACTTTAAAGTCCCCCTATGGTGAAAATCCAGCTTTTAACCCTAAAACCATTTTCTTGACAAATGTGGGCGAAATAGTTTTAAATAATTTTCAAAAAATACTTTTTTGACTCAATTCTACAATGTTAAGTGGGTGAAAAAAAAACTCCTTAATCTTGTATTTGGGTTAAAAATGGGCACCCATAGAAATGAATGGGAAAAACTGTAGTTTAGAGCATTCTAAAGTAAGCCAAAATAAGACACCAGGAGAAAGCAAAGTCACTTCATCTTTAGGTTTTAGCTCTAAGAACTTATTGGAATGATATTTTAAAGTAGTTAAAATAATTACAAAAAATAAAACATAAAAATAAGCATAATTTACATCTAAAATATGGGACTTTTTGACGTAAATCAATTCAAAAATACCCCCAAAATAAAAAAAAACACCATAAATGGATAGAAAAAACTTAATCGAAGACAGTGATAACATTTATAATAAATAAAAATTTATATTTATATTTATATTTATATTTAGAGTCCTCTATGCCCACATTTGTCCACAATTACAGGATTAAGGGCTATAAAGTGAATACGGTTTGAGGGCTACTGTTGTTTATATGTCTATGTGGTGTTTTTAATATGCTTTAAGACAAACCATGTGTAAATTCATAAGTGGACAGCATTGCTGAGTATTTTCTCCTTAAAACTGCAGTGAAACAAAGACAGTCTCAGAAAGACGGTTTGAAATCGCTGGTGTTTCCGTCTGGTGCCACAAACTACCTTGTAACCAATCAGATCAACGTGTGATCGTCAACGAGTGGACCTCTGAATGAGTGAGCGGAGGCGGGGCTCATCTACATATTCATAGAATTGCGTATACTAAATGAGGCAAAGGTGTCGAGTTACATTCAAGATACTTAAGGCATGAAGAAATTATTTTCAAGTAAAACATGTAATATGTAATTACATTTTAATTACAGTTAATATGTAATTTTGGTGATTAAAGATGAGTTTTAAGGGATAAAATGATTGACTACAGGGGGACTTTAATGTTTCAGAGTTCAATACAAGAACCTCAGGGAATAGGGGCTAAATAAATGGATAAATACACAGAAACGGAGATGGTACACTCACTGTGCCACTGCTGCTGGCTCATCTCACACCAGTATTTGCGCACCGACAGGATGTCCTTGAGCAGAATGCTGCTGTAGTCCTCGCCGTACGCCCCACAGCTGAACGGACTCTGCAGGACCTCCACCACATGGGACAGCAGCTCGGCACACTTTAACTTCGGACCACCTGCAGAACAGAAGCAGGATTTCCTGTAATGGATGTATTGCGCTTGTCTAATGTACAGTGATGAACAACCACAGGGAAATCTACAATGGATATGAACAGCGACTGTAATATCAGGAGATCAGACATTACGTTGGTTGGCGCATCTGATAAAATACTTCATCAGGCTGCTAATTTCCTGCATCTTCTTCTGCCGGTTGGCATGCGTGATGGCGGATACGTTGGCTTTTCCTGACTGTAGAACCTCTGTCTCTTTCTGAAGGAACTTTTGTAAAAATCTGTAAGGAGAAACCATTATGAGCGCACTGTGTCAGCTCACACCTTAGAACTACATAACGGAAAAATAAAAAGTGAGACAGACCGGAAAACAGCATCCCAGGTGAGCTGCTTGGAGCCTTTGGAGACTTTGCATCCCGACGTCCGATCGAGTTCCTCCACCGTGTCTGGCGAAAGGATGAGTCTCCTGAAGCGATCCACCTCTTTCTGAAACAAAAACATAATAAATCAGTCACGTTTTATTTATATATCAATTTATAACTGAATGTTTCAAAGCAACCTCATAGTCTGAATTTGCAAAATTCCCCGATTTTTAAAGGGATACTTCAGGATTTAGCATTAAGCTTTGTATTAGTAGAAAACCTGTAGTATTTTTCGAATTACCGTGCTTTCCACCCTCATATCCCCATGAGACGAGAGATTTATGATTTTTTTTGTCTGGAAAAAATCCAGAAAAAAAAAATTTGGCCAGAGGCTTAAGACTACAGTCAGTAGTAGGCGCTGTCCCGCAGTAATCACGTCAACGGCCTCGTCCCGCTCGCCACAGTAAACATAATAATTGCCGACTGTAGTACGCAAAAGCCGATTTCCAGACATTTTGGCGATCTCGAAACACATTTTAGGTCAGACTCATCACAGAGACTCAATAGTAGCCTAGACTTGTTGTTTAACTACTGTGCTCTGTTACCAGTAGACGTGGCCTCCTAGGGCAGTGAAGTAAGTGCATTCTGGGAGTTGTTGTCTTTCATCCACATAAGCCAAAAATACATTTTCTCAGTCTAGAAAGCTCCAAATTCAATTTCTTCTACATAAATGACCCATTTTAAATACACATTCATCTTTCCAGAGGTGAAGTATCCCTTTAAATGACTTAATTTGAACAGTTTCTGGTCCCCATTGACTTCCATAGTAGAAAAGAAAAATGATATGGTAGTCAATGGGGTCCAAAATATCTTTTTGTGTGTGTGTGTTCAGCAGAGGAAAGAAACTCATAGAGGTTTGGAACAACTTGAGGGCGAGTAAAATTTTTTTGGGTGAACTATCGCTTGATTTGAAAACATCTGTATGATAAACGTGAAGTTTTAGGAGCGGGCTTCAAGTCAAATTAACAATGCAATGCATAAAATAGTCTAAAAAATTGTTTGTAATATTTTGTAACTTGATGGTTACACCACTTGAGTAATTTACAGTATGTCTATTCATTGAAAATCAGGATATATTTTTTAATTGATTGTTCTACACTGCCAAAAGAGGCAATTTACCAAAGACATTAGTGATCGACCGATAATAACCGGTGTTACCGATATTTTCCCTGATATTTAAGCACTTGCCACCCTTATTAGTACATTTTATTTAACATAACAGCCATTAATGCACAAATCTCTTAAATATAAACTTAATTTGGACAGGATTTGATGGATTTAAACTTGGTGCTAAAAAACGTAATCCATCAAATCCTGTCCAAATTAAGTTTATATTTAAGAGACTCTTTTATTGATGTAGAAATGTGTTTTGCAATGTATCTACGGAGGTAGAACATGACAGAATGTACAGTATATAAAATAAGTTTTAAAACAATTTTGCTCAGTTCTATTATAACTGTCAAAACAAATAATATCAGTTCTGTAAATCAGTTATCGCGCATAAACATGCAAATGATCACCATCGGTATTGGCTATAAGTCAATATCGGTCGATCTCCAATAGACATCAACAGTTATTTTATGATAGAGCACCACATTATCAGACAGATAACTATAATAATATATTTAACATAAAAATGTAGGGTAAATTACAGCAGTCGGAGATGTGTGACTGTCCACTAAATATATAGGCTAAAAAAACATACACTGAAAACATTTCCATATATAAGTTACATCTAAATTTCTATATATGTAGGCTATCATTGTCAAATATTGATAATCAATATCATCCAGGGTTTCTGAAAGTACCTCATATGTTGTTTTTATCTCTTACTACTCAATTTAAATCTCGTTCCTCAATTCATATTCAGAAATTGAATTTAAAAGCCATTCTCAGTTCAACACTGATGTTTTATTGGCTGATGTTAAAAGTGATTTGGCATGTCTGAAGAAGTTGAGGTGAATGTCAGCCCTCAGGTCACTGATTTATTCATAAGAAAAGAGATGTTTCACACACACCTTCCTCTCTGTGGCTTTCTCATTCTCCAGTCCTCGACAGCACACCAGCAGCTCGTGCAGAGCCAGACTCATTGTGTTTCAGAGGAAAGGCATCGGTTGTGGTTTGGAGTGTGTACAGTGGGAGACAAGTGTCTATTTAACTTTACATCTTGCTGATATCTGTTCACGAGAACGTCATCACATCACTGATAACCCGGAACACGGATGTAATATATTCAATACAAGTAGAATAAGCCTTCTCGGTTATATGCCTGCTTACAGTGCTTTATTTATCATACATACGCTTCTTCTTCAACTTTCTTTTCCCCTGCTTTCCATGCGTCTCTCACACAACATCAGTACCGCCTTCAGCTCTTCTTCATCTTCTTCATCTTCACTCACGACGCCCGAGCTTCATTACTGCCATCTTTAGGGCTGGAGATCGTGCTCATGAATATTAATCACATCGCGCTGACGTAGGAGACTTTACTGTCTATGGGATCAAGGAATTTACTTTCGCTCTAACCTTTTAGATTAGTCAGCTCAGTTTCTTTCTTAAAAAATTTGATGAATATTTTGGTCAAGCCATTCCCACAAGTCTTGATGAGAAGCCACATGTTGTCCCGTTTGATTGAAAATGTATACTTCATGTACATCTGTTTTATTGAAATAAATCTTTCTACAATATTTGTTTCCAAAAGATTATTTGGAAAAAAGCTTGCTTCCTTTTCGGTTTTTGTATATCGAAAGAAATTCTGGACATATAAGCTACATTTAAAAAATTCTTCATAATATAGTAATTATACTTTATCAAAATTGATGAAAATTGCTCATTTTGTTTTATGAGTCTCTACATCTCTTTTATGAGTGTTATCACACACACACATTCTGGGAAGATTTATGCAGGTTCAACAGAATTCAGGTCATAATTGTGAAATAACATCCCATCCCAAATAACATAACATTGTTACATATTTTGAAAGATGCTTATTTTATGTCAAACCTTATGATCTTGGTAAATTTCATATTTAAAAAAAGTAAAATAAACAATTATAAACCTTGTCTGAAGGTCTTTATGGCTGATTTCTTTTGTATATTGAGTCTCTCAAATGTTGATAACAAAAATTGAGGACATTTGATATTATGTTTTCTTTCTTTAGTTATTATCTTTTTTATGTCTTGTTATGTCTTGCAAATGTTTCATGTTTGTCTTGATGTCTGTATAACTTGATGTATATATAATCAAAATATATAAAACATACACACACACACACACACACACACACACACACACACACACACACACACACACACACACACACACACACACACACTGCGGTTACCAGACATCCCACCAAATACACTTTTCATTAGGTTAATGCTTTGAATATTTTTGGAATGTCCTTCGCTCACCTTTCTATTGGGATGGAATATCTTTATTTCCGATTATAAATATTATGAATATATATTATAAATATATAATATCATTTAGCACAATTTTATAAAAAACTGTATTTCACTGTGTTCATGGTATTTCACGAAGTTAATGCATATATTATCATTCGTTTGTTTCATACTGGCAATTTTATATTTACCATATACAGCCATTTACAGACAGTAATGACTTCATACTTTATTTTAGGCCTTTGCATTTGCTATAAAGGATAAGCATTGTTTTTGTTTTGTTTTTAAATGATCTTTTTTTATTGAAGAAATATCAATAATACAAACAATACAAATACAATAAAATACATTTCAAATGCTAGGGGGAGGTATGACAATATGTTTGTCGTTCCAAGCCCACAAGACTTTAATTACTCTTTAGCATAAATTATATTCAGTTTTTGTTTAGTTCTTACAACTTTCATAGAAACAAAGGAAAAGAAAAAAATGCTCTGAACTAAGTCTCTTTTGCTCATCAAGTCTGCATTTAATTGATCAAATATACAGAAAAAAGCGTTTATTTTAAACAACAGATTTAAAAGGCTCCACATCATTTAGACATCAATTTCTTTTTGCATGTTAAAATTGGGTTAACATCTTCTAAACATTTGTTTCAAACATGTGTTTCTCCAACGTCATTAAACACCACAAACAGCATTACCAGCTTCGCTTATTACAAACCAGACTGGAAGAGGCCTCCAGGAGATCCCCATCCATATGAAGACTGAGCTCAACCCTCCTGAATTTCAGTGGAAATGCAAGTAAAGCTTCAGATTGATTGCTGCTGGTCTCTTCAACACACTTCTCTCCAACCACTGATGGTTGCAACAATGGTGACAATAAAAACAAAAAAGTGAGGGAGTCAAGAGTTTGGTATTATATGAAGCCACCCATCATGCATTGCAGCATGAAGCTTTTTTGTTTTGATAGTCACCATTGCTGTGAGTCATATGCAAAATATTGATGTCTTGGTGTGACTGCCTGATGTCTTCAAACATTTTGCATCATGTTTGTGAATTTTTACTGATTTTAGCCAAAGGGCATGTTCTTTTGTGTCACAGATGTATGGACTTATACATTCACTGCCAGGGCATATCTTAATATAACTCCAATTGTATTCATCTAAAAGAGCATCTCATATCCACCCAGGATGTTTGAAGTGATTTGATTTTTGGATGAACTATCCCTTTAATAATAAACACTTTCAATCAGTGATAAATCTTGGGATGAGATCTGTAACTTAGATTTATCATGATTATGACATCATCAATGAACACCCAACAGATCACACATCATTTTGCTTGGCTTTTCATCTTAAAAACACACAGTCAGAGCAGCCAAGCAGTCTGACAAAAAGTAATGTTGAAGAGATGAAGAGAGTCAAACTAAAGCAAACACTGATCACCATAATGGAAACTACATTATTTTCAATAAATCATCAACATTTAAACCTCTGTTGATGATCAATAAGAACTTTTGTGGATATTTGCCAGAAATAAAGTCAAACTGTTTAATAAGTGATGCTGGTATATATATATATATATATATATATATATATATATATATATATATATATATATATATATATATATATATATATATGAAGAGTTCAGATGCAAAAGCCTCTAAATGCCATTTGAAATTTTCTTCTTTAATGATGATATTTAAGTTCAGTGATTTCACTTAAATGGCAATGATAATTACCTATTAATTGTTATTTAAGTGAAATTACTGAACTTAAATATACAAGTTTGATAAAAATCATCATTAAAGAAGAACATTTCAAATGGCATTTAGAGGCTTTTTCATCTGAACTCTTCATATATATATATATATATATATATATATATATTCCATGTACAAAATATTTTCAGTTTAAAATGCACAGCTTATCACTGTCCTGACATTTTTTGTGTCTTTAACAACTCACAACTTTGGAAAAATCTGGGAAGAATTGTACTCTTAAGTAAACTCACCTAATTAAGCAACATTTTCATGTAAAGATATTGTAAATATATTTTTTAATATCTGAAAAGTGGCAATTCCTTATAAATTGATACAATATATTGTAATATATTATTTTATATATTGTTAATTATATTTTCACCATATAATATATTTATCATAAATATATGGAAATATACAGTATTTTCTTTAGGTAGTAAGAGTTATTTCACCATATTTTCCATTGCACTTTCTCCCATTCTGTATATGAAGTCTTTGCCGATAGCTAGAATAGACCAAACCGACATTTGAAATTAAACGGAAAGCATTTTTAAATAATTTATAGGAAGTTTTAAGGCAAATCAACATTTATATCTGAGATATTATTACCAGCCAAGGGACAGGGGCCACATCTTGGATTTCCCGCCCCGCTTTGTTGAGCTCACGTGACCTATTTCAATATTCATGATCCACAAACGTATAGGCTCCTCCCTCATTCCCCCTCCTCCTTCTTCTTCTAACCATCATGGCGGCCGCCAGGAAACACAAGCGCATGGCGGCGTCTCAACCCGGGTTTCTGTCTTTTAACTCGGGTCTGGATGGAAACGTTTCGGATATTAAACGGCGAAAACGCGTGAACAAAAATAAGAAAAAGAACTGGAACAAATACAGTGATATCCAAGATGTGGAGGAGTTTCTGGACGACGTGCGGCTTCAGGAGAAAGCAGCGGGGTAAGTCATGGGTAAATATAGGTTGTTATTTGTATCATTAAAGTTTAACATTGATGGAAGTAATTAGACTTCTATATTTATATCTTTAGTCTGCTTTATTCCAGTAGAATATAAAATAGTTGATGGAGTTGACAAAGGAGTTGATAAGCGTCACGTGGCTGTTTTATGTAGTAGGCTACGTAAACATTGAGTCATTATTGATATATATGCTCATGTCCTTGGATATATATATATATATATATATATATATATATATATATATATATATTAGTTAGATGTATTTTATTTCGTCACTTATTCTTCTGTGTAACTAACCAGTCCAACTTATTTATTATTTTTATTCATTTAGTTGCTGTTGTTTTGATTTCCACTTACTGTTGCATGGCTGATTTTTTATCGTTTTGTTTGTTAAGATGAGAGAAAAAAGTGATGATATATATTGTCGTCTCACACAACTTTTTAGTTAACTGGACAACGGTTCATGATACAGGAGATTCTGAACAAACACCGATTTGTTATTTTCCATTCTTCAGGGGGTTGATCGCTGAAAAACCCGATGCCAGTCTCTTTTTTGTGGACACTGGTGAAAAAGACAAAGAAACTCAACCACGTAAGTTTAAAAAGATCCTCTCTTTATGTCTTTACATCTCCTACTATGTCATTGTTTTTTTTCCCCCATCCAATCCATAACTGTTTTTCTTGTTATTAGAGACGACGGTTAGGAAAGGTAAACGCTCCAAACCTCTGCGGATAGATCTCATTCTTCAGCCGGATTCCCGCGTACCTGCCCCCAAAAAGTGAGTACAGTACGACTGTAAAATGACCCGTGATCTGCATCCTCTTCTGCCCGCTGATGATCTCATCCTTGCGCTCCCAGTATTTCTTTGGGAATGTGAAGATAACACAGTGGAGCTTGGAGGGCTGTTGTGTGAACAGCCGTCCAGGATCTGAGGGCATATTGTCAGGATTCAGTTTGTTTTCTCTTGCCTAATGCCATTATATTTAGAGAACACGGTAATGAATGAGAGAACAGTGAAATTATATATTAGAATTAAATTACATACGTGCAAAATAACTAATATTTACTTAAAATTCACCCTAAAAGTGGCAGACAGCTCTCGAAAGTCTTCTGAAGTGATACTAATGCTTCAGCTCTCAAATCAAAAAATGGCTCTGTTAAACGCATTTCAGGTTTCACATTTGGCGATGAGACACAACAGATGAAAAATTATGAGCTGAAGATGTTAAGCTTTATTTGATCACCAAATCATGTAGATTTAAAGATAAAGTCAGTATTATTTGTACAGCATATTTCACAATACACATTGTTTTAAAGCAGCTTTACAGAAAATAGTGACGTTAATCTTAGGGATGATAATTTAGTTTAGGTTTTGCAATTCATTTAAACAGTCATGCAGTTGAGATTTTCTATATAGTATATATTGGATTATGTCCAACTTTATCCACTCACATATTTATATATCCAGCTTTATAGAGTTGTGTGATTAATATACTTTGGGTTTTGTGATGATATAAACAATCACGCTGCAGAGATTTGCTATATAGTGGCATTAAGGAAAATACATCATAAAATCCATCTATGATTTAAGGTTATTCTGATTTTTACAATTTTACATGACCCTGATTCTCCTGTTCTTTCAGTGTCTTGGCGTTCCAGCAGCCCAATGCTAAAAAGCAGCGGCGCATGGCAGAGAAAGCGGCGAGGTTGGCGGCCATGGGAGTGTTGCCTCGAAGAGAAAAGCTTCTTGAACTCCGAAGAGCTGCCGCTGCCTCTGGGCTGCCCGTTAAACAAACTCCAGTGGCCAACAACAACCCAGCGAGAGCGTTTTATGACCTGTGGAGTGCAGGCCGTGAGTATCTTCTCACTCTCTGATACGTCAGTAATGTAAACAAGTGGCGTAATGTCGATCAATGTCTTTGTCCAACAGCGCCGGAGACGGCCGATCCCTTCTACCTCGAACAAACAAAAAAAAAGCTCGTCAAGGTGAGAGCAGTGCTTTCTTTTGTTTTGTGATCATTAGAAGTATTCACAGTCATATGGACAATGGATGTAGCTAATGTATCGGCCAATGTTTGGGATTTTTAATTATTGTTTTTTCATTTTGACCGATAAATGTTGTAAAAGCGGGACTTTTATTTTGACAGCGCTGAGAACTTCAGTGCCTGAGTGCAGATGCACAAGGAGCTCCGACTCCTATATAAAATAATTCATTATAATCAAAATAAAATAACAAAAAATCTTTGTGGTGTTTGTAAACAGTGATGACATGTTTGGGTGGAGCCTACCATGTGGCAAAAATTGACAGTTCTGCAATAGCAGTCTATGGAAGCCATGTAAGAAATAATTATGAAAGGTATTTGCGAGTTTTTATCCCGCAATTCTTAGGAGAAATATCTTTTTAAAACTTCCCTTTTTTCCCCACTCAGAATTGCAAGTGTATATAGAGACTCACAAAATTGTGCGTTTTAAACTCCAAATTTGGAGACATGAACTCGCAATGGCAAAAAAAAACAGTCAGATAACATTAAAACATTTTTTTTATCTCACAATTCTATGTAAATGTTATAGGATTAATTAAATATTATTTCATGCCCTCTAGTGTTGTCACGGTACCAAAATTTCAGTATTCGGTACCAATACCAGTTAAAATTCACGGTTCTCGGTACCAATTTCGGTACCAAAGCTTAGTTTAAATTTACATATATTTAAGTGTTTATCACGGTTACAAGTATGGAAACTGTACATTTGTATTATAAACACTTTAGAAAAAGATTACATAAAATGACCTAAAATAAACAATAGTATACACTAACACATTTTTAAAGTTGTTTGTAAAGTTTTAATCCATTATTTATTTAATGCACAATGAATTAAGTGAACAAACATGAACAATCAGGTGTTTGTAATAAATAAAATTTTCAAACATGAATTAATGTTGTAAAAATATATTGTTCACTCAATGTGTTGATAACTAAGTAATGTTGATGAATGGTATCTTTGTAGCATTACCATAAAACATGTTTTATTTGACTTGACTGTCCATTTAATCTAAAACTGCATTCATATTTAATTTTAAAAAGGCTTTTTAAACCTGCTGAGTTATAAAGGCAAGAATACGCCTAGAACTGGCACTGACATTAAATGATAATACTAATACCAGTAGTACTCTGGTGTCGGGTGGATACTACTGTGCTCATGTACTCGTAAAACTACCCCGAAAGCACTTTAGAGGCCGTTCACATGTCGCGCGTGTTTTTTAATTATATTTTTGCGCGTGCTTATTCTTTCCAAAGCGCTTGCTCTCACGCGGCGTCTGTCGTTGCTATGCAACGCCAACGAGTTTTTATTATGAGCGCACTTGAATCGCGCCTATATTTGAAATTGCGAATTTGCATGTAATCGGCCTCTTATGGCGACGTGACATTAGCCTAATCCAAAATATTTCTCTTTCCTCCTTTCGTTTCAACAAGTGGATTCAGAGAGAGAGCATATCAGCGTTATGAAGAGGACGCAACTGTGCACGTTTCAGACATCGCGTCTAGAACAGAACTGGATTAACCTGGTACTCGGTACCTAGAAAAGCTGGTACCGTAACATTTGTTTTTTTTTAGTACCGACTTGGTACCGAAGTACCGAGTTTTTTGACAACACTAATGCCCTCTGAAAACTGCATATGTGAATATTATGCAGATCTATTATAGGTTAATTCATCACAAGTTTCATCAGTCTAGTCTTTAAAGCTAAATCCAGATGTTTATGGTTGCAAAGTCCCTTTCAAGTAAAGTGTTCACTCAGTGGTCATATTTGCTACTTTGACATCCAAAACCCAATTCTGTCTACTTGAATGGAGGAATCCTAAAATTTCCCGTTGAACTCGCAATCCTAAAAAACTGCCCGCTGAACTCGTAATCAAACATTTACTAGCGGAAGCTGCAGTGAAGACTTGTTCCCACATATTGTGCGTAGCACTTCCTACCAATAATGTGAGGGTGAGTCTAAAGTCTTTGATGTCCTATGAAAAACGAAGACCATCTTTGTTTGTACGTCAGAAACATTCAGACATGTTTCCCCCATTATTCTGTGGGACTCGCTCATTTTCCTCCACTTGTCACCACTGTTTGTGTCTGTCTGCTGTGGTCTATACTAGTATAACTGAATCAAAAAGCTGCTAATCTAAAGTAAATTACTCATGAATGTATTAAATATGATGTAAAATATAATTTCAGCGATAATTATGCATGTTATCTTCTGTCTTTAAATTAAATGGTGTGATTATCCTAAATAGGCTTCATGTCCACCATCAGCCACTCTGTTCTCTCAGGTATCGATTGAAACACGTTAGGTTTAGCTGTTGTGTTCATGTTCTGAATTTGTTCGTGTTCCTCTTTAAGAGACCAGACAGGCTGAATGAGAAACCTTCAGTTCTTCCTGCAATTGAGGTCGTCGGTCCTGGAGGCTCATACAACCCAGACTTCTTTTCTCACCAGGTATAATGCAGCCTGTTTCTCCCACACACAGCTCTTCGCATCCGTGAACATTCATCTGCTCCATTTACGTCACGTGTGTGTTTACAAATCAACGTGTGTGTTTTTCTAGGACCTGCTTCGTGAAGCCCATGAGGTGGAGGTCAAGAAGCTGAAAGCAGAGGAAAGGTTGGCACGTCAGCTGGCTGTGAAAGATGACATCGCCACTGAGGTACAACCTCGAGCCTTATGTTGACAGCTTAACTCAGGGGGTACATGAGGTGGCAGATGATTTGCCATTGATGCAAACAGCTCGCTTTTTGGCTCCTCCGGCTTTTTTCACGTCAGGTTGGGTGACTGTTATGTGGTTTATTTTGATAGGTGAACTGTCTTTGTAGTGTTAAGAGAAGGAGAGCAAACGGGAGATCCCAGGTTCAGATGGGAATGTGTCCACATGCTGTTCTAAATATAGATGTGTTTGTGTTTCTGTAGGAGAGCAGCTTTAAAGAGGAGGTGGAGGGATTGATCGAAGAAGGGAATGTTGAACCGGAAGAGCCAGAAGGGGGCAGCGAAGACGCAGTCATCGGGCCGACCGCAACGCAGGAGAAGAAAACTGAGAAACAGAGGAGGAAAGAGAAAGCTCAAAGGATCAAGGTAAGAAAGCAGAATGGATTTGCCTCTCGTCCAAGTAGGGGATGATCTCTTGACTCGCATGCAAACCTTTAATTTATCAAACAGGAGTTGCGGAGGAAGGCCGAACGTCAGATGATTGACAGGCAGCAGCAACTGTTCCAACTGCGATCCATCCGTGCCAGCCTGAAGACGCAGGAGCAGAGGACCAAACAGAGGCAGGCTCAGCGGAGGGCCAATCGGGAGGCGCAGAAGAGCATGCCTCGCAGACTCGGCAGACTCAAGTGCGTTTCCTTCACTTTCTGGCTTTTGTCCTCCAGCTGTGTCTGACGTGACATCATGATGGGAGAAGAGTGATTCAAAAATCACTGGCAATATCTTGAAATAGGAAATGGTTTTTAATAACTTCACACCACAGTTTGAGTTTGATGCCTAGTTACATGAGTGATCTTAGTTTAGGGAACACTTACACACAGCTATGTTATGGTATTATTAGATCAGTTCATTTGAGAATCTGGGAGTTACAACAGAGGTCTTCATCGCTTCTCCTGGAGACCCACTGCCCTGCAAAGTTTATATCCAACCGGCTTCGGCTTTTGATTTTTCAAGCGGTCCTTAAAGGTATAGCGGAGGATCTTTCCGAATTTTAGAGAAGACCCACCCTCTCAAATTTTTTAAAAAAAATGCACATGCAGAAACACAGCACTCTTGCTCCCGAGAGGGAACGTCTATTTCGCCTTACACAATTATGTTTAACATTCATAAAAAAGACAACATGTCAAATGCCCTTCTGTGTTTTATTTACTTATTATACTGATCCATTGAGTGACCGAGGACTCATGACATGGTATGTACAACCCTGTATCACACGAAATACGTTCTGAGGAAACTATTTTGCAAATCGCAATTACGTTACATGGCAACATATAAGCAGTGCTATTACGTTGGTCCTTAACCTAATATGTCTCATTGTTAATAATACGTTATTTTTATGCATAATTGCATATGTAATGGAGAAGTAGCTTGTTGCATTTGTGTAATAATAAACACACAAGGTTTTAGAATATGAACACATGAATACAAGGTTTTAGAATATTTCAGGGTGATACCATTTATCATTTTGGACAAAAGGCTACTTTAGACAAATTGAGATGTTTACCGTGTCTATGCGGTGCATGACTCGTGCCAGGGCTAGCATTGCTAAGTAGCTTGCATTAACTTTTACTAGTGATTTTAAATTGATTTCTCCAAATAGCATGACAAACTTTACCTGTCTAGTAGAATCTTCGCGACTGCGGCATCAGTGAGAAGCCCAACCTGTGCTTTTAGCGCACGCCAGCGTGTGATATTCACCCAAAATCACTCTGGTCTTGTTTCTATATTCTGCGGCCTTTCTCTTATCATACACTTCGTATAAATTTTTTCTCTTTCGACCCTCAGCCATTTTCAAAGGAATGGCTGAAACCGCAACTCCGACATAATACACCTGAAAGTGAAAACTACATAGGGATGAGCACGTACGACGGCCTTACGTAAACATATCACCAGAATGATTGACACTTAGGTGGACCAATAGTATAGACTACCCACCCGGAAAAAGAAAATCCTCCGCTATACCTTTAAAGTAACATGATGTAGTTTTTCAGCCTTCATTATATATTTCCAAGACCCTTTTGATGGTATATTGACTTAAAATAGGATAAATGACACGTCTGCATTGCTTTTACTTGCACTATGTAACTTCGGGTTTTGTATAGTAAGCGGAGCACAGAAAGAACTACAAAGTTTGACTGCTCGACAGCGAACTTCACTTCCCCCACCACTTCAAATTTTCTGTGGACATCGTTCACTCCTGGATGAACAGCAAGAGTGCGACAGTAGGCTAAATTATTTACGACAGCGGTAATGGACAATTCCACTCCCAGCCTGTAGGGCAACCGCAGAGGAAAAGTTACTTGAGGTGCGTTCCATTCGACAGGGTCACTACACAAGTGTTCACTGCTCCCTACTCCCTGAACATTGAAGTAGACTTCACTGACTTCCTGTGAAGTGATGTATCGATGTTCCCTTATTCCCTATGCCGTTTGCAGTGCCCTTCAAACTGAACGTGTTCGTTCCCTTCGAATTGGTATCTCACTTAAGATGGCAAAATACCCTGTGAAGTCCACTTGCGGTCGAATGGTACGCACCTTTGGTGTTCATTTAAAGTCCCCCTGTAGTCAATCATTTTATCCCTTAAAGGCACAATATGTATTTTTTCTGCTTTAAAAATAGCAAAAATAACTATGTTATTTTTTTATTAGATGTGTACTTGCATTATCCCGACAGTTTCCACCAACTTTCAAATATGGAGAAATTTATAATTTAATTCGAAGACACGGGACGTTTCTTTATTTCTGTTTCGTCGGCCCGTCTATGCCGTCATACAACCTTTGACTCCTCTATTTTCTTTAACTTCCTGCGGAACCCGGCGAAACCGCCAAACACAAAGGGGAACACTGGACGACCGCCAAAAAAGCAAAGAAAACGACGAAGAAAAAAAAGTAGTACGTGTTTTCCGCACTATAAGGCGCACTCAAAAGCATTTAATTTTCTCAAAAAACGGAATATGGATCAATTGGTTAACGACGCTCCGCAAATTAAATTCGCCCGTGAACTCTCGCTCGTTGACATTTTTGACATGTCCATACTGACATTTTGTTGAAAACGCATATATTGGCATTAAGGGAGATCGCCAAGCCTGGTTTTGGACCATATTCATCAAAAGTGCCCTGCACACAATTGAACAAAAACACAAAGGTTGATGATGATGTAACCTTGTTCTTTGATTGTTCTTTTGACAGGTTTCAGGCGCCCGATCTCGATGTGCAGCTGAGCCATGAGCTCGCCGGCTCTCTTCGCAGTCTGAAGGTGTGTGTTTAACTCTCTTACTGACATCCAGTTGCATGCTGTTTGAAATAACACATGTTTCTTGTCTTGCAGCCAGAGGGCAGCATCCTAAAAGATCGATTTATGAGCTTACAGAAGAGGAACCTTATTGAGCCCAGAGAAAGAGCCAAGTAAGTTTGACGTTTTACTGCTTTGTTTGTATAAAATGGACGATTAAGAGTGTTAGTGTGGAACTGTAGGCTTTGTGGCAAGCTGAAGCTACATTGCTTTCTATTTTATTTTATTTTTGTCTGTTTTTAATCTTTCCTATTCTCTATTCAGGTTTAAGAGGAAGTACAAGGTGAAGTACTCGGAGAAGAGAGCGTTCAGGGAGATAGTGTGACCGCACAGTTGTTTCCCAGTCCTCCAACAAATTATAGTGTGCTATTCTTATTGCAAGAAGAAAATAAATCTGTTATATTCCAGCGACCTCTTGCCTCAGTGGTGTTTTTGAAAAACTCAAGTCAATTTTCTTTGTTTTTATTCAATGCACACGGTTGCAAATCACCTTTTCAGAAAATCATCCTCTAGTGCCTCCAGTCGGCCAAAGGTGACCGTGGCCAGGGCGAAAATCCATAAAATGTGAGGATTGTGGGGGAAAAACCCCTTGACAGGAACCAGACTCAGCTGGGGAAGCCCATCCCCCGTGGAAAGACGCACATTACAATAAATATACTGCATATGCCAAATATTTTATGGGTACATAGTATGTGCAATGCTAATCATATGTTCATTGAATAATTTTTGGACCTCATTGTATTGTAATGTGTTTTTGTTCACTGTAGTTGTAGTGAACGCGGTCAGTTAAAGCTTAAAGGTACATTCATACTCGCACAGATGCAGATTGTGGTCGTTGCCCCTGGCATTGCCTGCTAAACAGGCTAAAATTAAGGCCAGTAATGTCTATTATTTAATCTGCGAATGTAAGAATTTGTGACCCATTTGTTAATGAGTTAAAAAAAAAAAAAGGTAAAGTGTTGAAATATGGAAGTTGTCTCCACTGCAGCAAATCACATTGTGTGGAATTGACAATCTCACAAATCAATGTATTCGATTTGACCTTTCATTTACATTTCTGAGATGTTCTATGGTGTTATGAAAAGTGACAATGCTATTATTTTCTATCTTAAAGGGATAGTTTATTCAAAAATAAAATTCTGCCTCATGTCGTTCCAAACCTGTATGCTTTTTGCAAAAAAATATATTTTGAAGTTGGCTCTGAAACCATTTTGCTGACTATTGACTTCCATTATGGACGGAGAAACAAACAAATTGCAACGTATCTCAAAATAACTTTGCTTCATAAAAGAAGTCAAACCCCTTTGGAAAGACATGAAGGTGAGCAAATGATGGCAGAATTTTCTGAAATGTGTTTAGATCTTATAAAGATGTGAGGAGAATAGGCTTGCATACTTCCATTCTTATACTAAACTTTGCACAAAACACATTATACAAAAAATCCTTTGTATTTTAAGCTGTCCTGTTGTTGCCATGGAGATAGAAATTGCATAAAAAGTACACTTAAAAATGCATCCAAAATAAAAGTTTGTTTAAATAATATATAAATAAAAGTTTGTTTTTACATAATATATGTGGGTGCACTGTGTATAATATATATATATATATATATATATATATATATATATATATATAAAAAAATACACACATGCATGTATATTTAAGAAAAAAACTATCATATATAAAATATTTATATTTTTATATAATATAAATTAAATATAAATCTATATACATGAAAATATTTCTTAAATATATACAAGCATGTGTGTGTATTTATATATATATATATATATATATATATATATAAAATAATTAATAATTATACACAGTGCACCCACATATATTATGTAAACACAAACTTTTATTTTGGATGCGCTAATATATCCCTAATATATATATATATATATATATATATATATATATATATATATATATATATTTATATTAAATATAAATATTTTATACATAAAAAAATTCTTAAATATATACATACATGTTTATATATATATATATATATATATAATAAACAAAATAATTATACACAGATATATTTTTTAAACAAACTTTTATTTTCGATGGTATTAATCGTTTCACAGCCCTATTTTTAATAGGTGGGGAGTGTGTGTGCGGGTGGGGGTGTTTTAGTCCCATTATCTTAAGCTTTAATTAAGGCCCCTGCCGGGGAAACGAGGGCTTTCACCCTATTGCTTCTCCCCTGTTAGCAGTGTGCAGGCAAAGCTGATTATCATGCAGTTAAGGGTGGTAATCTTACCTTAAGAGACGCCCACCCTAGCCAGCATCTCTGATCCTCGCTGTCCGCCGGAGCATCAGTAATCCTTGCTCTACAGCACACGCCAGATTCACCCAATAATGTCCTATTCATACACTCTAAAAAATGCTGGGTTATTTTAACCCAACTTTGGGTCAAATATGGACTAACCCAGCCGTTGGGTTAATTTTTTACATTACATTTTTAACCCAACATTTAGGGTTTGTCCATATTTGACCCAAAATTGGGTTAAAACAACCCATCATTTTTTAGAGTGTATCTGCACATCTGTGAAGGATGACATCTTGTGTTGTAGGGCCCTAATAACACATTTATAGATGTGTAAATCATTAAAGTTTCTGAGTATTTCTAAGTAATGCTGGATTTCTAGCTTTAGATTTTGACAGGAATATCAAACCACACATGAAACCAATCAAACTCAGTAAAATGCCTTTACTGCTTCTCGTTTTAGTCAGACTTCTTGCAGTGCTGAGGTGATGTGCAATGACTGATGGGTAATTATTGTGAAGTTGTGTATTGATGCACATTTATTCACTACACCTACATCTATACTACTCATAACCCTTAAAAAAGAGATCTACAAGTCAGTGCTGTTGCCATGGGTAATGACTGGGAGAACTTCAAAGCCCATAAACATCAGTGTGAATCATTAAACAAGATTAGGGAAAGTGGACAGTCACAATAGGATTAAACTGAAACAAGAGGATGACAAGCCATCGTGAAAAGAAGTCAACAGTTGTGTATTTTTCAAAACAGTTATATTTTGAAAGTTGTGTAAAACTGCTCTAATGTGTAAAGGTGTTATAACCTGCTCTGTTTTTTAACTGTCCCGTTGTGTAAAGCTGTTCTGTCGTGTTAATATTGTGTGAAGCTATTCTTTTGTGTAAAACCTTTCTGTTACGTAAAGGTGGTGTAAAGTTGTCCTGTTAAAAGTTGTTGTAAAACCCCTGTTTTGTAAAAAACATATATGTTGTGTAAAGGTGGTGTTACCATACTGTAAAGCATTGTGTTGTGTAAAACTTGTTACCACAGTGTAAAGCTGTTCTTTTGAGTACTATTCTGTTACGTAAAAGTGGTGTAAAGTTGTCCTGCTGTGTAAAACCTTTGTGTTATGTAAGGGTGGTGTAAAGTTGTCCTGCTGTTTAAATATGGTGTAACCCTTGTGTAAAGCTGTTCTGTTGTGTATATATTTACAGTTGTAGATATATTTTAAACAACAGGCTAGCTTTATATCACATTTACAAAACAGAACAGCTTTACACAATGGTTACACCATCTTTACGTAAAAAAATATTTTATCCAACAGAATAGCTTTTATGTTACGTAAAGGTGTTGTAAAGTTGCCCTGCTGTGTACAGCTGTTGTAAAACGTTTATTTTGTAAAACCTATCTGTTGTGTTAAGGTGGTGCAACTGTTGTGTAAGGCTATTCTGTTGTGTAAATCTGGTGTGAACCTATTCTGTTGTCTAAAAATTTTCTGTTACGTAAAGGTGGTGTAAAGTTGTCCTGTGAAAAGGTGTTGTAAAACCGCTGTTTTGTAAAACGTAAATGGTGTGTAAAGGTGGTGTTACCATTGTGTAAAGCATTGTGTTGTGTAAAACCTGTTATGTAAATGAGGTGTCCTGCTGTGTAAAGGTGTAGAACGGCTTTGTTTTGGTTTTGTAAAATGTATATGTTGTGTAAAGGTGTTGGAACCATTGTGTAAAGCTGTCCTTTCGAGTAAATGTAGTGTAAAGCTATTCTGTTGTGTAAAACTTGTTCCGTACAGGTGGTGTAAAGTTGTCCTGCTGTGTAAAACATTTGTGTTATGTAAGGGTGGTTTAAAGTTGTCCTGCTGTGTAAAGATGGTGTAACCATTGTGTAAAGCTGTTCTGTTGTGTAAATGTGATAGACATATTTTAAACAACAGACTAGCTTTACATCACATTTACACAACAGAACAGCTTTATATTACTCAAAGGTGGTGTAAAGTTTCTCTGCTGTGTAAAGCTGTTGTAAAACGGCTTTATTTTGTAAATCTGTTGTGTTAAGGTGGTGCAACTGTTGTGTAAATGTGGCGTGAAGCTATTCTGTTGCATAAAACTTTTCTGTTACGTAAAGGTGGTGTGAAGTTGTCCTGTGAAAAGGTGTTGTAAAACCGCTGTTTTGTAAAACGTATATGTTGTGTAAAGGTGGTGTAACCATTGTGTAAAGCTGTCCTTTCGAGTAAATGTAGTGTAAAGATATTCTGTTGTGTAAAACATCCGATACGTAAAGGTGGTGTAAAGTTGTCCTGATGTGTAAAACATTTCTGTTACGTAAGGGTGGTGTAAAAATGTCCTGCTGTGTAAAGGTGGTGTAACCATTGTGTAAAGCTGTTCTGTTGTGTAAATGTGATAGAGATATTTTACACAACAGACTAGCTTTATATTACATTTACACAACAGAACAGCTTTATGTTACGTAAAGGTGGTGTAAAGCTGTTCTTTCGAGTAAATGTGGTGTAAAGCTATTCTGTTGTATAAAACATCTGTTACGTAAAGGTGGTGTAAAGTTGTCCTGATGTGTAAAACATTTCTGTTATGTAAGGGTGGTGTAAAGTTGTCCTGCTGTGTAAAGGTGGTGTAACCATTGTGTAAAGCTGTTCTGTTGTGAAAATGTGATGCAACAGACTAGATTTATATCACAACAGAACAGCTTTTTGTTATGTAAAGGTGGTGTAAAGTTGTCCTGATGTGTAAAGGTGTTGTAAAACTGCTTTATGTTGTAATAAATCTGTTGTATAAATGTGATATAAAGCTATTCTATCGTGTAAAACAGTTCTGTTACGTAAAGGTGGCGTAAAGTTGCCCTGGTGTGTAAAGGTGTTTTAAAACGTATCTGTTGTGTAAAGAACAGTTTTACAAACCTCTACACAGCAGAACATCTTTACAGCAGACGAGCAAGATTATAGAACTGATCTTTTGTGTAAAGGTGATGTAACCATTGTGTAAAGCTCTTCTGCCATGTCAATGTAGTGTACAGCTACTCTGTCATGCAAAGGTGGTGTAAAGTTTCCCTGCTGTGTAAAGGTGTTGTAAATCTGAGAAATGCTGTAACAGAGCAGCTTGATGCAACAGAGAAGTTTGTGTAAACTTTCTCTTCAACATAAACATAAAATATTGGAAATGAAAGAAGGAGTATGGTTGGATATGTGGCTTGTGGATGAGAGGAAAGGAGGGGAGGGGTAGCATGATGAATTCTCCCACTAATCCTTTGGACACACGCATAAGCCAGGTGCCCACAAGAGAGAGAGAGAGAGAGAGCGAGAGAGAGATGGAGAAAGAGGCTTGTAGAGTGAAAGGTGAATGAACCGGGTTAATTAAAAGAACTGTTTAAAATAAAGAGTGCCAACAGAGACTCGTGCAACAGTTCAAGAGCACTGTGTGTGTGTGTGTGTGTGAGACAGAGAGAGAGAGATGGTGGGAGGTGGCACACTTGTCATGAGTGACAGAGAGAACGTCAGTGGAGAGAGGGAGGGAGAGCCAAGCAGAAAACGAGAGCGTGGCAAAACAGTGGCTCATAGTGACAGCAGAGGTAGAGAGAGGCAGAGCGGGCGAGCGAAGAAACAGGGGAAGAGAAAACTGACAGTGGGGGGAAAAGAAAAATGCAGGAAAGACACTGAAGCTGGGATGGTAGAGGAGAAAACAGGAGACTGCAGACTGCTTGCCAAGGCTAGATAGAAACATTAGGAAGCAACAGTGAGGAAGCAGAGAGAAAGTGTGATTTGTTCAAATGTGTGTGTGATGTGCAACTGGAGCGTGGAGTGTGTGTGTGTGAGCGGGTCTGATTGTCCGTGCGACCAATACTGGCAGGAAAACGTGCTCGGTGGATTATGAGAGATCAAGAAGAGGACGATTGTGTGTGTGTGTCAGAGTGTGTGTGTTTAATGGTGAACAAAAGGGCTAGGTGCAGCTTGTCCGCGAGCGTGCGTGTTTAGACCGCGCAGCTGTGCTTGAGGAACGGGAAAAGATAGTCCAGATAGTTGAAGCACTTGAGGACACAAGGGCATCCAGGGACACTTCTGCACTCTTAATGCAACTGCTGTCTGAGTCCGTCAAACCCTAAAAGGGAAAGCGAACCGGTAAACAGAGACTGCTGAAGGAAGATAAGGAGAAACCATGTGTCTTCTCGAGCCATCTTCAGAACTATTTGTAGAAGCGAAGCATCTCTGTTGCTGTTGACTACCTCAAAGAGAAGGAACGGGGACGGCGGGGTTTCTTCGGAGGTCTTCGTGAAGGGTCGGCGGGGTCCAGTACAGTGTCCGGTGATCCCTGGATGTCTTCAGCAGAAAGCCATGGGAGAGTGGACCATTCTAGAGCGCCTCCTGGAGGCTGCAGTTCAGCAGCACTCTACTATGATTGGAAGGTAAGAAATGCATGATCAATGCAATGATCGGCGTCAGTTGTCACAACGAAATGATTATTAACTGCGACCTTTGCAACGGGTTTAACGATTGTTTTTTAATGTTTCAAATACTGTGCGTTCTCCTCTCGTGGGTTCATATGCTGAGGCAACAACAAGAAAGCCATTGATGGGATGAATTTCTGAAGAGTACAAACACTGGCAAGGTCCGAAATTCGCGTCTGAAATGTTCGCGCGTTGAAAAATGAATTCAACCTTACGCGGTTGCACACTGCCTCCGAAACTTTCGTCCGTCATTAAAAACAAAAAATCGAATCGGGTTCGATTTTCAGCGTTTTTCGCATCCGTAGCAAGCAGTTTGAATGGTGTTTTGACAATTCAGCGCCACCGAATCACTGAAATCCTGAATTTTTCACATTTTATATTTGTCATTCGGCGGCTCAAAATGTACTATACGGATCTGAAAAACTCAGAAAATTGAACCCGATATGATTTTTTATGACGTACAAAGTTTCGGAGGTAGGTTGTAAACGTGATTGACACAATGCAAGGTATTTATTTTTGAACTCGCAATTTAAATTCGGATGAGATTTTCGGACTCATTGTGCAAGGACCTTCACTCTGTTTATTAACATGTCAACTTCTGTGTCTACATTAGTTTGGAGCAGAATTATATCATCGCGCTTCGTAACTATTTTACAATTTGACGAATTGGTGGTTAATTCGTATGAATTCGTACCATCTCAGTTGTACATATTTGTCCTGTTAACGATTACGTCCAGGGGTGCGGTTTGGCAACCCGGTCTCACCCCAAGACGTCATATAACTGACGTTTTGGGACGTCTTTTGACCATACGTCAATATTCGCCTTTTTAGGGCCCCCTTAAATGTCGGTAGATGAGGTTATGGGATCCTAACTCTACCCCATACCTAAACCTAACCCGTCACCTAACTGACGTTAAAGGTAAAGCGTCAGTTGTATGACGGCCCGGGATCGCCATCTACCGACGTTTAAGGGGGCCCTAAAAAGGCGGATATTGATGTATGGTCAAAATACGTCCCAAAACGTCAGTTATATGACTTTTTGGGATGAGACTGTGTTAGGTTTGGGGTGGACATCATACAAAATCGCCACCTCGTACTGTAAAAAGTGTCATATTTTCCCATGAGATCGAGTTGTCCAAGTCCCTAACCTCAAGTATTATAAAGAGAGCAGAGTGACTCGTCCCATACCATTTTTTTTGCTATGGACATGAGTGAACCATGTGGCTTATTACTTTTCTAAATTGATTTTCACCTGGCAAATGAAAAAAAAAAAACTGGTAATATCTGGGGCATGGCTTCACAGAGACAGTTTGATTTCACTGCAAAAGGTAATAGATGCAAATGAATATACATAATATAGCTAAAAAAAAAAGCCAAATCAGGTAATGATTTAAATGCAAACACTAAATTTATATCACTGGTTTTGCTCTGTATATATATGTATTTGGGATGAATCTGTGGATTATGAGAATTACTGTGCAGTGGCTCTTAATCCTGTTCCCGGGGACCACAGCCCTGCACATTTTGTCTTTTTTTTATCTGATGCACCAAGTTAGGTTCATGAATCTCTCCGCTAATGAGCTAAAAATTTGATTCAGGTGCATTAAATAAGGGTGAAACACACAAAATGCAGTTCTGTGGGTCCCCAGGACTAGGATTAAGAAGCTCTAGTGTATGCAGCTATCGGTCCATAACAGTGGCTTACGGTGAAGAGAGAAATGACCTCGCGGCTGAGCTTTCCACTAATCCTGCGGGCACCGCGAGCTCCTATTGGTTGATCTCAAGCTTCAGTAGATCCAGTGTTTGAACCACTGAAGCTTGCGAGACCTCAAGTGACATCGCCTGCTCGGGTGATGCTATTTTCTCTCTTATAGTTTAGCCCCTCACGTTCTCTTCTTCCTTTGTCATTTGGATATGAATGCTAAAACAAGCATTACATATATACATTGCTTGATGCTTGTTTAACTTACATGTGGTTTTAGCTTGGCACTTTTCTATGTGCTGTCTACAGTTTTCTCAGAAACACACTAATTTGTCTTAGCCTGTCATCTGAATTCATCTCGAAGGCAATCACTGTCAAGCAGTGTACATTGAGGCAGTCAGCCAGAAGACATGGGGTGTGAAATATTTCAGACATCCAAAAAGGCATCTACCAATGCTTAGCATTCAGGTTATTGGTGACTCACCTACTGACAGCGTGTCGTATATCAAATGATCATCATGGGTTATGACCATTTAAAGCTATAATGAAATGGATGACTCCACCTCATCCAGGCACTCAATAAAAGACTTAAATTTGAAGTTTTGCTGAATCTGCAGTTGCACATCGACTGCACGGCAGCAGATGCTTGGTCACAAGACATAAAAATTGTTTGGCATGTTTTTATCATGCCATTGCATCGATTTGGCTGGTCAGACACTGAGCGACACTTTCATAGAGGTGCCGATGTGCTGGATATGAATGATTTCCCTTATCAAATCTCATTCACCAGTTACTGCCCCCACACTCACACTTCAGTGAGCGCAGGCTACTTGGCAGCCAATGGTGAACCGCACTACGCTTGACAGGGTATGCCTCAGTCTCGAGGGACTGTTTCATTCATTATGTTTGGCATTGCTGAGGGGATGTGGGTGGTTTTCTGTATTTTTCTGATGCGAGCTGTTAAGAGGAGGTTAATGAATGTGTGTAAATATGGAGGGCGTTGCCAAATAATGTTCTTAGCGTTTCGACGCAAGGCTTTTTCTTTTGTGCCACAGACTACCTCGAATCGAACAGGACACTTTTATGTTTTTAAGAGATCAGACATCTGATTTATACCAGAAGATGATAAAGCAGGTGAAACTCCCATTGGCTTCCAGAATCCAATTATCAAAGGGAGTTGAAGGCAGCAAGCAATAGCCGCCAGTTCCCCCTCTAGCTTAACCATAGACTCCCACTTTCTATGAGAAACCCACTTCTAGCCAAAATACCATTAACATTGAATTTAGGGTGTATTCACACCAGGAAAGTCCGATAGTTCACTTGCTTTGGTCCGGAGTCCGGACCAAATAAATTATTATTATTTTTATAAATAAATATTATTATTAATAATATTATTATTATTAAATTATTTATATTATTTTTTTTTGGTACGGTTCGCTTTCACACTGCTCTTTTTGCAAGTGTCGTAAGGTCGTCCATTAAGGTCGTCTATTCATTGGACAAGGATTCTCAAGGGAAATCAGGAAGTGCAAAAAAGGCTCAGCATGGAGATATTTCCATAGATTTCATACTGCAATATTTGTTCTTTTACTAAATTTGTGTTAATTCTGTACAAACGCAATATGAAGAAACTAATGAGTATCATATGATACAATGTCATCTATACGAAGTGGTAATTCGGATTTTGAGAAGACGACGAGTGTAACGTTTGAGTGGCTCTATAAACGCGGGGAAATACGACAACTCTCGTCTCTTGTGCATCTTTTCATTCGACCACCTTCTGTTTTTTTTTTATCTCTGGGCAACATCTCAACTTTGCGTTACAAGTGGCACTGCACAGAAGGTATACGGTATACAGAAGGTATAAAGTTTTCATTCATAGAGAGGGGCTATGTTCACTCATTCAAATAATGAGATTCTTATTGTACTAACAAGTGCTGTCAATGTTAACGCTTGCGATTAAGTTTGTCCAGTTTAACGTAAATTAACGCATCATCATCCTTGTATTGTAACTATCCTTACATTAATAATAATAATAATAATTCATTCCATTTATATAGAATTTTTCTCGGCACTCGCTTTAAGGGGGAAACTCGTCAACCACCACCAAAAGGTGGTGAACTGCAAATGCTTTATGAACTGCAAATGATATTTTGTTTGCATCTTTGCGCGATTAGACATTCACACACGACGTGCAGAAAGACGCGCAATATTCTCTTTCGACGCAGTGCTTTCTTGCAATTGGGTCTGTTCATGTTCACACCGTAAACGAACCGTACCAGAGTTCGTTTGGAACCATACCGAGACCACCTCTTCAGCTGGGTCTCGGTTCGGTTGTTTGGTCCGCACCCGAGTTCGATTGCTGTATTCACACCTGCCCAAAAGGTCCGCACCAAGGGGGCAAACGAACTAGAGTTCGATTCAATCGAACCAAACAAGGTAGGTGTGAATACACCCTTAGTTACATGTTGTTTTTGCCAAAATAACTTGCGAGATGTACTATATTCCAACACTATCTCACGACCTCACTCGTACGAGTTTGTACGATTTGTCTAAGCCCACGTGATGGGTAGGTTTAAGGGCGGGGTCAGGGGTAGGTCATTCGTACGAATTCATACAAATTTGGTAACTCGTTAAATATGCACGAATTAGCAAAAATCGTATGAATTTGTGCGAGTGAGGTCGTATGAATTTGTACGAATTAGCCACCTTGTAAAATTCGTACGAATTGCCATGAGATCGGGTTGGATATTCCATCACATAAGCAAAGTAAACCGTGATTACAAAGCTCATTTCATTTCTTTATCTAATAGTCAATTCTTGGGTGATGGTTTAGACGTCTATTAAACTTTCACTAGCAGACCAAATTTTTCCTTGTTTTAGCCTAGACGTCTAAGGCTGTGTTTGGACGGCTATTAGAGGTCATTTAAACGCAAAATAGCTTGCTGCTCTTTTTATTATTATTTGTGGTAGTTAGCAACTACACTTAGCAAGCACGTGGCAATACAGTGCTGGAGGGAGGGATGACGTGTTTCTGTCGGCCAAAACCCGGAAACCAGTTTTAGCGATTCATCGTCCATCGTCCCAAAGTCAATGGGCTTTTTAAATGGGTTTCTAGTTAGAGCCTGTTTACGCCTGTTTACTGGTCACTTCATGTGTTTTTACTAATCGGATTGCTGCTGTATCTGGTCCCATTTACACTTGGCCATGTGTATCTCCGCAAAACAAATATCCTCCCAGCAAACACAGAATGTTCCCGTATGGATCCCATTTGGTTATTTTGGTAACGCTTCCTTTTACAGTACAGTACTTACAGTGTACTTACCTAGAATACATGGAACAGGGGTAGGTTTAGGGCTAGGTTCAGGGTTAGTACTAGTTATTACCCAGTAATTGTAGTTACTAAAATAACTACATAGTATTTACATGGGTAACTGGACTGTAAAAGGAAGCGTTACCGTTATTTTTTGGGGAACCAAATAAGAACGTTCTAAGAATGTTCCCTGTAGGTTATTTTTAGGTTTGATTTGATAACCTAAGGAGAACTTTCTGGGAATGTTCCCTGTAGGTCATTTTTAGGTTATGTTTTTATAACCTAAAAGGATCGTTCCCATTAAGTTTCCAGAACTTTCCCCTAACCTTAAGGGAACGTTCTATTTACGGTAAGAAAACTTTCCTGGGTAACCAATAACGTTCTGGGAATCAAAAACTAACGTTCCCAGAGCGTAAAATTGTTAGCTGGGATGAATCCGATATTCAGTTCCAGCACTATATGCAAATTTACGTCAATGAAAACAACAGATATGAGCTGCAGTTTATTTATTATCATCTAATTTCAAAATCAAAGATGGCAACTGGAGAGAGCGCGGCTTTAGCGACTGGTAAGATCATTCAGTCTCACTACTTTTAATGAAGATTAAAGCGTAAGCGTTAGCTCTGAAATATGTGGCTATAACATGTCATACAGCCTGTAAGCCGCGCTCATTTATTTCACATTTTTGGAAGAGTACATTTGACATGTGGTTTCAACAACCAGATGCATTTGCACTTTGCGAGTTTCGTCTTGAATGCATCTCAGAGAGCATTTATCTGACCAGTAAAAACACATGAAGTGAGGTGTAAACAAGCCCTTCTCAAATAAACTTGGCGAGTTTCGTCCCGAATGCTTCTCACAAGACCTCCTGACGTGCTTCGAGTGATTGGATTTAAATCCGTCTCGAAAGCATTTGAGAGGGCATTTATCTGGTCAGAGAAAAAGTGGCCAGGTGTAAACAAATAAGCTCTGTGGTTAACACAAGCTAAAGATATTTTATTCTACGACAGCAAATGTTGTCTTAAAATTGGCTGAGAAATGAGACTACAGCAGTTATGCTGAAGACGAGAGTTTCGTCCAAAAAAAGACATTTACACAGAATTAGTTGGGGAAAAGTAGCACCCATGCACATATCTTTACATCACAGGAAAATATCACACACAGCAGACTCATACCTTGGTTTGTTGCAAATGTGCTTGCAACCAAGCAATTACCCAGATCGTCCTAGCAACCACACTGAACACCTTGGAAACTGCACTCAAAAACACCTCGGTAACCACATACAAAATTAGCAGGCAATCATAAGACCACAACCCCAGGCAAAATCAAGTTCAGATTCATGCACTTCCAAATGCTCCAGATAGGTTTATAGTCATAGAGCCAATATAATCACCTAATAAACCCATCTATAATTAATAGATGATTTATTTAGCTGCGCTCTGAGGTTTATGCGAGGCGGTTTTCAATTAAATGCTCATATATAGGGAAGGGGGTGGAGGAATGTGGGCGACTGCTACTTGTTTTGAACAGCTGTATCATTTACAAGCTGTTATTCACTAAAGGACATCTCGAAATAGACAACGTGACAGGTGGCTGTGCGTTTATAGTGTTCACAGGGAATATTTAAGGATAAAGTGTAAGAAATGCTTTTGTTAGCTACATTAAAAACGTCCATGTGCATTGTGATTTATTTTTGGCTATTATTGTCAGGGCATAAGCAGATTGTCTCACATGTTGGCTGTCTGTTTCAGAATTACGGCTATATGAATAAAGGTGACGTGACTATTTAATATGATTGAATATTAAATAATAGTGATAAGATGGCTACATTATTTCATGGTAGTCCTCCTGGGAAGTCAGTATTTACGGGGTGGGAGTAAAATGTCACTTTCGTCTGAGTAAAATGGCGGTATACTTTCTCTTCATTAATTACACAAAAATACAGCAAGCTTTTTAAACCCTACTTCAAGAAAATGAAAATCATTGAATGTGAATCAGGTCTTTTTTATGTTTTTAATCCATTTATGAAGCCACTGTATACTTTATCATATTATATTGATGTATTATAATGCTGTGTTGTAATATATCATGTTGGCAATTAGCTTACTTCACTGTAAATAGAAACGCCTGACAATATAACTGCTAAATACATTTAATATTGTGGTATTCTGCCATGTTGTTCACTGAAACATCCTCAACTCTTAAAGGATTAGTTCACTTTTGAAAAAACTTTTGCTGATAATTTACTCACCCCCATGTCATCCAAGATGTACATGTCTTTCTTTCCTCAGTCGAAAAGAAATTAAGGTTTTTGATGAAAACATTCCAGGATTTTTCTCCTTATAATGGACTTCAATGGGAACCAGGTCCAACCGAGGTCCAAACGACAGTTAATAACAGTTTCAGATGCAGCTTCAAATGTCTTTAAATGACACCAAACGATGAATAAGGGTCTTATCATGCGAAACGATCGGTTATTTCAAAGCTTATTCCAAAAATGTAACTTTTCTAAGGACCTCGGTTGGACCTGGTTCCCATGGAAGTCCATTATAAGGAGAAAAATCCTGGAATGTTTTCATCAAAAACCTTAATTTCTTTTCGACTGAGGAAAGAAAGACATGGACATCTTGGATGACATGGAGGTGAGTAAATTATCAGCAAAAGTTTTTTCAAAAGTGAACTAATCCTTTAAAACATCAGGGCTTAAAGGGGTCATGAACTGGCTTTTTAAAATTGTATTATATTGTTATCTGAGGTCAACTTATGACGTTCGCTTGGATTTTGCATTCAAAAACAATAAAATGAATAAGTAATAGGCTATTTTCTACCCTAGCTTTGAGCCTAGCCCAAAAACGCTCGGTTTTTATGGGCACCTCGCACTAAAGACTTGGAAGTAAACGCCCACTGCTGTGAGTGGATAACAGTTTTGCATATTATAATGAGTTTCAACTCACCGGTCGATGCAATTGGGGGAAATTGTTTTGAAAACGTTCAATGTTGTAAAATGGCAACCAGAATGATTCTCCCATACATGTTCGATCCAGAGTCCGTGTATTGCACCGATAGACGGCACCGTTCTTTACTCTTAATCGGTCTGCAAATCCAGTCTTGTTTACAAAACATTCCTCAGTGAAATGAAGCGAACAGACGGACGATGTTTTACCCGCATCAGCTGGAACATCATTAAAAATAAAATCTTTCACAACCAGGCACTGCACAATATTTTGTATTGCTCGGTAGCTCGATCCGGTTTGTCATCACAAGGTAGGAATCTATGTTATTTAGCTATGCGTGTAATGCGCGAGTCGGTGGGCGGAGCTAAACCGGCCATTTTGAAGTAGGCGTTGATCTTCTTCTGCGGGGGTGGTGTTTTATCCTCTTTGACGTCATAGTCCCCACTTTGAAAAATGAATCGTTTGCTGAGTCTGGCGTCAATCAAAGCTTTTATTGGACTAACAAGGACGTTTTCAGTTCTGAAACTTACAAGATATTCTTATAATATGATGACCTCTTAGATGTCAAAAGCTCAAGGAAAATTTGATTTCTCAGTTCATCACCCTTTTAAAGAAAATCCCGCTCGTATTTACGACATTGTGGAGGCGTTCATGTGTGTTCAACTCGTAAATATGAGCTTTACGACATGAATTTACCAAAACAAATAGATTTTTATCAAGAGCCAAATCAAATTTTAGAGTAATTTTTAGACTTTAGAAGAAAAAAAAACATTATTTTGAAGATAAAAATAAGTATTTTATCATACGCATGCTGCATTTTATTCGTACGTTGGAGAGTTTCATGGTAACTATGGCATACTGTTCTACAGATTATACATTTATAATTGGGTTATTTCATTTTGGCAAGTATTGGTGGGATTGAATATGCATGCAGAAGAAATTCCATGGCATTTCTGCATTCTTGAAGGAGCCGCTAAACATACCGTCGAGTCGAACGCAACTAATCCCTTCAGAAAAGGGAAGGGATCACAAAAAATGAGTTAGTCATTCCCAGCATCCCCCGAGAGTGATCACTTCAATTGTTCTGCACTACCGGCTGAGGGATGCTCACTTTCGAGGTATTTATAGCTGCACAGATTTATGGGTATCATGTGTGCTTCTCGTGGTGTATTTTTAGAGAGTGACACCTTCAAATCCACAGTGGATTTGACTTTCCATCACACCATCCAGTCATATTTGACTGTTCAATCATTCATTCATACCATGTCATTTCTATATATATATATTTAAACATCCGTTTACAGATTCATTACAGCTCTATTCACTCGTGCGTGACTTGAGTCCCACTGTGACTTCCTGAACCACAGGCTGTTGGCTGTTTTCTGTCCTGCTCTTCTAGTTCCTCTCTCTGCCCTCCACCCATGTTTTCATCTCTTTAGCCTTTGGATTATATCGGTTATGCATTCGATTCTGTGCAGGGAAATAACTCAAAGCCTCAGAGGAGATGTGTTATGACACACATTTTCAAATCATCAATCCGTTTGCCACTCAACATCAACAAGCATTTCATTCAGATTAGAGACCACAAATGTATATCGTAGACACAATCGTCTTCAATCTCCGTTACAGCAAGATTAAACACAGACGTCACGCCAAACTGCGATTAGGAGTTCAAAGAAGGGATGGGATTGTGGCAGAGGAAAAAGGGAAAGATGTCTCTAGCACTTATTGAATGTATGTGAAAAAGCTGACGCTGTTAAACTCAAAAGTTCACTCAGAAATTAAGATTCTATCATCATGTCCTCATTTGTTCCAATCCCGAAGGACTTTCTTTCCTACAGTATAGCATTTGATGTGACTAAAATAATTCTGTGTTATTTAAGCTTCTAAAGCAGTATTTACTGAAAAACTTCCTCATTCCTTCAAATCTTTATGGAAGCTTGCTTCCGCCACAGTATAAAACATTGTAAAAGATAATTGCGACTTTTTAATGTAATTTAAAAATTAATTTATTAACACATTTTAGGAGAAGCAGAATCCAATAACTCAATTAACATCAAGGGTTTTTTTTTACCGCTGTTCTATGACAGTTTTCAAGTATCCCCTCGGACAGCACGCCAAATACGCATATATTTTACTCTATCTAATTGATCTATGGCAAAGCCATGCCCCCTCCACTCACTCGGACAAACAGTCAACATTCGGGGACAGGCGCTATGGCAGCCGTCACAGACATTTCACAGGAGGCAATTGGTGATTTTTTGGAGACAGAAAGATTATATATCATCTTGAAGTCACCTAAAGGGCCTTAACTGTGCATTGGAGGGTTATATTTAGGGTTGGGTATCGAGAATCGAGTATCGATTGGAACCGAGACTAACTTTTCGTTTTTCCCGGAATCGTTCAAAAGTTAAAATTTCGATTCCTAGTTTCGATATTCACAGTCCGCCGAGCGGAAGAAGAAACCGCTGAATAACACCGACAAAAAAAGCGTCTACCGAAAGTGTTGGCATAACCACGCGAGTCGAACATGAGTACCTTACGTCGGCGATCCAAAGTGTGGCTTCACTTTTCTAAAAATAACGAAATCTCAGCAAAATGCAAAATTTGTGACAAAAGGAGTATTTTTACAGAAGGAGTATTTCCTTCAGAAAGGCCATTGGTCAGCAAGGTTAGCTAAACTTTTTTGACCCTGCCTCTTAAAAGAATTGGAATCGAGAATCGTTAGGAACCGGAATCGAAACAAGGAATCGGAATCAGAATCGTTCAAATTCAAACGATACCCAACCCTAGTTATATTAATAATTTTATTGTTGAGAAGGTCGATGAAAAGCTTCAGCTCCAGGCAAAAATACAGTACAGGTCACAGTGTAAACGTGATAACCTGCATATCGTCGCCATCATCGTTTGGTGCTACAGTTTTACATGAATCATTCAGCACAGCATTGTTAACATTTGTTATCTCGGTTATTTATAGATACGATAATGAAGCTAAGTGACATGATGTACAACGCAGCTAGCAGCTAACGTTAACGTTTTCTAACGTTAGCCTAACGTTACGGTAGAGATTTTAAAGATAACGTTCAAGTACGTTGTTGACTTAACTTAGAACAAATGTAGATGTCATGAAGAGTCAGAAGCGTGCAGATCCATGTGCAGTTATATTTATTAAGAATAGTCAGACAGGCAGAAGTCAACGATCGGCATACAATATAGAGCAGGAAATCCAGAGCATAAACAATACCAGGCAGAGGTCAGGACAGGCGGCAACAATCAGAATCCAGGGATAACAGGCAAGGGTCGGGGCAGGCAGCAAACAGAGAATCAAAGTCCAGGAACAGTCGAGGGTCGATAACCAGAGAATCCAGATAATCACAGGGAAACCGCTCAGAAATGTCGCCGGGGCAAAACAAGACTTCGCCCTGATTGAGAGTCAGAGAGCAGCTTATATGGAGGGGTAAATGAGGAACACCTGTGTTGGTGATTAGACCTAGGTACGGGGCATTATGGGAAATGGAGTTCGTGTGAAACCTAGTCTTATCTGGAGTGCCCTCTGGTGGATAAATAGGGCACTCCAGCTGGTAACCGTTACATAGCCCCCCCTTTAAGGAGCGGATTCCAGACGCTCCTTACAATGTCCAGGAGAGATGTGGAGGACCAGGCCCGTGGAGCGGAAGAGGACCTGGAGACTGTGGCGGAGCTGGCTGTGGAGGCGACCAGGTCGGAGCAGTCGAAGACCAGAGCGGCGCTGTCAGACCCTCGGGCTTCCAAGGCAAAGCAAAATGTGGGCATGGCCAGGGCAGAGCAGGCTGTGGACGTGACCAGGGCGGAGTTGTGGGACCCTCGGGCGTCCACGGCGGTGAAGCTCCCTCAGGCGGCCACGGCGGTGAAGACCCCTCAGGCGGCCACGGCGGTGAAGACCACTCAGGCGGCCACGGCGGTGAAGACCCCTCAGGCGGCCACGGCGGTGAAGACCCCTCAGGCGGCCACGGCGGTGAAGACCCCTCAGGCGGCCACGGCGGTGAAGACCCCTCAGGCGGCCACGGCGGTGAAGACCCCTCAGGCGGCCACGGCGGTGAAGACCCCTCAGGCGGCCACGGCGGTGAAGACCCCTCAGGCGGCCACGGCGGTGAAGACCCCTCAGGCGGCCACGGCGGTGAAGACCCCTCGGCCCACGGCGGTGAGACCCCTCGGCTGCCCACGGCGGTGAAGACATTTCAGGAGACCACGGCGGTGAAGACCCCTCAGGCGGCCACGGCGGTGAAGACCCCTCAGGCGGCCACGGCGGTGAAGACCCCTCAGGCGGCCACGGCGGTGAAGACCCCTCAGGTGGCCACGGCGGTGAAGACCCCTCAAGCGACCACGGCGGTGAAGACCCCTCGGGCGGCCACGGCGGAGCAGGACGAAATGAAGGCCATGTCTGTATCGCCTCCATGGCCCTCACAAGGTACCTACTGCCCCCCCAAAAAAAATACTTGGAGAAGTCCACAGGGAATTGAAGGGCACAGCTTGAACAGAGCTTGAAAGGCACAGGCAGAGTGAGGCGCAGAGGCGGGGCTGGTAGGGCGAGGCGCAGAGCAGAGGCGGGGCCGGCAGGGCGAGGCGCAGAGGCGGGGCCGGCAGGGCGAGGAGTCCTGGTAAGCTCACCGAAGCCTGGCGAACTGAACGAGCCCTCCTTCTCCTCCTGCGGCGGCGTTTCACTTGAACTGAAGATTCAATCACATGAACTGAAGACTCATGATGACTCACTTGAACTGGAGCTTCATCACTCGCGAGGCTTGAGTAAAGTGCAGGCTCGGCAGGGCTGACGGTCTCGGACTGGACGGTCTCTGGCTGGACGGTCACTGGCTGGACGGTCTCTGGCTGGACGGTCTCTGGCTGGACGGTCTCTGGCTGGACGGTCACTGGCTGGACGGTCACTGGCTGGACGGTCACTGGCTGGACGGTCTCTGGCTGGACGGTCTCTGGCTGGACGATCTCTGGGAACGCCCCCTCGGCCTTCTCCTCAAAGCCCACAGTAAAAGATGATCCGCTCAACAGAAGAGCCAGGTCAATGTATTGCTCTAAAGTCCCGTGAGGATCATGCAAGGGCATGAACGAACTGAGCGGTTCAGATAGTCCTCCACGAAAAAAGATCATTAAGCATACCTCATCTAGGCAGGTCAGGTGAGCCAGCTCTAAAAAGTCAGCAACATAATTCTCAATGGAATGATCTCCTTGACGGAGACGCATAAGCTTGACTGCTGGATTCATGACGATGATGGCTGCTGGATCTTGTGTCGGCGAAGTCTTCTGTCATGAAGAGTCAGAAGCGTGCAGATCCATGTGCAGTTATATTTATTAAGAATAGTCAGACAGGCAGAAGTCAACGATCGGCATACAATATAGAGCAGGAAATCCAGAGCATAAACAATACCAGGCAGAGGTCAGGACAGGCGGCAACAATCAGAATCCAGGGATAACAGGCAAGGGTCGGGGCAGGCAGCAAACAGAGAATCAAAGTCCAGGAACAGTCGAGGGTCGATAACCAGAGAATCCAGATAATCACAGGGAAACCGCTCAGAAATGTCGCCGGGGCAAAACAAGACTTCGCCCTGATTGAGAGTCAGAGAGCAGCTTATATGGAGGGGTAAATGAGGAACACCTGTGTTGGTGATTAGACCTAGGTACGGGGCATTATGGGAAATGGAGTTCGTGTGAAACCTAGTCTTATCTGGAGTGCCCTCTGGTGGATAAATAGGGCACTCCAGCTGGTAACCGTTACAGTAGACATCCTTGTTTAATTTATCCACGTTTAGTTGGTGTTGTGTCTACTGCATAACTTGATCCAGAGCAGACACTTATCACGGTTGAGATGTGGCTTGGGAAAGGGTAAAGAAATACACACCGTCGCCCAGCTTCTCGGGAACCTGGTGTCGGAGTTGCATGTACCCCTTGCACTCCGTTTGACCATTTTAAACTTAAAATGACAAGATAAAAACAAATGAAAACTGACTAACTGCAATGCATTTCAATGGACGTGGAAGCAGAGAATGTCCGAGTGTATTGGGTTAGCTGAGCGCTGTGATTGGCTCATAGCATTTGAGGGCGTGGCTAAGCTATAGGTCAATAGTATGTAAGTGTAAACTTGTGAATCTCACAATTGCGATTTTACATCTCTCAATTCAGACTTTTTCATAATTGTGAGTTATAAAGTCAGAGTTGCGTGACAAGTGAAATTGTAAGGAAAAAAATACACAATTGCGACTTTATATCATACAATTCTGACTTTATAACTCGCAATTACAAGAAAAAAAGTCGCAATTACCTTTTTTATTTTTTATTCTGTGGCGGAAACAAGCTTCACTGAATAGTTCACCCAAAAATGGAAATGTATGGCATTCTTTCTTCTGCAGAACACAAAAGAAGATATTTTGAAGAATCTTGGTAGCCAAACAAGATTTTTGGCGACCATTGACATTTCTCAAAATGTCTTCTTTTAAGTTCCACATAACATGATGACGTCGGTCTCTAGTTCATAAACGCCAGAGGAGAACTAAGCCTGGGTTCTCCCAAGGTTTTTTTTTTTCTCCATTGGGTCACCTGATGGAGTTTTAGGACACCTTTGGGTCACTTAATGGAGTTTTTCGGTTCATTGACACTGCCATTGGCTTGCTCAGTTGGGGATATTCAAATTAATTAACCAATCAGTAATACCATTGATAAGCTCTACCAAGCGTGGATGTTTTTCCACTAAGAAATGAACATTGTTATTATGTTTCGATTGATACTGTGATTGTGAAAAGCGCTATATAAATATACTTGACTAATGACAGAATTTTCAATTACACTTTAATTTGATTTGATCTATAAGTAACTTTGCAACTACACGTCAACTAACTCTCATTAGAGTATCAGTAGACTTTTAGGCTAGTTTATGGCTAGTAAAATAAAGTAATGTACATTAAAAGTTACTTATAGTCAGCAGAATAAAGTGTTAGCAGATATTAAGCAGACAGCGTAATCCTCTAATGAGAGTTAGTTGACATACAAAATTATATAGTTAGTAGAGTGTCTAAAGTGGATCATCGAAATAAAGTGCAACAGAATTGACATTTTTGGAAGAACTATTCTTGTAATTCAGTTCAAGACAGCTTTGTTAAAGGGATACTCCACTTTTTTTGGAAATAGGCTCATTTTACAACTCCCCCAGAGTTAAACAGTTGGGTTTTACCATTTTCGAATCCATTCAGACGATTTTCTGATATTTAGAAGAATATCAGTAACCAGACGGTTTCTGGTCTCATTGACTTCAAGTCAATGGGACCAGAAACCGTCTGGTTACTGATATTCTTCTAAATATCAGAAAATCGGCTGAATGGATTCGAAAACGGTAAAACCCGACTGTTTAACTCTGGGGGAGTTGTAAAATGAGCCTATTTCCAAAAAAAAAAAGTGGAGTATCCCTTTAAATATTCAAAACGCCATTGGTTCTCATGCATCTCAAAACCAAATGCTAGCGTGGAATTTGTGCAAATGAGATTTGAATACTGTCTTTAAAAAAACAAAAAAACATGCCACTTCTGCCCCCCTCAGTATCAAAGGAGGGTTTAATGCGTTCTCTGTTCAAATGAAATCTGTAAACTTGAAATTGTTGTTTCATAATCAGTGCTTACAGCAGTTTTTAGTGTCAAGCATGCCAGAAGTGGCTTCTGTGCACTTAAAGTGTAAAACAGCTTTGTGTTGAATGGTACCACATCACCTAGCTAATGTTTTTCTGGGAATTAAATCACAGCTTTTATGCAGACACACTCATTATGAATAAGACAATGTAGTTTTCATCATCGGATTTTGAAGTTGTGTGAAGATTTACCGTGGAGAATTGTGGGATGACACGTGACTGGGCAAATAAAGCATAAATCACTGTCTTCCCGCTCTGCTGTATCGAAACCTCAAGCTTCTCGATGAAAGATCAGATGAGAAGGGTGAAAGGCTCCTGTGAGGACAAGGAAAGTTGTCAGTACATATATACCACAACACAAGGTTTAGGGCTGATACTGTGCGGCTGTGTGAACGTCTAGAGTATGTCTCTCAAGACTGAGGCAAAACAAAGACAAATCTGTTAACAGAACATACTTTACAGACCACTAACCATTACATAGCGCACACACACACTGACTGATCTGACTGACACCACCCAACAACAAAAAAAAAAAAAAAAAACGTGTGATTCAGATTTTTATCCAACAAACACACAAAATGAAAACAAATATCAGGACACACACACAGACACACTCCACCAGAGGCGTCTGTACCAACAGTATGTCACCATCTACTAAGTCATCATAGCAAGACAAGCGTTCTTGCAGGGGCACGTCAACCTCCTGCTGCACTATACATAATTTCACAATTATACACACACACATTCACATATGTGGCAAACATGTAGGAGGGCTGGCATAAATATTTCTGCATAGCAACAATCACATGCACCCTACAGTACGACTCATTCAGAGATTTCTACTACACTTCCTTGGAGAAATGAAAAATAGACAGCATTTTTTTTTTTACATGAAGCTTTAAAATGAATGTGGTAGTCTTCATATCGAAACCTTTTTGGGGTTAGGATTAGTAGATGTTTGTCTTGGACAATTTGAGACCTTTTATGAAACATTTGTGAGTTTATTGCGATCTGAGAAACATCTGAGAAGCAAATCTCTTTTTATGTCTCACTTTGCTCTCCACTGATGTGCTGTTCAGGAAGATACAGTCGAGTTACTGAGATTCATTCGCCATTTCTGTTCTAACAAAAGGCAAAAAGAAAAGCTTGATGACCCTTGATTAAAATTATACCTCTACACAAAACTACTTTCGCCTCATTAGATGTTGACAAATCTCCATTCATTACACGCAGACATATTGACAGCATCCGAAATCACACACCCTTCTGTATAGTAAGTGAAAAACAGTATGTGAAGAGTAGTACATAGTGAATGTAGTACGTCTGGATGTAATTCACTAAGCACTACACACAACTAGGAAATGTACAGAGTTAATAATATACACTGCAAAAAAAAGTTTTTTCACAGAAATATACTGTATTATTTTACAGATATTTTCTGGGTTTTTTTTAACATTATGTGTAAATGTCATTAAAATACAGAAGAAAAACTTTTATTAAAAACATTAACCATAAAATAAATGTAATAATCTGTAAATGTATATAAAGAGAAATTATAGTTTTTTTTACAGGATTATTCTTTTTTTTTAATTAGCTTGAATGTTAAATTACATTAAATTCTATGCAAAAAGACAAAAAAAATTCACATATTTAAAATTAAGACTAAAAAAATTGTGTTTTTTTTACTGTGAAACCAAATACATGTAAAAAAAAAACAATCGTAAAAAAAACGGTAAAATGTCTGGCAGCAAAGTCGCCGTCAAATTACAGTAAAACACTTAAATTATTCTACAGAATAATTTTGTTTTGTTTTTTAAATACAGATATTTACTGTAAACATTTTCTGTATTTTTACAGTTCCACTGCTGTAGAATGAAAATAAAATCTCATTAAAAAAATGTCTGTAGAACGTTAAACAAATGAGTAAATCTGCATATAAACCGGAAATTATTGCAGAAATACCTTAAAATTATACAATTAAATGAAGTATTCTGTTTTTACACAGTATTCTTTTGGTAAATTCAAAACATTATCAATTACATCCACAAGAACTCCCCGTCAAAGTACAGATTTTTAGATGTAAAACACAAAAAATTACAACATTACTTAAAATACTGTATTTTAAAAGCTTTAGGCTTTTATTTTATGGCATTATCAAATCTATTAGTATTAAATTCCTGTGAAATTTGGTTTTTGTACAGTAGAAAAAAATAAGATCACATTATAATAGCTTGCAAAGCCATATTTTTTATAGTCATTACTTTATGTAAACAATATTTGACAGTAATTGCAAGCATTTATCCAATATATCTACATACTTTTCCCATTAATGTATGGGGTTTACTTTGAATAAACATACTTTTATAGTAATTACAAGCAATTATCCAATATATCTCTCCATTTATGTATAGGTTTACTTTGAATAAACTTACTTTTATAGTAATTAAACGCAACTATCCAATATATCTACATACTTTTAATTCAAGGAGTTCACTTTATATAAACATTGTTTTAGTAAATTAAAGCAACTATCCAATATATCTACATTACTTTACCATAGTCACTTTTAATCAAATAAAATGCATAAGTGAGTTGTAAACATCAGATAATTGTAGCTTTGTTTATCCCCATCAGTTTGGTTGTTAAGAAAAGTCTTTGTAGACGAGGATAGAGTTCAAGTTAGGGGAGCGTTGTTATTTCATTTTCTTGTGTGTCATCTTCCAAGCGCACGGCAGTGGAATGGTTTTAGTCATTCACTCGGAAAATCAGAGATATCAATGACAAATATCCCACAACACAGCAACTGTCTAGCCGGACGTGACAAACGAGTGCGTAAGATGTGCGTAAACCCTGCATAATTCAAACAAAGCACAGCAGTGTAGGCTAATCCTACAGGGATGCTGTTTTACTTAGACCAGCAGATTTAAAACAATAAAGGTTGAGAGAGAAAAGCTTTTCAAGTTATGCAATACCCTCCAAATCTACTCTTAAAGAAAATACATGTACGGAAATACATGTAAAGACCTTTAAAAGCCTTATGCAATTGCTCTCAATTCAAGTCAAACACAATAACGGTCACTTCCGGTTGCGGACTGTGTGCGCGTGTGTGTCACGCAGGATTCTGGAAGTCAGTGCGTGGAAACGTATGGTTGTGCTGGCACAAACCTGAGCGTGGGGACCTTCCTCCCCTCTGTCCTTCTGCCCAGCCCTCTTTATATCAGGGCATGTTGGTCTCTGCTGGGTTTGTGGAAGGAAGTACCTAAAATATGCCGGTAATACCATAGTTTGATATAACTGCGGTATTGAACAGCCCAGTCTCACATAGGATTTACCCATAAGGCGTTGAAACATCACCCTATTAATGTTTTAATCACATTTTGGAGAGTTCCAGTTGAGTGATGCCGAATACAGAGGCGGAGGCAATGTCTTGAGATGTTTTTCATTCCAGAGCTGTATGAAGTACATTACCTAAGATAATGTGTTTGTCCACCGAGACGTCATAAGAAGGTTCTGCAGAATGCATTGAAACAGGGTGTGTATTTCTAGAAAATTTCTAGTCCAATTTTCTTTAATTTATTTATTTTTTACACAATAAAACAAGCAATGCAAAAGGTTTGTGATTCTTTAGCTATGAAGGTTTTCAATTGCCAGCTTTCAATTTACAATTTATTTACATTAAAGGGATAGTTCACTTTGAAATTAATTTTTGATATGTTTTAGCTTACCTCAAGGGCATCCAAGATGTAGGTGTCTTTGTTTCCACACAGTATTTTCAATTTTGATATTTTTAGGTCAAACCGTTCTTGTCTGTCATATTATAATGCAGGTCTATGGTCACCACCTCAAAGAGCATGCACAGAGAAGTCCAAATTAAACATGATTTAATGACTCGTAAATGTAAGTACACATTGATGGCCTAAGACACGAAACGAGCGGTTTGTGTGAGAAAACGAACAGAATTTATATCGTTTTTACCTCTTGTAATCACAGCCACGTCCAAGTGATCTGATGATGCGGGCGCAAGAGCGGCGGAAAGCGCTGGAAGTGATCTCTTGCGCAGTTGCGAAAAAAAATCAACGTTGTCTGTTGATATATCGAAATCGTCTTCCATTGCAATTTCCTGTATATCTAAATATGTTTAGATCGTCACAGTGAAGGATAACACTTCTGAAATCTCTGTGTAAACAATGAGTGATGTACAATGAGCGAGAGATCACTTCTGGGGCTTTCTGGCGCTTGCACAGACAGAAGCACCCTCGTCCTCAGATCACTTGGACGTGGCTGTGATTACAAGAGGTAAAAACGATATAAATACTGTTCGTTTTCTCACACAAACCGCTCGTTTTGTGTCTTAGGTCATCAATGTGTACTTACATTTACGAGTCATTAAATCATGTTTAATTTGGACTTCTCTGTGTATGCTCTTTGAGGTGGTGACCATAGACCTGCATTATATGACTGACAGACAAAAACGGTTTGACCTAAAAATATCAAAATTGAAAATACTGAGGAAACAAAGACACCTATATCTGGGATGCCCTTGAGGAAAGCTAAAACATACCAAAAATTAATTTCAAAGTGAACTATCTCTTTAAAATTGGATGAATATACATTTCTTTTATTAAAGGATAATTTTATTAACATATTTTAAGAATATTTTGACAGTGCAAGAGTTATAACAGAAAACTAGCAATCGTTACGTAGGTCTGTCTTAGGAAGTTCAATTAAGGTTTTTGGAAATTGAGGTTTGGATCATATTAGATTGGGTTATAATAGCACAGATATAAAAAAACAGCTTTATTCATGCACAAAATAAGATGAAGTATCCATTTTTTTATTAACAATTTCAAGTTATATTCAGAGCGTATTTTTGGAACAATGGACCGTTGAATTTAAAAATAACTAATTGATTTCCAATAACTAATAAAACTTTGCCTATATAAGTAAGATTTTTAATGTATTAATCATGTTTTTCAATGTATGTGTCAAAGTTTAGTTAGGTCTAACACAGTCTCATCCCAAAAAGTCATATAACTGACGTTTTGGGACGTATTTTGACCATACGTCAATATCCGCCTTTTTAGGGCCCCCTTAAACGTCGGTAGATGGCGATCCCGGGCCGTCAGACGCTTTACCTTTAACGTCAGTTAGGTGACGGGTTAGGTTTAGGGTTAGGTTTAGGTATGGGGTAGAGTTAGGATCCCATAACCTCATCTACCGACGTTTAAGGGGGCCCTAAAAAGGCGAATATTGACGTATGGTCTAAAGACGTCCCAAAACGTCAGTTATATGACGTCTTGGGATGAGACCGGGTTGTTAGGTCCGAAACACATTAAAAGTTTAAATGTTTATCCATGTAAACAGCCCCGTAGTTTTTCCCACCAGTCATCGATTGTCATGGACACTCATCAGATCATCACACCCATTCATTACACTTCATTATCTCTGTGCATTTAGTTCCTCTTTGTTCAGTCTGTTGCTGTTGTTCGATGTCCGTGTTTGCTGCACACTGTCCACCTTTTTGATTTAATGAACCACATTTATATTTGTATCCTGCCCTCAGGATCTTCATCTTCATATGACAGTGTGAACATCTTGTAACGAAACTGAACTTCCTAGGTTGTCTATGGATGATATATATGACATGCCATGAAACAAACAAAAAAAATGCTTATACAATGTTCAGGATAATGCCACAAGAGCTTTTCTGTACTGTAAAGTCAATGTGTCATGAAAAGAAAAGATTAATTCAAACTAGTCTCACAACCAGATTTAAATAGTCTAGTCTCAAATATACTTTATAATCAAATAAGAGTGTAATTTTAATCACCTCTGTCATTTGTGTTGTGTGTTTATTTTGTTATTGAGAGGAAAGCGCGCTGCACATATTTACATATACATCGAAACATCAGCAGCGTAACGGCATCAGGAGGTTCGTTAACAGCTGCAAAGATACTTAAAAAGCTATTTAAAAGGTACTGTACTTCTAAGCAAAGAACAAAAAAAAAAAACACTTTTCTGATAGGGGCCTTGAATCACTTTCAGTCTATTGAAGCTATTGTGGCTGCAATTCAATTGACAGCCACAAGTGTCACTATAAGAGTTTCTGAATCCTACATAAAGCCCCTTTAAAATAGAACTCCGGTCAATTTTAACATTGAGCTCATTTTTTTGTACATTTGGAGTGCTGTCAATACAGTCAAAAACCGTTATCGTCTTTTTAAAGAGGTACGATATAACATGTATTCATGGTTTTTCTTTTTTTTTAAGTCTTATTTTTTTGATAAATTTCACCTTTATTGTAAGCCGCTTTCTCCTCTGTCCTTTAAAACATTAAGTAAAATCGCAATCAAAAACCTTTAAAATTTGCACCCTGTTGACGTCAATGGGGCATGTTCTAAACCTGCTTTTAGCCTCTTAACATCTTTGATTTGTCATTATGAGTGCACTGCCATGTGAGTGGTGTTATTAAGAGTGACCACGGTCAATCTGACTGCAGTAGATGTGAAAGATATAAATCAAAATGATGTTAATTCAGCCAGCTCACATACCTCTATTTGCTTCCTGTTTTCGGTCAAAGCCCACAGTAATCGATGGTCAACTTCACGCGTGCAAACCTACCACTGTGTGGTGTTCTGAGATTGACTGTGGTCACTCTCCACTCACCACTCACATGGCTGTGCACTTGTAATGACAAATCAAGGATGTTAAGAGGTAAAAGCAGGTTTAGAACATGCCCCAATGAAGGCAACAGGGTGCGAATTTTAAAAAGACGATAACATGGTGTAGGCAAAGCCGATTTTTGTCGTTTTTGTCTGTACTGACGGCACTCCAAATGTACAAAAAAATTAGCTCAATGTTAAAATTTAGAGTTTTCCTTTAAATTTACAGCTAGTCCAAGCACATTCAGTGGTGAACATTCAGGTGTGTGAAACATGCTCTATTGGTATATTGGAAGAAAAAACAAAATTGTGGAAATCTTGCACCTATTTTTTATTTCTTAGATTAAACTGCCATTTACTGGTACTGTTGGTGATCAGAAGGCATTTAGGTCTTAAATATCAACTACTGTATTTTATCTATTGTCTCCTTTCTTGTATGTGCACATAATAGGCAAAACCCATCCATACTGTCATATTTGCATTGTGTTACTGATTACATTTTAGTAAGCAATTAATAATTTGTACGCTGAAATAACTATGTTTAAAACACAGTTCCCATCGCTCCCAACAATGTATAAAAGGTCGTTATATGCCCATACATTATGCATACAGACACGTGTTTATGCATTATAATAGTTTGGCCTCAGAGAAGTGTGAGCACGGTGGAAAATCAAAAATGGAATATTAATATATTAGTTACCATAATTAATTACTGCAGTAATTTAAGCGAAGGTAAGATATGCATGTAAAGCAAATCCCAGTCGCACTTCACAGTCCGCGGCGCAGCTGAAAACGCCACGAGCTAAAACTGCACACGAACATCAGCTTTCAGGTTCATTGATTCAGACACACTAAAATGAACAGGAGAAACGGTCTTTTATCTCCTCTCCTCCATTTTTCCGTCTATCCGACTCGTTCTCCTGATTTTCAGTAGGATTGAGAAAGAGCTGGGTTGAACTGAACTACGTGATAGTGTGTTGCATTATGAAGAACGCTTTTCAAAACAAGCCGTTTCTTCGTGCCTCTCGGCTGCTTTGTGTTTCGTTCGTCAGTGTGCCGGTGTAAATGCTGCTATCGCACTGCTAGAGCTCAAATTGAGGGGCTGAATAGAGCGCGACGGCTCAATATAGCAGGTCCTTATCACATAACTGAGGGAAAATCACTCTCTTGCTCTCCTTTCCCCTGTTCTCTCCAGCTTTCTGCCCTGTGTTGTTGCCGTGGTAACAGGCAGAGGGAGGAGAGTGATGCTGTGGGTACCATTGACGGGGGGCGTTTTGGGGGATTCTCGCCCTCACCGACTGAACGCCTTCACACCTCCTTACTACACACAGTCAGAGGCTTTACAGGCTAGTGGTAGATGCACTTGATATCTAGTGTCCTTTCTTCACAAAACAGTGCTTTCAATGTTTTAATCAGGGAAATAAAGGTCATTGTATTACCATGTTGATTGATGATGTTTTTTTTACACTGTAGTGTATTAATTTAATTTAGGTTAGGGTGTCCATATTATTTTAATTAACAAAAACCAGGACACTCGGTCCGGCAAACAGATACTCAAATGATACTCGAAGTTTACTCAAAGATGCCTTATTAATTTCAATACATTTAAAGTAGGCTATGCCTCCTCTGTATGGATAGAAAATTGTTATATTACAACATGTTTTATTATGACAGGTTTCAGATAGAAATAATGTCTCTTCTGTATTCGAAAAATAAATATATAAATAATAAATAACTAAAAGAAATACCTCCAAATTGAACAAAAATAGCTTTCACAAACTAACAAAATGTATTTATATCTTTAGTTTTCTTCCTCTTTATCCTGTTTTTCTTCCTTATCCTTCTTGTTCGCCCATCTATATTTTGCTATAGAGCTGATCTTACCAGGACATTTTCACCACTTTATAAAAAACAGCCAGGGGTGTGTTTCACGTACAATGACGTAGTTCGATGTTTCACTACCATAGTACGATGCATGTCACGACTGTTTCCCGAAACCCACTGTCGCAAAGTATCGTTCAACCACGTTGGTTTTGCACGTGGTGGAGTAATAACTACTTTTAATGAAACTGTTTGAGATCCAATTAACGCTAGATTTGTTTTATATAAATTACAAACACGTCATCTGAGGACTATTTCTAATTGTTCTCAGTTATTGTGCTTTTTTAATTACCAGACTCAATATTTGGCTCGTTCTTACGCCGCCTTCACACTGACATGTCAGGTCGGCTAAAAAATGTGATATAGTGGTCAATAGTTGAATGTCTACCTTCAATTTAATTGTATTAACTGCCCATATAAACGTTAGAAAGTCATGAAAATAAAAAAATGACATGCCAACTTATCGTTATATAAAATCATTATGTATTTTATTAAAAGTCAGCCCGTTCTCATCCTTTTATGTGACGCTATATGCAAAAACGGCGCTATACTACGCACACGGCACCCTTTATCGTTAATATAACACGCGAACCCAAGACGTCATAAATCCTTTAGCGTGAATATGACACGCAGACCCTCCCCCACACCTAAACTTATGTTGCGTTCCAGGCAGGTTTTTGAACACGTAAATCACGACTTCAAACCACGACTTACGACTTTGTAGCATTCCAGGTCATTCACGCCAAACTACCTAGATGTAAACAAACCAGCATGGCGGACCTTACGGGGCTCACGCGCTTTGTAATATTTTCTAACGCCAAAGGTGCTTACTCCTTGTTTATTTGTGGGAAACTGAGGAGGAAAAATAGCGCATGAGGCAAGATAAGCTGTTATACTCTTTATTTTACTTTATTTGTATATTTGGAAATGTATTTGGTATATATTTATCCTTGCACTCAATGGACTGAAAACTAGTTGACGTTATATTGTCCTAAAGTGTATTCTCACCGTGTACCGCCTGCAGAAACACTGCATCAGTAGGGGCTGTCATTGGTTCGCGGGCTATGTGACGTCAGAACTCGTAACTGGGAGTACATCGATCTAGTAGTACGAGTTCACGGGTGGGAAGTCACGAGTTTGACTGCCGTTCCAGTGCACTTTCATGGGTATAAGGTTGTAAAAACACGAGTTACAGGTTGCCTGGAACGCGGCATTAGCCCTCACAGCGCATGTTATATTAACGATAACGGGTGCCATGTGCGTAGTACAGCGGCGTTTTTGCATATAGCGCTCTATATGACGTTAAAGGATGAGAATGCGTAAAGTTAAGAATTCAGGTTTGTTTATCAGTACCATAGCAAAACGCTCAACTTCCGCTGGAATTGTCGGATAGGAACCGTCCGTAGCTTTGCGCACGAGTTCAAATTTTTGAACGCATCCGGATGACCAACGGACACGATTTTCTTCGCACCGCACTCGGTCGGACCCGTTTCGGACCCATTCGCATGCGGTCTGCGAATCTCCATAGGAAATGAATGACTTCTGGTCGTTTCGCAGCCGCATCGGAGCTGATTTCAACTGCCAGTGTGAAGGCGGCGTTACACAGTAGAGCACGTTCGCACATGCGCACTCTTAAAGGTTCTCTAAGCGATCCTGGGTGTTGACGTTCGGAATATTTTCAAACAAATCGGAGGCTAGCTAGACCCTCCCTCCTCCGCATCTCATCTCCTCCCCCTCCCTTCCGTGCTTCCTGAAATAATTGTGAACGTGCATAGTTCTAGCTAATTATATCCTTGTGTGGGTTTGGCGAACATAAAGCGTCAATTTAGAAGAAAAAAAAACTATTTAACGTTACCCACCTGTCCAGCAAAAACAGAGCAACCTGAATGTCGGACTGGAAGCCCTTCTGCCGCCGGAGTTCTCGCCATCGTTCAAAAGCTTTGCTACCGATGTAAATTCGGAACTTCACACGTTCTTTATCCGACTCCTTCTTTTTAATTTGTTCCTCAGAACGACGTCTCTTTGGTCGTGTGTCGGTAATTTTTCAAACTTCCCTCTGATGCTTCTCTGAGTCTCTCCTTCACACACACACCCCCTTCATGTGCACGTGCACTAACCCCCCAGACCCACCCTCAAATACTTCTTGCCAGTGATTGGCTGGAACACTGTTTGTTAGGTTTCGTGGTCCGGGTAAGACATGATTGTTTTTGTTGCCGTTTGTGGAGCCTGTGGTGTCTACAGAGACCGCGTTTTTTTACAGTGTGTTTAGGGGACAGTCAGCTAGCCGATAGTGAGGAGACGTTTGATTTATGTGACAAAAAATGTTTTGGCCCCACATCGCTTAGAGAACCTTTAAAACACGGTATTTAAAATCTTTTGACAAACTAAAAGACGTAAATTACATTTGTATGTATTCTAAATAAAAGGCACCAGATGGACTGAATGTCAGCTTGCTTATTTTGCTCAAAATAAGGATTTTTTACGTCCAAATGTGATGCAATATAGAAACGATGCCTCTAACCGAGAGCTGTCGTTCAAACCACACAACTTTGCGATGCTGTTTGCGAATGTTCGTTGGAACGTTTGTTTCGGGAAACACCGACTACTTGAACTATGCTGGGGTGTGTTTCCTGTACAACGACGTAGTTCACTGTTTCACTACCATAGTACGATGCATCGTTGGAAAAATCAACTAGCTAGTCACGACTGTTTCCCGAAACCCACTGTCGCAAAGTATCGTTCAACCACGTTGGTTTCGCACGTGGTGGAGTAATAACTACTTTTAATGAAACTGTTTGAGATCCAATTAACGCTAGATTTGTTTTATATAAATTACAGAAATGTCATGAGGACTATTTCTAATTGTTCTCAGTTGTTATGCTTTATCGCCAGACTCAATATTTGGCTCGTTCTTACATTGTAGAGCACGTTCGTACATGCGCACTCTTCAAGCACGTTAATTCAAATCTTTTGAAAAACTAATAGACGTAAATTCCATTTGTATGTATTCTAAATAAAAGGCACCGGTTGAACTGAATGTCAGCTTGCTTATTTTGCTCAAGATAAGAATTTATTACTTCCAAATGTCATGAAATATAGAAACGATGCCTCTAACCACAGGTCGAGAGCTGTCGTTCAAACCACACAACTTTGCGATGCTGTTTGCGAATGTTCGTTGGAACGATGGTTTCGGGAAACACCGACTCGTTGAACTATGCTGATAACGACGGAACTTGCGACCATAGTTGGCAAACGATGCTTTCGGCAAACGCACCCCAGGACGGCCAGGACAGGATGTGAAAACAGGATTGTTTGGTCACCCTACCTCTATTTATTTAGTGCTTTATACAAAACAGATGTTACAAAGCAGCTTTACAGTGATAAACACGGAAACAATGATTCAATTATGTTAAATTCTTCTGTTAAACAATAGTGTAATTGTTCAGCTGAAGTGTGGTTGGGATGAGCTCAATGCTTCTATAACACTTGATGCCATCTAGTTTAATACTTAGAGCATGATATAAAGGTGCAGTCAGTCACATTTACCATTGTTCGGTAAATGCTAGCAAAATCCAGTCATTTCAATTTAATTTATTTAAAACGACATCCGCAAACTGGAATTTCGCATGAGGGTGAATGATTTCAAGTTGGTCATGTGGATTCATGATGCATCTTACTTCTGTATAAGCTATGTTTTAAACATCAATAGCATATTTATTATGACATAGCTTATTGACAGTAGACAATGGATCTTTTTAGTCTCTGGAAATTGTATTTTATTTCAATGGACATTCTGTTGACTATAACTTTGTCAACTAACTCTCATTGGAATATTAGTCAACTTTAGACTGTTAGGTTAGGGTTAGGGATAGGGTTAGATTAGAGTTGCAAAGTTACTTATAGTCAATACAATGTCTTTTGAGGAGCATCAAAATAAAGTTTTAGCAACCGATATTATTCAGACAGTCCACTGGTACTCTAATGAGAGCTAGTAGATGTAGTTACTTAGTAGAAGATCTAAAGTGGACTATCAAAATAATGTGTTACCCAATAAACTCCCAACTCGAGTATTAAAGTCCCCATGTGGTGAAAATCCAGCTTTTAATGTTGTTTATATATGTCTATGTGGTGTTTTTAATATATTTTAAGACAAACCATGTGCAAATTCATAAGTCGACAGCATTGCTGAGTATTTTCTCCTTAAAACTGCAGTGAACCAAAGACAGTCTCAAAAACTGCGCTGCGGTTTGAAATCGCTGGTGTTTCTGACGTCACAAACTACCTTGTAACCAATCAGATCAACGTGTGATCGCCAACGATAGGATCTCTGAGCTGAGTGAGTGAGTGGAGGCGGGGCTCATTTGCATATTCATAGAACCGTCAATAATGAATGAGGCAAGGGTGTAGACTACAGTTACATTTAAGCTATTTTAAGGCATTAACCAAGGACATTTTTTAAACAATTTTAATTTTGGTGATCAAAAATGAGTTTTAAGGGATAAGATAATTTACTACAGGGGGACTTTAAACTTTGTTTTGTACATTGCCCTGTACTGTTCGTTGCACAGACACGAATGAGACCTCAAATGGTGTGGCTTGAAAGATATTTAAGATTTATGGTTGAAGCAGATATTTCCAAGTGAACCAGATGCCTGTTGAACCATCACGTTTGTTGCACTCTGATGTGATGTAAATACTAGCTTGGTTTGAAAAGGCTGGGATTTTATATCTGAAAGGATGGTTCTTGGCCAGAATGTGCAGCAGATTTAATGCCTTTGGCTTGTAAGACTAACAGTGTTTCTCTGTAAGAGCAACAGAATTGACTGCATCTGCTAATTATGAATCTGTCGACATTTAGGAATACAATATACAGTAGTGGCCAAAAGTGGTGTCCGGAGGGAATATTATTTTAATGCTAATTCTAAACTTGGTTATGATATTAGTCTGACAAAATTATTGGACAAAAAAAAAAATGCAAACTAAAGCTAATGGTTTCATTTTACTATGCATCGAAAAACAAAATGCTCATTGGAAAAAGCAAACACTGACTACAACATAATTCGTTATTAATATTTCATTGGTCTTATTTTTTTTGCATATGTTTATAATTTATTTGTATGACAGCCTAGCCAAAAATTGGTTTCATTTTGATTTAATGTTGAGCCTATTTTTTTATGTTTCTGATTTACCTCGACAGTTTTTAAAATGTATCGTTTTATAAGTTTGATGAAATGTATTGTACTGTAGAATAATAATATTAATTATAAACTCATGTAGTGAATGAATACAGCAGTAAATTTCCAAGTTTGCAGAAGCACTTGCATGAAAACATGTTAATGTACTTTACATTTATTTGAATGATTATCCTAATAGGCCCATTTGATAACTATTATACTGTAATGTCTATATAACCTTAGTTCTTTTCCAAAGAAAGTGACTTGTGCCAATACACATACCTGTACACAAGACAAAGCATACACTTTTATTTACACTTTGTTTTAAAAATGACGGTTGAGGTTTGTTGTAAATGTAATTGTATTATATCTTTTAGATTGAATGTGTCAGTTGCAATGCCTGTGTGGCTAAGATTGCATGAGCAGACCAAACTTTTAGACTCTGTGTGAAGTGTGTTAATGAGTGTGTTTAAAGAAAAGCTTTTGCTAATTATATGTCATGTAACATAACTTCTTGTTTGTAAATAAAACTTCAACACAGAATTAGTTATTCTTTTTTTAGGGGCTGGAGGGATTATTGGGAATGTTTCATAATATATGGTGACATTCAGTTGTAAAAAGTCACTAAAAATATTATATTTAGTTACATTAAGTAAGATTTTGGCTCATGTCTAACATTTATTGAGGTGTATGAGGTTTATTTTGTTCTTGGGAAAATAAATATCTTTGTTTAATAATCAATCATAATTTAAGGTTTGACTTAAATATAATTTGATAAACTCTAATAAATTTGGCTGTAACAAGTTCTTTTTTAAGCAGTATTTAAAATAGCCTAAAAAAAACAGACAGCAGGTGAGCCAGACAGGAGGAAGATAAAAAGAGGGAGTGTGAGGGGAACTAGTGAGGAGTTGGTGGGGTTTGGGGAATAGATAATCTAACACTATTGGATGGCATTAAAGAACTCGTAATGCAAGAATCCCTCTATTGGTGGCAGTGCAGATTATAGGTTGTGGGTTTGGCATGTGGAAGATATGATATAATAAAATCTAAAAAATCTGTAATTCCCTGCATAGTTTTTCCTTTCTCCATTTCCCAGCATTGGACTCTTCCGATCAGTCTTGCTTCCTGTTAACCACACAAAGACAACATACTCCTACAAAGTGCACAGTGCTTGCAATGAGTTGCATAAAACAAAGAATATATTATCGTTACACAGCTTGGCAAAATCACCTCAGAAATGTAATCTTTGGTGAGTTTGGATTTCATGTGATGAAATATTAGGGAAACCTGCAATTGAGCACTGCTAGCAACATGTGATCTTCAGTTGTTTCTCTCTTAGCATCCATCATTTTAATGAAGTATGTCATTATGTTTTTAATGTTAAAATATGCCAGTTTAATGTGATCGTAAACAATATGTATTAGTCATTTGTAGCTTGAGCATTATTGAAATGTGGTGCTTTAAAGAGGAAGAATTTAAAGAAACTGCTTGTCTGAAGTCACCTTCATTTAAATAGCACTTTTTACAATACAGATTGTATAGAAGTAGCTTTACAGTGCATAGGTAATCAATAAAACAAAGATTGTTTTGGCTGTACAGCAGCTCTAAAAGAAAGTCATTGTCTAGTTTAAATAAGTTTTTGATTGATTCATTTCCATTGTAAAAATCATTAGTTATTAACTTAACAGGACTAGGGCTGTCAAACGATTAATCGCGATTAATCGCATCCAAAATAAAAGTTTGTGTTGACATAATATATGTGGGTGCACTGTGTATAATTAATTTATATATATAAATACACACACATGCTTGTATATATTAAGGGAATATGTTCATGTATATACTGTATATAGATTGATATATAATTTATATTATATATAAATATCAATATTTTATATATAAATAATATTTTATTCTTAAATATACATGCATGTGTGTGTATTTATATATATATATATATATATATATATATATATATACAAAATAATTGTATGTACACGCCGTTAAATGTCTGAGCGAAACGAAGCAAAATGTAGATCTACATCTGGGGAGCAATATTTTTTTTCCTAGGATGGTAGGGGGAGACTCATGCTATTAACCCCAGTGACGGGTAGGTTTAGGGACGGGGTTGGGGTAGGTCATATATTTTATATATACAGTAATAACGTTAAGTCAATGGCGTTCATAAACATGCTGAAAAGCGATTATGCGTATTGATAGCACGGCAAAAATGGAAATACGAATTGGCGTGTCATACACACGCAATTTCATGAAATCAGTCTGGAAAACAGAAAACTTTTAATGCATAATGCGTTTATTTACACGACAACAGTGTTTGGTGGCCTGAGAACGCACACTTTGAAATAGTTTTTTTTTAATAACTTTGAAACAAGTTTTGAAAACGATACCGTTATCATCCCTGTGTAAACTTCAAAAACGTGAATCTGTGCAAACGATGACGGCGTGCACAAGCGTATTATGCGTTTACTCTATAGGTGTGAATCGATATAGGTATGCTATCGTAGCTATCGTATAAAGTACAGGACTAAGATCCAGTAACACTAATAGAGAGATGCAACCACGATCAGATTATGTATGTGTAATGGAGGCCAGATAAGCTGAGCAGGGAAACCTCACTCCCCTGGCCTCTGTTGCAGCTCTGAGCCCCAATTTTGTTCATCTTGGATATGATTGATGATATTTTTAAAGAATGAAAATCCACCAACCCCCGTCCCAAACTTTAAAAAAAAAAGTAATGGATATTTTCTTGGATTTAACCACCTGATTGCTTTTATAATGTCTCTATGAACTTTTGGAAGCTTGGAATGAACTTTCAAAAGAGGGACAAAAATCCCTTTTCATTTTAGGGCCCTAATTTTGCTATTTTAAAGATTCCTCATTTTGTTTTGGAGGTCTCCTACAATAGTCTTACAAGGTCAAAAAACACTTTAATCTTCTCATTATATATTGAAGCATCACCTTTTTTCTCACAGTGTCCGAAATGGTTGGAATGATGATTCAGTCTCTCTAAACCTCCCTTCTGAGAGCCAATCACAATCCCTTTAACTGTTGGTTATCACATATCTTTGAACTGGGTGTACTTTTTTCCCCCTGTCCAGACATGAACTCAGACTAAGCCTGGAGAAACAGAAACACTGCTGCTGAATGGGTGCAGATTAAAGCTTCCTCTTTGACCTCACAGCTGGACAACAGGAACCCAGTGCATAAATCTGATGTGTCACTTTCTACAGAGCACATAGAGAAACAATTACAATCATTAAGTGAAATTTAACTGTAAAGCATTTGAAGATTTAAAACCTACATTAATACTGTATTCAGAATGTATAGTTTCCTTTCTATAAAGATATATACTTATATCAGAATTGAAGTCAACTAATTTTGGGCTCTTTTTATGTGCTGGTTCTGATTCCAGCCATTTTAGAGTCTAAAATATACATGTTTATTTGACATAATGAATTAATTAATCAATAGTTGACAAATAATGAAATGTAACACCAAGACCATGTTTATGTGGTTCTGAGTTTAAATTAAAAGCTTGTTCACACCAAGGACGATAAATACAATCATAAAGATAAATATATAGTTATAGAACTCGTTCAAAATATAAGAAAATAACAGAGTCCACACCACAACTATGTGGAATCACTTCCAAAACAATTCTTGGTCCCATTTTATATTAGATGTGTTTAATTACTATGTAATTACATAAAAAAATAAGTACAATGTAATTATTGTGTTCATATTGTATTGCATATTGTAAGGTTAGAGACAGGTATGGGTAGGTTTAAGGGTGGGTTAAAGTCTGGGAAGGGTCAACAGTGTAATTATAGAAGACATTAATTACAAGCATTTAAAATATATATATATATATAAATATACAGTATATATAAGTACAAACATGTGTGCACACAATAAGTTCATTGTATCAAATGATACATTTAAATCCTTCTTGGTCATTCCTCAAGATCTGAGAGTGACAAAAGTGGGAAAACAACCCCAGATTCGGATTTAAAGGATTTAAATTAAACAGAATCCTGATATAAAGTGGGACACAATATTTCGAGCTGATGAACGATAAAAACACTGACAGCCAATCAGGATATTTGACCAATTAAAGCAGCAAATGACAAAACTGCAGCAAGTGCTTATGATAAACAGAAATATATCGTCAGCTGGTGTGGACGCCATAATTATTTTTAAAGTTATCATTCTTGGTGTGAATGGGCATTAAGAGTCCCGTTATATCACTCGCTTGAATAGATAATCAGATGTTTTCTACAGATGGTTGGTTATGGTTTCTTACGTCAAACATGTAGTTCATTACAGTTCATGCACACAAGCGGTTGTGTTTGTGTCTGCTGAGGTCTGGGTTGTCTGTCATATGTTCAAGTGCTGAATTTGATTTAAAAATGAATGAGATCTGAAAAGCCACTACACTTCTTGAAGAAATATATGGTAAAAGCCTTTTTGAAGAACATGTTTCAAATGTACATTTAATACACGAAATAGCATTCACAACCTCATTTCACTTGGAAATGTGATGTATTTCCAAGTAATACATGATATTCAAGGGGGAAAAAATAAAATTGAGAGTTGATTGCATTGTGGAAAGAGTGGGCATGCCATTTAACAATGAACCACCATTGTCACTAGCTGGCTCAGAGTATTTAGAATCAAATGATTACGTTGAGTTTCAAGCTTAGAGCTGGGAGATATGGTCAAAATCCTTACCACGATATAATTCATTTTCAACCACAGTAAGGAATGCCCACACGTTGTAGTAATTCTGTCTGAAATCAGAGACGCTACATTGAAATTAATGACTGCTCATTACATTTGGAAAATGTTCAAACTCATATTAGGCTCTTCGACAACTGGCTATGTTTTACTTAAGACAACCAAATAGTTTCTTCATTGATGCTTTCTGACTCTCGCTTACAACAAAAACAGCCATTATCGAAATCCCGTAATTGCTTTCTCCTGCCGGGTGACTGACCATCAGACCTTTCACCTGCAACATCTGATCATATTTTCATTAAAACTTTTTTAGAATGGCTTACTCTTGCTTTAAAAGAAAAGTTGAAATGTGCTATATGAACAGAACTACGACTGACAACTGGTTGTCTTTCACATATCATTGTAATACGGCAATGAGGCCACGCTTTTCCGGTTATTCTTTTCTGTCAGTTGCTAATGTTATGAGCTGAAAATTACTGAAAATATGAGTATGGAGGAGACAGGACACAACCATGTATCTGAAGGGGTTTCAAAAATAATTTGAAAAAGCATAAAATGCAAAATCCTGATATTTTTTTTTAATTGTTTGATGACTTAAAGGAGTAGTTCACTTTTAAAAAAACTTTTGAAAAAGAAATTAAGGTTTTTGACGAAAACATTCCAGGATTTTCTCCATATAAAGGACTTCAATGGGAACCAAACAGTTCAAGGTCCAAATGAGAGTTTCGGTGCAGCTTCAAAGGGCTTTAAACGACACCAGACGATGAATAAGGGTCTTATCTAGCGAAACGATCGCTCATTTAAAAACTAAATAAAAAAGTTTAAGTTTTATAAGCACAAATGCTGCGTTCGTGACTCTGAGCGTTCAAACTCGTTCATCAAAATGAACAAATCTTTTTCCGAGTCATGACTCGAAGGGCCGATAAGACCCTTATTCATCGTCTGGTGTCCTTTAAAGCCCTTTGAAGCTGCACTGAAACTCTCATTTGGACGTTGAACCTTTTGGTTCCCAGTGAAGTGCATTATATGCTGGAATGTTTTCATCAAAAACTTTAATTTATTTTCAACTGAAGAAAGAAAGACGTGGACATCTTGGATGACATCTTGGGGTGAGTAAATTATCAGCGAAAGATTTTTTTTAAAGTGAACTACTCCTTTAAGGTGTCAGGCATTACACAGGCCAACTGTGAGTTAGAAAAAGGAAGTGATCACATTTACCAGAAAGTACGTGATGATGTGTGCCAGAGTATATCTCCATTTGCCATCATTTTACTATTATTTGATGAAGTAATGCTGCCATGACTTAGAAAATGTACACAAACGTGTCTTTTATTTGAAATGTGCTTTGTACATTTTGTCAGGTTTTGTGGTAATGCATGTAGTTTTGTTCAGGGAGGCATAAAATATCTGTTTCAATCCATCTGGTTGTCTGTCGTCAGATTGCAAAGCGAAAAGGGTTTTTTTTTTTTCACTAACTTTATCTATGTTAACAAGAAAAATGGGCCTATTAGAGTTTTTGAATTGCATTTAAGTAAGTCATATTTTATTGCAAGCAATTTTTTGATGTTGTCATTCAGAACATGACAAGACCGACCGTTAACAAATGCAGATCACAGTAGTGTTAATGCTGGGTCTCTATATTCGACATATCGATTAGACATATCGTGCATAATACACCAGTGTCTAATGTGCCTCATGAGTTCAGCACAATGGCAAGATGTCAAAATTTCCAATTTATTTTTTCTTTCCAGTCTGACAGGTACTCTTTTATCTCCTTCGGAGGTGGTGGTAATGCTAAAGTCATTGATATGGTGACAATTCTATATAATGGGTATCAAGATAGGCTCTCCAAACAAGAGTTGCTGGGTTGCATTTCCCAAAAGCATAGCCAACTATGGTCGCAAGTTCTGTTGATTTGTGTTGTTAACCATAGTTGGCTTCGAGAAACGCACCCCAGATTTCATCAGTTGCAGAAGGACAGAGTGATTGTTAGTGCTAGATCAGATTTGAAAACCAATTTAGTTGACTATGCAGAAACCAGATTTCACAAAATGCAACATGTTCCTGGATCGACATCTTTGTTGATCCTGGAACAACATTCCAATCAACCAATCAGATTTGAGGGACAAGTTTTTTTTATGTCAAGTTTAGGTTTACAACCAGGGTTAGGTACCTAACCAAATACATTGGTGTTATTCACCTAGGTTTAGGGCTAGGGATATGGTTAGGATTAAATTTCCAGACAAAATCATGACTGCATTGAATATATAAATGTGCCTAACCTTTCAAGCCTAAACATTTGTGGTTAAAGAGGATGTGGTTGAAAAGCACACCATATCTCATAGAATAATCCACAGGTGCTAAATTACAGAACCTAAAAATAAGAGCCAATCATCTTAAATGTAAGTGTGTAAGTCCAAAGTGTTTAACTCCTTCCTTCTCTTACAAACATATGTGATCTCTCTCTTTACCCATCTCTCGCTCTTTCCCTCAATCACATACTGGTACAGAAATAGCCCTAATGGTATAGTGACAGCTGAGGTGTCAAATCTAAACTGTTGCTATGGAAAAGGGGAAGAGAACATATTTTACAGCCATTATGCCACCAAATTAATGAGCATTACATAGACTAGCATTGCCACAGGTTACAGTACCAGCAGTACAGGTTACCATGTTAACAGTGCTTAATAGCACAGAAGGAGCTATAATTAGAGCTCGAGAGAGCAGAATTGTTTCCAAATTAGAGCTCTTGATTAAATGTGCAAAGCTGCTCTTGAAAGGGAAAAACGCACATTTGAATAGCAAATGTGAACATCTGCAATGCTAATTGACTATGGCTAAGCCACGCCTCCTCCACTCACTCGGACAAACAGTCAACATTCGGGGACAGGCGCTATGGCAGCGGTCACAGTAGGAGACATTTCACAGGAGGCAATTGGTGATTTTTGGAGACAGAAAGATTATATATCATCTCGAAGTCACCTAAAGGGCCTTAGCTATGCATTGGAGGGTTATATTAATAATTTTATTGTTGAGAAGGTCGATGAAAAGCTCCAAGCAAAAATGTACAGGTCACATGTAAATGTGATAACCCACATATCGTTGCCATCACCGTTTGGTGCTACAGATTTACATGAATCATTCAGCACAACATTGTTAACGTTTGTTATTTCAGCTATTTACAGATACGATAAAGAAGCTAAGTGACATGATGTACAACGCAGCTAGCAGCTAACGTTAACGTTTTCTAATGTTAGGCTAACGTTGTTGACTTAACTTAAAACAAATGTAGACATCCTTGTTTAATTTATCCACGTTTGGTTGGTGTTGTGGTCTACTGCATAACTTAAAGGGATAGTTCACCCAAAAATGAAAATTCTGTCAGTATTTACTCACCCTCATGTTGTTCCAACCCTGTAAGACCTTCGTTCATCTTCGGAACACAAATGAAGATATTTAAGATATTAAGATCGCTCCTGCATACAGTCCGTAGGCTTCTTGAGGGACTGGCTCTTGCTGTCCCCGAAAAGTCATTAAAGACATCGTTAAAATAGTCCAAGTGACTACAGGGGCTCAATCTTAAGTTTATCAAATGACGAAAACACTTTTGTGCGCAAAACAACAACAAAAATAACGACTTTATTTCAACTATTCACTTCCTTCTCCATGGGCCTGTAGTCAGTTAACGTAGTGTGATTGCGTAGAGCGACGTCACACGTAGGCTCACTATTGGCCGACGCTGGTCATGTGTGTGTGATGCGTGTGACGTACAATAACAGAAGCTTACGCTATTAAACTAACCTGACTCGCGCAGAGGGAGAAATAAACGAATAGTTGAAATAAAGTCGTTATTTTTGTTGTTTTTTTGCGCACAAAAGTGTTCTCGTCGTTTGATAAACTTAAGATTGAGCCCCTGTAGTCACTTGGACTATTTTAACGATGTCTTTAATGACTTTTCGGGGACAGCAAGAGCCAGTCCCTCAAGAAGCCTACACTCTCAGAAAAAAAGGTACAAAAGCTGTCACTGGGGCTGTACCTTTTCAAAAGGTAAATTTTTGTACCTTAAGGGTGCATATTGGTACCTTAGTGGTATAATAGCAACTTAAATGTACATATCAACACTTAAAATGTACATATTAGTACCTGAAATGTGCATATTAGCACTGGAAATGTACATATTAGCACCGAAAATGTACATATTAGCACCTGAAATGAACATATCAACTCTTAAAATGTACATATTAGCACCTGAAATGTACATATTAGCACTGGAAATGTACATATTAGCACCTGAAATGTACATATTAGCACAGAAAATGTACATATTAGCACCTAGAATGTACATATCAACACTTAAAATGTACATATTAGCACCTAAATTGAACATATCAACACTTAAAATGTACATATTAGTACCTGGAATGTACATATTAGCACCTAAAATGAACATATCAACACTTAAAATGTAAATATTAGTACCTAAAATGAACATATCAACACTTAAAATGTACATATTAGCTCCTAAAATGTACATATCAACACTTAAAATGTAAATATTAGTACCTAAAATGAACATATCAACACTTAAAATGTACATATTAGCACCTGAAATGTACATATTAGCACCTAAAATGAACATATCAACACTTAAAATGTACATATTAGTACCTAAAATGAACATATCAACACTTAAAATGTACATATTAGTACCTAAAATGAACATATCAACACTTAAAATGTACATATTAGCACCTGAAATGTACATATTAGCACCTAAAATGAACATATCAACACTTAAAATGTACATATTAGCACCTAAAATGAACATATCAACACTTAAAATGTACATATTAGTACCTAAAATGAACATATCAACACATAAAATGTACATATTAGCACATAAAATGTACATATTAGTACCTAAAATGAACATATCAACACTTAAAATGTACATATTAGCACATAAAATGTACATATTAGTACCTAAAATGGCCAAAAGTGTACCTTTTGAAAAGGTACAGCCCCAGTGACAGCTTTTGTACCTTTTTTTCTGAGAGTGTACGGACTGTATGCAGAAGCGATCTTAATATCTTAAATATCTTAATTTGTGTTCCGAAGATGAACGAAGGTCTTACGGGGCTGGAACAACATGAGGGTGAGTAAATACTGACAGAATTTTCATTTTTGGGTGAACTAACCCTTTAATCCAGAGTAGACACTTATCTCGGTTGAGATGTGGCTTGGGACAGGGTAAAAAAAATACACACCATCGCCCAGCCTCTCGGGAACCTAGTGTCGGTGTTGCATGTATACCATGTACACCGTTTGACCATTTTAAACTTAAAATTACAAGAAAAAACGAATGAAAACTGATTGACTGCAATGCATTTCAATGGACTTGGAAGCAGAGAATGTCCGAGTGTATTGGGTTAGCTGCGCGCTGTGATTGGCTCATTGCGTTTGAGGGCGTCGCTTAGCCATAGGTCAATTAGCTGGTAGCCAAAATCAGTGGAAGGTTTTGTCTGTGCTCTGTTAACATCACACATCAAATTGTCCCTCTCTTTCTCTCCTCCAGGATTCTCCTGACAGTCGTGGTGATATTCCGTATCCTGATTGTGGCCATTGTTGGTGAAACAGTGTATGAGGATGAGCAGACCATGTTTATCTGCAACACCCTCCAACCTGGGTGCAACCAGGCCTGCTACGACAAGGCCTTCCCCATCTCCCACATCCGGTACTGGGTCTTCCAGATCATCCTTGTTTGCACACCCAGCTTGTGCTTCATCACCTATTCAGTGCACCAGTCGGCCAAACAGCGCGACCGTCGCTACTCCTTCCTCTACCCAATCATGGAGAAGGACTACAGTCGTGAGGGTACCCGCAAACTACGCAACATCAATGGTATTTTGGTGCAGCATTCTGACAGTGGTGGCGGAAAGGACGAAGCTGACTGCTTAGAGGTAAAGGAGATCCCAAATGCTCCTAGAGGCCTCCTGCATGGCAGGAACTCCAAGGTACGCCGACAAGAGGGAATCTCTCGCTTTTACATAATCCAGGTGGTTTTCCGCAATGCACTCGAGATAGGCTTCTTGGCGGGGCAGTACTTTTTATACGGCTTCAGCGTTCCTGGCATTTTTGAGTGTGACCGCTACCCCTGCCTGAAGGAGGTGGAGTGCTACGTATCACGGCCCACCGAGAAGACGGTCTTCCTGGTGTTCATGTTTGCCGTGAGCGGGATCTGCGTCGTGCTCAACCTTGCCGAGCTCAACCACCTCGGCTGGAGGAAAATTAAGGCCGCCATTCGAGGTGTGCAAGCCCGCAGGAAGTCCATCTGTGAGATCCGTAAAAAGGACATGGCCCACCTGTCACAACCGCCAAACCTGGGCAGGACCCAGTCCAGTGAGTCTGCTTATGTCTGATCTCCATTCATCCAAATATGGCGTCACAAGGAGTCGAGTGGAGAGTGGAATGCTAAAATTACAAGGTACTTGTGCAAATGTTTATAATGGTGAAGAGGGAGTGGCTCCACACAGCCACACCCCTTTCCCACAAGCCACTCCCTCCCTGTTTATTGCGTATGACAATGTTTGAGGAAGTTTGCACAATGCCAGGCTTCTGGAACAGCACGTGAAGACGAGGCATGGAGGGATTTGAAAGTCTCAAACTGACCACAAGCATCGGTGGAAGGGCGAAGAGCGTGAGGTATGATACTAGGAGATGATGGACGTCAAACGCAGAATGTTATGGAAACAAACGAATCTGGGGTTGTTTTCCCACTTTTCTCACTCTCAGACCTTGAGGAAAGAGGAATGACCAAGAAGGATATTTAGCAGGAGAGCGTAGCATGACCACTTTTTCTCAACCGTTGTCACTGAGATGGTGCCAGAAGAGGAATACTGTTTAGGTTTGCTCTCCTGGCAGTGAATCGGCCTAAAACAAACAACGGGTGAGGTATAAACATTGTTACAGCAGTGGCACCTTCACTTTGATGTATGATTGAACAAATATTAGCATCGTTTTTGTAATCGCTCTCTGGTTGTCGTACGAGACTAGGAGATGATTATTACCTCTGCGCAAATTGTGCCCTTCCACGAAGACTCTTGCGTGTTCCAGTCAAGTATTCCTCTCTCTTGTGGTGCATGAATGTGTGTTTATATGGATGTATGTGACCAAAGTTGAAAGAATTTAGATTCCTTTTTGTTCATTTTATTATTATACGTTATTTTTTTTGCGAAAAAGTTGGTGCCATCAACTTAAATGACTGTTTTTTGTTCCAGATCATTATTTAAAATATAAAGTTAAATGATTATTACAAAGTTAGATTATTTCCATGCTGGTCCAAGGCTGGTTTATGTTGATTATTGTTGGTGGAGCAGCTGTGTCTGAAATCGAATACTTCTCCACTATATAGTATGCCAAAAACTGTATGCCAAAAGAGTAGTATGTATGATGAATGAAGTGTGCATTCGATGGACACTTTAACCGCCACAAAAGAGGATTTATGAATGCCAGTGAAGCGACGCAACTTTCACGTAAAAAGTAACAATGGCGGATTTGGCACGTCAGAATTTCATTCATACTACATACATTCATACTATATAGAACGCACTTTTTTTATTGGTCAGTATGCGATTTTAGACGCACCGGAAACGAAATATGCTTGGTAACCAGCATGGTCTTTCTGGTGAATGTGATTAACAAAGGAAATCTTGTTTGTTATGATAATGTAGATGCTTGGTGAGGACACCCGTACAAACGATTGAGAAAAAAAAATTGTGTCCGGATGTTTCTATCAGATGAATTTATTATCAGAAAGCATAAAGGTATGTTTCAAAGGCATGTTTACAAAGCTTTATCTGTCAAATGACTTTTGAAATGAAAAATCGATGTTCAGTGTGTGTTATTAGGAAAAAGGAATAATTTACAGTGTTTTATTAGCTTTTTCTTCTCGTCACGTGTTTATCAGCATGCCTTTATAAGTAAGAAAAGACGAAAAAATATACGTTTGCATTGCACTTTGTGGGATGGGAAGAGTGGATAAAGGGAGAAACTCACTGTGGGAAGGACATTAGAGCTGGGAAAGTGAGCCTTTTGGATTGGTCCATCCTAAATAAGATCAATGAGGAGTATGTGCGTGTATGTAGCTGTGATCCCCTGTGTGCCTTTGTTTACACAGTGTGGGATAAAGCAGGGTGTACCGTCTCTAACAAAAGACACAAATTACATTCAGTTGTCTTTCAGCCAATATTACAGCAGCTTAGGCCCACTAAAGAAAGCACTTGTGCCTACACCGCCCTGACTAACTTCTGCACGTGCACATAAAAAGCAACCCAGGGTAGACAGAACAGAGTCAACTAACACAGGCCAGCTCGCTGACATACCGCAGACGCAGAAAACACCGACAGAGAGAAAGAGAGGAAACTGCAGAGTTCATAGACTTAGGCATGTCTTATAGAAAAGTCGTTCACAGGAAAGTGTGCGTTTATGTTTAGCTGGACAGTTCAGCCGCAATTCTGATTCAGGCCAGAAGTCAGCGTGAGCATGGATATCGTCGTTCACATCTAAATTGAATGAGAGGTATAAAATGGGCCTCGCATTTATGAGGCCTCGCATTTGTTTTACTGTGAATGTAAGCAACTCGTAAATGATCCGTAACATTTCTGAAGCTTTTCTGCACATGCAACCCTGTTGCTCCCAAGATGAGAACCAGGATTTCTATGCTTACATTTACAGCCAGGGTGCTAAATTAACTCGCATCGAGCGGCAAATGCAATTGGCAAGTACATAAATGAAGCTGCTTGCCAGTTTATTAGGAACTGTGGAAGACTGCGATAATCTGAAACATGATGAAGTGATGATGCAATTTAAAGACATAAACTGTCTTTAAAACAAACAAACAAACACCGGCATTTGCCAGCATGACGGAAAGTTAATTTTGGATGTCGTGTATGCACTCTAAAAAAATGATTTATTAAACAGTATTTTTGTAGCATACAACTAAATATTTAAAAAAAAGGTTTGGAAAAAATGCCAGTGAAACGTATTCTCTTAAACAAATTCAGTTAATCTTGTTTTAACCTTCAAATGGTCTTCGTTTCCTGTTTACACTTCTGGGCTCCCCAACAACTGATTGAGTAATTGTACAAAAAATATTCATTTTTAATCATACAAATAATATATCATTTTTTGTTTACTTCTCATCTATTCATTAATGCTGTGTTCCATATACCACACAATTCCTCAACTACACCATTAGCTTGCATATGAAATATTATTTTTTATGATACATTGCATTTTATGCTCTAGTACTAGGCCTTCATTTCTGTTTAAAAATGTCAGATTTATGCCGGATTTTTTTTTTCTTAGTTTTTTTTCACATTTATCATTCATTTCAATGTGGGGTCATATTGACCCTGAAGATCAGAAGTGTAAACATTTTTTTTTACATACTGTACTTCAGAACAACCGAATCAAGCCCAGTTTTGTGTGTGTATAGATAGATAATGTGTGAAAAGTCACAAAATCTTTTTCCACTGAGATGAAGGGAACCTTTTTTTTTATTAAGTAAAAGTCAATTGGGGGCCTATAGACCCCATGACCCGATTGGCTAATATGAAAAACAAGACAAAAATACTATTTTAAAACATTATTTTTGCAGTGCATCTATCTAGGAAGAAACTCATTTTAATCAGAACAACAACAAAAAAATAACAATGTGCAACGGCTGAACGAACGGTTCAAGTTTGATCGTATCCAGTTTAACATGTTATATAGCCATTATTGGGTGAGGTAAAAAGGAAAGGCATCCCTTCTATTGGGACCAAACACGTCCTATATCTGTCTCTTTTTAGTACGCTGTACCTTCTCCTGAAATTCCCAGTTCTTTTATCCTGATCTGAGGATATAGTATCTCTACCAAATCATAACCTCTGTCTGTAACTATGCAGCGTCAAAGGGCACCTTTTAAAAGCTTATTATTTTCAAGTGCAGTTCAGAGATTATGAAGATTGATTCCCCAAGTGAGAACTTCTTCATGTGCTTGCATTAATCCACTCTTCTCCTCAGTCTATTTTCAGAAATCCTATATCCGAGTTTAAATACTAGACGAAAAAAGTGGAAATGTCCAATTTTTGTTTCTTCTTTTTCTTTATTCCAGCTTGTGAATTATGTCTATGTGTGTTACTCTTTTATACCGTGCTGTAATATGAGGTTTGACCGCAGGGGGTATTTAAAGACCAGAATTATGAAGTGAAAATGTAGCTTTACTTGCCAAAGTTATATGCAACTTCATAACGAATTGGGTTTCAGTGAATGGGTTGTTTACTGTAAAGCATGAATGACTGATATGGAAAGCATGTTTTTACTATTCTTTTCCCTCTCTTTTTTTATGAAACACAAAAGCAGGGACAAGTAAACAGCATGGTTAGATTAGAAAACTGGTCAAAAGTGGCAAATTCTTGAGGCTTTAATGGGCCAAAATTGAATCAAAAGACTGTAGCGGGTTTTTAACTGCAATCTTGTTACAAACGTATGCAACGCTTGAATTTCAGCACAAACTTTTGACGTGAGGGACGTATTTTTATGGTTACATGCACCCTGTAGTCACTGCCAGATAATTTTGTAGAAAATTTTCACTAACAAAAAGATTTTATGGAGACTTTATGTGCAAGTAACCAGCCTGCTGTTTGTTAATCTACTGCCAGTGAGATGAAGATATTAACTGCTGATATTTCAGTCGTGTCAATTTAAACTGCCAGAAAAACAAAGTGGACCAGTGCATGTGGGAGAAAAAAAAATGTCTCAGGTGTAAGATTTTTTTTTTTTAATTACCTTTTCAAATGACATGTTTTAAGTGTTTGTACAATTACTGTTTTGTGTATGGTATCTTTGCAAAAGCCAGTTGAAAGTTTGCCCATGTTTTATAGAGTCCTAAACTAATTTGATAACAGTGAGTATTTTACGAACATGTTTATCAAGATGTATACAATACAGGAAAATCAGAATAATATCGAAACATGTTGATTCAGGAACGTGTCAGAATCATGGTGACCGAAGCAACTATCCCTGGTTGTACGACTAAACTTCACATAAACTGTAAACTCAAATCTGATTGGTTGATTTCAATGTTGTACTTGGTAGAATCACATTCACCCTACCGAGATCTCCATATTAATACAACAGAGTGAAGTTCATTCCCGCTTAGCTCAGGAAAAAGAATCATTCTAATCCCTTTCGAATGATCATCAAATGTCCCAGAATGCTCTCTGAGCGACTGCCAGAAATCACGGCGCCCACAGTCATCAAAGCCCAGGTTTGCCAACCCAGGTTTTCCTCTAAATCCCTGACTCATGACGAATCCCTCATTTCGGCATGGACAGTTAAATGAGATTATGCATTTAATCTGTTTTCCTTCACCGTCGTATTCCCAAAAAGCCATTCTTTAGTTTTAACCCTCATATAGGGTAAGCTTTTCCTTCCTCTTTAAGTACAAAACTGGTCTAGGATGATAGTTAAGGGGAGCTTCAAGCGATTACAACTCCACGTGTGCTGCCAGGGCTGTTTGACACCCGCTGCACAAGCCGTACTAATCTCTCAGGAATAAGAAGAGTCGCGGCTCCTAATCACTGCTAGCTGCTTACGTGGACGTATAAACAGGATTAGCATTTGGCAAAGGCAAAAGGGCAGGCGAGCCATCCATCCCTCGTACCTGCACCATCAGGACAAACCACATCAACACATGCAGCTGTAACTCAGGATCTGTGCAAAGGCACCAATCCTATAAGCAACGTTTATACACAGAGCAGCATGAGAAATCAGGGCCGCTTCTGCTAACAAGGGAAAGATTGTTAAAGGACAACTTTTCAGTTTATCGCAATCAATCTAATTAGCCATATGAAACATGATGTAGTAACTTTGCTTAGCTCTGCCCCCTTAACTGCTGTTGCTCGACAAGCTTTGCAGAGCGTCCCTTGAATTCATTTGAATAGTGAATGTTATACAGTAATGTGATTAAAAACTGTTATCACAGTCAAACGAAAAAGAGAAAAGCCTCATTTCATAGTGATTACAATTGCGTCACTATATTGATTGCCCTATCAACAATGTTTTAGTCTATAATTTCTGTCAAATATTCATTTTATATTCGACTTAAACGAGCGAAAGCTTGTCTGATTATATGGTGGATGGCAATGCTTTAGTCAATTTAAAGGGTTAGTTCACCCAAATATGAAAATTAAGTCATTAATTACTCACCATGTGGGCTGTACCAACCCCGTAAGACCTTCGTTCGTCTTCGCAACACAAATTAAGATATTTTTGATTAAATTTGAGAGCTGGATTACTACCACATAGGCACCCTAAGAGATTGAAAATTGATGGCCCAGAAAGTCAATGAAGAATTTTTTTTTTAAATATTCCATGTGACAACAGACGAGAGTTCAAGAGATTTCCACGACGCATGTGCCAGAACTGAACTGAAGTAGAGTCGAAGAAAATCGAAATTCTCACGCATGCGTTGTGGAAATCTCTTGAACTCTCAGTCTCAGGCCTACAAGGAAGAAAAGGAATAGTCGAATAAAGTCGTTATTAAAGTTGTTTGTTTTTTTTTCGCACAAAAAGTATTCTCGTCACTTGATAAACATAGTTGAGCCACTGTAGTCACATGGAATATTTAAACATTTTCATCAATGACTTTCTGGGCCGTCAAGTTTCAATCCCTTAGGCAGCCTATGTAGCAGTGATCCACCTCTCAAAATTAATCAAAAATATCTTCAGTTGTGTTCCGAAGATGAACGGAGGTCTTAGGGGGTTGGTACAGCAAGGGGGTGAGTAATTAATGACTTAATTTTCATTTTTGGGTGAACTAACCCTTTAAAGGTCTTATCCTAACTCCTAAAATAGTGTTTTTTCACATAAAGCAACAGTTCTCCAGTTATTAATAGATGAATAAATGCATACGGTAAAGGATAACGGTGCCACCTGTAGCTGATCGTCCTTCTGAGATTACAATGTGCAACCCTTTAATCCTCCATGAAATAAACAGTCTGATTACTTTATCTAATTAAAATGGGTTAGATGAGATCATGTGCACTGAAAAGGGTTTATTAATTAATCTTCATTTAAATCAGATTTTCTTTTCTTTTTTTTTCTTATTTTGTGTGTGGAAATGATAGGAAATGATAGGCAACGCACAATTGTGTTCAATCCAGTGTGCAAAATGTGATGTTTCCTGAAATATCAAATGGGTGCTGCTAAAATGCTTGAGTAATATAAATTTTACTGACAAGCTGTACATCAATCGTTAAGTCTACAAATGCCACCGTATCTCTCAGCCCTGTTTCGATCTCTTTCATAGTTGTTGCTGAATTCAATCCAAATGAACAATTGATTTGTTACTTGTTTCCACGAGGAAATCTGTTGTTTGGAGCACAGATTTCTGTTTTGTAACTGACCTTATTTGAAGGTTTTGTTTCTATATGTTTCTGAATTGTGGATTGTGTACTTAATAAAACACCTTGAATGAACTCAATGATGTGTCCTTAAGTGTGCGTTTTTGTGTGTATGCTGTCAACTAAAACTAAAAGATTAAATATTGTTTATATAAACAGCAGGATACATATATAAAATTGGTTTTGTGAACACATACTGTGAACGACGTGAAAAGAAAAATATATTAGGGGAGAGCAGGGCAGAACCTAACACATTTTGATTTTGGCTCAATTATTAAAAAAATTAAGTTAGATTCAACTTTTTTTTACACAAGCAACACATCTCTGCTACAAATGAACACTTAAAGTTTTATTCTAGGACCTACCATTTTCGTACAGTTGCACTGAAAGTAACAGAAGTGCAAATGTTACAACTTACCCCATATGCGGGGTTAATTGTAACAGACAGAGGGGTTAGTTGTGTAACACGTCTGTAACATACATAATTCAGTACTATTTTATTAGTAGTTTTTGATATTGTTTGTGCATTTGTATAGATAGATATCCATACATCCATCCCTCATCCAATCATCCTTCTATTATGGATCAATATCATGGATAGAGACAGAAAAGGGCTGCAAAGTTTTGCAATAAATAATAAAAAATAAAATCATAAAATATTTCTATTGCAATTGAATTAGATTTGTGTGTGGCAGCTGCAGGTAAAATTATTATTATCAATAATAATACCAGTAATAATAATAATAATAAATAAATAATAATACAAAATTTAAGGGGTTATTGCATTAAAAAAAGGCCATATTTTTAATAAATAAACAAGTAATCAATGCATAGTAAACTAAATTTTAAACATTTGTTTGTGAAAGTCCAACAAAGTTAAATTTATAAATAATACTCAAACCTGAAAAGTTGTGTGGCTCCCTGTTTTCATTTGATTATCATTGTTTGTCGGCTTGTTTGTAACACTGTGTTACAACTAACCCTGCTGTGTATTACATATAACAGTGATTAAGGCAATATAAAGTTAGATTTGGAAATGGATACACCCAACCCAGGAACCAAAAATATATGATGAAAAAAATTCACTTGCATGGAGTCAAAACACTCTTTGTCCAGTATCTTCACGAAATATAATCAAAACTTTCCGCATTTTCGCGAGAGGCCGTCTTCTGGCAGCAAGAGAAAAAGAGCGGAAAAACAACCTGCTTGATCCTGACGGACTATGTAAAAGGTCCGTGTTACATTTAACCCCACATTAGGTTGTGCCCTGCGCTCCCCTACCTCCTTTTCATTCCTGTAAAAAATTATAAATGGCTACCCTGACAGTATTATCTGGCATAGATGCTGCCTAAGTAGTTTTGCAAATCAATCACTTAAGATTCCATGATGATTAAAATAATGTCTTAGAAGACAGTTGCCTTCTAGTTTTATTCAGCTTTTACTTTCAATTTAATGAGTTAATGTTAGTCCATAGAGGCCAGCTTCCAGGCTTAAAGAAAACCAATGCAACTAATGCATAAATGTTTATTAATTTATTTATTTTTATTCAGTTTTCCAAACGATTAAGCTGCAGAGCATGTTAGGTTCTTTGAGCAGCAGTGTTATTTAATAAATGTATTTAAAGGAGAACTCCGGCGAACAATGAACCTTTGGTCTAATAAAACATCGGTACCTAGTCAATCGTTCTCTGAGATTTGTTTTCATGATAATCGAATGTAAAGAGTTGTATCTCTAAAAACTGTTTAGCGTATAATGCTAGTAATGGGGGCATTGACTAAGTAAAAAGAATTCGCTAGTTTATACCACTAACAAGGCTCTAAATAGCCCCACTCTAACACAGTAACATAATGAGGCTCCATACATGCAAAACGAAGCATTGAGAACTTTGTAAGAGTACAGACCGTTTAATAAGAAGATACTCTATGAAGACAGTTCACTTCCCGTCACGTTCACATCACGTTTGAGCCTCAGCAAGAACCAATGAGGTTCATTCTTGTGTTACGCATCACGTTTGAGCCTCAGCAAGAACCAATGAGGTTCATTCTCGTGTTACGCATCACGTTTGAGCTTCAGCAAGAACCAATGAGGTTCATTCTTGTGTTACGCATCACGTTTGAGCCTCAGCAAGAACCAATGAGGTTCATTCTCGTGTTACGCAGCACGTTTGAGCTTCAGCAAGAACCAATGAGGTTCATTCTCGTGTTACGCAGCACGTTTGAGCCTCAGCAAGAACCAATGAGGTTCATTCTCGTGTTACGCAGCACGTTTGAGCCTCAGCAAGAACCAACGAGGTTCATTCTCGTGTTACGCAGCACGTTTGAGCTTCAGCAAGAACCAATGAGGTTCATTCTCGTGTTATGCAGCACGTTTGAGCTTCAGCAAGAACCAATGAGGTTCATTCTTGTGTTACGCATTACGTTTGAGCTTCAGCAAGAACCAATGAGGTTCATTCTTGTGTTACGCATCACGTTTGAGCCTCAGCAAGAACCAATGAGGTTCATTCTCGTGTTACGCATCACGTTTGAGCCTCAGCAAGAACCAATGAGGTTCATTCTCGTGTTACGCAGCACGTTTGAGCTTCAGCAAGAACCAATGAGGTTCATTCTTGTGTTACGCAGCACGTTTGAGCTTCAGCAAAAACCAATGAGGTTCATTCTTGTGTTACGCAGCACGTTTGAGCCTCAGCAAGAACCAATGAGGTTCATTCTCGTGTTACGCAGCACGTTTGAGCTTCAGCAAGAACCAATGAGGTTCATTCTTGTGTTGCGCAGCACGTTTGAGCTTCAGCAAAAACCAACGAGGTTCATTCTCGTGTTACGCAGCACGTTTGAGCTTCAGCAAGAACCAATGAGGTTCATTCTCGTGTTACGCAGCACGTTTGAGCCTCAGCAAGAACCAATGAGGTTCATTCTTGTGTTACGCAGCACGTTTGAGCTTCAGCAAGAACCAATGAGGTTCATTCTCGTGTTACGCAGCACGTTTGAGCCTCAGCAAGAACCAATGAGGTTCATTCTTGTGTTACGCAGCACGTTTGAGCTTCAGCAAGAACCAATGAGGTTCATTCTCGTGTTACGCAGCACGTTTGAGCCTCAGCAAGAACCAATGAGGTTCATTCTCGTGTTGCGCAGCACGTTTGAGCTTCAGCAAGAACCAATGAGGTTCATTCTTGTGTTACGCAGCACGTTTGAGCCTCAGCAAAAACCAATGAGGTTCATTCTCGTGTTACGCAGCACGTTTGAGCTTCAGCAAGAACCAATGAGGTTCATTCTTGTGTTACGCAGCACGTTTGAGCTTCAGCAAAAACCAATGAGGATCATTCTTGTGTTACGCAGCACGTTGGAGCCTCAGCAAGAACCAATGAGGTTCATTCTCGTGTTACGCAGCACGTTTGAGCTTCAGCAAGAACCAATGAGGTTCATTCTTGTGTTACGCAGCACGTTTGAGCTTCAGCAAGAACCAATGAGGTTCATTCTTGTGTTACGCAGCACGTTTGAGCCTCAGCAAGAACCAATGAGGTTCATTCTCGTGTTGCGCAGCACGTTTGAGCTTCAGCAAAAACCAACGAGGTTCATTCTCGTGTTACGCAGCACGTTTGAGCTTCAGCAAGAACCAATGAGGTTCATTCTCGTGTTACGCAGCACGTTTGAGCCTCAGCAAGAACCAATGAGGTTCATTCTTGTGTTACGCAGCACGTTTGAGCTTCAGCAAAAACCAATGAGGTTCATTCTTGTGTTACGCAGCACGTTTGAGCTTCAGCAAGAACCAATGAGGTTCATTCTCGTGTTGCGCAGCACGTTTGAGCTTCAGCAAAAACCAACGAGGTTCATTCTCGTGTTACGCAGCACGTTTGAGCTTCAGCAAGAACCAATGAGGTTCATTCTCGTGTTACGCAGCACGTTTGAGCCTCAGCAAGAACCAATGAGGTTCATTCTTGTGTTACGCAGCACGTTTGAGCCTCAGCAAGAACCAATGAGGTTCATTCTCGTGTTACGCAGCACGTTTGAGCTTCAGCAAGAACCAATGAGGTTCATTCTCGTGTTACGCAGCACGTTTGAGCCTCAGCAAGAACCAATGAGGTTCATTCTCGTGTTACGCAGCACGTTTGAGCTTCAGCAAGAACCAATGAGGTTCATTCTCGTGTTACGCAGCACGTTTGAGCTTCAGCAAGAACCAATGAGGTTCATTCTCGTGTTACGCAACACGTTTGAGCCTCAGCAAGAACCAATGAGGTTCATTCTTGTGTTACGCAGCACGTTTGAGCTTCAGCAAGAACCAATGAGGTTCATTCTCGTGTTACGCAGCACGTTTGAGCCTCAGCAAGAACCAATGAGGTTCATTCTCGTGTTGCGCAGCACGTTTGAGCTTCAGCAAGAACCAATGAGGTTCATTCTTGTGTTACGCAGCACGTTTGAGCTTCAGCAAAAACCAATGAGGTTCATTCTTGTGTTACGCAGCACGTTTGAGCCTCAGCAAGAACCAATGAGGTTCATTCTCGTGTTACGCAGCACGTTTGAGCTTCAGCAAGAACCAATGAGGTTCATTCTCGTGTTACGCAGCACGTTTGAGCCTCAGCAAGAACCAATGAGGTTCATTCTCGTGTTACGCAGCACGTTTGAGCTTCAGCAAGAACCAATGAGGTTCATTCTCGTGTTACGCAGCACGTTTGAGCCTCAGCAAGAACCAATGAGGTTCATTCTTGTGTTACGCAGCACGTTTGAGCTTCAGCAAGAACCAATGAGGTTCATTCTCGTGTTACGCAGCACGTTTGAGCTTCAGCAAGAACCAATGAGGTTCATTCTCGTGTTACGCAGCACGTTTGAGCCTCAGCAAGAACCAATGAGGTTCATTCTTGTGTTACGCAGCACGTTTGAGCTTCAGCAGGAACCAATGAGGTTCATTCTCGTGTTACGCAGCACGTTTGAGCTTCAGCAAGAACCAATGAGGTTCATTCTCGTGTTACGCAGCACGTTTGAGCTTCAGCAAGAACCAATGAGGTTCATTCTCGTGTTACGCAGCACGTTTGAGCCTCAGCAAGAACCAATGAGGTTCATTCTCGTGTTACGCAGCACGTTTGAGCCTCAGCAAGAGGTTTTGTTGTCACGTGTCAAGCAGGTTCAATTGAACTTTTGTTTATGATCACTGATCAACGTTTAAATATGAATAAAAGCCTAAATTAAATCTGTACATCATATAAAGAGTTCAGATGCAAAAGCCTCTAAATGCCATTTGAAATTTTCTTCTTGAATGAAGATTTTTATCAAACTTGTATATTTAAGTTCAGTAATTTCACTTAAATAACAATTAATAGGTAATCATCATTGCCATTTAAGTGAAATCACTGAACTTAAATATACAAGCTTGATAAAAATGATCATTCTAGAAGAAAATTTCAAATGGCACTTAGAGGCTTTTGCATCTGAACTCTTCATATATAAAGCAATCGAGTCTCTTTAGAAAATTTGGACTAAACCACTAAATTCATATGGATACGTTTTATGATCTCTTTATGAACTTTTTGAACTGTCAAATCGTAGCTGTCTATGGAGGGACAGATTTCATAAAAAAAAAATCTTCAAATATGTTCTGAAGATAAACGAAAACCTTACAGGTTTGGAACGGGGGGTGAGTAATTAATGACAGATTTTAAATTTATGGCTCAACTATCCCTTTAAATAAATATGATATTTAGAGTTAATTAACACCAGAGCAATCCTTTATAATAATGTTTTATTAATAAAGTTCACGAGGAACACTCTCAAATTGCCTATTGAATCAGTACAAGAGGAGGCCTATATATATATATATATATATATATATGCATACAGTAAGTCAACTCACCTATGTTCCTCACCTATGTTTTCAGCATCCCTTCTTCACCACCCCCTCTCCTCACACTCACCTGGTTACTAATCTAACCAGAAATACAGGGGAGTACTCTGGGTTTCGAGCCGTCCCCTCGGATAGGACGCCAAATCTGGTTATTTGTATGTGTGAACTGAATAGATTGACTTTAGAGAAGAAAACTAACTGGGATTTATTCATGAAACACAAGCAGAATAAATTCCTGTGTGTAAACAGTTCCTAAAATATTTTTTTTTTTAATGTAAATTAATTCAAATAAATTAAGTTCCTGTTCCCCCATTTCCTTTATAAGGAATTTATGTACTCGACATTTATGTACTCTACCACTCTCAAACTGTATGACCCCAGAACTATTCAGGAAAGGTATGATTGAACACTTGTTTATTTAACAGTTGGCTCCAGACTATATGAAAATCTGTTATGTAAAATGTAGAAGAAATTATGCACTCATTCCAGGTCACTAATCAAATATGCAAATGTGTTTTGTTTGTTTGTTTTTTAAACTGTTTGTACAAAAGGTCAGATTTCACAGAAGATGCCCTTTGAAACATCCTCAATATACCAGGATAAAATGGATCATGAGGTTTAGCTCTAAAGTGAGGAGTCCATGCCAGTTCGAGTGCTGCGGTCAGAAAAAGCACAAATGACAAAAAATGCAAAATATTTTCACAAATGGTTTCAGACTTTTGAATCCAACTGCTTATATTGTTTATATTAAATCAGCCCAGTGCTAAATTGCACACTAACCTAATCACATATTAGTCATTGTAACTACTATATTAGCTGAAAAATATCTAATTTCGAATGGCTTAATAGTTGCATTAATGAGTCAGTGCAGTTCCTAGATCAACAAAATAAACAACAGCTTCTTAATGGCAGTGGTAATAACAGAAATATGGTAATTAGAACGAAAAGGCTAATGATCTGTCATGAATTAAAGATTTGAACCGCAGGAACATTTTCTTCTAAATGTGTTTTTTATTTAAAGCATAATGCATCATTTGCAAGTCATGGATTTGTGCACGATACGTGTGACCGTGTATTTTTTATTTATTGTACACATCTATGTGTATGTGTCGAGTCCCTCTACTGCCCGCAGTCACGTGGTTGAGAGTTGGGATTGAGGGCCTGTTGCCACGGCAATAAGCCAGGCAGTAATATCTCTAAGCGCTACAGGGATTATTGTGTGGACAGATGGGTGAGAGAGCGTCACTTCCTAAGAGACGAGCAGAGATCACGGCAGGCTCCGCCCACATGCTATATGTCATAATCGTTGGCATCACCACCTGCAGCCGCCCGCATTCATAATCTGATCTCCCACAGTAAAAGTAAATGTCACAGTAATCACCTTTGATCAATGTAATCATACATTCAAAATACTGAAAAAGCAGTTCTGACTCGTTCTGGTTACATATTCATGCACCACTGAGAGATTCAGGTTATAATAGCCAGCATTAGCAATGATTTGCTATTTTATCCTTGCTCCTCTCATTCGTTGAATTGTGCATGTGGAGCAGTGAAATTATTATAAGTTCAGTAATGACATGTACATGCACTCTGCCTTCAGATACTAATGACCTCTCTTTGACACCCCCGCGAGCAGGAAAAATGGCTTCAATCCGCTCTTCACAGCTCTCATGCTGGGGTCGAGGTGGACGGCTCTGCCTGACTGGTCGTCTCTTCAGGACTAATAGATGAAGGATGAGGAGAGTGGTTTGCACCCTACTGAAAGAGAGGAGAGACTGAAAAGAGAATAAAGAGCGCTAAACCGCTTAGTGCATAAAATGTGAAGTGTGTATTTTGTTCAATGGTATAATACTTTATCCTGTCCCAGAATCATATTAACCCTGAAGAGCCTTACATATCTAATAATAGTCTGCAAATATACAGTATATATATATATATATATATATATATATATATATATGAAGAGTTCAGATGCAAAAGCCTCTAAATGCCATTTGAAATTTTCTTCTTTAATGATGATTTTTATCAAACTTGTATATTTAAGTTCAGTAATTTCACTTGCCATTTAAGTGAAATTACTAAATAATGGATGCAACAATAGATAGACATTTAGACAGACAGAAGCTGAGAGAGAAATGATTTTAGAGGGAAAGAGCTACAGTAAGTTTGAAAGAGATACACAAAATGAATGGCTCTGCCACAAAACTAGTGAGCTGCCACTAGTCGCCCACAACAATGTTCATTTTAACCTTTTACATTTTAGAACTTTGTTAATAGTACACATGTAGCCGCATTTCCGTTACCCTTCAAATTGCGCAAATTGAAATTGCGAATTGAAAATAAGCCCGATGGAAACAGTAAATTTCATTTCAAACTCCCATATATCCCAAAAAAGTTGACGCTCGCATGAGGTGGTTTTTCAGGCAATTCGAAAAAAGGAATGTTTTGCAAAACTCCAATGGAAAGAGTTTCCTTTATAGGTCTCTCAACAGCCATGTTTCCATCCACTTGTCAATCGAATTATCTGAAGTTCGGTTAAAATACTCATGCGGATAAAGCTGGTGAAAGTGTGTTTCCATCCAACGGCTTTAAAGTGATTAAAAACCTGTACGCAATGACGTCACATGCTGTTTTGCGATCAAACTGATATTTTAAGGTGTTTCCATTCATTGGAAACAACATTCAAGCAAACTTTTGCGAACAAAGTTTTGTTAGACAAAACGGATCGCGCCATCTGCCAACAAATGATCAATATTTCACAAGTTGAAGCCTAATAATGCTTATATGCCAGCTGATAGCGACATATGAATGGGATAATGTATGCGAGGCAGTTGTTGAAGGGGTTGTATTCGCTATAACAACCGCCACGCTATACAGTATATTATCCTGCTTATTACGCATAAATCAACCAAATAAATAAATCAATCAATAATTTGACACAAAATATTGACTTAAAAACGAGTTTATTGATTTAAAAACGACTATTGCTTCTGCTAAAGAAAATAGTCTGTTCCGTCTCTGAACTGCGTCCGTGGCAACGGTGTGTTATACTAGCAGCGCCGCAGTCTGTTAACAAGAAATAACAGACCACATTCTACATTACAATTCAACCAAGCCATGTAAAAACAAGCAAAACTAACCCAAGAAAACAACGACGCTATAAACATTGCTATGATGATGATGATGCCCGTTAATGCCCGACGACAGCGGAGGTGACTGTGGTTTGGGAACGAGCGCTCAATCAGTTCTGGGAGATCGTGGTTCACGGAAACCCTTTGGTTGAAGCATCTTTTTGTTTTGTCCACTTACATCTGTCTTTGTTGACATCCGCCATGTGTGGGCAAACAGACTGGCCGGAAATGAACTCGTCTTCTGGTGTGTTGCAACCATAAAAGGGCCTAAAACTTAATCGCAATTCATTATTTATTCGGCAAATAACGTTTCCATCAGCTTTTATCGCATTAGCCGTATATCGATCAAGAGAAAATCCGATGAGGCCGAACGTATTTCATTTGAGTCGATTTTCATGAAATTTCATCGAATTTTACTGTTTCCATAAGGCATTTTTCATTCGATATCACTTAATTCGGATAAAAACGTGTCGATGGAAACATGGCCACTGTGAATATCGCTATGGGAACACTTTTGGTGTGGACGAATGTCTGAAGCCATTATACCATCACGCCAATTTGATTGGCCAATTAGCGCTTAGCACCACCCTAAGGCTGTGTCTCCACCAAAGCGTTTTTCCACGCGCCTTGCGTACTGTATGATTTCAATTGTTTTCAATGGGAGCGCCGCGTTTTTAAAACGCCATAAGCGTACCGAGGTGCTGAGCGTTTTTTTCACGCTGAAGCGCCGAGCGCCCAGCGTTTTTTACTGGTCGCTGGGAGTTGAAAAATGTTCAACTTTGGATAAAACGCATCGCTCATCACTGTCACTTTTTACCCAGCCGTCCAATCACAGTGGAGGAGGGGCGGGACTAATACCACACCAACCAACTGTCACAACATTCAACTGCTGCGGATAATCTGTATCATAGCAACGAAACGTCTCAACGGAAAAAACGCTGTGCTGCCAAAACGCACTCAAGCGCCCAAAGCACGGCGTCTTCAGCAAAGCGTCTAGCGTTTTCAGCTGGCTAAAAACGCTTTGATGGACACACTGCCTAAGAATATTAGTGTGCCGCACACTATTTCCTCAGATTTCATTCCTTCAGGAAGCGGATTTTCTGTTGTCCATAGGAAAGTGTGTTTGTCGTGTTCTTTGATGTAATTCAGAGAAGTTTTACCACTCCTCTCAATGGGTTTCAAGAAATGAATCGACCCGTGTGACAGGTTCATCGCACTCAAGACAGGAGACGCTCATGACAGGTGCGTGCAATGTCTGGGTCTTAAACGTGCCCAGGCGTCACTGTGATAGCCTGCGTTTGAAAGTTTTGCGCTCTAGACTTACCTGCTTTCTGAGGAAAGAAGGCCCAGAGGAGCTTATAGGTGATTTGTGTGGCTCTCTCCCTCCGAGCGGACAGGAAAAGCGCACTTCTCCATCCTATAACGAGCTGTTAGACGTGGTTACTCGTGCTGTCAACAAGCTAGGGCTGGATTGGTACAGCGAGCCTCCTCAAATTCAGGCACAGTCAAGGCTGAACGATCGTTATTTGACTAGTCGTGCCCCAGCCGAGCCCCGTAGGCCTCTCCCTTTCTTCCAAGACCTCCACCACGAGGTTTCAAAGTTTTGGAAGCAGCCTTTCTCCGTGCAAGTCACGAATCCCGCGGGCCCGGATTTTGCCACCATCTCTAAAATGTCTTGCATCCCATGCCAGGATACGTTCCGAAGGTCGTATCAACCCCTTTTCGTTCCCAGCAGGTGGTTTTGGAGGCTTTTCCCATCCTGATTCGGAGACTGGAAGTTATGCGCCGCCTCTCGGCCTCTGCCCCATCAGGGAACTGAAGGTTTATGTCGATCGATCAGCCCAGTGATGTAGTTTGGAGCATTTGTTCGTGTGCTTTGGTTGTAAAATCAGAGGGGCTGCTGTCACCAAACAGAGAATGTCTCATTGGGTGATTAAGGCTATCTCTGCGGCTTATGAGGTGCGCTTCGCTTCTGGGTGTGCGTTTCCCTATTCCACAAGAGGAATGGCTTCTTCTCAAGCTCTTTTTAAGGGCTCTTCTTTGGAGGACATTTGGGTTGCAGCAGGATGGTCCTCTCCGAACACTTTTATCAAGTTCTACGGTCTGGATGTGAGAATGGATCCCGGCTTCCAGGTCTTATCTGCTTGAGCGAACACTTTCCACGGTCTTCCAACTATTCTCAGGTATGTAAAGGCATTATGGTTAATCGTTCCCAGAAATGGTAAGTCTCGGTTACGCATGTAACCTTTGTTCCCTGAATAGGGAACGAGACACTGCGATACCGGCCCTCTCATACTTGAATAGTGCTTCCTTCATCATGGAATCTGAAAAAATAGCGCGCAGCACACTAATATGAAGCATACAGTGGTCCTTTGGGTGGTGCTAAGCACTATTGGCCAATCAAATTTGCGTGATAGTATAAAGGTCTTCAGAAATTTTTCCACACCAAAGGTGTTCCCATTGCGATATTCGTAGTGTCTTGTTCCCGACTCAGGGAACAAAGGTTATATTCTCGACCATTCTTTAAAGATGACGTTTGTGACAATTTCTTTTTTTTATGCGACGTTTGTGCTATTTTTGGACAGAAGGCATGAGTTCTTCATTAAACTCATAAAAGACAAAAGTATCATGAAAATACTGGATTCTAAACAACAAAGAAATGCCGCAATTTATCAAGACCTTGAAACAATTAAGAGGGAGAAACATCTCATGTGCTGCTCACAAGTACTGTATAAGGGTCTTTCTATTAAAGGGGTGATGAACTGAGAAATCAAATTTTCCTTGAGCTTTTGACATCTAAGAGGTCATCATATTATAAGAATATCATGTAAGTTTCAGAACTGAAAACGTCTTTGTTAGTCCAATAAAAGCTTTTATTTACACCAGCCTCTGAAAACGTCTCGTTTTTAAAAGTGGGAAACTATGATGTCGAAGGGGTTAAAACACCACCCCCGCAGAAGAAGATCAACGCCTACTTCAACGCGGCCGGTTTAGCCCCGCCCACCGATTCACGCATTACACGCATAGCTAAGGATCGATCTAACGAGCAATACATAATATTGTGTGCAGTGCCTGGTTGTGGAAGAAGACAGCCGCTGCATAAGCTTCCTCTGGATTCCAATAGGACTGCATGGATAAACTTTATTTTTAATGACGTTCCAGCTGATGAGGGTAAAACATCGTCGTCTGTTCGCTTCATTTCACTGAGGATTGTTTTGTAAACAAGACTGGATTTGCAGACCGATTAAGAGTAAAGAACGGTGCTGTGCCGTCTATATTGGATCTGACAGGAATTGTGCAATACACACAGACTCTTGGTTGAACATGTATGGGCGAATCCGGTTGCCATTTGACAACATTGGACGTTTTCCCCCCGTACACCGACGGGTGAGTTAAACCCATTATAATATGCAAAACTGTTATCCACTCACAGCAGTGGGCGTTTATTTCCAATTCTTCAGTGCGACACGCCCATAAAAACCGACCGTTTTTCAGGAAGGCTCACAACCAGGGTACAAAATAGCCTATTACTTATTCATTTTAATGTTTTTGAATGCAAAAACCAAGCGAACGTCTTAAGTTGACCTCAGACAACAATATAATACAATTTTAAAAGCCAGTTCATGACCCCTTTAAAGCTTGGATAACACGCCTATGTCTCCATCCAGTAAGATAAATGACAAAAGCATAGTAAACTAGTACCACACAAGCCAATCAAACACCAGTGTAGCGTGCCACTCGCCTCCACACACAAACACACACTCTGGCAGCTTGGCAGCAACACTGTCACACGACACTGCGCTATGGCCATGTTTGGCCTGCAACCCTGCCCACACATGCAAAGAGGAACCACAGTGGGCAGTAGGAACGCCAAGACCCGGGTCACATCCACGTCACCAGCCCTGAGCGCTCAATATAGTCACAGTGACAGCCGTAGCAGAGAGGACACACAGGCTCTCCTGACAAGTGTATCCCTCCCAGTCTTACACACACACACACACACAATCACATGGTTATGTAATCCTGCCACATGCAGCCTGCACTTTTTAAGCCGGTCTTGACTCCTGGCTTGGTTCAGTATTCTGTGTTGACAGTATTTACTTACAAACTCAAACAACGAATAGTTTATCCCAGGAAAGATAGAGAATTACGAAGACAATAGAACAAAATGCTACATAAAGCAAAGAATAGTAAACTGTTAATATGAACACATGATAAGAATGTGGTATATGATTACATATATTCATTTAGCTGATGCTTTTATCCAAAGCGACTTACAATTGCTATATTTGTCAGAGGTCGCACGCCTCTGGAGCAACTAGGTTAAGTGTCTTGGTCAAGGACACATTGGTGTCTCACAGTGGATTCGAGCCCGGGTCTCTCACACCATGTGTCTTATCCACTGCGCCATCACCACCCAAATAAAAACACTATACAGATTTGTTGAAATAATTGGCCTGTTTGCCCACCTGTTATAACAGTCCTTTTCTGCAAATGACTCATCAGAATTACTGATTTTAGATTACAGTAAAAGAGCATTTCTTGTGTAGAGAAATAGAAGAAACGCAAACAAAAACATGAAAAAGGACTGTTTCTGAATAGGTCACATAATATTACAATGATTTAATGAACATTTTTCCAACATAAACTGAGCAACCTTTATGATGGCGGTGGTATCACAAGTTTGATATGTACCCTGATGCTGGCTGATTATCATACCATATTTACATGGTTTTTCTAGAAATAGTAGAAAGATGTTTTTCAATGGTCAGTGTTAACGCTGATATTCAGGGCTGATGGCTAGTATAATGCAGATATATAACATATCACATATATTGTACATCTGGGCTAGACAGATTACCCACAAAAACTAGTCAATTTGATTTTTACATGTTTTTTTGTTGTTGTTGTTTTTTGGTCTAATATAGAAATTATTATCAATAATAGATATAAATATTTAAAATGTTCCACAGTTTCTAAAGACAAGAAAAAATGTAATTTAAACACTTTAATGTTCTAAAGTAGCCTATAACTAACTCATTTAATATGTTTAAATGCCTTCTAAGATAACATTCTACAACAATAATTGTATTTAATTTTATTTGGTGATGCTCCCCCTACATACATTTTGCTGAGTAAAAGTAACTTTACAGGTATATGTCAACTAATTGTAGTAACCCTATCCTCAGTCTACTAACAATCTACTACAATCTTCTTATACTCTAATGAGAGTTATTCGACATGTAGTTGACAAGTTACTTATAGTTAGTTGAATGTCTAAAGTGGAATTATCAAAAAGTTTAACCTTTTATTTTTGTTTTTCTTTACAGTACTGATGATTTGAACTGAAAGTTTGCCATTCAGTAGCAAAACATAAGAATTAAATAGCCCATCGTTCATCATTAAATCACAGAACAACTAAGATTAATCATTCAAATTATGAATAGTTCATCTCTAAAACAAAAAGTATTGAAGCATTAAAAATCAGTTCATCGTACAACTTTAAAAACAATAAGTATTTATTTGTCATGATCATGTTTAGTTCTCTGTCTTGTTTAGCGATTTTGGCAGTCCCATTAGAAATCACATTGTACAACATGGATCTAATAAACTTGAGTATGACGTGTATGTAGACTATGATGATGACACCTATTGAATGACAGGCTACAACACTAGAATAGAAGAATAAAACGTCATCAGCATAAACAAATAGAGCATGATGAATCGCAGTTTGGCAATTGTGGTTTTTATATGCGCTAAAAAAGAGGAGGTGAATATGGACGCGGTCACGGCTTGGGAAAAGAGGCCAATTTTGCAAATGGAGCTTGAAGTAAATAGTTTTAAGTTTTGAAAATAGTGTAAGAGTTATAAAATAAGTGTAAAATAAGTCTTTATGTAAGATATGATGCATGGCCTTGACTGTATTTAACTCAGAGAGTTATACCACCATATGTTGACTGTCAGCTGTAATCCTTTCCTATTGAAGTCATTCTCTCAGAAGGGACGACAACAGTCGAGACAAGGGCAACATGTCCTATGTGAACATAGCCCAGGAGCTTTTCTGTTCACCTGTCACATCATTCATACTTGAAAATCTAACCAATGAACACTGACATGAATAGAAGCTAAAGTAAACAGGACTTTTTTGTATAGTGTCAAAGACACCCCAGACAGCAAACTGACATTGAATCAACGTGGAAACGACATCTCTCATGACATCGAAACAACGTTGATTTTGCTCATCGAATTAACGTTGAACCAACGTCAGACGCGGCATTCTTCAAAGCTAAATGAAAATCGAAAATTGGTTCGCTTTCATAACGTTGAAACAACGTTGATTTCAAGTTGATTTTCCGTTAGTTTTGAAAGAATGACGCGTCTGACGTTGGTTCAACGTTAATTCGATGAGCAAAACAATGTCAGATCAACGTTGTTTCGATGTCATGTTTCCACGTTGATTCAATGTCAGTTTGCTATAGCGTTTCGACATGGACATTTTTACCTGGAGTATTTTAAAATGCAGGAAAAATCTCATAGACTTAACAATGAAAGTGGAAGCCATCATTAAGTACAGGAATACCATATTAGAAACATCCTAGCAACACCCAAGCAACCACCCTAGAAACCACATAGCAATGGGATGGCAACCACCATCAACACACAAGCATTGTAGCAGTGAGATGAGCACTACTATAGAAAGTAAATCTAGTTTGACTGTAGATTTATATTTTGTTAACTTAATGTTGTGTGCTCTGCATTCTGCATTCAACTGGGAATTCAAGTTAAAGCTTGTCTCTTATTTAGATTTTATTACTCAACATAGAAATATTGAGACAACTTGTCATTTAACATTACCTATATTGGACAGAAATAAAAATGACATGACACACAACATGCACACACATCTATAACCAAACTTCAAGTGTTGTTATGATTATCATCTTATTGCACTGTTGAAAAATTCCAGAGTTATCTATGTACAGATTTATTATTAGAGAAAAGTGCATGAAAACTTTCCATGACGACAGATATCAGACTCTGACATTTATTGCTGTTCATTTCAAGTTTGCAGCAATGTATCCCGACTGCCCTCATAATCGGGTCGCAAGAGAGAAATGCATCTTTATGTCAAGTCAAGTCAAGTCACATTTATTTATATAGCGCTTTTCACAATACAGATTGTATCAAAGCAGCTTCACAGTGATTATGTGCAGTTGTGCTGTCTCTTTTCATTCTTAATGTTTACAGTAGACGGATCATTTGGATCACGGAAGGTAAGGAGTGCAATTTTATGGTAGAAAATGTTCTTCTATCCCAGTTTAAGTAAACCATTTATAGGCTGACCTCCTGAAGAGCATAAACACATTGGCCCTGTGGTTCTTTCCAAACACTACTCTGTTTTTTTGAACGGCCTGACATGACAACTTCTTGCACACTGAGACGTTGCTAACTTGACTTCATCTTTTAATAATGTGACAGTAGTTCAGTTATCTTCAAAATAGTATCGTTTTTTCCCCAATAACAGGCTACTTTTTCTAATAATTAGCGATATAGTGTGTCTGTCACATTGTAAAAAAAACAACCTTTAGATCTGAAGCAAAAAGACCATGGGCCAGATTTACTAACAGGTTGTGGCAGTGCAAACCCTCTTTTGGCATTACTACTGTCAGGATTTAATAAAGACACAGGGTGAAAAAATAGCACTGTAAAGGCTTGGACACAGTTATATTTGCGGCTGACCTGAAGAGTTTCCCTTTCAGGCGCAAGATTTATGGGAGGAGAGTATTTAGCTTTAGAATCAGCTAAGGTTTGCCGCCCAAAAAAAAAACAGACGCAAGATCGCGTAGTTAGGTAAGGTAGATGGCATTGGTCATTATGGAAATGATCTGACTGACTGGCTGATCTGTGTTCTTTAATTTGCATGTCATCAATAGATCACGCGCAGAACTTCCACTCCCATCGACGCTGGTTTGGTATTGCGCTCTCATGATAATTTGCTCTGTTTATTATATCTGCCCCCATGACTTGTCATTTTATTCAGAGGATTCCTCATGATATCAAATGATGGTAAATTCAAGGGATGAGCCATTCAGGTTGATTTTAGTGCTAAACACAAGGCCGAAACCAGGAAGCAAGGAGGAAAGCTCCGTCAAAGAGCCCTCGTCGCTGTGGGAAATATCAATCAATCAATCAAAAATTTATTTATATAGACAACTTTTAATCCCAAAGTGGATACAAAGTGCTGTACACTAAAACAATAACAACCATACAATGAACCAATAAAATCAATATAACCCAACCTGAATTGTCAATTTGAGTTATGAAAGGCCAAAGAATAGAGGTGGGTTTTAAGAAGAGACTTAAAAACAGACGATGAAGATGTCTGTTTAATGTGCAGAGGTAGATCGTTCCACAGTTTTGGAGCTGCATTACAGTAATCCAACCGAGTGGTAACAAAGGCGTGGATTACTGTCTCAAAGTGCTGTCTAGAAAGAAATGGCTTTATTTTGGTCAATTGCCTCAATTGAAAAAAAAAAAAAACTAGTTTTAACCACTGACCTTAGTTAGTGATTGTTCGCTTAATATATTGGCTCAAGGAACCCAGATCGGCACAGAGGGTCCCAGTGGTGCCACCAAAAAACATAACTTCTGTCTTACTTTCATTAAAACTTAAAAGGTTAAGAGCCATGCAGGCCTTTATGTCATTAATACACTTAAGTAATGGTCCAACAGTTTCATTCTTTTTAAGAAGCACATATATCTGACTATCAACAGTGGAAAGACATACCATGTTTCCAAAGTATGGATCCAAGTGGGAGCAAATAAAGAGAAAAGAGAAGAGGGCATAAAATTGAGCCCTGTGGGACCCAATAGGATAGGACATAGAATCTCCACAGCTGACACAGAAAGTTCTACCTTCCAAGTAGGATCTGAACCATTTCAGTGCAATGCCCTTGATGCCCACCCACCGCTCCAAACAAGAGATCAGGATTTTATGGTCCACTGTGTCAAAAGCAGCAGTCAGATCAAGAAGCACAAGAATAACACAAACCCCAGAGACAGTAGCTAAAATAATAGCATTAAAAACATTTAGAAGAGCTGATTCTGTGCTATATAGGGTTTTAAAACCAGATTGGAAATTTGTGAGATCTGCAGGATCCGGAACAAATTTTTTTTTAAAACCGTTGAAGGTTGCCGCGCGAATTTGCACGCACAAAAAACACGCTATGTGAACGGCCCCTTGTGGCAATGGCCATCTGGCCATTCTAAAATATTTCCATATGTGGCTTTTTCCTCTATTCTTGTCAACAAGTGGATTCAGAGCCACGCATTAGGAGCCATGTCTCAGTGTTTTTTATGAAGTGGACACTGTGAACTGTGCACCTTTCAGACAGTGCATTAAGAAACTGATTAACCCAGTACTACGGTACCACCGGTACTTAAGAAACGTTGGTACCTTAACGGTTTAATTTTTTTAGTACCTACTTGGTACCAAAGTAGCAGGTCTTTAAAGGAGCATTTCACCCATTGCAACATTAATCTTTATTGAAAGTGGATCATATATGTACTGTAGTCGAAATGTAAAATAATTTTAGAATTTGGTGCCTTCTTGACCGAGAAAAGACAGAAAATAACCAAGGGGCGCATTTGTATGTAAGACAACAACTCCCACAATGCACCGCATTGCACAGCTCCGCAAGCCACACGGCTTATTTATTTAATAATACCCACAAAAAATATCTACAAGGCTAACATTAGCTGTCACCAGAGTTTGAAATTCATTTCACACAAAATGTCTAGTTAGTTGGCTGTGGCGAGCAGGAAGATCGAGGGTGAGGGACGTAAGAGGATGGCTTGCCGCGCGAGGCCGGTGGCGTGAGTGATAATGAAAGACACCTGTGAGGCGCGCCGGTCTCGCGTCTCTCACGGAGGAGTGAAAGCATTAAATGAGGAGCGACGACGGCAGATCGAGAGAGAAACAGGCCTGATTTTATGTTGTTTTGTTTCTGTTGTGTGTTACAGCAGTCGTCAATTGTTTTGTATTTGTTCATTATACTATTAAAATGTTTAAATGTTCGCCGGTTCCCGCCTCCTTCTTCCCACAACAAACCTCGTTAACGTTACATTGGACATTACATAAGAACATGACAGCCCACATCTTCCGGACATCCTGTAGAATTCAACCAATCAGATCATGACTTCGGAACTCCTGAAGTGTTTCCAGAAAAGTGAACCATGTTCAGCGAACGGTTCATAGGTGTGACGTGTCGTAGAAATTTTAATAGATAAGATTAATTATGTTAACTAACCTTAAAGTTCTGATTTTTATATTTCTATCATGTGATAAAATCTATCGTACTTGCACTTGTTTGTCATAAGGTGACTAACTTTAAATTGTAGATCTAAAAATAAAACAAGATAAATCTTAGTTCCTTTTTGTCACGGGTTGCAGGAAAACTAAGGTAAGAAAGTTCAACTAAGGAAAGGTAAGATTTTAATTTACCAAACAAACAAAATACAAAGTTAATAGAATTAAACAATTGTCTTGGGTGGTTCTGATTGTTATCAATTATCTGTGGAAAATAAGCAGACCTGACCGATGCAATTTGGGTCCTATATTCAAGTAAGTGATCTTTCCAAGTCTGGTGAAAGACATTCAAGCCAGACATACGCCACCTACGCTTCATTGTACGACAGGATGTCTTTATAGCACACAGGTTTTCATTGTACCAAGGAGAGAGTCGACCAAAGGAAACCAGACGTGATTTCAAAGGCACAAATAAGTCCAGGCCAGGCGAGAAAACAGAATTTAACATGAGAACTTTGTCCTCCAGAGCATAAGATGAAGAAAATGCGCTCAAGGAAGAACCAATAAAATCTGAGGTTCAATCAATCTCCATTTGCAATATTTAATGATGCGAGAAGGGGTAGGGTTTATATCAGGCAGTTCCATATTAAAAAAACATAGACAGATGATCAGACAGCCCCAAGTCAGAGGTGTACAACTGTGACACAAATGAGCTGTTTAAAATCACCAAATCAAGAGTATGGCCTTTATTATGTGTAGGACTACACAGCATGGTGTGGTGAATGTGCTGGATCTAAACTCAAGCAGTATTAAGTTGTATTTACACAAACTTTAAACTAAGTAGTGAGAACTGACAGTGAACAGAACAAAACAAAGAGCTTAAAGGTACTAAAGCAAAAATTTCAATAATATGTTTGCAAATATTTAGGAGTTCACATAGCCTACTCGTTTCTCTGAAAAACAATGCTATAGCCATTTATTTTACTTTGAAATGTGAGTTCTGTGGCAGAATGTCTGTTTTTGGTCAGTAAGATATCGCACATTTCCAATTCACCAAATAGTCTTTCGCCACCACAGGTTGCCAGTTTGGCAGAAACCAAAACGTATTGCAGCCATGAAGCCAAGTAACAAACTGGGTCATAGAGCACAGATTCTACCTGACCTAAAAAGCCTCCGCACACATCTAAACATTTCTATGAATGGGAGCATATTAAAACATGATATGATGAACTCATCATAAATCAATAAATTAACTCATCAACTTACAGGGTGTATATCTCCTTGCCTTCCATTGTCAATTGTGCTTGTTTCTGTTGCGTGTCCTAAATCTGGCAACCAGTGTCGAGTCTGATGAGGAGGGGGGCGAAGGAAACAACTCCCGCCAATATTTGGAATTTGGACTGCAGTATCCATTTCAACCACCAGCTGTCAATCTTACATACTGCACCTTTAAATACACACACCAAAATTGGTAATTAACCACATGAACAACAGGTGTAAACACTAATCAAACAATGAATAACCATAGAGACAGATAAAAAACAAATCGTTTAACTGATCGTTTAAAGCAAGTCATTTAAAAAAGTTGTGTGAATAAATTATGGTTGTTGCTGATTATTTAAATCTAGTAGGTTTGGTGTCTCATGTCGCAAATCCAATGACGCTGTAATGACGATTCTCTCTGATTAATCAGTGATCTGCAGTGTTTACACATCTCATTTTAGTATCAGTACGGCTCACTTGGAATCTCAACCGAGGGGGTACTACAAAAAGTACAAGGTACTACTATACTGTCCTCAGTACTGTACTTACTTTTGGAAAATCCCCCAAAAGTGAGCTGTATCATGCAGTGGAAAAGCACCAGAATAAAACAGAAGAAAATTATTATATTCTTGTATTAAAAAATGGTTAGGTACAGTACAATATACTGTACTTGTGTTCATGTTTTATTGCAAACCACTTTTGAGGTGGGGAATGCTTAAAGTTAGGGATGGGTTTGGGGGTATGGTTATGTTTAAGGGTGGAATTATATGTAATTACATGCATTTTTTTAATATGACTCCAGTGTAAAAGCATGCATGTACACAATAAGTGCATTGCATCAAATGATTAATTAAAATGTAAGTGATATAGAGTGGGTCCAATTTGTCTTATACAGAAGGCAAGGCAAAATAAGCAGGCAACACAGTAACCGGAAACAGAATAAATTAGTTTTACTGTAAAAAATTAAATAAACATTTCATAAATTCTATCTATCTAAACGTCTGCATGCATATTCAAATGTGTGCATGAATTAATAATTACTCTGAGCAATCATATGAAAATTGTATATAAATACTGCATTGTTGGGTGGATTTCATTAAAGCCAAAAGCATTTACTGTAAATTAATTTTTAATTAAACGGAATGAATTATGCATAAATATATTGCAGGAAAAGGTAGTTCTTTGTTCTCTGACAGCAATATAAAAATACCATTACATATGACATGAGAAACTAAAAACTGGTTTATGATATTTACTGTAATAAAGTTTATAATATTTACTCAACAAACTTCTTCATAAAACTTTATTTAGTGAGTACTAATTAAAACCTGAATGTTTTGTAGCATTATTTTTTTTTTTATCTGTCATTTAACTTTCTGTTCAGCTGTTATAATAACAGTTTGTGTTCCAGCATGGTACTTTTTGAGTGAGTGTCATGTTGTGCTGTCTAATGCTGATTATCATCTGCTTACAACATGTTCTTATTCAAGTCATGCATCAAATTAAAAGTTAAAACAAATGGGGAGACTGGTTGTCACACTTCTTAGTCCTGTGAATATCACTCGGAATAACTTTATATTTGAAAGTCAGTTTCAGTAGACACCTTCAAGTCTCAGCAACAAAATATAGCTGCAAGCAGCAATGAAAGGCCCAAGCCCTGGCACCACCACCACCCCGGTGGCTCTGGGTAACGGCGGGCAATATGCATTTAAAGTGGGCAAATGTAAAAGAACTGTCAAAATTGTTTGAACATGCCACATTTACTGTAGCAGCTGATGCCACTATATGACATGAATCACAACAGCCACATCCATGAGATCATTTAAATGTAAATAAAAAATGTAATTCATACATTTCATGTCATAGATCACTTTCAAATGAGAGTGAAGTTATCATCTGCAGCTCAAATGTTTTTTATGTCCATAAGTATCTATAAAGTTGTTAATTTTATTAACCTTATTTATTAAACTAGTTATATAAAACGATGTTGTCAGTGTACTACAAATAAACTGGTTCTATGCCTATCACAATAGTCACATTCATGTGATAAGTTTTAATCAAAATCAATTAATGATGCAGAAGTTATAACACACTTCCTGATTCCCTTTTTTCGCCATGAATTTGTTGCCTCGACATGACCAAACCATTCGAGATATCAAAAATCCACTCACGATGTGTGTAATGGGTCCTGATGGCCGACGATTCCAACATGTGTGCAAACTTTCAAGAGTTTTTGAGCATGTAAGGGGCCCAAAAGTGGCCGAATTTACCATAAGAAAACGACAGGGCCCTTCTCCCCTTAGCGCTAAGTAGCTATAGAAGATTTACACTGCTATTGTCCAGAAGAAGAAAAAACAGTTTATATAACATGTATATTATCACATTATATACACATTATGTTTACAGGAGCTTTCCTGTAGCTCAAACAGTAGTGTTGGCACTTGCAATGCCAAGGTCATGGGTTCGGAAAGCAAGAAGGTTTCATGCATGTTTATGACAACTGTCATTAAGTGTCATTCGCTCAATTATTACACCTCATGACAACCAATGTCAAAAGCATTACATTAAACTACAAAGTACATGAGAGTTTAATGTAATGTTAACCTACAAAGCTAAGTGGTTTCCTAAGTTTGATAATTAATCTGCTATGTCATGTTTATAACATATTTATGACAATTTATGTTGTCTTGGTAATGTCAAGTTGTCATGACAAAAACACTGACAGGTTATGATGTATATTGGTTTATGTCAAGTTGTCATTACAAAGACATTACAAACAATATCATATTTGCATTCAGTGAATGACACTTAACGACAGTTGTCACAAACATGCATAAAACCTCCTTCATATTCATAACATATGTCATGTCATGATTATGAAGGTGTTATGCACACCCCTTTAAGTAAAGTATAACCAGACTTTTTTGATAACTGGATAAATGAAACGGGTTTTTTTAACAAATCTCTTAAATTAATGATTCAATGAAAAATACATTTTGAATTGTCACTTGTGACTTGACACTACCAAGTGTCGTAACATTAAAATTGATACAATTCTTATTTGAAGCACCAAGTTACTTTCAAAAGGTGATGCTCTACTTTAATCACGACCATGGACATCAGTGTTTATATACAAAGTATAAACTTGCATCTCAGTACTTCAGTGATAACATGAATATTTGTGAACACAGGAAAAACAACAGCTCAAGACATCAAAAAACAGATTATTCTGCCCCAATATCTTACTATCCGTTCTTTATTTTATTTATGCTCATTAAAATTGTGAAATGCTGAATAAAGGACATAATTTCAGAGTTGTCTCTTGACTATTGCTGATGAAACTGGTGTTTATTGCAGGTATTGGACAGCATTCATCTAGTCAGTCATTGGCTCTGAGTTTTTGGAAGACAGCACCACCTCTTGGTCAGCTCCTCTTCCCCTTACTTACAGCAGTCGATATGAAAAGCATTTGACAAAACAAGAACAGCTTGGGTTTGGGTTATGAACTCTACAGTGATATCCTTGATTTTGATTTTGTCAGGATTTGTTGCCACCCTGTAACTATATTTGAGCAGCCCATGGGCACTCAATCTGCAAAATACCATCCTCTTTAGTTCATTTGGAGCTACCACTAACAGTTTGACCAAATACATTGAAGCTTCTTGGTTATATATTTCATAGCCTCTGGATGCTGGTTGAATGTAAAGGGTGTCCTAAATGCATAGGCTATCGGCCAGCATATCGATATCGGCCGATATATGTTCATTTTTAATGTTATTGTTATCGGCCTGGTAAGAAAACGTTGCCGATATATTAAAGCTGATAAATAATGTATTATTCCCTTCAGCTGAGCCACTTGTTGAGCACTGTTTATGTTTTTGAATTTCTTGAAATAGGATTGAAATCTCTTCAAAAAATGAAAATGTTGGTACAACATGTGCAGCGCATATCTGTCATGTCGGCTATACTATAATGAGAACATCATTATAATTGTGCGCTTGGGACATGGATTTAATTGGGAGACTTTTGTTTTTGTAATCAGGCTCTAAAATTAAATACATATTTGGATTTGAGTTTATCGGCCGATATATCAGTTATCGGCTTTCAAATATAAAGAATTATCGGTTATCGGTATCGGCCAAAATTTTCATATCGGTGCATCCCTAAAATAAAGATATAAAGTCCATCTAAATACAGTATCCCCCCAATATATAAGGGAAATAGTTGACTGGTCAGATAACCAGGACTAACACCAACCAGCAAGGTGAAGGCAGGGAGATCGGTAATATCCAGGCAGAGGTCTGAGCCAGGTAGTCCGACAAGGGAAACAGACAGACTGCAGGGCAAACACAAGGGCAAAGCCAGAGCCAGGCGGGGGGAGGGTCAAAGCCAGATGGTCAGATTAAAGAAGCAGACAGTCGGGAAGTCAAACACAAAGGAAAGTTAGAGCCAGGCAGAAGGTCAGAAACCAGGAGTCAGTTCGAGCCTGCAACCAAAAGTCAAGGAGCTTGACTGAGGCTAGAAGGCAAAGGCCAACAGAAGGTCGACGCTAAACCCCGGGCAGGACAAGGCAAAGGACTCAAGCTGACACAGAACAAAACCATATGCAACACAATACTTACAGCAAAGAAAATTCACACGTATTAACCCAGCATACTGTCTAACACTTGATGGCCGCTCAGTCAAGTCCTCACCGTTGGTTAGGAACCTAGGTGTGCTCTTTGATACCAACCTTTCATTTAAAAGCCACATTTCTAGAATTAAAAAATAGTATTTTTTAATCTTAAAAGTATATCTAAATTACAACATATGCTCTTGGTGACAAATGCAGAAAAGTTAGTTCATGCCTCAAGGCCAGATTTATGTAATGCTCTTATGGGTGGTTGCCCTGCACGCTTAATAAACAAACTCCAGCTGGTCCAAAACGCAGCAGCTCGAGTTATCCAGATGATTGCATTTTAAAATATTGCTGATAACTCATAAAGTATTAAATGGTTTAGCGCCCTGGTACTTTAGCGAGCTCATAGTCATAACGCATTACAGTCTTAATTCTGGCCAGTTGATAATACCTAGAATATAAAAATCAATTGTCCTATTTCCTATTTAGCAGCAAAACATTGGAACAGTCTTCCTAGCCTCGTTTGGGAAGCAGACATCCCATAGAAAAAAAACTGAAAAAAAACAGATCTCTTTAAAGGGATACTCCACCCAAAAATGAAAATTCTGTCATCAATCCTTCTTCAAAATATCTTCCTTTGTGTTCAGCAAACTCATACAGGTTTGCAACAACTTGAGGGTAAATGATGACAAAATTTCATTTTTGGGTGGGGTATCACTTTAACATCTCAACTGTCTCTCCTAGACAAAAAAATGAGGTTACTTTGACATCAAATGGAGACTTTTGCTTGAGTCTCCTTGAGTCCTCCTCACACTTGTTTCCTGATACCCCTAACAGACTCAGAGACTCACAATCTCTTATATAGTTTTAGAAGAGATCTCAACAATCATATATTTATTGAGATAAAATGAGACAAGACATGAAATAAACACAAGACAGAATGGAGAAAAAACGGAAAATCAATATGAACAAACATACAATATATAGTGCAAAGAAGTTTCACAGCATTTCCCATAAAATCTGATGTACTAGTTACATCATAAGAGGAATTGCATCTATGCTTATATTAGTCTGTCTCATCCTTATCCAGAGGTTTCCATAGTCAGGACCAAAACACAGCCCTGAATGTAAGCAGAGACCATGACAACTAGAGACAGATACCCTGGGAAGACCATGAGAACCAGGAAAGTCCTGGCAGACCCTATGACCCTATGTTTTCCACAGAGCGGCTTTATAGATCAACTCAGCTCATACCAGAACTGACTAACGGATTTAAACTGAATAGTGACCGTTTACTATTGTCTTTTTAGAGCTGCTTTACAGCAGATGTTTGCATCATTGAATCATAACTTTTTATAAGTGTAAAGCGATAAATAAAGGTGACTTGGCAAGTGCAGGCAGGGATGCAGCTAAGGGCTACACAAGGAGGTATGGGAAGGGAAAACAAGGGGATGAGTGAACATCGTGGGTACTTGCGGCAGAACTAAACTGAAGAGAATCTACTGCCAAATATAATGCAATATTACATATTCCACATGCAACACCATTTTGATCACATATACATATATTATGAAGTGTTTTACTCATTATAATATATTAGAAAATTAATTCAATATATGAAAATCTGCAATTGCTTATGTATTATCCAATACACTCACCTAAAGGATTATTAGGAACACCTGTTCAATTTCTCATTAATGCAATTATCTAATCAACCAATCACACGGAAGTTGCTTCAATGCATTTAGGGGTGTGGTCCTGCTCAAGACAATCTCCTGAACTCCAAACTGAATGTCAGAATGGGAAAGAAAGTTAGTGCCAGGCGGGCCGGTCTGAGTATTTCACAATCTGCTCAGTTACCGGGATTTTCACGCACAACCATTTCTAGGGTTTACAAAGAATGGTGTGAAAAGGGAAAAACATCCAGTATGCAGCAGTTCTGTGGGTGAAAATGCCTTGTTGATGCTAGAGGTCAGAGGAGAGTGGTCCGACTGATTCAAGCTCATAGAAGAGCAACTTTGACTGAAATAACCACTCGTTACAACCGAGGTATGCAGCAAAGCATTTGTGAAGCCACAACACACACAACCTTGAGGCGGATGGGCTACAACAGCAGAAGACCCCACCGGGTACCACTCATCTCCACTACAAATAGGAAAAAGAGGCGACAATTAACAAGAGTTCACCAAAATTGGACAGTTGAAGACTGGAAAAATGTTGCCTGGTCTAATGAGTCTGGATTTCTGTTGAGACATTCAGATGGTAGAGTCAGAATTTGGCAGAATGAGAACATGGACCCATCATGCCTTGTTACCACTGTGCAGGCTGCTGGTGGTGGTGTAATGGTGTGGGGGTGTTTTCTTGAAACACTTTAGGCCCCTTAGTGCCAATTGGGCATCGTTTAAAAGCCACGGTCTACCTGAGCATTTTGTTTCTGACCATGTCCATCCCTTTATGGCCACCATGTACCCATCCTCTGATGGCTACTTCCAGCAGGATAATGCACCATGTCACAAAGCTCGAATCATCTCAAATTGGTTTCTTGAGCATGACAATGAGTTGACTGTACTAAAATGGCCCCCACAGTCACCAGATCTCAACCCAATAGAGCATCATTGGGATGTGGTGGAACGGGAGCTTCGTGCCCTGGATGTGCATCCCACAAATCTCCATCGACTGCAAGATGCTATCCTATCAATATGGGCCAACATTTCTAAAGAATGCTTTCAGCACCTTGTTGAATCAATGCCACGTAGAATTAAGGCAGTTCTGAAGGTGCACAGCATTAGTATGGTGTTCCTAATAATCCTTTAGGTGAGTGTATATTGTAATATACGGTTATATACAAATATACTGTTAAACCATTTAATTTATTGATCATTCATATGAAAAGAAAATATATTTTCCTATATAAGAGTGAGGAGTTAACAAACAGCCATTAATAAAATACATCACAAGCTGGTACATCCCCAAACACGGACACACAAGATCTTGATTATTATATGGTTTCTTACTGAATAAATTATTTATTGTAGAGTGCTTGTTAAACCTAAAGTTAATATTCATATTTAAGGTTCCTACAGCTGCCCTTATGAAAAGAAAATATATTTTCAATATATAAATGATTGAATTGGGAGATGGAAGGCATTTGGGTTGGTAAGGGTCACTAGAGAGCAACAGGGCTAGTATTCATTACTCTACCTCAAGTTGTTCCGAACCCAGATGAGTATCTTTCTTCTTCTAAGCACAAAAGAATATATTTTGAAGAAATGTATAACCAAACAATGGATGGGACCATTGACTTCCATTGCATTTGTTCCCCATACTATTTAAGTCAATAAGGTCATAAACTGTCCACGCACAGATGCTCTTTTTTTTGTAATAAGCAGGACTTTTTAAGTTATTCAATTTGCAGGATGTTTGTGTTTCAATCTGTGAGAGTGCTTGCGTCAGGTCCAAAGACAAACCTTTTGGAGGTGTGCAATTAGCTCTTTGTTTTCAACCACTCGGGCTACTTACCTTCAGGAAATTTCATTTTGAATGTCCAAGTCTTGCAACAGATTTTCTGGCCCACACAACTGATCTCAAGAAAGTCAGTCTGGGATTAGCATAGCAACTTCCCCAAGTAGTGGAGAAACAGCTTTTCTCGAAGCTCCCAATCAACTGATCCAATCGAAATTATTCACTTTTAGTAAGCTCACAACACCACATGGTGGCGACATCTGCTGGTCAAAACATGTACGTGCAAACTGTGTGTACACACACACACACACACACACACACACCATTGACATGAGACTATTAACTGCTAATGTTCTTTTTTTCTTATACAAACAAGACAATCAAATGTCTACAATACAAAACTAATCCGAACTCAGTTAAAAAGTATGTAGACATTAGTTCATTGGGTTCGCTGAGATCGCGCCTCCTAACGTCAAATCTCTGAAATTACAGAAGATCAAAACAAACATGGCGGCCTCCTTGCTGGTGAGTTCAACTGTCCTGCGAGCATATTTCGTTATTGAGGAAATTGTTACTGTTGTATTTCTCTCCGTAACACACGCCAAAATTACAATTTGGTTAGTTTTATAACCGAGAAATTCGTGCAAAGTTTTATTCTACCAAAAAAAAAAAAAAAACCCTAGCAAAATGCACCATGTTACCATGTTTATACCATGGTAATGTGATGTTTAGTTGTTGTAAGTTACCTGGTACCATGGGGTTATGAAGTAGCTACCTAAAATGTATTGTCAAGGAATCAATTAATTCGATTCAAATTCAGGAATTAAATCAATTCCTGACGCAGAATGACATAATTTTAATTAATGAACGTATTATTTAAATTAAATAGGCTATTTCAAAGAAACTGTTCCAATAATGTTTAGTATTAATATTAATATTAATCCAGGACCACGTATGGGGTATTTTCAGAAATATTAGATGCTGGTAAAAATCAATGTTTAAAATGTCACCTAAAGAAATTAATTCATCTCATGTTCTCATGAATGTAAAGAAGGCTGATTGTTCAGAATTATAATTGTAACCTTTATATATGTCATGGCACTTGCGTTATATATCACTGCACCGTACAGGTCTATCATCCATGAAACCGCAGTACTTCTGTGAGGGCTAAATTCACGCTACAGTTTCACATTCTATATATTATTAGTTTAATAATTTGTTGTTAGCTGCTTTTTAATTTGAAATGTGTTCATCTTCTTAGTAGCATCATGTTGCAAATGATCTTTCTGTCTCATATATTGTCTCTTTATATAAGTCCCATGGCATGCGGAGATGTTCAGCACACACCTGTGCTGCTGCTGCTGCTGCTGTTGCTGTCAGGAGGGGTTTGAGTTCAGCTGCTCCTCCATCCGTCTTCAACGGGCTCTTATTAAAACTCAATCGCTACTTCTATGATGTGGAGCACATTGTAGGTTGGAATCACTGGGCAAGGACGAAACTGGTCCAAAGCAAGAATACGTAAGTGCCAGTGTATGTGTGCTCAGATGTGTTGTTTATGTTGTCTTGTTGCCCAATCGAATAGTGCACTCTAAAAGGGAATCATTTTTTATTTATTTCTGAAATGTTTACTTTAAGGTCTTTTTTTCTGTAGGTTTTATGGTTATGTACAGCAGAATTTTGGTGATAATATAGGAGCGGCCTATTATATTCTGACTCTCAGAGGGAGCTTCAGGTAAGAGTCCATGATATGATGCCCGTTTTTTATATCCTATTTTTTTATGTGTGATAATCAATTAAAAAGTACATTAAAATGAAATTCAAACATTAATTAATTGAATACACATTTTACTGCTGAATCTTTTTTTCTGAATTAAAGGTAATTGAGGGCATAAAGTCAGAAATGCAGGGCATCATGAAGAAAAAACATAAGGTTTCATTGGTTAACATTAGTTAACTAAATTAACTACAATAAACAATACTTCTGCAACATTTATTAATCTTAGTTAATGTTAATGTATGGTGTTCCTCGCGTGGCGCTCAGAAATAATTAAATTAATTTACCATATTTTAGTTCTATGGTGTTTTTATTTAATCTTTTCTATTTGTAGGGGATTTTATGGTACTAAAATATATATTTATAAAGTAGCTATAATCCATTTATTAACTTTTTGAGCATAGACCTGAAAATGAGATGCTTTGTAACACAGGCTAAAGTTGGGTCTCTTGTACCAAACGTTTCCACTAGATGAAATTCGCTTCCCATTAATTTCCAATGCGGTCATTTTTGTACAAGTGTGACTATCTTTTTCATTTAACCTTTTTTTGTGTTCACATAGCACATGGCAAAACCTTCTAGCTTTCATGCCATTCTAATGAACTAACATGAACATGATATTTAGTTTTTAAACCAATATTAACAAAGGTTAATAAATGATGTAAGAGAATGTTCATTGTTAGTTTATGTTAGTTAATGTATTACCTTATGTTATCAAATGAGACCTTATTGTAAAGTCAAACAAAACTGCTTAATTACTTGTGATGCAGGAAATGAGATCATAGAGAGGACCTGCAGAATGTGTGTCATGGACAGGAAGTCCTTAAAGGGATAGTTCACTTTTCATTTAAAATAATAATGGTATTGAAATGAATGGTACAAAAGTTTGTATATGAAATATAACAATATGAAACCAACTTTTTTACTTGATATTAAATAAATTTTTGGACACTTCATTGATCATAAAACGTTTATGAACCCATCCAGCTAGTAGATGGTCTCCATTGCTCCATTGTGTCTCTCTAGATTTGCAGGCCAATCTGAATGGTTTCGTCCAGACTCGAGAGGAAGATTCAGGTATGACTTCATGAGCAAACCTGACGCACAAATAGAGGAAGTGGATCTGAGTGGCAGCATAATAAACCACAATGGACTTGACAACCTTGGTAATCAACTTCTCCTGATGTCTCAGCCTTTGACTAGTCAAGTAGGAAATCCTTCCTTATTTTGAAGCCAAATTATGTTGTTTTTTTTGTTCTTGGTGTGAATGGGCCTTAAAGGAGCAGTTCACTTTAAAAAAAAACTTTTGCTGATAATTTACTCACCCCTATGTCATCCAAGATGTCTATGTCTTTCTTTCTTCAGTTAAAAAGGACTTCAATGGGAACCAAACGGTTCAAGGTCCAAATGAGAGTTTCAGTGCAGCTTCAAAGGGCTTTAAATGACACCAGACGATGAATAAGGGTCTTACCTAGCGAAACGATCGGTCATTTAAAAAAATAAATAAATAAAGTTTAAGTTTTATAAGCACAAATTGCTCGCCTTGCTCTGTTCTGTGATGAGCGTTCGTGACTCTCCTGTTCGAACTCGTTCATCAAAATGAACAAATCTTTTTTCAAGTCATGACTCGAAGGGTCCTAGATAAGACCCTTATTCATCGTCTGGTGTCGTTTAAAGCCCTTTAAGCTCCACTGAAACTCTCATTTGGACCTTGAACCATTTGGTTCCCAATGAAGTCCATTATATGCAGAAAATCCTGGAATGTTTTCATCAAAAACCTTAATTTCTTTTCGACTAAAGAAAGAAAGACGTGGACATTTTGGATGACATGGGGGTGAGTAAATTATCAGCAAAAGTTTTTTTTTTTTTAAAGTGAACTACTCCTTTAAGCCAATGTGCTTTCCATTCTTATCAATAAACGCTGTTTACATCTGTTCTGGGAGTTGTCATGATTGACGGTGAACAATATAGACGTAGCCAACAGAAAATCCCTTCCTGAATCAAATGGGAACATAACATGAAAAGTGTTCAGCTGCCAGTAAAACATATCATCGCGGTGTATTTTTGTTCTCTGGCTCACTCAAACAAATTGTATCTTCTCAGTAAAGCAGAATAAACTCCAGAGTCTCTCTGTGCGAGGATGTCCTGAAGTGGACGACTGGTTTCTTGCACGTCTTCATGTCTTTGGAGAAAGTCTAGTGGAGTTAGACGTGTCCCACTGCCCTAGAGTCACTGTAGGAGGTCTCGCTGCATTACAAAACCTCAGGTGATTTAATCACTCTTCACCTGTGACTGAACATACCGTTTTAGTAGTCCCTTGATTGATATTTTAGTCTGACATGTGTCCCAATTTTTTTTTTAGGACAACAAATAACCAAATCAAACCTAATTTTCTATGTTATTTGAATCATTTATTGTGTTATTCACCCCCTCTGCCTTTACCCCACAGAAAGCTACAGCGTCTGGATATTTCGGGACTTGCCCGGCTTCAGAGTCCAGGCCTGGTCCGGATCCTGCTGGAGGAGATGCTTCCGCACTGTCGGGTCACTGGAGCTGAATACGAACAGGGCCTGATCCAGCCAGACACCCGAGAGCCAACAGAGGAGGATCATGAAGCGTCAGCAAACACTGCAGTCAGACATTTATAAAGTACATGGCTGAGTTATTGTGATGCACCCATGAATGTTCTGTGTACTTATAAATAACTGTTGTAAAATATATTGTACTTACAAGACAGACACAATAAAGTTGTATGTGTAAGTGTTCTTGTTCTTAAAACATGATTTATTCCATATAAATCGCTGCATTCCCACTTGCACTTTACTTACCACAAAAAAACTGAGCAATGTAGTTATGAGAGAAGGTTAGGACGCAGTTAGTCATGCTATGTACATGCAAAGCCGTGTAAAATAAAGTGCTACCACTTTCCCTAATGAAACAGCACTGTGGTGATACATGGTAATACTATGGGACCATCCATAAAAGGTGTTGAGTCTAATTAGGTGGAGTAAATCCTGTAATCCTTTTTATAGAGGTGTGAGGATACTAGGTCTAAGTGTTAGAAAGACTGAGGCACATGCAATGGAAAGGTGGATGAAGAAATCTCGCTATAGGTAATGTTTTATTTGATGTAACGTTAAATATTGAAACAAACGCGACGTTCAATCAAAAAAAGAGAGAAATATTAGACTTAAAAGTTGACTTTACGGTTTATAACAACTACATTGAAACAAATGTTTTGAACAAATATAATATAAGAACAAATCATTAGTTTGCACCGGAAGATCTGATCAATAAATTGCAGTGAAATATTATGTAGAAATAAATAATATAGAATTGTAAATAATGGTAATTTTCACGATAGCCGAACTGGGTGTGCACGCGAGGTCCAAAAGCTCTATTGGTCTCTAATTGGTCAGATGCGATAAATAAATAAAAATTAAATAGCTGAACATTTTCAGTTTCATTATACGGGTGTAAATTATTTTTTATGAGAAGCGTAAATGGCATATCATGTGATGCGTGTATCTTTTCTCATCTCTGTCAGGAAGGATCACAGTCGTTTGTGATCGCCCGATCCGTGTTTTAATTTTATATCCATTACAAGGCCGGGTTTTCATTTGTGAGGTACCAATCATTTACTTTAATGAATTTAAATCATCATACTTTTAGTGTATATGTTTCTCCAAAAATATAAAGAGATGGCAAACTGAGCCTCCATGCGCCCCCTTGAGGATCAACTGTGTATGTGCCATATCAAACATCTACTATCAACATTAGCCAAGCCATCCAAAGAAATATTAGCGACGCACACAAGCAACTGTCCCTTTAATAAAAAAAACAAAAACAGTGCTGTCATCTCTTAACTTTATGTGTTTTGGAATTGTATAGTACTGTTTGAAAGCGGATAGATGTCTGAAGGTAATAATGATTATGCCTTTTTGTATAAATGGGTGTTGTCAGATCCAGTTAGCCTTTAGCAAAAGAGAAAGCTAAGTGTGTATTGGAAGTTTTTCGCTGTTTGCGTGATTGATATTTGTTATTTTGACAGTCACATCAGTGTGATATGATTATTGTGTCCTGTAGAGGTTTCTAAAAGGGCAGAAGAGGAGGCTGAGACACCAGATCTCGAGGTAAATAAAGATACAATCTTGAGATGCATGTGTGTTAGTATTTATTATACATTATATGTTCATTATACCTGGAACACGGCACTAAAAACATCATTATACTCATCAAGACCATGTACCATAGTAATAACATGTAATTTGGGGCTTTTCAAATGCTAAAATACCCTTTTTTGCAGCTTGGAAGTACATGGTGTTCTTTGAATTGCTCTGAAATATACCAAAATACCATGGTATTACTACTTTGTGCCATCACTTTACTATGGTAGTGCTACATTATTGTTATAAATATCAACATTATTATTGGTCTATATTTTTTTCAGTGGTTAAATGTTAAGTAGAAATGAAATAATACAAATTATTATAATTAATTTAATTAATAAAAGGTTTGTTTTACACACAAAAAATAGAAATTGAAAATTGAAAAGCTGCCAATAGAATTTGAAACTGACATGAATGGAACTAATACATCTGTTAATCAAGCAGGAATCGTTATCAACCAATGGCAATTATTAAAAAAGGCCAAATTTCTGTTTTTTCTTTCACAAAACGTGTGTGTATATAAGTGATGAATATGTCAGACAAACATGAGACAAGTACATTTAGCAAACATCCACCATGTGCAGTTACACATATTATTAAGACATTTATTAAGAATGGGTGTTGTTTTCTATTATTGGAGTGGATTGGTAATCTCGGTTACTTTTTTTTGCAGGGTCAGTCTGACGACAGCAGTGACGAGGGCGAAGCTTCGGGAGACACTGAGAGTATGTGTCAAGGAATTTCCCCTTTAAGTACATCTAAAGAGCTCATGTGATCTTGGCTAAAGTTAAGATGTTTTTCAGTGGATTTCCTGCGCAGTCTCTTCTCGCGGACTCTCGGTCTGAGTCCTGGAGAGAAAGTCTTGGATGAGCTGACCCTGGATGCGGTCGCTCGCTACATCCTTAGTGGCAAATGTGAGTTGACTTCTCAGATGAGGGTGGTAGGTGTGAAGTGTGTCATTTTTTAAAGTTAAAATACTCTTATATTCCATTCAATGTGTACAGCCAACCATAAGAAAGCCAATTAACAGGTTGGCTTCCTGAACAGTATAAACACTGGTGCTGTGAAAATATGACTCTGTTTGAGGAGTCGGTTGTTCAGGATGATTGATGTGTCTGTCTGTGTCAACAGGTAAGAACATTATCTGTATGGTTGGAGCTGGAATATCTACATGTAAGTAAATATCTTATCATAAAATGCAATTAAATTAAGCATAGTTGTTTTTAAATAGATCATATCCTGATTTTTTTATAGACCTGTTATAATGACAGAGCATTTTTATAACCACTGGCCTATGTTTCTTGGATAAATGCAGTCATAATTTAGTTTTTTAGACCATTTCTTACCACTGATCCTTAGAATTAAACAGTACTTGTAGTATTTTGTGCTGCTGTATTTTATAGAGTTCTGGGGGAAAATAAGAGATTACTGCAAAAGAATTGCTTTCTCTGATTTTGATATTTATAAGTATGTGTTTTAAGTAAAATCAGCATTTTTTGTTTTATTCTATAAACTAGTGATGGCATTTCTTAAATTCAGATAAAAATATTGACATTTAGAGCATTTTATTTTTTTGAGAAAATAATAATTGGTCAAAATAACAAAAAAGATGCCAGACCTCAAATAATGCAAATAAATAGGTTAAGACAAGAACACGGTTTGGGAGAAGAATTGATGATGATGTATTGACTCATTATTTAAAGCTGCAGTCTGTTAAAATGATCTATAATACATACAGGGGTTGGACAAAAAAACTGAAACACCTGGTTTTACTACACAATAATTTGTTAGAATGGTGAGGGCCTCATTTTGCATCCAAATACAGCACCAATTGACAGATAGAAGTCCTTCACAGTGACCAGAGGGATTATGAGCCGTGTCCAGGTCACTATATGATGCTGGTGGACTCGCTCCTCCAAAACACCTCAATAATATTCAGATCTGGTGACTGTCAGACCATGGGAGATGTTCAACGTCACTTTCATCTTCATCAAACCCTTCTGTCACAAGTCTTGCTGTGTGTGTTGGTGCATGATCATGCTGATACACGGTTTGAGCATCAGGTGCTCATGATCCTCCAGAAGGGTTTGGTAGTCCTCGGCAGTGTCGTGTCCATCAAATACAATCAGGATTGTCATGATATTGGAGCTCAAACCATCACTGATCCACCCGTGCTTCACTCTGAAGATTGGCCGCCAGGCATATAGATGTGAAACCTCCAACATTGGCCAGTGTTTCAGTTTCATTGTCCAACCCCTGTATAACCAGTTTAGATGGAAAGCTGACTACCCGAAGACGTTACTGTAGCTTTACCCATCAATGCTTTACAATGAACTCAGCTAGAGAGCTACATGGCAGTTTATCTGTTCAGTTAAATACCGTACTCGCCTATTGAGTAATAAAAGCACCATCTCTGCATCGCTTCTACAACATTTCAAATCCCTCAGTTCTCGTCATCTCTGAAAAGCCAATCCAATGTTGGCTCTTGTTTTATTACGAGCTCTGTCGCGTTCCCTTCTCTCCAGCAGACGCTCCTCTGTTCGCCGTTTGTTTAAAACGGGTGATTCCTGGAGGTTGGAGATTTACCTGCTCCATGTCAAGCTTTCTCACTCGCTGTGACGACTAACCTCAGACACTTCAACACCAGACACACGTCAAAGTAGTTGGAGCAACTGATGAAACATCAGTTTCCTGTAAAAACCATCATGTCAGATCTAAAATATAAACGCTAACGTGAATTAGGTTAAGTCAAAAACATGTTTTAGAAGAAGGATTGATGATGTATTGACTCAATCTGAATCTGAACTGTTATTTAAACTGTGATAGTTACATAGTGTGCCTTTAACTAACCTGTAAATTCCTTATAATTTAGCTGCTGGAATCCCAGATTTCCGTTCTCCTGGCACTGGTCTATACGCCAATCTGCAGAAGTACAACCTGCCTTACCCTGAGGCCATCTTTCAGATCGACTATTTCAAGGTCTGGTTGTGATTCTGAAGAAATGCTGCTGTCTTACTTTCATTGTTTGTCATCTAAGAGGACAAAAGTCATATTTGAAAGTCTTTTTCCAGAAACATCCGGAGCCCTTCTTCGCTCTGGCCAGAGAGCTATACCCGGGACAGTTTAAGGTACTTTATGAATCTGTATACTCTTTTCCTTCAAATGGAAAAATCCTGCAAACTTTACAGTATTGTTTTCATTTGTTAATGGGGGTGTAATGATACACAAAACTGACAGTTCGGTTTTCCCACGGTTTTGACGTCTCAGTTCGGTTCGGTTTAGAAATTTGTTTTAAACAGTGGTTTAATGAAAAAAATGTCTTTGTCTTTAAATTAATTCAATTACAATTAAACGTTTCACAAGGATTAAAAAAAAATCCGCTGATGCTGTAAACTATATTGGGAGCCGCACATTACTATAACATTAAAGGTTGTAGCCTAGACTTTTAACCTAAATTCAGATGCTATTTATTTTTTAGATATAATAATCAACACACAACACATTGTATGAAAACATGTAAACTGAACATATAGCAGTTTTTGCATTAACTTGTGTTTTTTTTTAAATATAATAATTTACACAGTTGTCATTTTCATGAAAGATATTTTAAACGTACATTAAATAATCAAGTTCGGTACCCAATGAGAGTATCGCGATTCGAATCGTGAGTTCTGTATCGCGGTTTTTCAGTTCGTTTTGAATATCGTTACACCCCTATTACATTAGTTAACTTAAACTAACAATGAACAAAACTTCTACAGCATGTATTAAAGGGTTAGTTCACCTCACAAATAAAGAAAAATATTTTGAAGAACGATTGTAACTTTGGCACCATTGACTTCCATAGTATTTTTTTTTTTTACTATGAAAGTCAATGGTGCCAAACAACTGTTTAATTCCAATCGTTCTTTAAAATATCTTCCTTTGTGTTCAGCAGAAGAAAGAAACTCATACCGGTTTGTAACAACTTGGGGGTGAGTAAATGATGACAAAAATTTCATTTTTGGGTGGAGTATCGAAACTGACTGGCCCAAAAGTTATTAAAGACATCGTTCAAAAGTGTCCGAGTGAAAGTATTCTCGTCGCTTGATAAAGTTAAGATTGAGCCACTGTAGTCACTTGGACTATTTTAACGATGTCTTTAATAACTTTTCTGGGCCGGCCAGTTTCGATCCCTCAAGCCTATGGACTAGTATGCGGGAGTGATCCAGCTCTCAGAAATATCTTAATTTGTGTTCTGAAGATGAATGAAAGTCTTATGGGGTTGGAACAACATGAGGGTGAGTAAATACTGACAGAATTTTCATTTTGGGTTGAACTAACCCTTTAATAATAGTTTAATGTTAATCTCAGCATTATTAAAATCAAAAGTTATTTAAAGTGGGTAAATGTAAAAGACCTTCATCAAAATTGGCTCAGTATGCCACAGTTACTGCAGCAGTGGGTGCCATGAGATCTATAAATATATGAAGTGTGGTTACCGTAGGTGAAAAGGGGTGAAGTTTCAAGAGTTTTTGAGCATGTTAATGGCCTGAAAGTTTGAAGGTTTGCCATAGGGAAACAATAGGGCCCTTCATCCCTTAGGCTTGGGCCCTAATACATGCTGTAAAATATATATTGCTCATTTTTAGTTTATGTAAGTAAATGCATTAACTAATGCATTAACAAATGAGACCTTATTGTAAAGTCTTATCATAAATCCAATTTTAGCAGTGTGGAGTATTTGTTTTTAAAATACCAGTCATTCGTTTGCAAGCATAGAATAAACGAATAGAGACGTATAATGTGTATTTGAAAAATAAAATTTTGTATTTGGCGTACACTGTGATTCCACATTTCATTATTATTATTTTACACATATTAAATGGTCTTCTTTGTCATGTAATGAGGTTAAAAAGGTACCACATACCAGTGTTGTAGTACTCGAGACTCGGACTCGTCTCGGACTCGGTCTCGAGACCATATTTTAATGGTCTTGGTCTTGTCATGGACTCGTGTGCATTTGGACTCGGAATTGACTCGTACTCGAACATTTTTTTTTTTAGGACTCGGATTTATTCCCGAGTCCACTCGTGTTCAATTCAAAATCTTTTTCATGATTATTAATGTATGTTAATAAAATATTTCTTTAAATTGATTGACACGCCCAGTGATTGGTGATTTTCTAGTGCGCAACTGCGCATGACAAATTGTAATAAAATTACTTTTAACACCACCTACTATGTGGCCTTTTTACCCTAAACTGATCATATTTTTTAAACTCTAAGTAAATTCAGTAAAAAAAAAAAAAAGGATTTCTCTAAGTAAATAAAAGTAAATTAGGTAATCAACCCTCACTGGTCTCGGTCTCGACTCGGACTCGACCGTCTCTGGTCTCGGTCTCGACTCTCTATGGACTCGGTCTAGACTCGGACTCGACTCTCTCTGATCTCAGTCTCGACTCGGACTCGAGTGAGTTGGTCTCGACTACAACACTGCCACATACAAATAATGACCCATCTGATGAATGTAGTTTGACTGTTGCATGCGCATTGATTTCTCCAGCCCACAGTGTGTCACTATTTCATGAAGATGCTGAAGGACAAAGGCCTACTGAGTCGCTGCTACTCTCAGGTAAGACGGTGTTCGGCTGCATATTTTGAATAAATGCACTTTGCGAGCGAAAAACATTATATATATTCTTTCAGAATATCGATACTCTAGAGAGAGTTGCGGGTTTGGAGGGTGATGACCTGATTGAAGCTCACGGCACATTTCACACCTCTCACTGCGTGAGCTTCCTCTGTCGCAAGGAGTTCTCCATGGACTGGATGAAAGGTGCAGTGTTGAACACTGACATGTCTCTGTGTGCAGTTTTAAATGAGATGCGGCAATGTTTTTTCGCTTCACTATTTTTAATCCATGTTTCGCAGATCAAATTTTCTCTAAAGATATTCCTAAGTGCGATTCCTGTGGAAGCCTGGTTAAACCTGGTAAGAACCTTTTCTTTTTCCTATTAGGATTAGTTTTTGGATTCAAGACCCAAAAATGATAGTTCTGTCATCATTTATTAACTCTCATATTGTTCCAAAACTATGGTTTTCTTTCTTTCACAAAACACAAAAGATATATTGCAGAATCTCTTTAGCATAAATGGGGAATGAACAATTTTTATGCCATAAAAGTTCCATAAGTGTGAGGAACAGTCCTATATTCACTCCGTCATTAAATTAGGGCTGTTCCATTCCGATTCCGATTCCTGGTTCTGGAATCGAAAAGAATCGATTCCAGAATCGATTCCTCAGTTTTTTTTTTTATACCAACCGTGTCTTACCGTTCCACACAGTGACAAACTTTCTACATCGGGCGTGACAAAGCGACCGTTGCGAATCCAGTTGTCCTTCTTATTAGACTATTACGAGTGCTGCATGGTCATAAATATAACGAGGCATTTTACTTCCATGCATGAAAATGAGTCCCACCCAGATAGCAAACTGACATTGAATCAACGTGGAAACAACGTCTCTCATGACATTGAAACAACGTTGATTTTGCTCATCGAATTAACGTTGAACCAACGTCAGACGCGGCATTCTTCAAAGCTAAATGAAATCGAAAATTGGTTTGCTTTCATAACGTTGAAACAACGCGTTGATTTCAAGTTGATTTTCCGTTAGTTTTGAAAGAATGACGCATCTGACGTTGGTTCAACGTTAATTCGATGAGCAAAACAATGTCATATCAACGTTGTTTCGATGTCATATTTCCACGTTGATTCAATGTCAGTCTGCTATCTGGGCATGCATGCTCCCCCGTGAGAAAATTTTAAATACTCCATATTTTAAAGCATCAATCTGATGCATTTTGAGATGCATTTTTTGCAAACATGGGGAGAGAAACTTAACTTCAGCCATTGTTCAAAATATGGCCTCCGTATAGACCATTTCACAAAATGTAAACAACACTGGTCCAGAAGCACTTCCTGTTTCAGTTTGTAACTGTTTTCTTTATTTCACATGTAAAGAAAACATCTTAAAGATGTTTGTTTAACTTTTTGATTCAGTTTTAAATGTTCTGTTGGTTGTATTTTATCCCAGCTTTTATGTAGTTTTAAAAAACAGGAAGTGCTTCTGGACCAGTGTTGTTTACATCTTGTGAAATGGTCTATAGCGTATGCTGTGTTCAATGATCGTCAATTTTACCAGCGCAGTAAAAAAAAAAAAAAAAGTAGAATTTTTATAACTCTAGTGTTGAACTGACAATCAGTCTTTTGTGTGTTAAAGAAAAACAACAAATCAAAAAAAAGAGAGATCAAGAATTATACTAGATTAGTGGATACAGTAAAACTTAGTCTAGAAAAACAATAATTGTATAAAGTCTGAACATTTAGTGAAAAAAAACATGTGGGGAACAAATAAGAGACAATATGTGTAGCTAACTATATATATATAAGTTAGTTAAGACATTTTGAAATATAGCGCAGCTGAGAGGACAGAACAGAACAAAAAAGGCTATTAATAATCTTTCATTGCGCAAAAAGTAGCCTATATAATAATATGATTATGAAAGACTCCAATACAGTGTGGCATTTTACTGTATTTTTCATTTTATGTGAAACCATAGCTTTATCGAATCAAGTATAATAATAGTAACATTGAATCATCTTGGAGAGAGTTCTATCGTTGACTGTCATAACCGAACGCGACGCGCTGTTTGAACACTGGAGAATGACTGACAGGAAAAAGTTCACGTGAATTTATCGCAAATTTTTGTCGAATCTCACGTAACGTAGCACCACTCTTGACCTTGGAGGCATTCTTCGTCGCGTGAGTGATTGATTTTTGTCGACTGATTTCATAAATCAGATTTATTTGTCCTAAATTACAACGAGTAAGATAAAACCCTGGAACCGATTCTAAAGAATTCATTGAGTCAGTCATTACACTGATTGCCCTAAAACATACTCTGTGTCACGAATGGATCCATTTATTTAGTCTGAACTTTATTTAGTTACAGGTGACGTGATTGTGTTGACAAATGAAATTGGTGACAGGCCGCGGTTTGAGTTAAAAAAATAAATATTAAAGGAGGAGTCGATTCCCCTTAATGGAATCGATTCCAACCTTTGGAATCGACTCTCAATTCCTAACGCCTCGGAATCGAGGAATCGATTCTTTTTGGAATCGATTCCCAGCCCTACATTAAATAGCTTCCCTTGGTGGCTAGTCTCTTTTTAAATTCTTATGGTTTTAGCCTCTTTCCTTTTTCAGATATTGTGTTTTTCGGGGAGAATCTACCTCCTCGATTCTTCACTTCCATGAAAATGGTGAGGATTAAGCCTATATTCAAGGTCAAAGCCAGTCGTTCCACATTTTCAGTTCGACTCTTACTGTCATCCCACTGTTGTACCGCAGGACTTTCCTCGATGTGATCTTCTCATTATAATGGGCACATCCCTACAGGTTCAGCCATTCGCATCACTAGTCAGTAGGTAAGCATGTCTCCAGGTATCCGCTTAATGCCGAATGAATGTGCATTAAATGAAAATGAATAATGTTGGTTCATTTTATTTTTATAACAATTAACATTGAATGATGCGGATCAAAAATTTTAATTTCGTGCAAATCTGCAGTTGTTTAAACCTCTTGTTCATTTCAGTTCATTTCAAGTTTATTGTCATATGCGTATTAGTACAGAGTACCACAGCAATGAAATACAATGTGCCTTGGCACTCTCTCAGCACCAGCCAATAAATAACAATTGAAATAACATTAAAAACATCCAAGCACAGTAAATATAGTAACTAAGCTCCTTAAAGGAGTAGTTCACTTTTTAAAAAAAACTTTTGCTGATAATTTACTCACCCCCATGTCATTTCTTTCTTCAGTCGAAAAGAAATTAAGGTTTTTGATGAAAACATTGCAGGTTTTTCTCCATATAATGGACTTCAATGGGAACCAAACGGTTCAAGGTCCAAATGAGAGTTTCAGTGCAGCTTCAAAGGGCTTTAAACGACACCAGACGATGAATAAGGGTCTTATCTAGGATCTAGGATCGAAAAAAAGATTTTTTCATTTTGATGAACGAGTTTGAACAGGAGAGTCACGAACGCTCATCACAGAACAGAGCAAGGCGAGCATTTGTGCTTATGAAACTTAAACTTTTTTATTTATTTTTTAAATGAGCGATCGTTTCGCTTGATAAGACCCTTATTCATCGTCTGGTGTCGTTTAAAACCCGTTGAAGCTGCACTGAAACTGTCTTTTGGACCTTGAACCGTTTGGTTCCCATTGAAGTCCATTATATGGAGAAAAATCCTGGAATGTTTTCATCAAAAACCTTCATTTCTTTTCGACTGAAGAAAGAAAGACATGGACATCTCGGATGACATGGGGGTGAGTAAATTATCAGCAAGAGTTTTTTTTAAAAGTGAACTACTCCTTAAATGTATTGTCTTCTCTGCAGAGTGTCAAACAGCTGTCCTAGACTGCTCATCAATATGGAGAAAACCGGACAGGTCTGTAATTGCTCATCTAATTATAAGAAACATTTGAATGAAACAAATTAGTTTTATAATTACATTCTTGTCTTTCTCCGACAGTCGGAATTTGGCACGGGGTTATTCGCTTTTGGAGGAGGAATGGACTTTGACTCGGATAAAGCCTACAGGTGAGGTCATGTTCAACAGCGTGTCTTCTTGAGGCCTGGAACACAAAGAGCATTGTGAAGTGCTGGACAAAACTAGTACACTGTAAAATCCAACACTTGTTCAAACTAACACTTTTTTTAGTTAACTTTACTTAATGTCTAAACTTAATTGTAAAAATCGTGTAATCTGTACTATTTCACATACTACTCCTTGCCAGGATCCTTGTTAAGGATCCTGGCAAGATCCTTGGCTGAGGTTTGCGAACATTGACTTTATTGATCGTTCACAGAGATGTGGCTCACCTGAGCACCTGTGACGACGGCTGCATGGCTCTTGCCGAACTGCTGGGCTGGAAGGTAAATACAGTAAATATTCACATTCAGATGTGACATTTCATTTAAATCAGTAAAAATGTTCCCCTCTTAAAGTGTTTGTTGCATGAGATGTCAACCTTTTTGATTTCAGGCAGAGCTGGAAGAGATGGTGAAGCGTGAACATGCTTTGATTGACAGCAAAGAGGATAAAAAGAAAGACAAGGAAGCCAATCAGAGCTCCAGTAGCACGGGGGCGGAGCCTGTGAAGACTGACAAGACAGAATAACCAATCAGAGCATGCAGAAGGTTCACATGGCAGCCCTAATAGATCTCCGTAATTCACTCTGGCCTTGTCGCATCTAATCTCTATCATGTTTTTTCTGTTTCTCTGAGCTGTTTTGTCTGTAATAGCAAAATAGATGCTATAGAAATGCTACCGAAACCACAAAGAGCTCAAACAGGAACAGATAGACGGCAAACACTTTAGCAGAAGCGTTGGTGTTCTGCTTTGGCCAAGAGACTGCTCTGACAAACAGTTTGTGAAACACAATTATAAAAAAACATAATGCTTTAAATGTATTTTTTTAAAGCTGATAAGCATTACACTTGGCTTTATCACATGTTTTCACATCTTGCAAAAGCATATGTGTCTGAAACAAGCCGCAGCGATGTGGCGTGTTGTCAAATGAGACTTTGGCTTGAAAAGTTATTTATGAGTGAAACACAGGAAAACATGGTGAGGTCAAATTTTGTTTTCAACATTTATTCTACTTTAAGAAAATGAAGCGTACTCTAAGGACCATTGAGATTTTTTTGCACTGTGACATTATTTTCATTAACTAAAATTTTACGTAAATTAAATAGAATTTATACAAAAAGCTGTACAACAAATGATAGCATGCTGTATAAATTCTTTATTTAAATGCAATTTTTTTTTTTGCACTACTATAATGAGATTTACATTTCTTTGCGTTTAAATGCATTTGTGTTAAGTCTGAGGTAAATTCTTAACAGATTTCATGAAATTCACCATAGTTTTAATGAGGGTGTACCTTGTCAATAAGACTTTTCTTTTTTGTGCTCAAAAAATCATTTTTAGATTTTAGTAGTCTATAATGTTATATTTTTAAAAGGGTTAATGAATTATTAATAATATCTACTGGATATAAACTATTCTAATACTTATGCCTGTTTTTTTTCTTCTTTGGATGCTTATCTTTGGTTTGGAATGATATCCACCCTATGCTTCAGTTGTGTAAGAGGAAGTTGGCCCAGTAGTGTTTTACAACATTACTATTATATCTGATTGAGCCCTTACTTGGAAACAAGAACAAGTTTTGTATGTATGCATGTGGTGTGATGTTGTCAAAAGGCATTAAAACTACATAACTCCCACAGGCCAACTATTAACCTTGTGTCATATCCATGTCTTTAAGCTTAAGCTTAATCAAATTACCATAGTAATTTGATTACTTGATGTTTTGATGAAAAATTGTGTCCCTTTATTGTGTAGTTTTAGTATTAGTTTTTTTAGGGAAGGACTAGATGCCTGCGCACATACATTTAAAAACGCATACCTACCTGTATAGAACGAACTCTTAGTACACATGTGCACGCCATCAGTGTACTCACTGGTTCACATTTTTAAAGTTTGCGTAGAAAGAACTTCTGTTAAAACATGTCGTGTTAGCGACCCCTAAGTTAATAAGGATCATTGTAATGGAAATGAATCAATTAAAACTAACTTTAGCTGGAAAATAACTTTATTCTAGAGTTGTCATAAAGCCTATCTACATTGTTAAAAGCGCTATATAAATGAAGATGACTTGAATTGTTGTAAGTTTGTTAGCAATAATCAATAATATATGCATAATAGCCTCTAATTTCACACTGTTTAATAATTAGGAACACTGTTTTGTTCTTAATGTTGTAGTAATACATTCATGAACGACCCCTCCTTATTTATTGCATAAGCTAAAACTTTATTTTGATGGTCCACTTTAGATATTCTATAAGTAACTTTACGACTACATATCAACAACCAGTCACTAGATTATTAGTAGACTGTCTAATTAATATCTACAGTAACACTTTATTTTGATGGTCTCCTGACTAGAAGTAACTGCAAGTACTGTCAACAGTATGTGTCTTGTGAGCCCTCCTCCCTCATTGGTTTAAGCAGAAAAACATGAAAAGTTGGTGTGATAGGGAGTTGTAACTTGAAAGGTACAGGATCAATTTGACGGATGATTTTCTAACGGATCAACATACCTGGGAGTGGACTTTATTGCAAGGAAGCTGCAGATGGAGTACTCTGGTCGACAGCCCCTCCCACTGAGTATATTTGGGGAAGGGGAATGAGTTGATGTGATGCCTTGGAGAATCTGTCGACAACTGTCAAAATGGATGGCAAACCCGGACAGACAGCTGGAATCTATTAAGAAATGCACCGAAAAAGATTTGGATCAAACAAGTGGAGATGGATCTAGCAGCGTACGGTATTTCATCCGATTATGCCAACAAGAACGTGGCTCAGGACAGGAAACAGTGGAGAAAGATTGTGGACTTCGTATACAAAGGCAATTTCCGTTCAACACCCACTCACCCAAATAAAGCTAAACTCTGCAGAACAGTAGTGGCCCTTCCAGGATGAAGTTTGGAGACCCCAAATATAGATCATGACCCAATTGCCCAGGGATTCTCTGGAGATGTCATTGATAAAGGCCTGGAAGACAGATGAACTGTTGGATACACATCGAACCCGAACAACATCACCAGATGTTCATAGTGCCCTGTGCAAGGGGAAAAGGCCATCTTCCATTCGACCCCCTCACGGATGTTGATCAAGTTGTACAAGTTGGTCTAGTTGTGTGAAGATCTTCACCGACCTCAACTGTTTTAAAGGCTGCAGGAACAAGGGGTAAAAGAAAGTGATACTTAATGGTGATGGCAATCGCACGCCATTAATCAATGCACGGACGGAGAAACCCGCTCTTCTTTCCCATGAAAAAGAAGCCGGCGGAGGCAGGGAAGTTACCTGGTTGGATGAAGCCTTTCTCCAGTGCCTCAGAAATGTACTCCTCCATGGCTTTGGCCTGAGGTTCTGAAAGGGGGTATATATCCATCCGTGAGGGGGAGAGGTACTTGACAAAATGTCAATAGAACATACGTACACAGGAGCGATGTGGAGAAAATGACGTGGCCTTAGACTTTGCGAATGGTTCATGGAGATCAGAATAATAGGAGGGCAGGACCAGAGTGTTCTCATCTCTGGTCACTGCTGTAGTGCTTACTGGAGGGAGAGTGGGTTGTACTAGAAGGTTGAGACAGAAATGAGAGTAGGTGGAGCCCAAACGAGAGATTTGTCCCTTTTAAATTGGTGGAAAGATGTGTGCCCAATGCAGACAAATTGGTGGAGTGATGTGTGCTCAATGGGCGACCCTCTAGCACTGTAGAGGAACACAAAAAACAAGAGAGCAATCAAGGAATCAACCAAACTAAAATCTATGAAATTGCCTGCTGCCTCTGAATCTAAATTGGCTGATACAGAATGTGCCTCATCATGAACATATAATATAACTGGGACTTCTAACTGGCCTACAAAAAGTAGATTAAAAAAATCCAAACTCACCACCGAGTGTCACCCCTTCCTAGGGGACGAATCAGAAAGGCAGCCAGGAGGTGTCCTGATTGGCCACAGTAAAGTCACAGATGAGCTTTTATGCTCCTCAGCCAACATAGAAGATCGACCCACCTGTATTGGTTTGGGATCGCAGGTGTCTGGGTTGCATGTTGTGAAGGCCTGCATGTGGAATCATAAAGCGAAGTCAGCGGCTGAACTCTGTACTCAGCAGGATCTCCCCTGCATCTTTATCCCCTCAGAATGCTTGAGCAGTTCCCGATTGCAGGAGATAAACCGGGACCGCATTTCGCTTTCATGATTCCAAAAGGTGGTGGTACAGTCTCACTCAAGACTCTTCAGTGGTATAAAGATATGATGCTTTATTTAGTTCGGGGGAAGCACATTCGGATAATTACCCTAATTATCATAGGAGGACCTCATCCAGTCAACTCAATTAGCATTAGGAGGTATACAGTAGACTTACCTCTGTTCTATGACAGTTTTCCAGCACCCCCACCCCCATCTCCTCATTTCTTACTATTCCTATCCCAACCTGGGTGAGCACTCTGGGTTCGGGCCAAATTCCCCTCGGACGGCATACCAAATACACATAAACCTTTATCTAATTATATATAATGGCACTTTTCCACTACACAGTACCAGCTCGACTTGACTCGGCTCGCCTTTGTTTGGTTTTCCACTGTGTAAAAGTTGTACCTGTACCTGCTTTCGGGTACTTTTTTTTGTATCACCTCCGGCGAGGTTCTGAGCGAGCTATGGCAAGCTGAGCCGGTACTAAAATGTGACGTGAAAACAATGCCGACAATTGATTGGTGAGAGAGAATCGTCACCATTCACTGCGTCATCACTGCACACGCCAGTCAAATGTTGAAGTTCTCTCTCTCTGTCCATGAGCGCATGGCTGGTTGGGCGTTGAGCCTGTTTGTTGGGCATGGGCCAGAGAGGCCACGCAGAGCACCCAGGAGAAGGGAGGAAGTCGGAAGAGTTGAAGTCGGAACCCGTTGTGCCAAACTTCTGAGATTGTCCTTGGTTCTGGTTGAGAGAGTCTTCTCTCTGTCCTGAATGAGCTGGTTGTGAGTCAAAACCTGGGGCCTGCTGAGGCCAAGCAGGACAGCACAGCACCCAGAACAAAACAGAGAAGGCCAAAAAAAGTGAGGAAGTCGGAAGAGTTGCCCTTTCAGTAATGGCAAAGTTGCAGTTTTCCTCTGAGTCTGTCTCTGTTGGGAGAGTGAAAGCACAGCAGGCTGTGGTCACAGCTTGCGGTGGGGGTCCCGACAGACATCAACCAGCAGTCAAGAAGCAGGAAACAAGAGAGAGAGTCACTGTGAATTGGTCTCTAATAAAGCCTGAGAAAGGCCCCACCTCTCTGGGTTTGCTTGACCAATGAGAAGGGGGGAATTTCCGAGCGGGAAAATTCCTCTGTGGTTGATTTATGAATCTTTGTTTTAAGCATGCTCATTTGCATGTGCCGCTGGATTTGTTTCTGATGAGAAAATACTAATATGTTGCACAGCTATCGAAATATCATGTACACAATCATTTCGATCTGCAAAGTACCAATTTATAGAGACCAAACATGGTACAGGAGACCATTGATTCTATTGTAAAATACACAGCATTAACAAAATAATAGTATTAAAAGACATTACAAAAGACAGTAAATCATCCGCAAAATTTTCTTCATATTCATTTATAAGTAAAAGTCTGTATTAAAGGCTATTTCTGTCTTCCCCGTCGTCTCTGTCTTGAACATGTGACCACATTTTTAACAGCAATAAAACCAACTTATCAGATCGTTGTCCTGGTTACCGAGACCATCTTCCCCTCACCGGGGGGATGGGACCACAGATCCCAGTGTGAGTTTTAAAGATTGTTTGGTACATATACCAAATAATTGTGTCTGATTTGTCTCAGTTGTTACATCGTCTTCCCTTAAGCTCAACAGTTATAAAAGGAAACAGGTTTATTTTTTAACATTTAACTGCTGACTTGACTAAAATTGAACTGGACTAATGTACTCATTCAGATATAATCTTTCTGATGTATCTTACTTTCACTTCAAAGTTTGTCAAAGTGAGGTTTACCACAGTAATGAAAGTAGGTGGAGCTTATGGTGTGAGAGACACAAAGGCCATCATCAAGAGTTCTGCCACTCTTATCAAAGCTGATAGTGATCTTTAGTGTGACTGAAATCGAACGTTTAAATGCATGTCACAGACCGAAAGTGAATCTCACTGTAGGTGACATGACTACAGAAAAGATTCATAATGAGGAGTCTCGATTACTCCACACGTCAAACTTGCAGTGGGTGGAGGTGTTTGGAGCGGCTTTCAGAGATGTTCAGTCTTTTCTTCATGTAGGAGGACATTTTGAAGACACCACATGTGAGTTTAGCAAAGCTGTTTGTTTGCATCATTCCAAGAGTGTTACTTTTTATGCATTATTAACTTATTTTTGAGACATGGGCCAAAAAAAATCAAGTTTATGTACTGTAGCCTATCAAGGACTTATTATGTATTTACTGTTGCTTACACTTTTGGGAGCAATCACATGATTTTTCCATTTTCTATAGAAATGTCAAAACTGTTTGATAAAAAATAATACACACTGCAATGACAAATATTTCTTTTAAATACTTACATTAAACATGGATTAAGAATAAATTGAAAAGACAGGCTGTCAAACAGTTGACAGGAGTTGACAGCTGAAAGAGCTGACAAAATATGATAGTTTGCGGCACAAGTATCCAATTAATATATATGTACATGGAAAAAGCAATCACACTCGACATTCAAGATGTTTTCTAAAACCCTGGGAAGAAATGTTTACTGCAAAACCATTTAAATGATTATTTAGTTATGTCTATATATGATATTTGTATTAGTTGGTTATGTATGTGTGTGTGCACTCAGGAGGTCAATGTGTGAGATTTTTATGCAAGTAAAATTTGAGTTTACAGCAGTGGCTATTAAAGGTTTCTATTTCACAGAAAGATGTTTTTTCTTGCCCAATGAAATCAAAATAATGTGTGCTCATTGTTTATAGTTAAAAGAAACTCGGCAATGCATCTTCCTGTCAAACCAAAGCAAATGGAAGAACGCATTCGTCATCCAACCAAAGTATAAACTACGGTGCCAGTTTGTTACGAAGACTAATTTAAGATGTGTAAATAGTTTAATACAAGACCATTTTTAACCATTAAGGGTTTTAATCAATTAATCAAAGTACACAGTGAAGAAAAAACAGGCAACACTTGTTCAGCATCAGTTTCCGGGATATGCCTGATTGTGCTCAGAGAATCCCTAAAGGCTGACTGGTTACACTGAATAATCTAAAATATGATATATTTGTATATATTAAACAGTTTGTTGATCACTACATAATTCCCATATGCGTGTTGGTTTCATGGTTTCACTTTATGTTGAAGTCCTGTTTATTAAAATTACTAGTTAATGACCTGAACCTACTCCTAAACCCAAACTTAACCAATATCTTATATTATTTTGTACTGTAAAATAAAGTGCAATTGTTTTAATAACTTTAATATTATTCTAAAATGTGACAAATATGAATAATAAATAGCAAAGAGCTGGTGTGTCCAATTGTTGTTGTTTTTTTGGTAACACTTTCACGGGTGCACTAATATGCATTAATTCATGCTTAACTAATGCACAGATAATCATGAAGAACTAAACCATTAATTAATGATAACTGCATCAGCAACTAATAAAGAGTCTATATGATTAATAGATTAAGAATTGCTATTAATTTAATGTGTCATTGTGTATTAATAACATATTTTATTAACTAATAGTGTAAATTAATGTGTTAATTACCACAATTAGTCAAAGCTATGCACTTCAACTTCTAGTTGTCTGCTTTAAATAATCATTATCTAATGATTTGTAAAGGTATGATTATGTTATGACTTTACTTGTTGGGGCACATCATTATTAACTAGTCATTTAGTAATTGTAGTTATTTGCACATGAATTTGCACTAACAATGAAGTAATTAATCATGTATTAATGCATATTAATGTACCTGTCATATTATCTGGAAGTTGAAATACAAGGATTTGGCTCATTCTAGTAATTAACATATTAATTAACACTATTAGTTTAACAAAAATAGTTATTATGGAATTAATTCACAATTACATATTTAATGAATAACAATTCATGTATGAACTAATACATTAACTTTACAGACTCTTAATTAGTTCATAATGTGGTAATCATTAATGAATAGATTAGATAATCATTAGTTACACATTAATTCATTATTATCTGTGCATTAGTTAAGCATGAATTAATGCTTATTAGTGCACCCATATTGTAAAGTGTTACCATTTTTTTTTTTTTTTTTTTTTTTTTGTGAAAGATAGTGCAACAAGCTGGAAGTCGCTCTTTTTGTCACAGCACATGGCCTCTGTTTTCAAAGTTGCACTTCACAGATGAAACTCCTCCCCTAAATTTGAAGAAAAACTGTCTTTTAGACTTTAGATTTCACTGCTGATAAAACACATTCAACTGTTAACAAGGAACTATGAACAAGAGAGAACGAAAAGACATACAAAAGAAAGGATGTGGTGTTCGAGAGAAACAATATTTTCTAAGTTCTTTTGTTTCTCTCTTTCCAAATTTCAACAGGGTTTTAACATATTTGAAATGGAAGACCTTGTGCTGGAACAGATTTCCTGAAGAGGTCCATGATGATGAAAGAGTCAAAAGATGAATTCACAACCAGTGGGAACAGGTAACATTGATTCAATGTTGTTCAATATGCATTTTTTTAAATGTGTTTTGTTTTTAGAAACATTATTATTTAAACACCTTTTATTATTTCTCATAGACAAAATGCTGCCAGGACGGTACCCAACGGGGTCTATATGGGTCAGACCAAAACCCTGAGTCTACTGCAAGGCTTACACTTGTGTCAGGATGCCTGGGCTCCCAAGAGCCCCTGGGACAGTCATGGGGCGCATGCCGCTCTGTGGGGAAGACCTTCTGGGGTGGGTGCCTTTACTTCCCTTTTTGCAATGCGTGCTTAATCAGTCAGACTCATTCAGCCGTTTCAACAGTAGGTCTAGTAAACCCTAATGTTGTCAATAATAAGAAAAACAGTCACAGTTACTTGAACCGGTGTTACTTACATTGCTTGTAATGTTTCAGCTTCAAATTTCATAAAAGCTTGACTTTACTTGTTAATAACTCTTTTTCATCCCTTATTATTAATAGAGATAATGGTAATCTTGCCAAGTAAGACATCCACTAAGCAAAATGATGTCCAAAAGACGTCTTTTTAAAGTCTTTGTCACAAAATTCAGACGTTGAAAAGACGTCCACTGAGGAGCCAGAATGAAAGTTTTTATGACGTCTTTTTTTGACGTTTTCTGCACGTCCGATATAGACGTTCATGGACCCTTCGTACAAGGTTAAAAACTAGTCCATATGTGGTCATTGTGGACATTTTTTTTTTACATCATTTATGGCCTCATTTAGATATAATTACTTTGACTATTGCTGTCATATGATCTTAGTGAGAATTAACAGAGGTTTAGATGTTGATATTTGTTTCATTTCATTTGTGTCACCATTATGGTGATCAGTGTTTCCTTTAGTTGGACTCTTGTCCCCTTTATTTTTACTTTAGCTTTTCTTTGGCTGCTGCAACTGTGTGTTTGTATAACACAATTCTTATGACGGAGAAAGCCAAGAAACAGTAACATCAGGTGTTATAAGCTCAATGTTGTTGATGACATAATCATCACAAAACAAGTATCAAATGTTGAGTTTGAAATTGTTTTTATATTTGGCATTCATAACCACCAACCTTATGCAAAACTGCAATATCGGTGCCAATGGGATAAAAAAAAAATATTGTTTGTTTTGTGCAAATGCATCACACAGACATCAAGATTTGGGATATGAGTCACAACAATGGTGACAATCAAAAACAAATCTTGTTCAAAATTCATAGTTCAAAAATCAATGAGTTCTGAACGATGAAAGCTACCCATCATGAACTGCAGCATGACGATTTTTATTGGCACCATTGTTGTGAATCATATGCATAATGTTTGACAACATGATACATTTGGTCTAAACATCGTATGCACATAAGTTTTACCCACCTCTAAATAAGTGATATTATAAATGCTATTGGTGTCAATATTGTATTTCCACAAGATGACCACATTTGAACTAGTTTTTAACCTTGTACGAAGGGTCCATGAACGTCTATATCGGACATGCAGAATACGTCAAAAAAAAAAAGACGCTATTAAAACTTTCATTCTGGCTCCTCAGTGGACATCTTTTCAACGTCCGACTTTTGTGACAAAGACTTTAAAAAGACGTCTTTTGGACATCATTATGCTTACTGGGATGTTTCTGGATCAAACTTTAGTCCTAACCCAACCCATAACTTATCGCTAAAATCCGAGAGAAATGATAGATTTACACCGATGTAGAAGCATCTAACCCTGGTTATAAGCCTAAAACATGAACTGTTAACTTGTCCCTCAAATCTGATTGGTTGTTTGGAATGTTGAACAAAGATTTACTTGGTGAGACCATGTACAAACCACATTTGTTTAATACATTAACATTATTGATGCTATTTTTATCGTGGAAAGTCACTGTTCCATTTTTCTGAACTTTGGCCCTGTTTAATAAAGTTTTTTTAGCTAGTTTTATGTGCACTTGGTGAGAAGTTTATTCAATGATTGACTTGCGTCTGTTTATACATGTGCCACAATACAATTATCTTAAAAAAATCATCTTAACCAGCACTATAGCATAAGTTCTTGATAGGACTAAACTGTCATTATGTTGCGGACAATTGCAGAAGTAGTGTTAGATAAGAGTGCAGAAAGCATGATTGCAAGTGTACTTGAGAAGAGACAGAGAGCGAGAGAGTAGAGCACTGGTGTCTTGAAAGACCAACGTATTGAAAGGTAAGATCTATTCTACAATTTATGCAAGTGGTTATTTACAATATGCTGATTCAGAATGGTCAATAATCAAGCATTATGTAATTTTACTTTGTTCAACTGTGTCAACTGTGCAGTGGGTGCTGTAAAACATCCTCATTCAACATGTAATGATTAAAAGTAATACAAGATCTACATAAATATTGCTTTGTGAACCCCAGGAAGATTAGCTACCACTCTGTGGAAGCCAATGGGGATCTGAAGAAAAGAATGAATGAATAAAAAGAACAAAAATCAACACATTTTTTTCATTTTTGGGGGGGGTTCTCAGAATCGGCAGAATCTATAAGGATCCAATGTTGAACTTTTCAGAAATGTTTGCCAACACTGATAGTGCCAAGGATATTTCAAAGCTGTGGAAGATACTCCTATAGTCCTGCACACACTCTTACTCTGTATAAGTAGTGAGTGATGACAAAATTACCAAAGATCTCATTTCACTTCCCCTGTGGTCAACATATTGCTAAGAGGGTTCTTGTCGATAATATTTTAGGGAGTGAATTTGAATGCCATATAACCATAAACTGTAAAAAAGCATATAACCTGTGAATATTGTTAGAAGCTTATTCATCATTGGTTTCGATAAACTAAATAAACTAAAGTAACTTCAGTAGCTCTCACTGTCATCTATTTTAGTTTTTTTTGGCACCTGACTTGTGTGCGCTCTGACTTCCTCTTGTGAGAGAGCTTACCCACAAAGTGTGCGTTTCCTTGATGTCAAAGCTGGTTGTGTCACTCTTTCGCATGAGTGCAAAACATGATACAATATTCTCTAAAAATGTTCAATCCTCAATGATCTCAGTTTCATTAAACTTGCATAAGAGTGAAATAACATGTACCTTGATGTGAATAACAATGCACCTTTCCACAGAGTTTCCTGGTGGTGCAAGGGTCTTTGCCTCAAGACCAGCTTCTGTGTGTGTCTGTAGCGGACAGCGATGAGCCGGTCAAAGAATTCCCCATCATAACCACTGGAACAGGTACTGGAAACAGCTAATGATACCAAAGTCCCTTTAAGACAAGTCATTTCACTCGGCGGCCACCTCTGGCCGTGCAAGTGCAGCTCCTGTCTCTGTGAATGGGGAAACATCAAATTCTCCAAAACTGTTCGTCAACCATACGATTCATTTCTTATTTGAAATCACCAATGAAATCTGACAACAACTGTCTCATAAATGTCGTTTCTAAACACTTGAATCTTGACAGAAAATGACATTTTTCAAGCTGGATTAATGCACGTTTCTATAGAGAGCCTAAGTCCCGCCCCTCCGCTTCCGGCTCATGGGACCTTATTTCGGAAAAAATATGAATGGTAGTCAATGGCGAGAGACAAATTATCTTTTTATTCCGTCTGAACTGTGACCTCAATTACACATATGATGTTTGTCAATTTAAAAGATAATTCTGAAAGTCAAAAACGTCGCAGTTTGTCATACAACAGTAGAGTAACATTTAGTTTTATGTGAAAATCGCTCTATGAACTACATCTCCCTGGAAGAGAAACGAGATCCTCTGCTCGTGTGTGTGCAGTCTGGTACAAAACACTCAGGCAGGACGGCGTAACGTTACGATTATAACGTAAGACAGTAGAAACAATGACAGACAGCCTCAGTAAAGTTAGCTTCATTCATTGGGAGAAAATGTGCGCCTTTGGGGTTTGTAGTCTTTGTAATTATGTATTTTCACAGTCTTTCTTATACCTCAACGGTTTTACATCAAACTGCGACTTTCTTTACTTTAAAATGTATGTTTTAAATCGACAAACATCATATGTGTAATTCAGGGCACAATTCAAACGAGATCAAAATATTTGTTGTCTCTCGCCATTGACTACCATTCAATATTTTTCCGAAATAAGGTCCCATGGTGGTCGACCGGAAGGGGCGGGACTTAGGCTCTCTATAGGAACCGGAGCTTCTAACGGCTGCAGTGGGGACTTTACCAATAGGTGATTGGCTCTTATTTAGAAGGCGGAGCTTATTCCGTCAAATTCCGTGCCCATTTAAAACAATACGAGAGACGTGTCTTTTGATATTCTATAGTCTTTGTTTATCCTCAATCAAAAATCAGATTTCAACATAAACTCATACATGATCAACATACCCAGCAAGCAATGTTGCATTTAAAAGACGCCTGATGCCTGATACATGTCCAATGTCTAGGCTAAAACAAGGCAAAATTTAGGCTGTCAGTGAAAATGTACTGAACCATCTAAACCATCGCTTAAGAATAGACTAGTCATCAATTAGATAACAAAGAAATGAAATAAGTGAAGAAATGAAACCAAACACCTTATATTCACTCTTTAATTTACTTACATGATGGAATATCGTACATCTCGCAAGTTATTTTGACAAGAACGACATAACAACTTTAAATGTTATTTTGTCTAGAAGTGGGTTACTATTAGGGTTGGGTATCGTTTGAATTTGAATGATTCTGATTCCGATTCCGATTCCTTGTTTCGATTCCGGTTCCTAACGATTCTCGATTTTGATTCTTTTAAGAGGCAGGGTCAAAAAAGTTTAGCTAACCTTGCTAACCAACGGTATTTCTGAAGAAAATAATCCTTTCTGAAGGAAATACTCCTTCTGTCACAAATATTCCTTTTGTCACAAATTTTGCATTTTGCCGAGATTTCGTTATTTTTAGAAAAGTGAAGCCACACTTTGGACCGCCGACGTAAGCTACTCATGTTCGACTCGCGCGGTTATACCAACACTTCCGGTAGACGCTTCTTCGTTGGTGTTGTTCAGCGGTTTCTTCTTCAGCTCGGCGAAATGTGAATATCGAAACTAGGAATCGAAATTTGAACTTTTGAACGATTCCGGGAAAAACGAAAAGTTAGTCCCGGTTCCAATCGATACTCGATTCTCGATACCCAACCCTAGTTACTATATAGTTAACCAGACGGTTAAATGCAACATGACACCATGACTTTCGCGTAAACATACTCGCCACTTTCAAGTCAAGTGGCGTGCTATCTATACACATTTCGAGTTATCCGCGTGTAAATACGCCGTTAAATGTCCGAGTGATTACGCGTGTATTACACGCTGTTCGAAACAAGGCAAAATGTAGATCTACATCTGGGGAGCGATGTTTTTTTTTCCTAGGGTGGTAGGGGAAGACTCCTAAATGTTATTAAACCCAGTGACGGGTAGGTTTAGGGACGGGGTTGGGGTTGGTCATATATTTATACAGTAATGTAACGTTAAGTCAACGCCGTTAATAAACACGTGTTGATAGCACACCAAAAATGGAAATACAAATTGGCGTGTCATACATACGCCATTTCATGAGATCAGTCTGGTTAAACGACAAACATTTCAGGCTGGGTGTTCTCAACATCAAATTACATATTTGAGCTATGCTGTCCACACTTTTATAGCTGCACACTGTATATCAACTACTTTCCCATTTGTTTTGGTTTTTATATATGATTTTATAAGGGAAGCATCTATCAAAGCATAGCTAAGTTTCCTGAGATATGAAAAAACGACTTCAGAGCATTTTTTAAGTTGCACGAAAGGAAATGCACAAGCTGTCAGGCATATGATACGGATATAAAGCCTGCAGGTGTGTTACATTTCCTGTTGACACCCACATAGCAACACTGTTTCGGCCCACGTCTGGCACTCGTGGAATACTGATCCGGCCCACGTGCAGCGTGGAATGGCGGCCCTTGGGCGGACCACTTCTGATAGTCAGATCTGGGCAGATCTGATAAATTTGTTTGGTTTGATTAGAATCAATTGACATCAGAAAATCTGGTTATTTCAAGCCATCATCAGGTAACCATCATCACCTCATCTCATTTCACTTTAGCTGCTATAAATGTGTTTGACTAAAATACTGTCACGAAACCAAAAAAAGACAAAAGCTATAAAAAGAGTTAAGAGCCCAACTAATGGAAACACTGATCATCGTTATGGTGACTCCAAATGTAACAGTAAAACCCTATTAATTCTCAATAAGAACTTTTGTAGACGTCTGACTGAAATAAAGTCAGTCTGGTTAGTAATAAGTGAAGCTGGTAATGCTGTTTGTGGTGTCGTTTAATCCTCCTCTGCTGAGATCTTCAGAGATGAAATGTCTTCTTTTCTCTTCAGTTGTAAGTCGGTTGTGTTTCTGCTTGTCTCTTTTTCTGTTCTCTTCTTTCCTTCAGCGATTCTGCTTGTTAATAGGCTTATTAAGGCTGAGATGACTCTATATTTAGATTTTGTGGCTCCGATAAGTTCCAGTTCGGGTTTATTTCTTTGTTCTTGGCTGACATGTTGCTATGGCCTGCTTGTGGCCCAGATCCGTATTCGGCTAGTGCCAGATGTGGGCCGAAACAGTGTTGCTATGTGGGCATGGGAAGTGCATGTCCATGTGCAAATTGTGGACATGAGAAGTATGTGCAGTTCAGTAAACTCTTCTCTGAACTTCCTTCTTTATTTGTGCACGCTGTTCTGGCTGACATAATGCAGCCTTCCTACTTCCTCATCACATCCGTGTTCTTTTAAAGTTCATGACTAGTTTTTCCAGTTTCTCTCTATGACTCATAGTGCAAGACTGACTGAGTCTTTCTTTCACAGCGCTTCATCTGACAGCGTCACACCTGGCTTTCCCTGATCTCTTTCAGCTGCTGTACTTCTACACACTGAGCAGGTGCGGATGAGTTATGATTATCTAGCAACTATTGACCTGTTTTGCTTGATAACAGGAGTGTTACCACAGGAAATACTGCACTGCTGGGTTAGATAGTAAATTAGGTATACTAAACATCACGTATGGGGCAAACAGTTGCAGTTAAAGGGATAGTTCACTTTGAAATTAATTTTTGATATGTTTTAGCTTACCTCAACGGCATCCAAGATGTAGGTGTCTTTGTTTCCACAGTATTTTCAATTTTGACATTTTTCGGTGTTGTCTGTCAGTCATATAATGCAGTTTTAGGGCGTCAAAGAGCATGCACAGAGAAGTCCAAATGAAACATGATTTAATGACTCGTAAATGTAAGTACACACTGATGGCCTAAGACACGAAACGAGCGGTTTGTGTGAGAAAACGAACAGTATTTATATCGTTTTTACCTCAGCCGTCGAAATAATCTGAATCAGATGTCCAACTGAACCGAACTGAACCGTCTCCAGACGTTACGCCGGAAGTAATATCTACGTCACGCATTGTTTAGACGGAGATTTTGGGAGTTTTACCTTTCACTAAACATATTTAGATATATGGCAAATCGCAATGGAAGACGATTTCGATTTATCTAAATATGTTTAGTGAAAGGTAAAACTCCCGAAATCTCCGTACAAGAGGTAAAACGATATAAATACTGTTCGTTTTCTCACACAAACCGCTCGTTTCGTGTCTCAGGCCATCAATGTGTACTTACATTTACGAGTCATTAAATCATGTTTAATTTGGACTTCTCTGTGCATGCTCTTTGAGGTGGTGACCATAGACCTCCATTATATGACTGACAGACAACAACGGTTTGACCAAAAAATGTCCAAATCAAAAATGCTGTGGAAACAAAGACACCTACATCTTGGACGCCCTTGAGGTAAGCTAAAACATATAAAAAAATAATTTCAAAGTGAACTATCCCTTGAATGCTCTGCAAAGAGAATGAATAATCTCCTTGTTTCCCTAACACCAAGTGCTAAACTGTATAAATAATGTGTTGTTGTAACCTTCTTCTGCCATGTGCTCCACTCACATTTCTCTCAGGGATGTTTTGCCTGTCTGTTTGTTGGTTCCCTCGTGGGTTTACACCATTATCAACCAACCCGATCGCCTTGTTCCTCTGCTTGGTCCAAGTTAGTACTTGCCCTGTCGTGCACCATTCGATGTACTATACACTATAACTCTGCTGTTATGTCAGTCAGACTCTCTCCTTTCTCAAGGCTTTTGTGTGTGTTTGACTTTCAGAGACCTGGCTGTGTCCCTCCTCAGATCTGCAGGCTAACAGTATGACTTCAGAAACACAAGACACAGCAGAAATGCCAGAAAGCGTCCTGTGCACTATACAGGTGATACTGTGCTCTGCTTTACTTCTCTCATGGTTTCAAGTTCACTATATTTGTTCAGTATTTAAAAGGATTAGTTACATTCAGAATGTAATTTCCTAGTAATTGTCTAATGTCTTTATTCATGTCTTTCTTCTTCAGATGAAAAGAAATGAAAGATTTTTAATCCAGTTTTTCACCATGTAGTGACTTCAATGGGAACCAAATGGGTTGAAGGTCTAAATGTCAGTTTCAGTGCAGATCTCTACTCTGTCCCAGCCGAGGAATAAGAGTTATTTTGCCAAAACATCAGTCATTTTATAAAAAATAATTAAAACATAGTGTATATAGGTCATATACAAAGATACTTCTGCCTGTTATGTGTGACCTTTTAACATTCTTTCGAAATGTGTGGCACATCACTGATCTAGGGCAGGACGGCTTTTGTGGTTAAAAAGTATTTAAATGTTGGTTTTGATTTGACCGTTGGTTTCGCTAGATAAGACTCTTATCCCTCGGCTGGGATTGTGAGATCTTTGAAGGTTGGACCTTCAAACTGTTGGTTCCCATTGAAGTCACTATGGTCCACTGTATATTTTATATGTAAAAATCCTGCAATGTGTTCCTAAAAAACTTTAATTTCTTTTCGACTAAAGAAAGAAAGACATGAATATCTTTAATTATGGGGTGGGGGGTTCATTCGTGAACTCTTTAAATAAGTGATTCAGAACTGAGAATGCTTTGAAAATTCCAATTCCAGATTCTAATTTCTGGATTTGAATTGTATGTGAATTGAGGTAATCAGTAACATAAAGCAAACCTACAAAGTTATACATTGAACTATTTTATTAAAAATGGATGTTAAACATCTACTTTCTGTAGAAGTAACAGTCAAACAGTCAAGCCCCAACCCTTACGTAAGTACATGCTTAAATTAACATTACTTGGTCCTCACTTGTGTTATTACAAGGACTTCAAATAAAGTGAAACCAAAAGTGTAACCACATGACTAACCCTCATTGCCTGGTTCTCATGAACTTTAACATGTCTTTTCTAGACACTGGCAAAACATTATCAAAACCATCATCATATGTCAAACCAAGACTTATTTTAAGTGCAAAGTCCAAACATCAGTTTAGCGTGTGTTTAGCGTTAACTATGAACAGTTCTGCGTAGTAACTGATTAAATGTAATCTGGATTAAGTAATTTGATTCCAAAAATGAAGTACTTAGATTATATTGCATTTTAAAATACTCATAATCAGACTACAGTTATTATTATTATTATTTTTTTTTTTGTTATTCTCACAATGAGAGTACATTATTCATAATTCATTGATTCACCCAGCAGGTCAACAAACAAAAAAACATTTAATCCTTTTTAGTAAGTGTTTTTATTTTTAAATCATTATTTGATTAATAGCTTTTCATTAATCTCATGAACCTCAGTCTGGGAAACCCTGGTGCAATGTAAAATTTAATGCACTTAATAAAACACATTTTCTTTCTTTTTGTATTTTCATATCAAAATGGCTCAAGGTTATCCTATCCAAAGCAATGTGATAAACGAGTTACTTCAAAAGTAATCTAAAAGTAATCAGATTATACCTTAATTGTGTAACAATGCAAGGAAGTGTAAGGGAGTTGAAATTTACCAACACAACAAATGTGTCCACGGGGATCTATTCTTTTTAATGTGGGATTTAATTGGACCAGAATGATTGACACTTGACATTTACATTTACTCATTTAGCTGACGCTTTTATGCAAAGCGACTTACAATTGCTATATACGTATGTCAGAGGTCGCATGCCTCTGGAGCAACTAGGGGCTAAGTGTCTTGCTCAGGGACACATTGGTATCTCGAAGTGGATTCGAACCCGGGTCTCTCACACCAAAGGCATGTGTCTTATCCACTGTGATCTGTGATCTTCAAATGATTTCTGTGTGTTGGTAGGTTACAGCCGCCAATGGTGCCCTGTGCTTCATCAATCCCTTGTACCTTCAAGAGCATGGGGATGATTGGCTGACTCACTCTCCAGCCAGCCCAGTCAATCGTCCAATCGGCTTGAGGCGAGACAAGCGGTTGAGTACCACCCGAGCATGGGAAGGGAGAGGACTGAAACTGAGGTCATCTATACAAGTCGAGGACAACTCTAGCAGTTTTGACCAGGACAAAGGTAGTGGTGGACTTTTTTTTTATATTATGTTATATAAATTCAAGTATATACTATTATACTATTTTGAATAAGCTTTTATTTTTATAAGTTTAGTTTTCAATAAAATATTTTTTTCATCAAATCTTTATATTTTATTTGAATTCAGCTTAAGTTCAAATAACGAAAAAGATTTTTAATAGTTACATTATAACAATAGGAACCGACGATAGAATAATAGAAACAATAGAAACAATAGTTGCTTGATATTTGCCCATATTCATCATTCGGTGGGTCTGAATTGTCAAAACACCTCTCAAAATGCTTGCATCTGAAATTTTAGCACGTTAAAATAATAAATACGACCTCACGTCTACACGCTGCCTCCGAAACTTTGGATCAGGTTCGATTTTCTGCGTTTTCCACATCTGTTGCAAGCATTTTGAGAGGTATTTTGACTATTCAGAGCCATCGAGTGACGTATACGGAAAAACGCATGTGAAAATTCAGACTCAGACCTCAACCGTTCCATTTCGTGCCCAACTGGTACTGGCATGGTTACATTTCCCACTGCGGGATGGTTTGTAATCGTGCCGTGCCGAACCGAACCAAGCTCAATTGAAACTACCGTATTCCTTATTGTTCGGCCCGATGGTGGAAAAAGCGGCTAATGTTTATAATTGCAACAGGATGTGCTGTTAAAAAGGAGGCTGTTAGAAAGTGTCACGTATTGACGTCTTTATTTCTTCTCAAAGGATCCCCATCACCAGTCTCTCCATCTACCCCGGGTGGAGTTGTGCTTCGAAGGGCGAGTGGCGCCAGCAAGGAAGACACCCTAAAAAGAGCAAGCACAGACTCCCTTCAGAGCCCTCTACCCCAGTCGCCACACCGCGTGTCCTGGATAGAGGACAAGATATGGCTGAATTCACCACTGCCCCCCTCTCTGCTTCAACCGCCCTGCTTAGAGCTGGACTCGCTGTCAGTCAGCAGCATAGAGGAGGAGTTCGAGCCGGCTTCAAGCCCCTCCCTGCCTTCGCCCCGCTTCCAGCTGGCAGATAAGATGAAGAACCGCCTCTCGGCAGTGGGTCAGGCTCTAGGTGGATTTGTGTCTCCTCAGCGCAGACTGAGCAAGCGTGTCCAGGAGTTGGCCGAGCGCAGAGCTGGGCCATTTGCAGAGGCGGTCCGGGGCTTCGTGGAGGAGACTCTTGCCGGTGGAGCCGCTCCTGGAGTGACTTGCAGCGAGATGCTGCAGGACGTGCGCTCGACTCTCACTAATCTGAGGGAAACGCTGTTTGATTGTCCAGAGATACAAAGCATCACAGACAACTTTGGAGACATTCCTGATTTTGAGCTGGGTATGACCTCTGGATGTATTGGAGATAACTGTCAGGGTTCATCTATGTTCCCTCTGTGTGGTTTCCCTTCTAGTCAAGTCCAGTTCAGGACAGTCCAAGGGTGTGTTTCCCGAAAGCATCGTTAGCCAACTATGGTCGCAATTTCCATTGAACTCTATTGGTAATGACGGAACTTGGACCATAGTTGGCCAACGTTGCTTTTGGGAAACGCACCCCAGTCCAGTCAACCTGTCAAGTCTAGTTTTCCCCAAACAGTCTTTTTACTAACTAAAACTCACTTTGCAACTACATGTCAACTTAAAAACCCTGTTGACGTATTAAGATGAGTTTTGGTTGATCGGATCACAAGTGGACGATGCTAAACACAGGGGTAAACAGGGTCTTAAACATTTTGAGCTTGTTCAAACAGCCACAAAAGATGCCTACTCTCCGCCTACTGAGCTAATGCGTAAACATTATGGGAGGCGTGCTAGCCAGACGGGATTTAAACTGTCGGCTGAAGACACAAGTTTGGTGTGAAGACGAAAAACATACCAGGAACAATGTTCTCTCACCATTCCTGATTTTAAAACACACACTCACAGTGTTCGGCTGGTCTTGCGGCTGTCAGAGCAGAAACTAAAGCTGCTGCTCTCCGTATGTTTTTCTGTCATGTTCGATGTGTTCATATGGTAAAATGGTAAATGGACTGCATTTATATAGCGCTTTCATAGACCCAATGGCCACCAAAGCGCTTTACATTTTGCCTGACATTCACCCATTCACTCACTCATTCATACACCGACGGCGTATGCTAATGCTATATGTAAATTGCGCAAGCTTATTTCGTCCATTAGATCAAACGACCTGAAAAAGCCTTTGAAAGTGGACAAAAGAGACGGATTAAAACACCAGGAATGCGTCTGCATAGCCTTCTTGTGATCCGATCAACCAAAACGCATCTTAACACCAGATGTAAACAAGGCCTTATTCGACTAACCCAAACCTGAATGTTATTTGACATGTAGTTGCAAAGTTACTTATATTTAGTAGAACGTTTAAAATGGACCATCAAAATAAAAGGTAACCCAATTGAATTGCTCCATTCTCCATAATATATATGCCTACACAAGAAACTAGAGCTTTCTATATTCACACTTCAAAACAATTCAAAAATTCTGCTAGTTTTGATTCTTATTGATTCGCCTCCACTGAAACCAAATTTATTGTCAAATCTGTTTTTCTCTTTGTCCTTAGATGCTATGCTGGAGCTTGCCTGCATAAAGTGGCTTTAAAACCAGTTTACACTCACCTGTACGTGTATCTGAAGACCGCGCGTAGGGATGACGGCACTCTGCAGCGTTTAGAGGCCAACAAGAGCACGCTGGAGAACCGAAGCCTGGAGGAGCTGGAGGGAGCAGCCGGAGCTGGAGTGCCGGACTCCAGCATGATGGAGAAGATCCAGCATCGGTGGACCACAATGCACGAGGCCTACTCGCCTAGCAAAAAAGTCGACACCCTGCTCAAAGTCTGCAAGAATATCTACCACAGCATGAATGCTAATGCTAAGCCTGGTGAGTGAACTACTGTAGAGACGCAATGCAAACTTGCCACTTCCTCTCGGATTATTCGCCATTCAACACATACAGGGATGTGTCCTGTGCCGAGAAACCAACAATTCAATAGTTAGTGATAGGGAAAATGACTTAATATTTTTATTCAGTTACTGATTTCAAATGACATGTTGTAGTTGGTAACATGATCTATTACATTACACATAAGATAAATTGTGTATTCTTGACTAGTTTTTGATTACTTTGGACCTATCACGTTGATTTGAATAGGATAACCTTGTACCATATTGATGTAAAAATCCACAAAGCGAAAGAATATATTTTCCACTTGTTATCAAAAACATGAAATGCATTAAATATTAAATTACGTCAGGTTTTCTCAGACTGGGGTTTGTGAGTTTAATGAAAAGTAAATCATATTAAATAATTCATATACAATGTATGGTACTTTCCTGTTATCCGGACCCCACCATATACCATTTAGGAACTATAGTCATCCCTGATTGGTCTTAACCCCAGTGACGGGTAGGTTTAGGGGCGGGGTTAGGGGTAGGCCATCGTGGGGTCTGGATCCCACCATATACCATTTAGGAACTAAAGTCATCCCTGATTGGTCTTAACCCTAGTGACGGGTAGGTTTAGGGGTGGGGTTAGGGGTAGGCCATCATCCCTGATTGGTCTTAACCCCAGTGACGGGTAGGTTTAGGGGTGGGGTTAGGGGTAGGCCATCATCCCTGATTGGTCTTAACCCCAGGACGGGTAGGTTTAGGGGCGGGGTTAGGGGTAGGCCATCATCCCTGATTGGTCCTAACCCCAGTGACGGGTAGGTTTAGGGGTGGGGTTAGGGGTAGGCCATCATCCCTGATTGGTCTTAACCCCAGTGACGGGTAGGTTTAGAGGCGGGGTTAGGGGTAGGCCATCATCCCTGATTGGTCTTAACCCCAGTGACGGGTAGGTTTAGGGGTGGGGTTAGGGGTAGGCCATCATCCCTGATTGGTCTTAACCCCAGGACGGGTAGGTTTAGGGGCGGGGTTAGGGGTAGGCCATCATCCCTGATTGGTCTTAACCCCAGTGACGGGTAGGTTTAGGGGTGGGGTTAGGGGTAGGCCATCATCCCTGATTGGTCTTAACCCCAGTGACGGGTAGGTTTAGGGGTGGGGTTAGGGGTAGGCCATCATCCCTGATTGGTCTTAACCCCAGTGACGGGTAGGTTTAGGGGTGGGGTTAGGGGTAGGCCATCATCCCTGATTGGTCTTAACCCCAGTGACGGGTAGGTTTAGGGGTGGGGTTAGGGGTAGGCCATCATCCCTGATTGGTCTTAACCCCAGGACGGGTAGGTTTAGGGGCGGGGTTAGGGGTAGGCCATCATCCCTGATTGGTCTTAACCCCAGTGACGGGTAGGTTTAGGGGTGGGGTTAGGGGTAGGCCATCATCCCTAATTGGTCTTAACCCCAGGACGGGTAGGTTTAGGGGCGGGGTTAGGGGTAGGCCATCATCCCTGATTGGTCTTAACCCCAGTGACGGGTAGGTTTAGGGGTGGAAAATTGAAAAAACTGAAAAAATTGAAATAAAAACAATCAAAATAATACACTAAGTAGAAGGGACCTGCTTGTAATAGGGAAAATCAATGAATTATGGATCATTTACTGTGAGAATATCATGGAATCATTGAATCAATAAAAAAGTATCTGTATGCTTAGTCACACTTTGCTCACACACTCACACTTTGGCTGAATGTGATGTAGGCTGGATGCAAAGACGAAGATAAAAGTGTGTTTATTGACAGAAAGATAACAACACCAAACTGAACTAAAACATTAATACGAACCGACAAATGACTAAAACACAGGCATATATATGTATGTAAATCAAAGTCAAAGATGATTGGATTAATACAGGTGATATATACAGGGAACTGATGAGTAACCATACTAACTAGAAGCCAATAAGTAACCTATTAGACAAACAAGTGGGAAACTGAGAACAAATAATAGCCTAGATGTGAATGAAAGACACAAACTAAAAGTTCATGAGGGTGAAACTAAGAATAATCGTATCAAAAATCGAAATCAAAAATTTTGAGAATCTGATTACGTAATCCAGACTACATGTAATAAGTTAATGCCCAGAACTGCAAGCCTATGGAGCTACAGTATGATCACTGCAAGCCACTTCATACATTTTAATACCCGAGTCCTCAAGCTGTAGGAGATTTCAACATGTTGATTGTTTTCTCTCAGGAACGGTCTTCGGGGCGGATGATTTCCTGCCGTGCCTGACGTGGGTGTTGCTACGCAGTGATTTAGCTATACTACAGGTGGACACTGACTACATGATGGAGCTGCTAGACCCCATGCAACTACAAGGAGAGGGTAGGGGATACACACAAATCCACACTCATCAACAGTGTTCACACCACTGGTTTTATGATTGGTTTCCTGATGAAGGCAAACATTGTTACTCTTTATCTCTTCAGATGAGTTGGAATTTAGCAAATATTTAAAAGTTTTTACCTTGAAAAAAAAAAGATTCATGCCTTAAAATAGCTTGAATGTAACTATACCCTTGCCTCATTTAGTTAGTTCTATGAATATGCAAATGAGCCCTGCCAACACTCACTAACAGCAGCTCAGAGATCCAACCGTTGGCCTGGGGTGTGTTTCCCGTACAACGATGTAACTCAATGCTTCACTACCATAGTACGATGCATCGTTGAAGAAATCAACAAGCTAGTCACAACTGTTGCCCCAAACCGTACTGTCGCAAATTGGTGGTTCAACCACGTTAAACCCCACATAGACATATACTTACTTACTTACGCTTACCGCCCAACTTTGGGCATAGGCCACGAACAAGGGCTCTGCAGTCATCCCGGTCCTGGGCCAACTTCTCTAGCTGTGCCCATGTGTGGCCAGACCTCTTCACATCTGCCGCCAGCGGCGCCCAAGTCCATAGGGCATAGACATATAAACAACATTAAAAACTTTATATTTCTCCATGGTGGGCCTTAAACTTGATATTTATCCACAGAGGGGCCTTAATATTATTATTATTTATTATTATTGACTTAATTTTATTATTAACTTAACTTATTAATTTAAAATTTCATAACGTGATGTAAAATCCAGTGATGTGAATCATATTTGAATGTGTTTTAGAGACAAAAGGCAATAAACATGGTTAAATGACTCACTGAGTGATAATTAAATTAATAATGAATGTGTTCGCCTTAGTGTGCAATGCTGCAGTGTTGAGAAAACACTTCTGAAAGTGAAATTATTTCTGTGAGTCCTGTGAGCAACTGCGGTGTGGCTCGCATCTCAGTGATAGTCACATGAGTGTCTGTTTTTGGTGTGCGATTCAACAAACCTGAAAGAGCTTCTGAACTTATATATACAGTGGGCATTATTTTAGAAAGAACAATTAAAACTATATTTTTTTTAAGTAGTTGGAAGAATTATTATGACCACACAAAACCACACTGGTATGGATGGATGGTTAGGTGGGTGGGTGGATGGGTGGATGTTTGGATGGATGGAAGGGTGGATAGATGGGTGGGTTTGTGGGTGGATGGATGGATGGTTAGATGGATGGATGGATGGATAGGTGGATGTTTGGATGGATGGATGGTTAGGTGGGTGGATGGATGGATGGATGGATGGGTGGATGTTTGGATGGATGGGTGGCTGGCTGGATGGATGGATGGATGGATGGGTGGATAAACGGTGGGTTTGTAGGTTGATGGGTGGATGGATGGGTGGATAGATGGGTGGGTTTGTGGGTGGGTGGATGGATGGATGGATCGTTAGGTGGGTGGGTGGATGGATGGGTGGGTGGGTGGGTGGATAGATTGTTAGGTGGGTAGATGGATGGATGGATGGATGGTTGGATGGATGGTTGGAGAGATGGATGGATGGATGGATGGTTGGATGGATGGTTGGAGAGATGGATGGATGGATGGATGGTTGGAGAGATGGATGGATGGATGGTTAGGTGGGTGGGTGGATGGATGGGTGGATGTTTGGATGGATGGAAGGGTGGATAGATGGGTGGGTTTGTGGGTGGATGGATGGATGGTTAGATGGATGGATGGATGGATGGATGGATGGGTGGATGTTTGGATGGATGGATGGTTAGGTGGGTGGATGGATGGATGGATGGATGGATGGGTGGATGTTTGGATGGATGGGTGGCTGGCTGGCTGGATGGATGGATGGGTGGATGTTTGGATGGATGGGTGGCTGGCTGGCTGGATGGATGGATGGATGGATGGATGGATGGGTGGATAGATGGGTGGGTTTGTGGGTGGGTGGATGGATGGATCGTTAGGTGGGTGGGTGGGTGGGTGGGTGGGTGGGTGGGTGGGTGGATGGATCGTTAGGTGGGTGGGTGGGTGGATGGTTGGATGGATGGGTGGATGGGTGGATGGATAGATTGTTAGGTGGGTAGATGGATGGATGGATGGATGGTTGGATGGATGGTTGGAGAGATGGATGGATGGATGATTAGGTGGATGGGTGGATGGATGGGTGGATGTTTGGATGGATGGATGGAATGGTGGATAGGTGGGTGGGTTTGTGGGTGGATGGATGGATGGTTAGATGGATGGATGGATGGATGGATGGGTGGATGTTTCGATGGATGGATGGTTAGGTGGGTGGATGGATATATGGATGGATGGGTGGATGTTTGGATGGATGGGTGGCTGGCTGGATGGATGGATGGATGGGTGGATAAATGGTGGGTTTGTAGGTTGATGGGTGGATGGATGGGTGGATAGATGGGTGGGTTTGTGGGTGGGTGGATGGATGGATCGTTAGGTGGGTGGGTGGGTGGATGGATGGATGGATGGATGGATGGATGGATGGGTGGGTGGATGGGTGGGTGGGTGGATGGATAGATTGTTAGGTGGGTAGATGGATGGATGGATGGTTGGATGGATGGTTGGAGAGATGGATGGATGGATGGATGGATGGATGGTTGGAGAGATGGATGGATGGATGGTTAGGTGGGTGGATGGATGGATGGATGGATGGGTGAGTGGGTGGGTGGATGGTTAGGTTGGTAGATGGATGGATGGATGGATGAATCAATGGTTTGATGGTTAGGTGGGTGGGTGGGTGGATGGGTGGATGTTTGGATGGATCGAAGGGTGGATAGATGGGTGGGTTTGTGGGTGGGTGGATGGATGGGTGGATGGATGGATGGTTAGATGGATGGAAGGATGGATGGATGGGTGGATGTTTGGATGGATGGATGGTTAGGTGGGTGGATGGATGGATGGGTGGAAGTTTGGATGGATGGGTGGCTGGCTGGATGGATGGATGGATGGATGGATGGGTGGGTGGATAAATGGTGGGTTTGTGGGTTGATGGGTGGATGGATGGATGGATGGATGGATGGATGGATGGGTGGGTGGATGTTTGGATGGATGGATGGATGGATGGGTGGATGGATAGATGGTTAGGTGGGTAGATGGATGGACGATGGATGGATGGATGGATGGTTGGATGGTTGGAGAGATGGATGGATGGTTAGGTGGGTGGGTGGCTGGATGAATGGATGAATGGATGGATGGATGGATGATGGATGGGTGAGTGGATGGGTAGATGGTTAGGTGGTTAGGTGGGTAGATGGATGGATGGATGAATGGATGGTTGGATGGATGGTTGGAGAGATGGATGGATGGAGTTTTTTGTGATGTAGTTGTTGCTTGAAAAAGTACATTTTATTGCATTAGAATGCTTGAATGGCCGTTAATGGTGTTGTGGCCCAGGAAGGGTGTAGCAGTTAAAGATTCCCACATTGCTGTGCATGACGTGCTCCTCTTTCTCCATCTCCTCTCAGGTGGGTACTATCTTACGTCTCTCTACGCTGCCCTTTTTTACATCAGCAGCTACCAGCCTCGTCTAGCGAAGCGGCAGCTCAGTGCAGAAGCACACCAGTCTCTCAGCCAATGGCATCGCAGACGCACACTTCACGGCAACCAATCACGCCACAGCCGAAACCGCAGGACCATCCGGAGGCACGAGCCTCTTCTTGAGGAGGGGAACTCTTTAAATAAGAGCATGGGGTCCAGCAGTCTGAGCGACGTCACCCACGGCGTGGATGAAGAGTTGGAGGCTGTGAAGGAAGAAGAGGAGGGAAGTGCAGGTCGAGAACAGGTACCAGGGACGCTGGACCTCACCTGTCCCGAGAGAACTGAGGGAGAAAAGATGACTGGAAATCACAGGATCCTGAATTAATAAGCAAGGGGTATCAAAGAACTTAACTTTGGACTTATTAAGCCATGCTTCCACCACAGGAACTTTCCCCAGGAACTTTGGGGTGACCGTGGGACTAGGGACTTTGGGGTGTGTTTCCACCGCAGGATCCAGGGTCTAAATGATGTTTTGGGTGAAAATGTCCCCCTCAGAAAGTCACTGCTCGCGGAGGTAGTGCTTGTTCAATGTTCAGGAACTTTTAGGAGAGGGACTTGGGCGCTGAACATGCTGATTGGTTGATTTCATGAGTATATTTGATAAATGACTTCCGTTTTAATACCATGTAGATGTAATCCAGTGACACAGAATGCTTTAATTTATTCCAAAATGTTCAAAATGGAGCCAAACAACATGTATCAGGTTTACAAGAGGAAAATCTTAACCAGCACACGTCATCTGTTTCGTCCAGATAACAAGGAAATGAAACTAATGAAATTCCTCCGTTGAGTGACTGTGTTGAATTGCTGATATGACATATCCTCTTTCTGTCATCCAATACCCTTGCAGAATTAAGGGCCTGTCCCAATACCCACTCTTGAGGCATTCACACCTTGTCTGCTTTCATGACTTATTTCCTGTATTTGGCCGAAGTGGTCAAGTAGGTGCAAAGACTGCAAGTCAAGTGCACGTATGCATTTTGATAACCGGATGGGACATACTTACAACATAGTGTTGTTAAAATGCAAGAGCTTTATTTATGATGATTTTCAATGCTCTTAAAATAAAGAGTCTGTCCAGTCTCTATGTAACAAACACAATGTATAAAGGTTTTACAACACCAAATCTCTCCACCAACAAAATTTCCAAAACTTTACATTTTACTATCAAGTTATATCTAATTAATTTTGCCTGCACTGGAAAGTTTCTGAAGCAGTATTAGAGTGTTATTAATGTGGATTTCATGTGCTCAGAAGGGACAGTCTTGTACACTTTCCTTTCACATGCATGTGTAACCTATAACCACAATTTAGGGTATAGGAACCGGCTCTTAGTATGAGGGAGGGCCTATACTATCAATTCTCTACCGTCCATTGTGACCACTAGGGGGAACTATTGTACATGTTCATGTGTTACCAAAAACATTGAAGATTTTGAATTCTTATTGTGTTGTTCATAGATTTGTCATTGTTTTTTATGTGGACAGGTTTTTTATCTATACATTTTTTATTTATTTTTTTGTGGACTGCAGTATATTTTGGTCTCTTGTATCAATTCTTATGTTTCTTGAACAGATAATACATAATCAGCCTAGGTGGGATCATTTATTACATTACACTTTGAAAAAGAAAAAAACAACAACAGAAAACTGTGTAATAATTCATATTCCTCTACACACATCATACACAAATCAGTTCACATCACTTGGCAGTTTATTGTGAATGGTGAACACAAACAATTAGCACTTAACTGTTACATTCTTACAATTGTTTGTTTAGAATAATGCATATGTATAAGGAACCAGATAACAATCCCCATATATTCAGATGTAGCATTAAGTCTAAATTTAAGTCAAGAGTTAAGAGCTCGCTCAAGTACTGCTAAACCATTTAGTGCTTTGTAAGTAATCAGCAATATTTTAACATTTATACGATAGGCAGCCAATGCAGTAGGAAATTACTACTCATCCAATTTTTTATATCTGCTATGCATTCCGTTAATTTTGTGAATTGGTAAGTTTCATTAGGTTTTAAAGAAATATACAGCTGAGTATCATCAGCATGACAGTGAAAGCTAATTCCATGTTTCCTAATGATATCTCCTAATGGTAGCGTGTACAGAGTGAATAGTAGCGGTCCTAGTACTGAGCCTTGTGGTACGCCATACTGAACTTGTAATCGATAAGATAACTCTTCATTTACTGCTGCAAACTGATAACGGTCAGATAAGTATGATTTAAACCATGCTAATGCAGTTCCACAAATGCCAACATAGTTTTCTATTTAAAAGAATGTTGTGGTCAATTGTGTCAAATGCAGCACTAAGATGAAGTAACACTAATAGTGAGATACAACCACGATCGGATGATAAGAGCAGATCATTTGTGACTCTAATGAGAGCTGTCTCAGTACTATGGTATGGTCTACTTAAATGTTACATATAATTAACCTGTTTCTGCAGCAAAATCCAAAAATTAATTTATATAATATAGACAACATGCATGTCATTTTCACTCATAAGTTGGATCTACATTAAGGCCTTTTCTGGCGTATCGCTGAATACACAGATGTTTGAAGAATTTTGGATGCTTTGATTGACAGCTTTGTGAGGAGCGCGAGATTTAATGAAGCCACAGTTAATGGAGATAAATAGGGAAGTGCCGGTGGCAAAATGTACCCCAGCACCTTCATACCAATCATTCTCTACATTAAACCAACTGATGGATCATTAACAACTGCCTGGATTTTTCCTTTCTGTCTCACACACACTGTTACACCTCTTCTGTCACGGGCCTATGTGAGTGTATCATTTCAGCAGCTTGTTCACAACAATTTTGCTGAGATAGTGCTGTGAACAGTGATGTATAATTATAAACTGGAGGTGCTTGACAACCATCTTCATACATACCATGGTATATGACAATAATAATCATCCATTGGTATTTGTGTGTGTGTATATATATATATATATATATATATATATACAGTATGAAGAGTTCAGATGCAAAAGCCTCTAAGTGCCATTTGAAATTTTGTTCTAGAATGATCATTTTTATCAAGCTTGTATATTTAAGTTCAGTGATTTCACTTAAATGGCAATGATAATTAATTATTAATTGTTATTTAAGTGAAATTACTGAACTTAAATATACAAGTTTGATAAAAATCATCATTAAAGAAGAAAATTTAAAATGGCATTTAGAGGCTTTTGCATCTGAACTCTTCATATATATATATATATATATATATATATATATATACACACATATATATATATATATGCTTTGTAAGTAATTAGCAATATTTAAAAATGTATATGATGTTTAATAGGGAGCCAATGCAGAGTTGACAGAACCAGGCTAATATGGTCAAATTAAATCAGTCAATCAATCAATATGGTCATACTTCCTGGTTTACAATAATCTAGCCTTGATGTCATGAACACATGAACAAATTTTTCCGCATTTGTCAGTGAGAGCATATGGCGTAATTTGGATATGTTTTTAAGATGGAAAAATATGGTTTTACAGATACTAGACACTTTACAGATACTAGTTTTACAGATACTAGATTACAGATGAAGAAAGACAATGTTTCTTATCAAGGGATATTTCTACTTTGTCTACTTGAGGGACAAAGATTAAAAAAAAAAATTCAAATGAAAAGCTAATGAATGGATGGTCAAAAATAATCAGGAAAATAAATGAATTCGGAGGGACTCGGGTGACCTTACGGGGTCAGAGAGACAGGCCTCTTCCTGTTGACCCCTGAATGACCTCTGACCCCTGCTGTGGGCTGAGTCTCTCACACAGGGCTTGTGTGGGGGTCGACGGGGAAACCAGCCGTGGTGCGTGTCAAACATTTTGCCAGTGATGACAAGGAAAGTAAAAGCCAACCCACGGGTAGAAACTTTTATTTATTTTATATTTCGTCTGCAATTCATGTCATTTCCTTGATACTGTTTAAAAAAAAAAAGAGATACAAATTGCCCCCAAAATGGCTAAAAGAAATAAAAAGCAGCAGTGATTTTAATGAATTAGTTTAAATGGTGCTTCTCTCAAATTCAAATGTCCTCGTTTTTCAGCCTTTTTTTGTATTTAATGTCAGACAATTAAACCATTGTATAATTCATTCATAAACACTTTTTTGTCTCTTTTCTGTGTGGATTTGTGCTCTTCAAATATGTCTGGCTTTAGAAAAGTATCTAATTAATTATCTGAGTTAAATTGACTTTGAACTTTTCAAATTGAATGTTTTGTTGATATAATGATGCTTATGCCATATCATCAACAGTCACATCATATGTTTTAATGCAGACAGGAGAGGGACAAAAAAGAGCTCAGGTTTCTTTGCATTCCAACAAAATCTCCAAAAAAGTATAGTCAGAAATACATGTGTATTGTGTGAAAAAAGTGGATGAAATATTGATGATGATGATGATGCGAGTCAGGTCCTTTAGAGCAAACCAAAAACGTGCCTGTCGGACCTCGGCGGGTAAACATTCACACAACCTTCAAATAACTGAAGAACATATTCACTTCTTTATCCAATCCAGATAATCCAAAATACGTGGCGCTCGGATTATTGTAACTTTAGCCGTATTTCTGACACAGATAAATACAAACGAAAACAATTAACAAACATTTTTAATTAAATAATGTATAAAAGTGAGACTGACTTCTAAAGAGAAGAACTGAGAGAAACGCATGTGACGGCCCTCGGTCAGGAAGACAAAGACTCTTGGCTGACTTTTAACAGGTAAAGCTCATGAAACCTATCAAGAACATTTCAAAATCTGTGATGGAAAAAATATGAGAAAATATGTTTTGCATTCACTCTCAAAACATTTGTGTTCTTTGGGAGAGAACGTGAATGCATTGACAAATAACTTTCCTCCCATCTCATATTTCCTTCCTTCGCCATGCCATAAGTTTCACCCCCAAATCAAAAGAAATAAAAATGTGAATAAAAAATAAAAAAAATTTTTCCCCAGAAAAACTTTATTACACCAATGGGTCACTATTGGGAGGGGAAATGCAATTATTTGTTCTGATTCGTTAATTATTTGAAAAAGAAATCGTAATTGTCTCTAAATAGGTTTTCTATCTTTTCTTTTTGATTTTGGCGTGAAACGAGACCTGGTTTCATGAGCTTCACCCTTAGATTTTATTAATCATGTTCAGCAGTTATAAGGATTCGGTGCAACAGAACAGAAGACTATCTCAGGACCTCTGCTTTTCTCGGGCCCTGGCTGAGGAGGTATATCCTGTGTGTTTCCACTTGTGCTCCTCGAGAGGGTTTTCGGAGGCAAGGCAAGAAAGGCGATGAAGGCCTTTATGTTCGATGAAGGGAGATCCCCCCTAAGGCCATAGGAAGACATGGGTATACTCAATCAAACGCTGCGATGTGCATTGAAACTAGTGGTTAGATGTATTGGGTGCAGTGCATTCAGAGCATTGTCATGAGGAATGTAACAAGTCTGTCAGGCATTTGAGATGAGCGTTGAGATACATTAATATGATGCCAGGTCAGTGCATTTAAGACATTCTCAGAGTCATTATGTGTGGACTGAGAGTTTCGGTTAGTGGGCGTGAATGTCCAGGCCTTGTCCTATGAGGGGTTCGGCGGGGTGGCTGTGGGGGGGAGGGTGGAGCAGCATGGCAGTGTGGGGGCCGGGGTAGGGGTGCAGGGACGGGCCGGCGTGGGGGTATCCCGGCTGGGGCAGGAGGGCCCCGGGGTAATCCGTGGGCATTCCCTGAAGCCCTGACAGTGGAGGAAGAGAGAAAGAGTCAATCCTGAGAGGACAGGTAGATCACCCAAGTGTAACGCAATACAAAAATGCATGTGTATAGTTCACCTCAGTGTTTTAGCGTCAGCACTACATCAAACTACTATATATAATGTTGAATACATTTACTTCTTTGGGAATGAGACATTATTACCAGTCACCCTGAGACCTCCAAAATGATACTAAACAATCCTTAAAGATTCTTGTGAATTTAAATTATTGTGTGAATGATTTCTGCAAGAGTGTGTGTGTTGTTCACATGTTAATTTGAAAGCAAGGTCCTTTGTCTTCAGAGGACTCTGCTGAGACTAAGTTCCAGTTTTCCAGTCTTACAACTATTATATCTAATGTTGAATACAATGTATAATAATGCAATGGAGGAATATTCGTGGGTCCTGATAATGCCAAATGTCTGTTTTCAGTAAAAAGTGGGCGACGTTATTTAAAATCTAGTCAGTGAAAGAGCGCAATCATATTCGTCTAAAATAATTCTGTGTTTTCAGCTTCAGAGTCATGAATATTGTTATTCTGGCGTCTCTATTGTTCTGTGCACCAAGTCAAAATCGTATTCATTTACAGTGGTGGAATGTAACGAAGTACAAATACTTTGTACATTTTTCACGTATCTTTACTTTACTTAAGTAGAATAAATAGTGCATACTTTTTACTTTTACTTCGTTACATTTTGCAGCAATTATTATACTTTCTACTCCACTACTTTTCTACAACTTCTGTTACATTTTCGTTACATTTTCTGATCAGTTTTTCCCCTGCCAAAACGTAATTTGACCGTCTGTCCGTTGCACGTTTGTCTCACCAGTGACGTTTGGTCGCCATAGCAACCCGGTCACACTAAATGCGTCTCGCACGCAGTGTGTTTATCGTGCAATTTATACGCGAAAATTTGTTTTTACTTGCATAGGAAACACACCGTGTGTAATATACGTTTGGTTAGGATTATGGCAAGCCAAGAGGTTCAGAATTACACCATAAATTAATATGTTTACTGCCATAGTTATTAACATATAGCTGCTAGTAAGGATAAGCATGATGTGTATATTGCCTAATTGCAAGCTTGTTTCAGAAATGGTGACAACATTTTTTTTCCATCATTATTGAACATCATTATAGGAGTATTAGGTTGAATGAGTCAGAATTAAATGTTTTATTAATCATTAGAAAATAGAAATTAAAAAAATAAATTATGCACGTACTTTTACTTTTAATACTTAAAGTACATTTAAAATCAGGTACTTTTTACTTAAGTATGTTTGTCATTGTGTTACTTCTACTTTTACTAAAGTAAATATTTATCTGGTTATTTGTACTTTTACTTAAGTACTGAGATTCAGTACTTCCTCCACCACTGTTCATTTATACACAATGTAATACAAATTTAGCATTTTAATCAACAACAGTACATTTTTTGATAACTTTTTACTTGAGTATCACAATAATATTGTATCATGAGTTAAGTATCGTGAAATGAGGGTATCGTTACACCCCTACACCCTAGTCTTACAAAGGAAGTGTTCGCAAACAACCAGCCTGTTTAACAGCTTTAGATGATGTCATGTGTTGGACTGACACAGAATAAGTAGTGGCAGAAAAAACCTTTCAACACCCCCAAAGCCTATAACTAATCCTGGGTCGACATTTCATTCAGTAACATTAGGCCGTCTTCTATCGCTTGTTTTTGGATCTGGATATTCAGTACTCTTTCAGAAGATGCGTAATAACGCTCCCCTACCGTATAACATTGAAAACATGAAAAACTTGTCACTAGAGGGGAAACTAAGGGCCCTATCATACACCCGGTGTAATGCAGAGCCAGTGTTTTTTGCTAGTGTCAGCCCGACGCAGTTATCATTTTCTCGTCCTGCGACATGTTGTTTAAATAGCAAATGCATTTGTGCCCATTTGTGCGCCCATGGGCTGCTGGATTGAAAACGAGGTGTGTTCATGGGTATTGTTGGCGCGTTATTTGAGGAACTGAAGTAGACTGAGCAGCATTGACCAACAAAAACCTGGTCTAAAGTCAATGGTGCAGAATTTTTTTGTTTTTTTAAAGTAATATGAGTAATATGCACCTATAGGTGGGTCCACAACGCACAAACTTTGTCCCGTAGATGGCGTGCTCACATTTTAACCTCGCGCACGAGCAGATCCGTTCAGTTTTTCCGCTTGCAAATTCTGCCATGTAAATAGCGAAACCGCCATAGCACAAGCTAAGGGAATGGGAAATGAGACTCTGATTGGTTTATTATGCCCAAAACACACCAATTACTCATTAAGAGAATAGGGACAACCCTTTTAGACCATGCGCCGGGAGCGCCGTCCATTTTTCCCATCGCTAAACTGGCAAAAGTAGATTCGGACTCGCCCTGAGTGCACTTGCGTCGTGCACTTTAGACCATGAGCTTAGATCCTTAAAATAGGGCCCTAAGAGTTCATTTTGAATACAGAATATGCGACTTTAGACATCATCCGACATTATACTTTTTGCCCCTCATGTACAAAAAAGAAACTTTGAAAGCAATGCTCTCACCTGCTGTCCTAAGACCTAAATGAGTCTGAGCATCCAACCCATATCCTCCAAGAGCCGCCCCCTCTGGACTGTACGGGGCACCCTGGCCTAAACACACACAAATATATGTTATTTAGTGCAGAGAGCAACACATGTTGGTTTACTATAAGTCCTAGAATAGATAAACATGCACAAATGCAGTATAACTTTATGTTACCTGAGCGATTTGATTGGTCAATCATTGGCTGGACTATTCTGCGCCTGGCATTTATAAACCTGAGCGCAGACAGCAGGAGCAAACAAATCGGTTTGTTTTTATGAATGCAAAAATAGCTGACCAAATTTAAGAACCACATTTAATGTAAATACAATTAGAAAATGTGAATCCATTTTACACCAAAAAATGCAGAACAAAAAGTAAATACAATATAATATAAATAAATATACATATAAATCACACATTGCTCATGATTGTAAATATGCCCAGATGAGGCCAGGTAATGTGAGTGGTTGATTATTAGAGAGAGAGAGCGATTACTAACCAGTTGTTGACCTGCAGTATGGTGAGACCCGTGTCCAGGGAGAGCTGTTTCTTCTGTTCTTCAGACGGGTACGGGTGCTGAGAGAGGACAAAAAGGTGTGTAATGTAATTATACCTAGGTTAATGGTGTGACTTTTGTGAGCGTACAGAAATTGGCATCTGCACTGTTACCCAGTTTATATTTACATACTCGGATTACTTCCTGAAAGTAACAAGTTAAGCAATGCGTTCACTTTTGAATTTGCATCATTATTTAGATAGTAATGCATACATGGTAAAATAGTACACATTATTAAATACTGACAAATATATTTGTAACAATGTTACACAAATAGTTACAAGTAATGAAATAATGCATATAATGAATAATATAATTAAATGCATATAATTTCAATAATGAAATAAAATGCATTTACATATAAACATGCTCCTCAACATTGGTTACTGGTGACACTTTGGGACTTTTACCTAGAGCTGTCAAACGATTAAAATATTTAATTGCGATTAATCACATTAATGTCATAGTTAACTTGCGATTAACACATTTTTATATATTCTAAATGTCTCTTGATTTCTTTTTGTCCCATTATTTTTAGCTCATTTCAATGCTCTTATCAACATGGAAGAGTGGATCGTCTTGCTTCGTGCAAATGTTTTTTTATTGAAAACAACACTGGCATATACGGTGTTAAATTTCACACTAACATTCTCACCTATAGCAAATAATCTCTCAATAATCTCTCACGCTCGTCATCCACTCAAAACGTAACGTTAACCAACTATTTGGCTGGCTTGAAGACCCAAACAAGTGTGTGCGGCGTGCCTGTTGTTTTGTTTCCAGGCTAGCTAGATCCGCTTGCGCTTTGGTCGACGAAGCAACAAAACGTCCTCGGGTGGCACATGCCATTGAAATGAATGGGTTTCATAGCGCAGCGTCACGCATATGCCACGTCCTGTTGCAAAAGCATGTGAAAAAGTTTGCGAGGCCGTTAATCGCGCGATAAAAAATGTAAGCTGTTAAAATGGGCCGTTATTAACGCGTTTAACTGACAGCCCTAGTTTTAACTGTAAATCAATTGGTTTTCAATCTTACCGACAGGTGCTGAAAGAGCCATGCTCTCATAATGTTTGTTGCAACTTTGGGAAAGATTCCTCTTTTCTTGTTGTTTCGTCTGTCTCTGTCCGTTTCGTCTTCTTCTCCCGTGCTGGGCGATGCCACACTCCCATCCAATCCATCACCTGAAACCCCATGATGAAATATCCCATCAGATCGGACCGATAATAACAGGACGCTAGTCATTGAATTAAACATGCAACGACGTAGCATACTAACATTCATTACTGCATCTAGTTTATACAATTCACAAAATATTTGAAGAGAACAGTATGCAGTGTAACCAGTACTTGATTGTGTGTAAAATGGCTACCGGCATCACTGCAGTTCTCTGCGCTGTGTGAGGTGAGGCCACAGGAGGCGCTCGGGGTGCCCGAGGGGGTCGACACACACTCATCTGGGTCTCGCAACCAAGACTGATTCTAGATCACATGAACACACACACACACGCACACAGATTTTAGACACAGAAAGATGCTGCACTCATATGAATGGGGGAAATGCAAATATCTGGCGGATCAAACCCCGCCTTCTAGATAAAAGAGCCAATCGCTGAGTCATCAGATCGTTAGAAGCTCCGTTTGCTATAGAAACAGTCAGTGTGCGCAGGACCGCACAAAATGCTGGGTTGTTTTAACCCATCTTTGGGTCAAATATGGACAAACTCAGCCAATGAGTTAAATGTTTAAATGGCATTTTTAACCCAACATTTGGGTTTGTCCATATTTAACCCAAATTTGGGTTATGCTGGGTTGTTTTAACCCATCTTTGGGTCAAATATGGACAAACTCAGCCATTTGGGTAAAATGTTTAAATTATATTTTTAACCCAACTTTTGGGTTTGTCCATATTTTATGGGTTAAAACAACCCAGCATTTTTTAGAGTGTGCGTATTGGCTATTGTTAATGCTATTTGACCATAAATATGCTTAATTACTGCGCTTATACTCAGACAGCACCATAGTGTCGGCCCAGATCCGGCCCACATCTGGCACGCATTGAATCCACATGTACCAGATGTTGGCCGGATCTGGGCCGACACTATGTTACTGCATCTATAGTCACTGCTGTGTCTGTGTAAATGCAGAGCACAAATTCTTCATGTCGCTTTCAATTCACTTTCATAAGAATCTACGTTCACGTCAGATTTAGCTGCTGATTTAAAATATGCCATTTAATACACCTTATTCAGAGCAGGGCCATGACATATATGAAAGCGAGGCTGTGTGTGAAACACTTGCCGTGCTTTTAATGGGTTTTCAGAAAACCTGTATGAAGCATCCAGATCACTTATAATTTTCCACAGCTTCTATTATCTAGGGTTTTTGACTACTGACATTTCCTGGGAAGATAGTTTTGTGGTGTTTTGTCAGCAGAACAATCCAAAAAGTAACAGTAAATAACAGTACAACCCACTGAAGAGATGCATGTCTGTCCCTCACAGCCTGCTGCTGGCGCTGCTGTGAATAAGGTCTACAGTGAGTTCGGCAAGCAGCTTTTGAGATTTCAGGATTCCCATTTGTGTAGACAGGACTTGGTCTTGGATGCCCAAAACCATAAATATGGCCGTCGGGTGAATAGACAAAGAAAAAGGGACTTTAAAACCACTAACACCCTAGACTCACTTGTTCTGACAGATTGGTGCAAGAACCAGTGAAATCTTCCATGTCAGATTTGGATCCCCCGTCCCGGTCCTCCAGCACCAAATCAGTGGGCATCTTGCCCTTTAGACAGGTGATGTAGCGATGACAGAAGTTATCACAAAGGTCATGAACCTAGAAGAGAAAATAGACTCATTGACATCCATTCATTCTGAAAGAATGTTAATGCTGCACAGAGAGAGAGAGAGAAGGCTTGGTTTCAAAACACGCAAAGTTTTAATATGGGGAAGCGTGCATGAGGGATATTATGAAATAAGGAAATAAAAAATGATTAAAAACAGGGGTTTCATTTTCAAGAAATATCACACACTAAATGTAATATCTGGAAACTGGAAAAATTACAAAAGCAAAAGCAATTTTCAAAAAGTAAATTCAGACATAGTCTAGGCTAAAACAAGGCAAAATGAGGGCTGTCAGTGAACACGTAATAGACATTCGCCCTATAATAGACTAGTCATACACACAGAACATGTCAAAGAAATGAAACCAAACTCCCTGAAATCACTGTTGACTTTGCTTACATGATGGAATATCGTACATCTCGCAAGTTATTTTGGCAAAAACGACATGTAACCAAATTCAAGGTTATTTTGGTTAGAAGTGTGTTACTCATTGCCTACAAGTGTGTTACTCACAGCCTAGAAGTGTGTTACTCATAGTCTAGAAGTGTGTTACTCACAGCCTAGATGTGTGTTACCCATAGCCTAGAAGTGTGTTACTCATAGCCTAGAAGTGTGTTACTCACAGCCTAGAAGTGTGTTACTCACAGCCTAGAAGTGTGTTACTCACAGCCTAGAAGTGTGTTACTCACAGCCTAGAAGTGTGTTACTCATAGCCTAGAAGTGGGTTACTCATAGCCTAGAAGTGGGTTACTCATAGCCTAGAAGTGTGTTACTCTTAACCTAGAAGTGGGTTACTCATAGCCTAGAAGTGTGTTACTCATAGCCTAGAAGTGGGTTACTCATAGCCTAGAAGCGTGTTACTCATAGCCTAGAAGTGGGTTACTCACAGCCTGGAAGTGTGTTACCCATAGCCTAGAATTGTGTTACTCATAGCATAGAAGTGTGTTACTCATAGCCTAGAAGTGTGTTACTCACAACCTAGAAGTGTGTTACTCATAGCCTAGAAGTGTGTTACTCATAGCCTAGAAGTGGGTTACTCATAGCCTAGAAGTGGGTTACTCTTAACCTAGAAGTGGGTTACTCATAGTCTAGAAGTGTGTTACTCATAGCCTAGAAGTGTGTTACTCATAGCCTAGAAGTGGGTTACTCATAGCCTAGAAGTGTGTTACTCATAGCCTAGAAGTGGGTTACTCTTAACCTAGAAGTGGGTTACTCATAGCCTAGAAGTGGGTTTCTCATAGCCTAGAAGTGTGTTACTCATAGCCTAGAAGTGGGTTACTCATAGCCTAAAAGTGGGTTACTCTTAACCTAGAAGTGGGTTACTCATAGTCTAGAAGTGTGTTACTCATAGCCTAGAAGTGTGTTACTCATAGCCTAGAAGTGGGTTACTCACAGCCTAGAAGTGTGTTACTCATAGTCTAGAAGTGGGTTACTCACAGCCTAGATGTGTGTTACCCATAGCCTAGAAGTGTGTTACTCATAGCCTAGAAGTGTGTTACTCACAGCCTAGAAGTGTGTTACTCACAGCCTAGAAGTGTGTTACTCACAGCCTAGAAGTGTGTTACTCACAGCCTAGAAGTGTGTTACTCATAGCCTAGAAGTGGGTTACTCATAGCCTAGAAGTGGGTTACTCATAGCCTAGAAGTGTGTTACTCTTAACCTAGAAGTGGGTTACTCATAGCCTAGAAGTGTGTTACTCATAGCCTAGAAGTGGGTTACTCATAGCCTAGAAGCGTGTTACTCATAGCCTAGAAGTGGGTTACTCACAGCCTGGAAGTGTGTTACCCATAGCCTAGAATTGTGTTACTCATAGCATAGAAGTGTGTTACTCATAGCCTAGAAGTGTGTTACTCACAACCTAGAAGTGTGTTACTCATAGCCTAGAAGTGTGTTACTCATAGCCTAGAAGTGGGTTACTCATAGCCTAGAAGTGGGTTACTCTTAACCTAGAAGTGGGTTACTCATAGTCTAGAAGTGTGTTACTCATAGCCTAGAAGTGTGTTACTCATAGCCTAGAAGTGGGTTACTCATAGCCTAGAAGTGTGTTACTCATAGCCTAGAAGTGGGTTACTCTTAACCTAGAAGTGGGTTACTCATAGCCTAGAAGTGGGTTTCTCATAGCCTAGAAGTGTGTTACTCATAGCCTAGAAGTGGGTTACTCATAGCCTAAAAGTGGGTTACTCTTAACCTAGAAGTGGGTTACTCATAGTCTAGAAGTGTGTTACTCATAGCCTAGAAGTGTGTTACTCATAGCCTAGAAGTGGGTTACTCATAGCCTAGAAGTGTGTTACTCATAGCCTAGAAGTGGGTTACTCATAGCCTAGAAGTGGGTTACTCTTAACCTAGAAGTGGGTTACTCATAGCCTAGAAGTGTGTTACTCATAGCCTAGAAGTGGGTTACTCATAGCCTAGAAGTGTGTTACTCATAGCCTAGAAGTGGGTTACTCATGGCCGGACTATATCGGGTCTATAGTTAACCCAGACGGGTAACTGACGGCTTTTGCTCACTGGGTAACCAAATGTACCATGGTATGATAGGATTTTCAAACATGGTATCAAGGGAAAGTTTTTGGTCATGTGTTCCCATAAAACAAGTTTTTACAACATGTACCATAATAATGTTCTTTGAAGTGATTTATATCACCATCTAAATATTACTGTTATCATCAGTACTGATAATATATTACCAAAAAGTGCCATATTATTCTCAATTGATACCATCACTATATCATTGTGTCACCAAATTGCTTTATTAATCTTTAAAAAAACACTCATTGTGCAATATAGGAGACAAAACATACCTTCTCTAGCTCTAATAGATGAAACCGTAGAACTTGAATGGCCTGGATCATCTGTGCAAAGATATCATATGGTTACACCCTTAGCAAAATTACATGAAGCCATTTATTTTTAAAGCTTATGTATATTATTTTACCAGATTATCCAGTTCTGGATTTGATGAAAAGATGGGTTTCTCTGATCGAATCTAAAATAGTGAACAGAAAAAAATCGTTAGGCACCAGGCATTTTTCTAGTACATTACAAGACACAAGCCTGTCACATTTGACATTTTAAACTAGTCAAGGAGTTGCAGATACCTGTGTGTGAGTTCAAGACATTTTTTCATACTAAATTATGCTTATTACTTGTCTACGAGGGGTTGGTTTAGGGGTAAGGGATAGAATATACAGTTTGTACAGTAGTTTTAAAAAATTCATGTTTTCCTAAAACATGCAAACCCAACATGAGTTCCTCACTTGTTTGGCAAAGGCTGCGATGTCATCGTTGAACGAGTCAGAGGAGCAGACGTCGCTGTGATTGGTCATGCCGTGGAGGTGGGCGGAGTTTGACATGGAGGCGGAGTCTCGTGGTGAGCAAGTGGCAAGTTCACACTTTTCAAATACCAGAGCCAGGAGTGGAAACAGAGGATGACTGCGAATCAACACACATATGCTCCATGTAAGACAACACTGCAGGGTGAAAACTGCAAAACAGCTTTGATTTATGTGACGAACACAAATTAATACCACCACAATGTCACAATCGTTTTGATATTATGTCATTTCTCCTATCTCAGATTAATGTGGATAGACAACTATAAGTAAACTATTTGTAGGTTGACTTCTCCAAAATCTGGCAAAAAAGGTGAATTCAAAACATTGTTTGTTTGTTTGAGTAGTCCAACACAGCAACACTGGCTCAACTAAACCAATGGCGTGAGTTTGGGGGTCGGACCAATGTGTGTCTGACCAATGGGAGTGTTTGGAAAACCTGTCTGAAAACAGTTTTTATTTTTGCAATTCCAATTAGTGCCACTAGTGGTGCAAAAATGACACTTCACCATACTGATCTTCCAAGGCACTGTTAAGTTTTAATTGTGAATAAACATTGTAGTTCGCAAACATTGTGTGTTAAAAAAACAGCCTTCCTGAAAATACTACATTTTGTGGGTTTGAGTGCTGATGAATTTCATTCATTCTCAGCGGAAGCACTTGAACAGTCAAACAAATGACATTGTTGTCCCTGCCATTGTTGGACATTTCCTGCTTTGGTGCTTTCACTGTTATAGGGTAAGGGGCGCTATAACACATCTTCTGAAAGAGCAGTGTTGTAGTCGAGACCACCTCACTCGAGTCCGAGTCAACACCGAGACCAGAGAGAGTCGAGTCCGAGTCAAGACCGAGTCCATAGAGAGTCGAGTCCGAGACCAGAGACGGTTGAGTCCGAGTCGAGACCGAGACCAGTGAGGGTTGATTACCTAATTTACTTTTATTTACTTAGAGAAATCCTTTTTTTTTTTTTTACTGAGTTTACTTAGAGTTTAAAAAATAGGATCAGTTTAGGGTAAAAAGGCCACATAGTAGGTGGTGTTAAAAGTAATTTTATTACAATTTGTCATGCGCAGTTGCGCACTAGAAAATCACCAATCACTGGGCGTGTCAATCAATTTAAAGAAATATTTTATTAACATACATTAATAATCATGAAAAATATTTTCAATTGAACTCGAGTGGACTCGGGAATAATTCCGAGTTCTAAAAAAAAAATGTTCGAGTACGAGTCAATTCCGAGTCCAAATGGACACGAGTCCATGACAAGACCAAGACCATTAAAATATGGCCTCGAGACCGAGTCCGAGACGAGTCCGAGTCTCGAGTACTGCAACACTGTGAAAGAGTACTTCTGAAATTAGCAGAAGCTAACAATATCTTATATAAGCAGATGCTTATGTAAAGTAATGTAATGATCAAAATGAAAAAAAAAAACAACTATAAATCAAAACTGAATAATGTTACTGAATGAAATATCAACCCAGGACTGTGAAGCTTTAGTGTTGATGGACTCGATCTACTCCATTTATGTTTTGATCATCTTTCAGAATCCGATCTGAATGTTTGTTTTGTTTTGGGGTTTTTTTAACAAGATTTTCTCCGTTTTTTGCTCAAAAAGATGCTTTTTTCGAAATTTCGAAATTTTTTAAGAAATTAAGGTTTTTGATGAAAACATTCCAGGATTTTTCTCCATATAATGGACTTCATTGGGAACCAAACGGTTCAAGGTCCAAATGAGAGTTTCAGTGCAGCTTCAAAGGGCTTTAAACGACACCAGACGATGAATAAGGGTCTTATCAAGGACCCTTTAAGTCATGACTCGAAAAAAGATTTGTTCAATTTGATGAACGAGTTCGAGTCACAAACGTGCATCACAGAACAGAGCAAGGCAAGCATTTGCGCTTATAAAACTTAAACTTCGTTTTCGCTAGATAAGATCCTTATTCATCGTCTGGTGTCGTTTAAAAGCCTTTGAAGCTGCACTGAAACTCTCATTTGGACCTTGAACCGTTTGGTTCCCATTGAAGTCCATTATATGGAGAAAATCCTGGAATGTTTTCATCAAAAACCTTAATTTCTTTTCGACTGAAGAAAGAAAGACGTGGACATCTTGGATGACATGGGGGTGAGTAAATTTTTTTTTTTTTTAACGCAGGGCTAGTTTAACACACTTGTTTGAAATACTTCCACACATGCCAGCATTACAAAACATCTGTGTATTTACTAGTTGCCATTTCAACACTATATAGAGAAAAAATGGCACCAAAATTCAGAAATCTTTGTAAGATATTACTGAACATTTATTTAACCAGCTAAAGTACATTTCTTACTTAAGTTAATTTTTCGTCTCTATTTGTTTATGTTTCTTTAAAATGAGACAAATCTGATATTATTTTAATTTAGTTGATATAGTTCTTTAATGCTTCGCTAACTAGTAGAAGACACTAGCAGGGTTTAAACCCCAGTTTGTTGTATATTTTGGCATTTTAGAAATATGCTACAATATTCTACACTTTTATGAATTCTATTGAGAAAACATGAGAAACATGTAAATAAAGACTAAGAGTCAATGTTCAGAAATTATTCATTATTATTTTTATGTTTCCGATGTGTTTGTTGTCAAACTGAAAAATTAGTTTATTTTTAATTATTATAAAATGAAATTATTTTATATGAAAAAGTTAATAATTGTATTTTATAAAAAAAAGGGTTTGACTTGTATATTTTTTTATTAGATCAGATAGCATTTTAAGCTGTCATATGGTGAGGTTACAATGTGCCCCTCACATGTTACAATGTACCCCGCCTATGGGGCATGTTGTCACATTTCCCTTCCATTCTTTCGGGGTAAATCAAGAAAAAAAGTATACACCGTATTAATAAAACAAAACCACATAATTGTACTAGACGTGGGAAATTAATGTGGGAAAAGAAATACTCTAAACCCTAGACTTACACAAACTGAGAAAGTCAGAAAGCGTTACGTTGTGCCCCGCTCTCCCCTATATGTACACCTTTACTCCTTCATTTAGTTGCCCTTGAACTAAAATACTTTGTCTCTTCATCAGAAAATAAAAAAAAGAATGTATCTACCCATATGGTTTGTGTTACCCTAAAAGGCCTCGTGTGAAAAGGTGAAAAATACCGTGTAATTATTTAAACTTCAAGTGAGCAAAATCACTTGAACTTGCACATGGCCATAATTACAAATTCATGAAAACTGCCCAGGATTTGAAGGCTAAGTGTGCAGCGCTCCTACATGTTTGGCGTGAGGAAACAGATGGCGACTCTCACCCGTAGATCAGATCCCGGTGGTGTTTCAGGGAGTCAGGCACCGTGTGGCCGTAGTGATGCGGAGGAAGTGACCTCATGACGTCCCGGTACCCTCCCACAGGCATGCCGTCAGAGCCTGGGTACTGCACCAACTCCTCATACTAGACACGAGACACGGGGCGAGATGAGACTCAAAGATAAGACATGGCCTAATTCAGCCTTATGTTAGTGTGAACTATGTGTATGTGTGTGTGTGGAGTTTACACACTGATTGTACAGTTTGAAGTCGCTGATAATTGTATCTCCTCCTTAATAAACAGTGGATGCGGAGAGGCTTTGATGTGCGATTTTTTCAGTGCCAAGCAACATTCACCCAGGGACATAAACTCCACAGAAAACTGATTTATAATTAACAGCCTTGCATACAATTACATAGAGTCATCCAGCCTTCATTTTTATGCTAATTAGCTGCTTTTGAAGTGACCTTTCTGATTACTGCTGTCGTCAGATATACAATAAGAAAATGAATAATCAATAATCAGAAAACATCTATGAAATTCATTTGAACCATTTCTAATGACAGACGGAAGATGTATTATTATCACTAATAACTAGGGCTGTCAAACGATTAATCGCATCCAAAATAAAAGTTTGTGTTTACATAATATATGTGGGTGCACTGTGTATAATTATTTTATATATATAAATACACACACATGCATCTATATTTAAGAAAAAAATATTATTTATATATAAAATTATATATAATATAAATTATATATACTTGAAAATATTTCTTAAATATATACAAGCATGTGTGTGTATTTATATATATATATAAAAGATTTATACACAGTGCACCCACATATATTATGTAAACACAAACTTTTATTTTGGATGCGATTAATCACGATTAATTGTTTGACAGCCCTACTAATAACTCTGCAATAATACATTTGAACTAAAACAAAGTGTAGCCCTTTTCTGTAGCATATAAACCATGCACATATTCTTATGCTCAACATACCATGAACATCTTTTGTTTTTAGCACACTACGTTAACACCAGTTTCATTCGAGGTCTTTTAAAATATATCCAATGAACATGCTTTTATGAAAAAAATAGATACATATTTTATATGTGAAACAAATAATGCACTGGCGGCGACCAACACTCATAATAAAATGAATTAAGCTAAATTTAAAAAGTAGTTTTGAGCTAAAATGATAAGTGCCCATTATGAAGACGGACTATGTAAGACTTTAAATTCAAATCAGAAGCAGTTAAACACATAAAGGATCCAGAGCTGGAATAATGTTAATTTTGACAGACATTATAAGTAGCTGTAACACTTTACAATAAGGTTCATTGGTTAACATTAGTTAATATCAACTAATAATGAACAATACTTCTTCAGCATTTATTAATATTAGTTCATCATATTAAAATCGAAGGTTGTACTTGTTAACATTATTTTGCACTAACATGAACAAATAATGAACAGCTGGATTTGTATTAAATAACATTAATGAAGATTAACAAATACAGTAACAAATGTACATTGTTAGTTCACGTTAAATAAATGTTAACTAATGTGGTCTGTAAAGTGTTACCATAAAGCTGGATTCAATTGACGGAAATATAATTCAACTTTGATGCGCATACTGTACTGTATTTGAACAGGTAATCAAATAAAGAGTGAATAATTCAAGTTATAGACAAACTATTAAGCACTGCAGTCTCAGTTTCAAACTATATTTAAATATAAAAACCACAGTAATTGTGTATGCTGCGGCAATGCTTTTAGTGAATACTTTAGTTAAACTTAAAAACCCAGACGTGATGTAGAGCAGCATGTAAAATATATCCCATTTATTATTGTGGAATTTCCCAATTCTTAATGCGGTTGCAGGGACAGATGTAAGAGCTTGTGTTTGAGATCGCATAGACTGATGCCAAATTAACAGGATCTTAACTTCCATTCGTAAGAAGACACAGAACACAAGAAGAGTTTCCATTTGGCCGCTCACTGTAGCACGAAAGTTGACCTACTTACACACTTCATCTGCCTCTACACACAGTCTCAGGCTGGCCTTCTGCATGTTCAATACAGTGCATTGATTTCAGTGAGGATACACTGAGTGTGAGCGCCTTCGGAAACGCAACTGTCTGCAAATAAATGTAGGCCTAGCTACATGCAAATTATTCCAAATATTACAAAGAATATTTTTTTCGACTCTTTGAATGCAAACATGGACAAATATATTAAACATTATATAATAGAATAAGGTTTACAACTAAATTAATAATGTAAATTATTATTAAGTGTCCACCAATTGCAAAATAGGAAGTAACTTTTTTGTATTTTAGACAACATACACTGCTTGTACTCGCGTGTTTATTTGTTATGAACATCCACACTACAGGATCAAACACTAGCTTTGCATCATAACAGCAGGAAAATGGATGTGTAAAAGCAAGGGAAGAAACAGGACCTACCCTCTTCTCCATGCGATACGGAAGCCGAGCTCACACACTCACTGACGGAGGACAACACACACCCGCGGCGGATAAGACACACTCTCTAGAAGAAATAAACAATGAGCATACTGATACCATATTCATATTCTGCTCCACAACGCATTTGAGGTTGCGTGGACATTATTAAATAAACGCAAGCACATCGCATATGAGAGCAGTGGACAAGATTGCTCATTTCACTTAAAAAAAGTATCCACCAAAATAACAGCGCAAGTGCTAGAGTGAGAAACGCATATGCATCATGTTATTATATCCATAACGGATGATTACATCCATGGTAGTGTAAATTGTAGTGTATTATGAATATGAGGATATGATGAGAAGGCGTAAAGATCCCCCACCTTTAGAAGACTGTAGCAGCGTGACGCGGGCCGAGTATCCAGTGTTAGCGGCGCGTTTCAGATGATGTCGCGTCCTTCGCGCGCTACCAATGTCCATGAAGCGAGGCGTTGAGCTCGAATGCGTCTCTCCGCGATGAGCGATGGAGCTTTAAACCAGAGAGAGAGAGAGAGAGAGAGAGAGAGAGAGAGAGAGAGAGAGAGAGAGAGAGAGAGAGAGAGAGAGAGAGAGAGAGAGAGAGAGAGAGAGAGAGAGAGAGAGAGAGAGATGGAGAGAGAGAAATGGAGAGTTGTTTAGGGGGTCAAAGCACAACGGGGTCTCTCACCCCCACCTCCTTATCACACACACGCTCGCACATCACACACACACACGCTCGCGCATTACAAACGCAGAGCCTTTGGTTTTATCTGAAGGACGCTCTGTTCCTCTCTCTCACACACACACACACACACACACACACACACACACACACACACACACACACACACACACACACACACACACACAGTGCTTACCGAGTTTCATCATCGCTATTCCGGTGTACAATCATTTTTTCTGATTATGAGTCTCTCTATAATGAAGCAGATCTGTCTGGGTTGCACTGGATAATTTTACACATGCGTTATTATTCTCCGCTACACACGCGTCACATCATATGCATCATACAGCTGCCAAAAAAAAAAAACAAAAAAAAAAACATTTGTCGGATTTTAAAATGTATCGAAGCAAATCTGCAAACAAATGAAAGACATTTTCTCAGAACTAACTTTGGCCATATTTGCATATTGTGGTGTGAAGGTGATTTTATCGTGGAAGACAGTTCCTATTAAATTCCCAGTTGTCCTAAAAGCTAACTAGTTGTTGTAAAGGTTATGTTCCACTCGTGTTTGATAACCAGAATGTGTCAAAATAGCCACTAAAAGTCATTGTCTTCAGTGTGAGACAGAGTATTGAAATATTAATTTGAAATATTATGGGGTGACATCGTTGCAGCCCCTTGGATCATGTTTTTAAAACAATAATGATTAATCATTTAAAGTAGAAGTGTCTGTGTAAACATATAGGGTTTGCATGACAGGTAGAAAAATTGACGTTTAACTTCTGGGTTATAATTAGATTTGGATTCATCCATAATTCACAAGCCTAAATAACTAAATATTTGCTATTTTAAAATAATAAAACTTTTTCATATTTAATGCTTACAATGAAATGAGAATCTGAGGAAGGGGTTGGTACTGGTTAAAAATAAATAAATCAATATTCAAAGATAATCTAAAAGTAGGCCTATACTTTTACAGACTAAATGAAACATAAAAAGTTAAACATTTCCAGGTATCCTCTTTATATCTGATTTAACACCAACTTCTTATAGGCTAGTGAAATATTTGCTTGAAAGGCATGTGCTATCCTTTATAGACATTTTGTTTTGTGGAATAAGTGTCAAAATAGTTTTGGTAGGCTAGACACTGTGTACGCCACAATTTCTTTGCTAATTTTGAAAAGACACGAGACAAATAGGCGACGATCAGGTCCCCATCTGATAACACTAACTGCCAATTACCATGCAACTTAACTTAGTCTACTATAATAAATAACAGCCATGTAATTGTTTTAATTGGAGGGCAAATTACAGCAATATGTGTGTTATTTATGACTGTCTAATAGGGAGACTGGAGAAGCTGTCACAGGGACTAAACTCGTAATATCCACACCTAATAAAACCACATCAAGACAAATGGTAAACCTGTTTTCTCAAGACAGGAGTGTTGTTTTTAGCCTCGGCTAAGTTTTTAATCCATTAGGCTACTCGCAATATTCCAAAACTAATTGTTTTCTTTAGTTTGGTAATTGTTTTACTGCTTGAAACCTAGCCTGTAAAACAGTTTAAGCACCGCGTGAGTGATATTTGAGTGAAAACAATGGGCTTTTTATGTGTGCACCCAGCATAACAATCACCCAGATCCACCTGTGACAGGAAAACAGTTCCGCGGCGGCCCAAACGTCGTCTTGTGTTGTAAATCACCCTTAAATAACATCATAAGTATTCCATGCGTCCCCTAAACTCTTGCCCCGCTGGGCGAGGCGTCGCGGGCGGTCGGGACTTCAATCAGCGCGTCGCGGCTCTCAGCGCAGTGATGCTCCGCGGCCGCAGCGAGCAGGGGACTGGAGAGATCTGGCTCTTCGAGGCCACAGGAGGCAGAGAGAGGATCACAGCGAAGGAAAGCATTCACAGCGGGACGACGGGGATGTAAAGGCGCTCAAAAGAGCAACGCCTTTTCAATGCCGGCTTTAATCGGATATTTCCACTTGTAATGCGTTGTCATTTCAGGCCACAAAAGGCTCACAACATGTGCTATACTATTTTTGTAGTTTAGATTAATAATAATAGGCTAGGTAGCAGTTTACAATACGGTTTCTTTAGTTTAGGTACGAATGAACAATACTACTTCTACATTTACTAATATAGGCCTAGTATTCAATTCAAATGTTGTATTTGAAGAGTTCAGATGCAAAAGCCTCTAAGTGCCATTTGAAATTTTCTTCTAGAATGATCATTTTTATCAAGCTTGTATATTTAAGTTCAGTGATTTCACTTAAATGGCAATGATTATTACCCATTAATTGTAATTTAAGTGAAATTACTGAACTTAAATATACAAGTTTGATAAAAATCATCATTAAAGAAGAAAATTTCAAACGGCATTTAGAGGCTTTTGCATCTGAACTCTTCATTTGTTAACATTAGTTAATGCATTGTGAATAACATGAATGCACAGCTGGATTTTTTTTTATCACATTAATGCTTGTTAGTTCATGTTAGATAATAGCTAATGTTAACTGTAAAAAAATATATTTTCAAGATTTGTTATCACAACATTTTTTCTTTTGTCGAATCAACTTAAATAATTTATTTAGTTCAGATAACTTAGTATTTTAAATTTCTGATGATTAACTCAATCTCCTTCATTGTATTAACTCACTTTTTCCAGTTCAATCAGCTTAAAATTTTAAGGCAACCAGGTTACTTCATTTTTTAAGTTAAACCAACAATATTTTTTTTACAGTGTAATGAACCGCATTGTAAAGTGTTACCAATAATTAGCCATATTGTGTGAAATAGGTTATTTGTTTAATGAAACTGAATACACAAACACGTGTAACGTATACTTTAAAAACAATATTGTTGGGTTAACTTACAATTTTAAGGCAACAGGGTAACTTACTTTTTTGAGTTCATTGAAATAAAACATTAGAGTTAATACAGTGGAGATTGGTTTAGTAAATTAAACTCAAAATATGATGTTATCTGAACCACATTATTATCTTTTTGATTTGACGAAAGATAAATAATTGTGATAAATCATGAACATATTTTTTTAGGCTACTTAAACACACTGCTAACGAAACGGAAAACCCCACAATTTTTTGCCCAATGCCATCAATGAGTTGTTAGCATTAGTTGTGTGTGTGTGCGTGTGTGAGGGAGGGCAGGTTGTGTTTAGAGAATAAGCTCATTAGTGTTCTGCTGTGAGGAAGGCGAGTGTGAGGGTTTTTGTTTAATGTGGCTGTTTGTCACTTCCTCTCAAAATGTGAATGTTTGTTCTAGGGCATTTGTCACAGTATTTGTCATGTGTGTGTGTGTAAGCCACGTGAAAGACACTGGGTCAAGGAATCGCACCACGGATAAACAACAGCAGCAATTCGTACCCAACAAATCACTTTCTCATTTATGCGCTGCGATAAAGTTTGATATCATTCCATTACTAGTCGTATGGGCCTGTCCTACATTCACAGTTTATGCTAAAGAACTGACCTCACAAATTACCATCCCAACAACCTCACACAGTCTCTCAGGCCTGACCTTTGACCCCTGGATCAATATCGGCTGCTGTGAGCGTTGTGTATCCCTGAGGGTGTCGTTCTCTGGTGTCCGTTCACCCCGAATCTTCAGGTCAGGATCTCTGTCATACACAGAACGGTTTTGGTGCTTATTATTAGGCTTTTATGGCACTTCTCGGGTTACACAGAATGTCTACATGCACTTCAAGTTTGATTTCAGCCAGACTAAAGCAATAATTTGTCTGTTTTAAAACTTTTTTTTTGCAGGCAAAGAGATTGAAGCATCTAGATGTGTACATATTAATCAAATTACAATCGGTCTTGGCATTGTGCGCATCCCCTGAATTACAGAACTGATACGTGCATGTATTTAATCAGTCAAATATTTGATTATGCATTGTGTCATACTGACGGTGTCACTATATAGGATGAATGGCTTTAGTTGCAGCATTCTTCAGTTCACTTGTGAGTAGCTTTGAGTAAAATAATCTGTTAAATTAATTGATTCAAATAGCAATTAATTTGCTGCTTTCCTATGAACAATAGACACTTTTTTGGAAGGAAAACATTTAATTCTCTGTCTTTAAAGGAGTAGTTCACTTTTAAAAAACTTTTGCTGATAATTTACTCACCCCCATGTCATCCAAGATGTCCATGTCTTTCTTTCTTCAGTCGAAAAGAAATTAAGGTTTTTGATGAAAACATTCCAGGATTTTTCTCCATATAATGGACTTCAAAGACAGTTTCAGTGCAAACTGCAAACTCTTCAAAGGGCTTTAAACGATTCCAGACGATGAATAAGGGTCTTATCAAGTGAAACGATCGCTCATTTAATAAATAAATAACAAAGTTTAAGTTTTATAAGCTCAAAAGGTCGCCTTGCTCTGTTCTGTGCGTTCGTGACTCTCCTGTTCGATCTCGTTCATCAAAATAAGCAAGTCTTTTCCAGAGTCAATTCGTTCATTTCATTCTTTGAATGAACCAAATGACACGAAAAAAAGATTCGTTCATTTTGATAAACGTGTTCGAACAGAAGAGTCACGAACGCGCATCACAGAACAGAGCAAGGCGACCATTTGTGCTTATAAAACTTAAACTTTGTTATTTATTTATTAAATGAGCGATCGTTTCGCTTGATAAGATCCTTATTCATCGTCTGGAATCGTTTAAAGCCCTTTGAACAGTTTGCAGTTTGCACTGAAACTGTCTTTGAAGTCCATTATATGGAGAAAAATGCTGGAATGTGTTCATCAAAAACCTTAATTTCTTTTCGACTGAAGAAAGAAAGAAAATGTCTTTTGGACCTTGAACTGTTTGGTTCCCAGTGAAGTCCATTAAATGTGAAGTCCATTCCCAGTGAAGTCCATTTTTTTTCTTTTATTTAAAGTGAACTACTCCTTTAAGCAAAGGCTTTAATAGCAAATAAAATGGACACACCAAAGAGTTGGGTGTTCAAATAACATTTAACCCTCTGGTGCTCTTCAGTAAAAAAAAAAAAGACTGAACACACACACACGCACAAAACATGAATGGACGTGATTCGAAAAGGTTAAATGGTCCTGTAAAAATAGTCACACTTGTGCACCTTGCAGACAAAAATAAATGGGAGATGAATGTTATCTACACATCTCACTGAAAGCTCATTTTTTTGAAGTTTCAAGCTTAAATTTGGAGCACAAATTGTTTAGATGTATGGCTTTGATTTGCAGTTTTAGAGTAAAACGTGATCTTGAACATATAGAAAATTGAAAATAGTATTTTTGTGCATTTTTCATAACAATAAAAAAATTACCTTTTTAAAGTTCTCTATTTTAAGCTTTTGTTTCACTTCAGCAATAATCTGCCAAGTGTCGTCTTTTTTGAAATGAGATATAAAAAAGCCTGTAAACGTGAAAATTGAAATGTTGTTTTTTTGGTGGGATGATATGAATGGCCCTGATATGCAGTAGTTTAGTGCAAAACATCAGAGAGAGAGAGAGATCAGTCTACCTACATATAGCAGCGGGCCAGAGAGAGAGAGTGTGTGTTTTTTTTTATGAGCACGTTCCCCAGTTACTGTCGTCTGGCCATGGACCCATAAATATTATTTCACTTTTTCGATATTTCTCATTAGGCCTCTTATCTGTCCCATATATGAGTTTACCCTCCGCCTTACCTTTGTCTTCCTTTAAATGCTTACCTCCTCTTATAGATGTTTCCAGAGCACTATAAAGCTGAATCTAGATTATTCTTAAACAGAATGAGTCACTATAAATGATTAGTATCAGTGATTGGTGTTTGCTAAGGCAAGGCTTAACTTCTTTTATCATGAAAATGTAACTTTTATTATGTATAATATGGTGTTTATTATGTATGTATGTGTTGTGTTTTGGCTGCTACCTTGGCCAGGTCTCTCTTGTAAAAGAGATTCGGAATCTCAAAGGGATTTCCTGGTTAAATAAAGGTATAAATAAATAAAAAAAGTATGACTGGTTCTCATGGGACATGAATGAACATGAATGACTCCTCAAACTGTGGAGCTTGTTTGACTAGATATGCTCTATTATTTTGGGATGGGACTTACAGATTTGCAAAGCAAAAACAATTAGGTAACACTTTATTTTGATGGTCCCTTATGAATATTATACTAACCATAAGTAACTTTGCAACTACAGACAAACTTATTCTTATTCTAGCCCTGATACTCTACTGATACTCTACTGATACTACTAATACTCTATTCATACTCTACTTTAATACTCTACTACTGATACTCTACTGATACTACAATACTCTACTCATACTAATACTCTATTGATACTATACTGATACTCTACTGATACTACTAATACTCTACTTTAATACTCTACTAATACTATACTGATACTCAACTGATACTACAATACTCTACTTATACTCTATACTAATACTCTACTGATACTATACTGATACTGTCACGGGTGACAAAATCGCTTGGCGATCGGAACCCTCCTCAGAGTCGCAAGTTCCCTAGGGGAACGGATTGTGTGCAACACACCACTGCAGCTCCGGGCGTGATGGAATCATGCCCGCACTGATTAGCGCTAATGCACTGCAGGTGCGAGAGAGAGAGGAGCGGCACTCACACAGGTTTCCTGTTTGACGAGTCAAGATAAACAAGATAAAAGGACATAGACAGAAGGGAGAGGAGGGCTCAGACGGGAAGACACAGATGGAGGAGGCTCAGATGGAGGACCCACTGACAAGGAAGGGACAGGGGAAAGGGAGAGACGCCCATTTAAGCTTGCTGGATCAGAGTGATTGTTTGTAGGAAGCCTGCTGGCTGAGCTATCGACTGGATCTGTGCTGGGAAAGGAAAGAGCAAAGATAAGTGAACTGATTTTTACTTATGAACATTTAAACCGCTTGAAGAGGATACAGTGAGTGTGGATCTGACTGTTGGAGGAGCTATGTGTTTCAGAGTGTGTGGAGGAGGAATTGAAAGTGAAACCCCATGTAAAGTGAGCACAACAAACAGAGCGAGGCCTCTGATCAGCCCTACCGTGTGAGTGAATTGCAGTGCTTTTGCCTTATTGATACACATTGATTTATTGCTGTGGAATTGAAGTGAACACAAGTGTGCTGTGTCTTTGTTGAGAAGTGGCCCTCATCAATGCTTACACGTACGTGGAAAGTTATTATATCTGCCCCCGTCAGAAGCCCAGAGTGATACAGTGAACTGAAGAGAGAGAGTACTTTGTACTGTGAAGATCCTCACCTGTTCTACTTGCTGTTTGAGTCCAGAAGCATACAGCACCACTGGTAAAGTAACCTTATGACTCACTGTCTCCCTACTGTGAACTGAGGAGAGAGTACTTTGTACTGTGGAGATCCCCAGCTGTTCTACTTGCTGTTTGAGCCCAGAAGCACACAGCATCGCTGGTAAAGTAACATTATGACTCACTGTCTCCCTATTGTGAACTGAAGAGAGAGTACTGTGTACTGTGAATGTCCTCACCTGTTCTACTTACTGTTTGAGCCCAGAAGTATACAGCAATGCTGATAAAGTAATCGTTTAACCCACTGTCGCCCTACTGTGAACTGAAGAGAGAGAGAGTACCCTGTACTGTGAAGAATCCTTACCTGCCATACTTATTGTATGAGTCCGGAAGTCTGCAGCACCGCTGGGGGAAAAGTAAGCTTTTAATCCACTGCTTCATTACCGTGCACCAACGAGAATACCCTGTACTGTGAAGAATCCTTACCTGCCATAGTCTGGAAGTCTGCAGCACCGCTGGGGGAAAAGTAAGCTTTTAATCCACTGCTTCATCACTGTGCACCAACGAGAGTACCCTGTACTGTGAAGAATCCTTACCTGCCATACTTATTGTATGAGTTCGGAAGTCTGCAGCACCGCTGGGGGAAAAGTAAGCTTTTAATCCACTGCTTCATTACCGTGCACCAACGAGAATACCCTGTACTGTGAAGAATCCTTACCTGCCATAGTCTGGAAGTCTGCAGCACCGCTGGGGGAAAAGTAAGCTTTTAATCCACTGCTTCATTACTGTGCACCAACGAGAGTACCCTGTACTGTGAAGAATCCTTACCTGCCATACTTACTGTATGAGTCCGGAAGTCTGCAGCACCACTGAGAGTATCTTAAACTGTGAGAAACCCTTGGTTTAATAAAGATTGTTACTCCTTTGAAACTTGTCTCTGTCTCTGTGGTCCTCTGTTGTGTGCCTGTGGTGTCGGCTCCTCACGGTGGTGACTCGGTTAGAGGGGGGGTGGTTGGTCACCCGAGCGTTCCTCCCCTCGACCTGTGACATCAAAAGTGGCGTAGTCGGCAGGGTACACACCGTGAGTTGTAGCGGCCACAGGTACGCGATGGGGGACGAAGAGGTACCCAGGGTGGGCTGTGGTCCCAAGGGACCTCGAAGTGAAGTAAGAGCGGCCCCGCCCTCGCCACCCCGACAACCTCAGTGGGATACCCGAGGACAGCCACTGGAGAGATATGGCAAATGGAATTGAGGAACGTCGGTTCTAGGGACTAGAACCGATTGGCAAGGGGGGATGTCACGGGTGACAAAATCGCTTGGCGATCGGAACCCTCCTCAGAGTCGCAAGTTCCCTAGGGGAACGGATTGTGTGCAACACACCACTGCAGCTCCGGGCGTGATGGAATCATGCCCGCACTGATTAGCGCTAATGCACTGCAGGTGCGAGAGAGAGAGGAGCGGCACTCACACAGGTTTCCTGTTTGACGAGTCAAGATAAACAAGATAAAAGGACATAGACAGAAGGGAGAGGAGGGCTCAGACGGGGAAGACACAGATGGAGGAGGCTCAGATGGAGGACCCACTGACAAGGAAGGGACAGGGGAAAGGGAGAGACGCCCATTTAAGCTTGCTGGATCAGAGTGATTGTTTGTAGGAAGCCTGCTGGGCTGAGCTATCGACTGGATCTGTGCTGGGAAAGGAAAGAGCAAAGATAAGTGAACTGATTTTTACTTATGAACATTTAAACCGCTTGAAGAGGATACAGTGAGTGTGGATCTGACTGTTGGAGGAGCTATGTGTTTCAGAGTGTGTGGAGGAGGAATTGAAAGTGAAACCCCATGTAAAGTGAGCACAACAAACAGAGCGAGGCCTCTGATCAGCCCTACCGTGTGAGTGAATTGCAGTGCTTTTGCCTTATTGATACACATTGATTTATTGCTGTGGAATTGAAGTGAACACAAGTGTGCTGTGTCTTTGTTGAGAAGTGGCCCTCATCAATGCTTACACGTACGTGGAAAGTTATTATATCTGCCCCCGTCAGAAGCCCAGAGTGATACAGTGAACTGAAGAGAGAGAGTACTTTGTACTGTGAAGATCCTCACCTGTTCTACTTGCTGTTTGAGTCCAGAAGCATACAGCACCACTGGTAAAGTAACCTTATGACTCACTGTCTCCCTACTGTGAACTGAGGAGAGAGTACTTTGTACTGTGGAGATCCCCAGCTGTTCTACTTGCTGTTTGAGCCCAGAAGCACACAGCATCGCTGGTAAAGTAACATTATGACTCACTGTCTCCCTATTGTGAACTGAAGAGAGAGTACTGTGTACTGTGAATGTCCTCACCTGTTCTACTTACTGTTTGAGCCCAGAAGTATACAGCAATGCTGATAAAGTAATCGTTTAACCCACTGTCGCCCTACTGTGAACTGAAGAGAGAGAGAGTACCCTGTACTGTGAAGAATCCTTACCTGCCATACTTATTGTATGAGTCCGGAAGTCTGCAGCACCGCTGGGGGAAAAGTAAGCTTTTAATCCACTGCTTCATTACCGTGCACCAACGAGAATACCCTGTACTGTGAAGAATCCTTACCTGCCATAGTCTGGAAGTCTGCAGCACCGCTGGGGGAAAAGTAAGCTTTTAATCCACTGCTTCATCACTGTGCACCAACGAGAGTACCCTGTACTGTGAAGAATCCTTACCTGCCATACTTATTGTATGAGTTCGGAAGTCTGCAGCACCGCTGGGGGAAAAGTAAGCTTTTAATCCACTGCTTCATTACCGTGCACCAACGAGAATACCCTGTACTGTGAAGAATCCTTACCTGCCATAGTCTGGAAGTCTGCAGCACCGCTGGGGGAAAAGTAAGCTTTTAATCCACTGCTTCATTACTGTGCACCAACGAGAGTACCCTGTACTGTGAAGAATCCTTACCTGCCATACTTACTGTATGAGTCCGGAAGTCTGCAGCACCACTGAGAGTATCTTAAACTGTGAGAAACCCTTGGTTTAATAAAGATTGTTACTCCTTTGAAACTTGTCTCTGTCTCTGTGGTCCTCTGTTGTGTGCCTGTGGTGTCGGCTCCTCACGGTGGTGACTCGGTTAGAGGGGGGGTGGTTGGTCACCCGAGCGTTCCTCCCCTCGACCTGTGACAATACTACTAATACTCTACTCATATTCTATACTAATACTATACTGATACTATACTGATACTACTAATACTCTATACTGGTACTCTACTGATACTACTAATACTCTGTACTGAAACTCTACTGATACTACTGATACTCTACTGATACTCTGCTGATACTACTAATACTCTGTACTGATACTCTACTGATACTACTGATACTCTACTGATACTCTGCTGATACTACTGATACTCTACTAATACTCTACTGATACTCTACTCATACTACTAATACTCTGTACTGATACTCTACTGATACTCTGCTGATACTACTGATACTCTACTAATACTCTACTGATACTCTACTGATACTCTGTACTGATACTCTACTGATACTACTGATACTCTACTAATACTCTACTGATACTAGCGATGATCTACTGATACTCTGCTGATACTACTGATACTTTACTGATACTTTGCTAAAACTACTGATACTCTACTAATACTCTACTGATACTCTACTGATACTAGCGATGATCTACTGATACTACTACTGATACTCCACTGATACTCTACTAATACTCTATACTGATACTCTACTGATACTCGACTAATACTCTACTGATACTCTACTGATACTCGACTAATACTCTACTAATACTCTACTGATACTAACGATGATCTACTGATACTACTAACACTGATACTCCACTTATACTCTACTAATACTCTATACTGATACTCTACTGATACTCGACTAATACTCTACTGATACTACTAATACTGATACTCCACTGATACTCGACTAATACTCTACTGATACTACTAATACTGATACTCCTCTGATACTCTACTGATACTCCACTAATACTCTGATACTCCACTGATACTCTACTAATACTCTATACTGATACTCTACTGATACTCTACTACTCAACTAGTCAACAATGTTGTTTAAAGGAAAGACAAACATAAATAGTGATGAATATAGTGGATTAATATTTACAGAGTTATCCACTATTTTGTAGAGGGGGATCAAAATGATTTGGAAATTTGGAGCCAAATTACAGAGGGGTAAAAATAATGTCAGAAAGATGACAGTTTCATTATTTTATTTGTTACACATAAAATAGATATAGATTATTAGTCAAATGTGTCGACGTTAGCAAGTTTTGTTGCAGGGTATGCCAATGGTGACATTTCAAAATTAGGAAAAGGTTATTTTACTCTACTAATACTCTACTAATACTCTACCAACTACCAATACTCTAATGAGAGCTTTCTCTGATTAGAATGTGTTTAAGGAACCATCAAAATATAGTGAAACCAAAAAATGACTACTGTATATATTTAAGGATAATGTCACATAAATTGTCAGACAATACCAGAATATCACATAAAATGGTTGGAAAAAATCCCAAAGACGGGACCAGAAAACCATAGATCTCGGGACGAGATGGGCCAGTAAACAATACTCAAGCATCCACCCAAAATGTGTCAGCCTTTTGCTTGGAAATAAAAAAAATCTATATTTCAAAAGTTTGTTTATTATGTTCAAGGGTCCTTATTTTCCATCTTTCTTCTTGTGAATGTATATAGATCATGTTTGTTTTCAACATATGCAGGAGCAAAGAAACCAAGGCAGACTTTCCTTCCTTTCTCCCTCCAGAAGCCTAAGTCTGTCTTCCTCTTCATCCTCAACTCCCTCAATCTCTCCCCCTCTCCCCCCGATGGTCCTCTTGCAGATGGAGATTAACTCGGAGCCCGAGCGCCATCCGTTTCCCTGACTGTTTGTTATTAAAGAGATGGATGGTGGCTTGCAGTGCCAGCCCGACACAAGCGCAATTACAGCAGGGCCCATGATAGATAGAGGGAGAGAGGGAGGAGATGGAGAGAAGCAGATAGAGAGAGGGGCATCTATCACACGCCTTAATCTACCTGTCACTCCGGGGGGAGAAAGAGAGAGAGAGAGAGAGAGAGAGAGAGAGAGAGAGAGAGAGAGAGAGAGAGAGAGAGAGATTTTCATCTGGCTTATTTTGCAAATCTTTCTGCTTTGATTTGAATTATCTTTAATTGCAGAAAACATTTTAAAACAATCAAAATCTTAACTCTGCGTAAGATTGGAATATGAAGGCTCTGTGAAGACAAGTGATATTTTGATAAGGTCACTAAATGCAAATAATAAAATACAGCTGATTATAACATAGGCTTATCACCAACTTTTAAAATGGATAAACTTTATTTTAATGTGTCCTTATTAGTGTAATTACACAATTGAGTTCAGAGTAATATTCATTAACTATGTTTATTTACCTTAGGGTTATGGTACGGGTTAGTGGATCTGTAATTCTGCATAATTTACAGTTTTTACTGTAGTAACTACATGTAAGATGTCATGTGTAACGACACTGTAAAAAAGAAATGAGTAAAACGATAACATTTTCTTTCTTCACAAAAAACAAAACAAAAAAAATCAAAAATGTCAGTTTATTAAAATGGGGTTGATTTCACACGGAATTATCGATAAATGTTACATTTATACACATTTTTTTGAGTGTAAAACGGAATGTCATTTTGATTTACATATCCATGAGGACCGAATTAGATCTGGAAACTTCAAATCAGCCTCTCCTGCATAAGCAAAACAGTTTTTCGTGTCTTAAATCAGCACTAAATCAGGGATTGACGTGTAACGCAGTCACTCAGCCACTTTGGCGGGTTGAATTTAATATACAATATACATTTTTTAGTTGTAGTCTTTTAAAAAGCCATCTGAAATATTATAAAACGGTTAGTTCCAATTCTTGATTCTGATTGGTCAATAGCTGTGCTTTATTCATGCTAAAACACGGCTATGACCGCTTCACCCAACGGTTCTTTTTATCACTGCGCAGTTCCTTTCATGCATATTACACATTGGAACGTTGTTGCTGCCAATTTTTTTTCTAGCGGAAGGAAGTCTTTTAGTGATTTTACTTCATGAAAGTTGAACTAATACATTTTTTTTTTACTTTAATATTTTTATTGTGTAGTAACCATTTTATAAAAGCAATAAGGTACTCGAGATGGCATAGCGCAGCGCAAATCACGTTGTATCTGATGGGCAACGCTCAACCCAGCGGAATGCACAGCGCAGACCGCTGGGTTGAATTTGAATTTATTGTTGAGGATAACCCCTTGAGATGAAACATCTCGTTTTCGAGGGGGTCCTCGAGACAAAAACAAAGATAATACAACACATAAACATTCACTCACGCTAAAACTCTACCTCATCCCACCTCGCCCTACCCACCCAGCCCTGTTGAGCATTGCCCTTCAGATACAACGTGATTTGTGCTATGCTATATGATATTATACATATATATGTGTGTGTGTGTACACATATAACATCGAAATCAACACACGATTGTTTCTACGTCCAGTTTGTATTGGCCGCGCTGATAATCGTCACAGAGCGCAGCAGCAAAAGTTGAACTATTTTGAACTTTGACTACGGCGTGCGTGCGAGCAAGTCAATAGTGCGCACCGCTGCGCTTACACTTTAGTCAACGCAGTAACAAAACGTCTTCGCGCGGCACAAGCGGCATTCTGCGTCCTGTGTGAAAGGCCCATTATTCCGCTTCGCGTCGAGCCTAACAACGCCCTTCAGCCGTTACTTATTCCCGATACAGCACAGCCTCTCATACCTTATTGCTTACATAAACTATAAGTGCAATGTAGTGTTGTCAAAAAAAATTGATACTGAAATATGCGAAACGCTTCGAATATTCATTATCTGTAGACTACCAGTTGCGATTTCTCTCTCTCATCTCTCGAACAGCGAGTTACTCACAAACCCGCCTCCTCTCACTCACTCGTTTCATTCGCTCCGGGTGAATATTGTTGGTGTTACAGGGCTTGAATTTCGGTGTGGGATTATGCATATTGCATCAATTTACCCGCAGATTTTCTGCTCACACCCAAAGTGCAGCACATAAAGCCGCCTCTCAGCACTAAACTGGGTTATTTTTCGGTGCTTATTGCGATTAAACAGTCAAACACACACAAAATAACAACAAGTGTACACGTAGTCAGTTATGTTTTAAGTCAGTCAACAGTTGAGAAAGAAAACGCATGTGTAACAGTATAATGGATACGTGTGTTCGGTCTTAAGGCCATTGCACACTGAGTACGAAATATTCGTATGCGTATTTTCGTGTTCGTCAGCCTAAAAATTCGTCACGCATAGAAACCTTGCACACCGAATCCGTTGCGTATTTCTTAAACCTTTGCGGGAAAAAACGCAAAAATACCAAATGGATTCGTCAAGCAGTGAGGATGATTTTTGCCCTTTCTCTTATTGAAAAGAGAAGAAAGAGAAAATATTACGTCCATCCAATCCTGAAATTGCGCCGAGAGGAAGGAGAGTTCCTTATCAAGGAGTTGCGAATTTATCCTGAGCGATTCAAAATTTACCTCAGAATGTCAGTGGGACAATTCGATGCTTTGCTAGCGATTCTGGAGCCACATATTAAAAACAAGACCACCAATTTCCGTGAACCAATCGATTCTGAACGGAGACTGGCAGTGTGTCTGGTATGGACCAGGTATGGACACACACACGGACAAACACACACCCACGCGCGGCCAGTTGGAAGCGCTGGGCAGACAGAACAGCTAGGCTGTTATTGTGTATATTGTGCCCAAATAATACATTAGTTATCGAATAGGCTGCTCAATCACACCTTATTCGATCCTAAATTTCAATCTGATTGAAAGGAGAGGTTTATTATCTATATATTATCGATATATTTCATAATCCAATATAGAGAAGAGAACATAAACACTTGATCGAATTGAAAACCGAAACTGAAAGCACGACGCACACGTCCCAGATAGCAGACTGACATTGAATCAACGTGGAAACATGACATCGAAACAACGTTGATCTGACATTGTTTTGCTCATCGAATTAACGTTGAACCAACGTCAGACGCGTCATTCTTTCAAAACTAACGGAAAATCAACTTGAAATCAACGCGTTGTTTCAACGTTATGAAAGCAAACCAATTTTCGATTTTCATTTAGCTTTGAAGAATGCCGCGTCTGACGTTGGTTCAACGTTAATTCGATGAGCAAAATCAACGTTGTTTCAATGTCATGAGAGACGTCGTTTCCACGTTGATTCAATGTCAGTTTGCTGTCTGGGGTATGTGCAATGATTTGAGGACGAGCTCCCCCCGGCCCTGAATTGTCAAAAGACCTCTCAAAATGCTGGCTCTGGATGCGAAAAACGCAGAAAATCGAACCCGATCCGATTAATTTTATGACGGACGAAAGTTTCGGAGGCGGTGCGCAAGCGTGACTGACATAACGTGAGGTCGAATTTTTTTTTTAACCTGCGAAAAATTCGGATGCGAATTTCCAACCCGATCTCACGGGAATTCGTACGAATTTTACGAGGTGGCTAATTCGTAACAATTTGTACGACCTCACTCGTACGAATTAGTACGATTTAGCTAAATTGTACATATTTTACGAATTAGCCAATTCGTATGAATTCGTACGAATGACCTACCCTTACCCCGCCCCTAAACATAACCGACACATGGGTTTAGACAAATCGTACAAATTTGTACGAGTGAGGTCGTATGAATTAGTACGAATTAGCCACTTTTGAATCACTCGTACGAATTGGTCGTGAGATAGGGTAGGAATTTCGGACTCGGTGTGCAATTGCCTTTAAAGTGACAGCAGCCTAATAAACCTACTGCCAAATTACGAGATAATATTAAAAATATCAATATGTCAGTTTCCCCATGGTATCAATGCCAAAATTGTGGTCAGGGAAAATGCTAAATGGCTAACTTTGGAAAACCTCTAGCCACAGTGGCTGGTGTGCAAAAACAAATGTATTGTGGAGCCATGTTGCTAAATGTGTGGCACCGCTCCAATGGGTTTCAGCTTGATATAGTTGAACAGCTTTTAGCAGATTTCCTTGAAGATGAAAGGCACTAGAAATGACTTCATTTTTCAAAATGTCATGATACACTCTCAGACAGACAGACAGCCAACTAACAAAGACACACATACACCTGCAATGTAACGTATGTGCATACGTTTGGTGTAATGCGATACAGTTTTTCCTTTCCAGTGTTACAAAAATGTTATGAAAAATCCTCGGTTCTCCCGTTTCCTGCCCTCCCTCTCATCAGTCTAGAGGAGTGAGGGATGGGGTGGAGGGATTAATACTCTTCCGCTGGCCAGCGAGATGATGGATGGACAGATGTGGAGAAGGACAGAGGGAGGTAAGAGAGAAGGCCAAGGGAGGAACGCTAAGCCAAGTGCTCGATAAATCCTGAGGAAGGTCTGCTTTGCATCAGACACTGACAGACTGTTGCAGAGGTGTGATGATGAACGGCTGCTTCACCGAGAGGAGAGCTGAAACTTTCGTCTTCGCGCGTAGCGTTTCACTGTGGTACAGTATGAGAGCAGCCGTTTGTGAAGGTCCTGCTGATCTGGGAACTGTTATTATGTGAGGAGGGGTTGAAAATGAGGCTGGAGTGTTTGAAGTTTCCAGCCAAGAAAAATGGCAGAATACAGTTTTCATTATACATGTTGACTCTGTTTTAGATTAGTTGTTGCTATTATACTGACTTGACAAGCCAACATAGAGTATGTTACCGTACATAAAGGGTCGTTGTTGTTGTTTTTGGTAAATCTCTATTCTGAGATCAAAACTTTTGAATGTTACTTGCGCTGACTGAAGTCATCAAATGTGAGGCTCGTGTTATTTTAGAGAATCTGATACTGTCTCTAATCAACAGACTTATTTCACTGTAAATCTATATTGTCTGAATCTTTGTATGAAAGGATTAGTTCAGTTTAGTCTTTCTTTCTTCAGACGAAAAGAAATTAAGGTTTTTGAGGAAAACATTCCAGGATTTTTCTCCATTTAGTGACTTCAACGTTTCTCAACGGGTTGAAGGTCCAAATGTGAGTTTCAGTGCAGCTTCAAAGATCTCTACACGATCCCAGCCGAGGAATAAGAGACTTAGAGAAACCATAAAAATAAACATTTATGTACTTTTTAACCACAAATGCTCAATGTGGCACACATAAAAAAAAACTTTTGCTGACAGTTTACTCACCCCCATGTCATCCAAGATGTCTTTCTTCAGTCGAAAAGAAATTATAAGTTTAAAGTTTAAAGTTATAAAGAAGTTTTTGATGAAAACATTCCAGGATTTTCTCCATATAATGGACTTCAATGGGAACCAAACATTTCAAGGTCCAAATGAGAGTTTCAGTGCAAACTGTTCAAAGGGTTTTAAAACGATTCCATACGATGAATAAGGGTCTTATCAATATCAAGCTAAACGATCGCTCATTTAATAAATAAAGTTTGTTTTATAAGCTCAAATGCTCGCCTTGCTCTGTTCTGTGATGCATGTTCGTGACCCTCCTGTTCGAACTCGTTCATCAAAATGAACTAATATTTTTCCGTGTCATTTGGTTCATTCAACGAACGAAAAGAACAAATTGACTCGGAAAAAGATTTGCTCATTTTGATGAACGAGTTCGAACAGGAGAGTCACGAACGCTCATCACAGAACAGAGCAAGGCGACCATTTGTGCTTATAAAACTTAAACTTTGAATTTTTTTTAATGAGCGATCGTTTCACTTGATAAGACCCTTATTCATCGCCTGGAATAGTTTAAAGCCCTTTGAACAGTTTGCAGTTTGCACTGAAACTGTCTTTTGGACCTTGAACCGTTTGGTTACCAGTGAAGTCCCTTATATGGAGAAAAATGCTGGAATGTTTTCATCAAAAACCTTAATTTCTTTTCGACTGAAGAAAGAAAGACATGGGGGTGAGTAAATTATCGGCAAAAGTTTTTTGAAAAGTGAATTACTCTAATTACTTTAATTTCTTTTGGACTGGAGAAAGTAAGACATGAAAATCTTGGATGATGTGGGGGGTGAGTAAATTATCAGGAAATTTTAATTCTGGACTGAACTAATCCTTTAATAACAAAGGCTCAGATGTGCAAATACTTTTGTAGAATGGTGTGCAGTATTCTATTTTTATAGTTTTTCTTTATCGGATAGAAACGATTGAGCGAGAAGTAAACGAAAGACAACACCAGTGGCTTGGTCATGTACTTCGCATGAATAAAAACAGGATTGCCTACATCGCATTGCAAAGAAGAGTAGAAGGTCCCACAAAAAGAGGACGTCCAAGAACAACGTGGATGTCATGAGTGCTGGTGAGATACGACATTGAATTACTTAAGATAGAGACGTTGCCATTTAGCGTCGACTCAAGCGAGACAAGTATTATAGTTTCTGATGATTATGCCGACCTGAAAACTGGTTAAAATAATGGGATAAAACAGAGATGAACTCCAAAGTGATTTAATACACTGACTGAAGGCAGTCGAGTAGGGGAAAATTCACTGTGTACCGTTTCATTTTAAAGGATTAGTTCACTTTTGAAAAAATTTTTGCTGATAATTTGCTCACCCCCATGTCATCCAAGATGTTCATGTCTTTCTATCCTCAGTTGAAAAAAAATTAAGGTTTTTGATGAAAACATTCCAGGATTTTTTTCCATATAATGGACTTCGATGGGAACCAGATGGTCCGAGGTCCAAAAGACAGTTAATAACAGTTTCAGATGCAGCTTCAAATGTCTTTAAACGACACCAGACGATGAATAAGGGTCTTATCATGCGAAACGATCGGTTATTTCAAAACTTATTACAAAAATGTAACTTTTCTAAAGACAAATGCTAGCCTTGCTCTATTCTGTGAGGCGCGTTTGTAACGTCACGTAATACGTAATTTGTACATTCAAAAGGTCACGGGCGACGTAGCCGGAAGTACAGAGTCAGTGTTTACAAGTTGAACGCATAGGTTGAACGTGAAAACTAACTCAAACGCCGTTTACAAAAAAAAAAAAAGGAATTAAAAGGTAAAACAACGATGTCGGACGATTTTGATTCTGTACTTCCGGCTACGTCGCCCGTGACCTTTTGACCGTAATTACATATTACGTGACGTTACAAATGCGCCTCACAGAATAGAGCAAGGCTAGCATTTGTCCTTAGAAAAGTTTTGAAATAACCGATCGTTTCGCATGATAAGACCCTTATTCATCGTCTGCTGTCGTTTAAAGACATTTGAAGCTGCATCTGAAACTGTTATTAACACTCTTTTGGACCTTGGACCGCCTGGTTCCCATTGAAGTCCATTATATGGAGAAAATCCTGGAAAGTTTTCATCAAAAACCTTAATTTCTTTTCGACTGAGGAAAGAAAGACATGGACATCTTGGATGACATGGGGGTGAGTAAATTATCAGCAAAAGTTTTTTCAAAAGTGAACTACTCCTTTAAGAGGTGCTGATGTCAAAGCCAACGTACTGTTATTAGACCTACTATTTCCTTAACCCGAGATCAATATTTCTGAGCTTTCATGTCAAGTCAGATTTATTCACAGAACAGACTGTTTCAAAGCTGCATCCACCAAACGTGCAGTCCTCTCAGCCGGCTCTGACTTACATCTCGTCTAACATACTTTTTGGGTTGTAGTGAACGATCAACCGGGCCACATTTCTCTATCCAACCCTTAATGCTGTATCCATGCTTAATAAACCTATTAAACTTTAAGGGAAGGCAAAATTATTATTTTAAATTATTTTCTTTGTGATTTATCAAAAATGCTTAAAAAAAAGTAAGCTAATCCAAATCTTTCAGGACTTTATTTCAGATCTGTTCTTGACGCGGGACACGTCTGACCAACAATGCAGCACTGCATCCCTGTTTACACGGGCCTGTGTGCTTTTGTTTTAGACCGCATGTGTGTTTTCAATCAGCATCTGTAGTCATCTGTAAGTGTCGTTGTGCTGTGACCTGGCTAAGATCAGATAAAGTATGCCCCCCCTCCCTCTCCCACCCCCGCTCCATTTGTTATGGAGTAGCTGTCGGGCCGCTGTGATTGGTTGTTGTGGTAGACAGATAGCCGATAGGCCCTGATTAATAGTTGTTGCTCTGGCACTTGCTCATTGATCAAGGGAACAGGCTAGAGAGAGAGAGAGAGGGAGAGAGAGAGAGAGAGATCTATGACACACTCTTAGCTTCTGCTAATCTGGTTGCAGTGATGAGATAAAGCCTGATTGCGGGCTGGTTTAAAAAATAATAATTCATAGTGATATTATGTACAGAATTACAGCATGGTTAAAATATATGTGTAGTTGCAGGTGTTTTGCTCATAGTCTACACATAGTGTGTGATGCAAAGCGGTCATATAATCATGTGTACGTACATACAGAAGTCACAGAAAAGAAAAAGGACCTGTAAAACACACTGAATCATGCAAATAAAACACACATACACACACGTTGTGTGCATGGGTGTTTTAAAAATGGAATTTAGTTACAAATGTATATGGACCGTTGACAATTAGCACGCACTGCTTCAAATGAACACAATATTTATACACTGTAACAAAATATATTCATGATTTGTAATTACCAAATTTTTTTTCTTTTGTCAAATCAACTTAGATAATTTATGTAGTTCAGATAACATAATATTTTGAGTTTCTGATGATTAAATCAATCTCCTTCATTGTATTAACTCAATTTTTCCATTTTAATGAACTTAAAATTTTAAGGCAACCAGGTTACTTATTTTTTTATGTTCAACCAATAATATTTTTTTTCAGTGTAGAAATATATAATATATAACATAAATGACTATATATTCAATAAAATGTTTTTATAGATTTATTATTTAATTATCTTGTGGTCTTAACTGAGGGCAGTTGACATTTAAAATACTATTCATATAAGCTAAACTATTTCAAACACATACTCTCAGTTAACATGAATGTATATTATTGAAAATAATAATAAAATATTTGTTTAAAACAATTTTAGATGACGCGCAGCATATGACAGCAGGATCCTACTGTTACATGACATGACAAATGATCATGTACAGTATATTGGCAAGTGTATATATATTCATAGATCTGTTTGAAAGGGAAAGGGGGAAAGACAGCAAAATGGAGTGAATAGTGTGTGTGTGTGCTGAATGAACTCTCTCGGAGGGGGGGGGTCAGTAGTGGGAGGTCGTGACCTGGTCGACCCTAGGGGAGTGGAGATCATCAATCAGCGAGAGGCAGGACCAAACAGCAGGAGCTGAACACACCCCCTGTCCCCTAAAACACCCCCTCACACACACACACACACACCGCCGCCAAGCAGATGGCCTTGGAACAACTGGCTCTTGCTCACCTTACACACACATACATTCCCAGATTGAGTAAGATTGATTTTGCGTTTCTGCTGTTGTTCAGACATCATTGCACATGCCCCTAATTCTACATTATTTGCATAGAAATGACTGATTACTCCTGTAATGTGCAATGGGAGTACATGAGAATACCAGGATCATTTTCTTGTTCTTAACATCATGCATCTCAACATATTTTTCTTGATCCTGGAAATGCATAACTGAACTTGCAAAAAATGTACAGTATAGAAAGTTTTGAAGCACCAAACAATTACTTATACAACAAATTCTTTCTCTCTCTCTCTCTCTCTCATCACATAAGAGTAACGATTGCTAATAGGAGTGGGAGTATGTAATACCAACAGCTCTTTCTATTGTCTAAAACAAGCCGGTGGCTTTTCACAGATATTATCGTGAATGGAAATTGCCCATTGTAGGGTTTATCGAAATCACATGAGTTAAGAGCACACACATTTAAGGTTTTGGCAAAGCCTCATAACAGCACAATTTTTAAACAAGGTATGAAATATGCCACATCTGCATTGTAGCAAGAGCGCAAACACAAATAAATTCCGCATAACACACATTTTATTATCATTAAAGGCCTTATTAATCACTGTATACAGAGTATTATTTAGAAGTTAACTTACATTAGTTTACTGAACAAGGTAAAACATAAGCATATTGATATTGTTATTATCTTGTTATATATATTTTGTTATATTTTTGTTATAAATACATCAAATTAGCACACAGAGTAAGAATAGCTCAGTAGTATATGCATCTCCACATTGATTAAAGGTGCAGGACGTGTTTTCTGTGTTGCTGGACAGGTGTGGTGTTGGATTCTGTACTCACACCTATTATTTTAAGTGTCTCACAAAAGCAAAAATTAATTACACACTAGCTTTCTATTTCTGTAACAATGAATACACTTTATATTACTTTATATTATAAGGTGTCTAACTAAATGTACACTCTAAAAAATGCTGGGTTGTTTTAACCCAATTTTGGGTCAAATATGGACAAACCCGAAATGTTGGGTTAAAAATGTAATGTAAAAATTTAACCCAACGGCTGGGTTAGTCCATATTTGACCCAAAGTTGGGTTAAAACAACCCAGCATTTTTTAGAGTGTACTTACAAAACAAATGTGATATTCTAATAAAATGCTATTTAATTAAAGTATTTGCACGAAATTACATACTTATCTACCAAACCCCAACCCAAAATGTACTCCTAACCTAAGCAAATGCGAATCTGTTTTTTTTTTTTTTTTTTTTTGGTCAATCTTTTTTATTTTGGGTCAAATATGGACAAACCCAAATGTTGGGTTAAAAATGTAATTAAAAAAATTACAGCTGAAAGTGAAAGTTGAAGTTGGGTTAAAATTTTAAATTACATTTTACCCAACATTTGGATTTGTCCATATTTGCCCCAAATTTGGGTTAAAACAACCCAGCATTGTTTGTGTAAGTACAAATCAAATGCTTAGTTTTACGTAAGTGCAAAGTAGTTAAAGACCACCAATGATATAAAGTTATAAAGTGGGATTGTAATATTAGTATGTTCGTATAGAATTATAAATTGAGCTTGAGTAGAATTAATCATGCAATAACAATTTTTAGACCATTTAAGATTGGCAATCATGTGAGTGTAAATATTTTAATAGACCTACTATTACATACTGTACATGGAAATAATTTAGACATTTGTGGTGAACTAATAAGGTTAAGAAGTCTAATGTAGAGCAGATTTCAAGATTTCAAGCACTCAGATCTCTCTTTTTCAATTAAAAGATAAAAAGAAACCCATTTGGCACGCATCGGTCATCATGTGATCATAAAAAAGTCGTGCTGATCAGACCATATGTGCGCTTTTGAGCCACATGGCCACACGTCTTTCAATCTCCTATGGGGATAACAACAAGGAAAACTGCATGAGAAAAAATACAATATATCGGTATCGACCCATATATGTTCGTTTTTATTGTTATCGTTATTGGCCAGATAAGAAATAGAAAAGGAAAATGCAGTTCAGTGCAACATGCAAGTCTCATATCGGCGGAAAAATATTATAATGAAAACATCATTGTATAATTGTGTGATTTGGGACATGGTGAGACTTTTGTTTTTGTAATCAGGCTCTCAAAAATAATATAAAATCTAAATTTAGATTTATCGGCCAATATATTGGTTATCGGCTTTCCAATATAAAGAATGATCAGTTATCAGTATTGGACAAAATTGTATTATCAGTGCATCCCTACACTCTAAAAATGCTGGGTTGTTTGAACCCAAATTTGTGTATAATATGGACAAACCCAAATGTTGGGTTAAAATGCAATTAAAAAAGGGTTGAAGGTTGAAGTTGGGTTGATTTGACATTACATTTTTAACCCAACATTTGGGTTTGTCCATATTTTACCCAAATTTGGGTTCAAACAACCCAGCGTTGTTTAGTGTATGGAGAAAAGTGTACACTTTACAATAAGGTTCATTAATGAATTAACTAACATGGACTAAGAATGAACAATACATTTAATACATTATCTATTAATCTTTGTTAATGTTAGTAAATAAAAAATACAGCTGTTCATTGTTCATGTTAGTTCACAATGTTAACAAATACAATTTGATTTTAATAATGTGTTAGTAAATATTGAAATTAATATTAACTAAGATTAATAAATGCTTTAGAAGTATTCCTCATTCTTAGTTTATGTTAACTCAGGTAGTTATTTATGAAACCTTATTGTAATCTGAAAAAAGGTAAGTCAACGCCCTTATTTTAAGTAAAAGTAAACTCAAATGATTCATTTTTCCATATTTTTTTCACAAACTCCATTACACGTTACCTTCCTGGCTTGGTGCAGTGCAGGTTTATCCATTGATTTATCAGCGTTCATGTCCATACAGTGGGCGGTGCCGTCAATGAGAATGACTCTGTCATCGTCCACCATCTCGTCATTCCAGACGACGCTTAACTCTGCCCACGGGTCAATGTTGCCTTGGTCAGAAAAACAGGTCTTTATGAATCACATCACATAATGTTCAATCACTGTACTCTGAACGGGCAACTTCACTGTCATTACATGTATATGAATGAACTCGAACATGACCTCGAAGGTGAAAGGATCTGCGAGCTCACCGTTGACATAGAGCACTCTTTGTGTTTGGGGCCGGTTCCCACCATAGTACTGGTTGGTGGAGTCGATGCGGACCGGCAGACTGTCCTGAGTGATGTTGAAGAGTCGAGAGCAGAGCTCAGTCTGAGACTGAAGGGTTGACACGCGTGAGAAGAGGCAATGAGTGTCCTCGCATGTCTGATCTGATCCATAAACCAACATAAAAGGTGCAAAGTTGGATTATAAATAAACACTTGAAGGAGTAGTTCACTTTTTTTTTAAAAAAAACTTGTCATCCAAGATGTCGATGTCTTTCTTTCTTCAGCTGAAAAGAGATTAAGATTTTTGATGAAAACATTCCAGGATTTTTCTCCATATAATGGACTTCAATGGGAACCAAACGGTTCAAGGTCCAAAAGACAGTTTCAGTGCAAACTTCAAACAGTTCAAAGGGCTTTAAACGATTTCAGACGATGAATAAGAGTCTTATCTAGCGAAACGATCACTCATTAAATAAATAAATAACAAAGTTTAAGTTTTATAAGCTCAAATGCTCGCCTTGCTCTGTTCTGTGATGCGCGTTCGTGACTCTCCAATTCAAACTCGTTCATCAAAATGAATGAATCTTTTCCAGAGTCAACTCGTTCATTTCGTTCGTTGAATGAACCAAATGACACGAAAAAAGATTCGTTCACTTTGATAAACGAGTTCGAACAGGAGATTCACAAACGCGCATCACAGAACAGAGCAAGGCGAGCATTTGAGCTTATAAAACTTAAACTTTGTTATTTATTTATTAAATGAGCGATCGTTTCGCTTGATAAGACCCTTATTCATCGTCTGAAATCATTTAAAGCCCTTTGAACAGTTTGCAGTTTGCACTGAAACTGTCTTTTGGACCTTGAACCGTTTGGTTCCCATTGAAGTCCATTATATGGAGAAACATCCTGGAATGTTTTCATCAAAAACCTTAATTTCTTTTGACTGAAGAATGAATGAAATGGACATCTTGGATGACATGGGGGTGAGTAAATTATCAGCAAAAGTTTTTTTAAAAGTGAACTACTCCTTTAATAGACATGATGAAAACTAACCTCATAATAGAATATTTAATTACCTTAAATACACTCAAGTCAAGTCACCTTTATTTATATAGTGCTTTATACAATACAAATTTCTAAATTAAAGCAGCTTTACAGTGATAACAGGAAAATAATGATTCAATAATGCAAATGGATTCAATTCTGCGGTAAAGCAGCTCTAAAAACACAATAGTAAACATTTATTGTTCAGTTGAAATCAGTTTAAGGATAATGCAGTACTCATAAATGTGGGAAGATCATCAATGAGCTCAATTCGGCCATAAAGCACATAGAAATCAGTGATGTCATCATCCGCTCAGTTTTCCACAGTGCAGTAAAGTCAATAATATTGATGAATATTAAATATCACCAACTAAGCAAGCCGGAGTCAATAGTGGCAAGAACCCAAACTCCATTACACTGTAAAATGTAATTAGTTAGTCTTACTTAAAAAAGAAAACCGATTGCTTTACAAAAACAAATTAAAGTGAAATCCGAATAATATGTTGTACTAACAAATGCTTTGTATAGTTCACTTACACAAGAGTTTGCGTAACTAAAAAAGGACTGCGGTGAGTACTTGACTAGATTTACTCTTGACGTCTTCTACCCAGAATTACTGACTCCCAGAGTGCATTGCAACATGAATAAATTATGCAATTGCTTTGGTTTGGCAATTTTATGTGCTGTCTTGTGTCTTTACTAGCACAATAAAAAAATAAAATAAAAGTTTTATTGTTACAATTAATAAATAAAATATATTTATTTTATATTTAAGTCTGTGTTTCACTCAAGCATGGTCAATTGCAAGATATTATCACAAATATAGAGGGATTATATCAACCCAATTAAGAAATTATGACACTGGGTGTAGCAATAAAATTTTAAAACATAATTTTTCGACATGCAATATAGACTAATTAAAGATTTAGTCAGAAGTTAGGTCACCTTTTAAAAGCAATCTATGTATCTCTTTTCCCTTCCTTTGAAATCAAATAACTGTGATTTTTTGTTGCATTAATAGGAAGAGAATTACAATAATATATATGTAGTCCCAAGCACCCAACAAAAGGGCACACTGATCACCATAATGGCGAGTTCAAATAAAAACATGTTAGGAAAATCAACATCAATTTATGACGTCAGCTTTATGTGCTGTTCTCTCAGATTTTTCAGTTTTTTTGACAATTCAACATTTAAGATGACTTTGAGAAATCAGTGAATTCAACTAGAGGAAGATAACTACAGAAGCGGAGGACATGAGGGAAAGTCTATTAGGAATTTCACAGCCTCAACTCTTTTTTGATTGACAAATTGGAACTAAAAAAAAAATCTATTAATCTTAACTTGGGTTTTCAGAGTAAACAAGGAACAGTATGTGAGTACAGATCACTAGATTTGTACAATTAAGTTAAGACATTATGTAAAGCTAACTAAAAAGTGTTGGATTTTACCGAGCGGATGACAGAAACAGAGACAGAAACACTGACCTTAAAAATATTTGCCAGCGCAACGTCATTCCACTGGATACATTATTTATCACACCAAATGGCAATTATTTTAAAGAACATAATAATCGAGCATATAGTTTTACAAAAATAGATATAGTGTTCAAGATAAAGATGATTTGAACGTCTGATGATGAACTACACCAAATGTTACTCCAGTTGTGTGAACTTGAGGGAACTGTCTTCATCCTTCATGCAAATTGCTAAACGCATAAGCTTTATAAAATCAATCACCTTGACACCAGTTTGTTAAAAGTCCCAGCAAAATAGATAGAAAGATGAAGGTTTTTTGCAGATGCCACTTATTTTGTAATCTAATGCAATGCCTTTCAGACACATTTAAAAGACTAGATGTTTGTTTGAGAACCAGAAGTCAGAGAAGGATCAAAAAGAGTAGAGTTGAAGTAATACTCACAGAAGCCGAACTCAGTGCAGGTCTGGTAGAACCACTGTCTGTAACTGGATGAAGCTTTAGTGTTAGTGAGTTCAAGCACAAGCTTCTCATGAGAGACATCCAGACACGGGACATTATCTCGGGCACGGTACATCTGAAGATGTGGCACAAATACGGTCATCAAGCTTTATCCACATTATCAGTGATGATGTTATCATTTAAATAGTATTTTACTTTAGCAAAATGTATTTTATAGTAAGAGGAAACTGTACATTGAGTGTAGAGTTTTGTTTCAAATGTAAAAGAGAATTGGCAACATTTTTCAGTCAGTGATGCCCTCAGCTGGTCAGAAATGATATTGTGTTTTTCATTTTAGTTGCACAACATCTGTGGAAAATTAGAATATTAATAGCCTTCTGCTTGTGAATGAATACTACGGAGGCGTATTGCATTCACTTGAAGAAAAAAAATCTACTCTGTTTTTCTGAATTAATGAGTTAATTTTTCATGAGAAAAAAAATTGCTGTTTTTCTGAATTAATGAGTTAATTTTTCATGAGAAAAAAAAAATTTCTCTGTTTTTCTGAATTAATGAGTTAATTTTTCATGAGAAATTTTTTTTGCTCTGTTTTTCTGAATTAACGAGTTAATTTTTCATGAGAATTTTTTTTTGCTCTGTTTTTCTGATTTAATGAGTTAATTTTCCATGAGAAAAAAAGTTTTTCTCTGTTTTTCTGAATTAATTAGTTAATTTTTCATGAGAAAATATTTTTTTCTCTGTTTTTCTGAATTAATGAGTTAATTTTTCGTGAGAAAAAAAGTCTTTGCTCTGTTTTTTCTGAATTAACTCGTTAATTCAGAAAAACAGAGCAAAAAAAAAAAATTCCATAAAAAATTAACTCATTAATTCAGAAAAACAGAGAAAAACTTTTTTCTCATGAAAAATTAACTCATTCATTCAGAAAAACAGAGCAAAAAAAAAATTCTCATGAAAAATTAACTCGTTAATTCAGAAAAACAGAGCAAAAAAAAATTTTCTCATGAAAAATTAACTCATTAATTCAGAAAAACAGAGCAATTTTTTTATTCTCATGAAAAATTAACTCGTTAATTTTGTTAACTTGTTAATTTTTTTTCTTCAAGTAAATGCAATACGCCTCCGTAGAATACACTGTTTACAGCCTATAAAAAAATGTGTGTGTGTGTGTGTAAACTGTGGAACAATATGATTTTGCTTTTGAAATAAGTCCCTTACATGCTACAAGGCTGTAATTATTTTATGAAAAATACAGTAAAACAGTATTTTTGTGAAATCTTAGTATTTTTCATTTAAAAGAATCACACACAAAAAACAAGCAGCCTAAAGTGTAACAAAGAACAATTATTAATAATTGAGCATCAATAACAATTGAGCAGCAAATCATCATATCAGAGTGATTTCTGAAGGATCATGTGACACTGAAGACTGAAGTAATGATGATGAAATTCAGATTTTGATCACAGGAATACATTTCATTTTTAAATACAGTATATATAAACTCTGTTTAATGTATTTTTAATCAAGTCTTGGTAAGCATTAGAGACAAAAAATAATTCAATTATTTATTCTCTTAATTATTATTTAAAAAAAAAATCTTAATTTTCCAAACTTTTGAGCAGTTACAGTGATGTAAATAAGTTAGGACACCCATGCTAAAGTTGTCTAAAAAGAGGAATAAAAAAATCATCTTTTGGATATTGATCTTAATGCCTTAATTAGAAAAATGAGGAAAACTCCAACCTTTAAGGACACCAATTTTCTTTGTGAATGAATAATGTATCATAAATAAATAAATGTTCTTCCTTAAAATACAGGGTGCATAAGTCAGGGCACCCCTATGTTAAATTCCCATAGAGTCAGGCAGATTTTTATTTTTAAAGGACAGTTATTTCATGGATCCGGGATAATACGCATCCTGATAAAGTTCCCTTGGCCTTTGGAATTAAAATATCCTCACATCGTCACACACCCTTCCTTCACCACACCTAGAGATTGGTTTTATTTCAGTTCAGCTGGTTTGATTTGCATTGAAAAATGATCTTATGGAAAGTACACAATGCCAGGTGTGGTGACGCCAGGGTGTGTGATAATGTGGGGATATTTTAATTCCAAAGGTCAAGGGAATTTTATCAGGATGCGTATTATCCCGGATCCATGAAATAACGCTTTTAGAAATAAAATCTACTTGACTCTAAGGGAATTTAACATAGGGGTGTCCTGACTTATGCACCCTGTATTTTATGGAAGAACATTTATTTATTTATGATACATTATTCATTCACAAAGAAAATTTGTGTCCTTAAAGGTTGGATTTTTCTCATTTTTTCTAATTAAGGCATTAAGATCAATTTCCAAAAGATGATTTTTTATTCCTCTTTTTAGGCAACTTTAGCATGGGTCTCCTAACTTTTATTCAAATCACTGTATATACCAGTATATTTAACAAACAAGCATTTAATCATAATAATCAGGAAATACATGTGAAATAACAGTGTTTTTTTTTTTTTGGTTTATTTAAAATAGAATATTTTGCTTTAATTTTATGGTTTTTGTTTGGCAGCCGTACCTGCCAGTCATTTGACCCTTTTTTACATTTTTTGTACAATGAAGGTATTTGATCATAATAATGCAGGAAATACCTGTAAATAATAGTGTTATTTAGTTTATTTGATTTAGGATGTTTTACTTTAATATTGTAGTTTTTTCGGGAGGCTGCCAGTCATTTAAACATTTTTTCATTTAATTTTTTAATACAGAGATTACTTACAGATGTTAATACATGCAGGTGATTTTTAAAATGTAAGTACAATGTAAAAACTTGTATGCACTCAGTAAGTGTACTGTATAAATTAATAATTTAAATGTTAGTAGACATCATTAAGTGGGACCAAAGTTTTTAGTTTTAAATCTTTAATTCGAATACATTTTTTTGAGTCAAAAATATATTCGAATTAAAGTCATTTTTGAATCTCTGAATTTTATCGTTTAATTAGCCTACAGATTATATTTTTTGTAATTTTACATACATTTTTATGTAATTTAAGAAAACAGAAAAAATACTGTATGAAAAATACAATACATTTTCTGGATAAAATATGTGAATGACTGGAATTTGTCATTAATTTCACAATACCTAAAAAAAACAGCTGCATTTTTATTTTACAGATATTACTTTTATAATTTTACAGTGTTTTGAGTACAATTTAAAATGAAAGAAAATGATCATCAAAAAAATCACAGTTTTTTTTCTTTTAAAATTAGATTTTTTTTTTCTAATCTACGCAGCAATAATGTTATGAAACTGACTTATCTTATTACTTATCTTATCTTATCTGTGGTAATGAACACTGTTATACCACAAAACTTTAAAATACATCTAAACTTACATTTAATTGGATTTCTTTATTAAAGCTAGACACAATTCAATTTTTTTTTTACTAAATTTTTAGGAAGCCACATAAAAAGAGATTTGTTACCGCCACTATTTTGAACAGACGGTCATACGCCTCCTTCTCCTCACTCTTATTGGTCATGATGTCACACAGCTCAGCGATGCTGAATGCGACCCCCTCCTCGTTGTATTGGACAGTTCCCATGAATATATCAGCCAAACTCTGCAACAGCTCCGTTTTGTCCTCCGCTTTCAGAGGGGTCTCACAACAGCCGAAGTCTTTCCCCACCTGGGTCTCATTCCCCATGAGCAGAGCCGCCTCTACCGCTGCAAACACTCCCTTCACTTCGGCTACACACTGAGCGAGCACACACACACACACTCAGATACAGTAGACACAGATAAATTCATAGCAATCCTAAATGTGCTCTTACCTTTTCAGAGCCACCCACTGCCTCATTCGTAAGACTAGAAGCAACCACCTGCAAAATAAAGGTTTCAAAGCCAAAACACACAAGTTATGCAATAATAACTAAACGGTTTCTGAAAAGAGTTTGCCAAATTGGTGTTTGTTAGTGTTGGGAATCCTATGCAGCGAGTTTAAGCCTCTCCTAATATGGGAGTCACACTTGAGTTCTGATTGAAAGTTATCTTTTTTTTTCCCTAATATTTTTATTATTCAATTAAAGCAGTACTTAAAATCCAAATTTTAAGGCAGATTAGTGTCATCAGTTCGGTAGCAGTAAAAAAAAGAAGAAAAAAAACACACACATTTGATGTCATGTTGTAACTAGACGCCTCTATTTTAAAGAGGCTTGTAAATTCTCTAGTTGTTTTTAAACATAATACTTACTTTTATTAGGTTGTGGATTTGAAAATATGTTATATTAGACAATCTCAAAGTCTATTTTTTTAGAAGGTTTAGATATTTGAAATTTTTCAAACAAAAAAGTCAGTTATTGCATTGTTGTTACTTATAATAACGCAAAAACTAACTCATCAAAGAAACATTTGACGAGTCATTAACCTGAACACAGAGAAAGCATTTACATCAAAATGTAATAAAAATGTAACAAAATGCTCTAAAAATGTTTTCAACCTTTCATTTGAGTCTTCTGGCTTAATTTTTCCATATTGTTACAGCTAGACCAGCCCATTTGTGTGTGTGTCATAAAAGTCACCAAGTTTTCGTACCATTCTGAAGATGCTATGATTTTCTCAAATTTTCAAACCTTAATTATTTTGGTCAAGTGACCGAAGTGCACCATAGAATTGGGGAAAACAATGCATATTAAGTTCCTTTATTCACACGATTTCCAACATTTCTGTGGATAGAAGTGAGTTCCACCAGTATCCTGCCATAATAAATACTTGAAGATTTGAACGTTTGAAAGTGAAGAATTTAAAACATAAATGTTAGTATTGTGACTTGAGATGTAAAATAAAATAATTATTAGGCCTATAGTTTTATCAAATGTTAATTCTTTTTTTTTTTTTTTGTATTTTACAGGACAATTGTACAATAGGTACTTGACAAGAATGAAACGCTCACCCTATTGTAAGAGCTGAAGTCCAGCTGAGCTTGAACGGGGGCGGAGGACGCCACTGCTCCATAGATAAGATGAGGAAACTAGAGGAGAAACACATTCTGCAGTTTCACTCAATGAAAAAGAGCATTTTTGTACATTTCTTTAGTGTTACAAAAAAAAAAAAAAAAAACTATAAAGAAAATGATGACAGAATTCGGTACCACTTTACATTAAGCTTCCATTTGATCGTTGCTTCCAATTAATCGTTGCCCATGCAGCACTAATTATAATCTTTAATATTATTGTACGGCCTTGAGCTAACATGAACAAACAATAAACACTCATATTTTTATTAACGTTAACAATGATTAATCAATTCTACTCATGTGCTTATTGTTATTAATTAATGATAACTAATGGGTCCTTATTGTATAAAGTGATACACAGATTTTTTTGATTTTTTTTGGTTAACTATAACTATAGACCTTGGAGGAGATTTGATGACTCTAAAATTTATTAAAAACTTCCACTTAATGATGTCTACTAACATTTAAACTATTAATTTATACAGTGCACTTAATGAGTACATACATGTTTTTAAATTGTACTTAGCCTACGTTTTAAATTTACCTGCATGTATTAACACCTGTAATTAATCTCTGTATTTACATCTGTAATTACACTGTTGATAAGGGGCGTAAAGATACCCTCATGTCACGATTCGATACATATCACGATACCCAACTCACGATACCATATTGCGACACTCCAAGACATATGGGAAAAGATTAACAAAAAAGTACTATTGATTAAAATGCTAAATTTGTATTACATTGTGTGTGTAAATTAATAGGATTTGACTTGGTACTGAAACCCAAAGAACAGAACAATAGAGACACCAGAATAACAATATTCATGATTCTGAAGCTGAAAACACAGAATTATTTTAGATGAATATGCTGGCGCTGTTTCACTGACTAGATATATTTAAAATATTGTCGGCCACTTTTTACTGGTAACAGATATTTGGCATTATCAGGACCCACGAATATTCCCCCATTGCATTATTATACATTATATATTCAACATTATATATAGCAGTTTAATGTAGTAATGACACTAAAACTCTGAAAACTAGATATAATAATTTTTATTTTGGGTGAACTATACACAATACGTATTGTCACTATCCACGATACATATTGATGTATTTTATTATTACGATATATTGTGACATCCCTATACCGTTGACCCTTACCTTACCCACCAAACCCCGAAACCTGTGCCGAACCTCACCCGTATCCCAGCCGCACAAGTGTAATAAAACAATAAGTGCATGCATTAGTAAAGGCACAGCAACAACACTTTTAGAGAATTGTTTAGGAACAAACCTTTCCTCTCAGCCAGGCCGAGAGAGCTCCAGCATAGGAGCCTCCGAAGCTGATCCAGGCGTTGGCGTGCGAGAGGCCGAAGCGCTGGCTGATGTAGTGCCGGAACGCAGCCAAGTCGGACAAACTGAGACCGGGAGGAGAGGAAACAACATGCATCATTCCTGTCACTGCGATCACCATTGCGATGTGTGAAAGCTCGTCATCATTACGCCTGCTGGCTGGAGAGGTGTCTCAGGGTCTCAGTCTCGAGTCCATCAGGGATGATGCTCTGCCCGTAGAAGCGGTGCTCCAGCGACACCAGCAGTGCCGCGTGCCTCTCCGCCATCAGCACATGGTGCCCTGCAGATCACATGCCTGTGGTAGACTTCACAAAACTAAACAATCAATTTGAATTTAACTTAAACTTAACTTCAAATTTATGTTTAACTTACTTAACTTTAACTTAACTTTACCTTTAACTTAATTTCAACTTCAACTTAACTTCAACTTTACTTCAACTTAACTTTAACTTTACCTTTAACATTACCTTTAACTTAACTTTAACTTAACTTCAACTTAACTTCGACTTTAACTTCACTTTGACTTTAACTTCAGTTTAACTAAACTTTAATTTAACTTAAACTTAACTTTAACTTAAAGGAGTAGTTCACTTTTAAAAAAAAACTTTTGCTGATAATTTACTCACCCCCATGTCATCCAAGATGTCCATGTCTTTCTTTCTTCAGTCGAAAATAAATTAAGGTTTTTGATGAAAACATTCCAGGATTTTCTCCATATAATGGACTTCAATGGGAACCAAATGGTTCAAGGTCCAAACGAGAGTTTCAGTGCAGCTTCAAAGGGCTTTAAACGACACCAGACGATGAATAAGGGTCTTATCAAGCGAAACGATCGGCCATTTAAAAAATAAATAAAAAAGTTTAAGTTCTATAAGCAAAATTTTTCGCCTTGCTCTGTTCTGTGATGAGCGTTCATGACTCTCCTTTTCGAACTCGTTTATCAAAATGAACGAATCTTTTTTCGAGTCATGACTCGAAGGATCCTAGATAAGACCCTTATTCATGGTGTCGTTTAAAGCCCGTTGAAGCTGCACTGAAACTCTCATTTGGACCTTGAACCGTTTGGTTCCCATTGAAGTCCATTATATGGAGAAAATCCTGGAATGTTTTCATCAAAAACCTTAATTTCTTTTCGACTGAAGAAAGAAAGACGTGGACATCTTGGATGACATGGGGGTGAGTAAATTATCAGCAAAAGTTTTTTTTTAAAGTGAACTACTCCTTTAACTTTAACATAACTTCAACTTTAACTTCAACTTTAACTTTACCTTCAACTTAACTTTAACTTAACTTTAACTTAACTTAACTTAACTTCAACTTTACTTCAACTTAACTTTAACTTAACTTTACCTTCAACTTAACTTCAACTTTAACTTTACTTTGACTTTAACTTTAGTTTAACTAAACTTTAATTTAACTTAAACTTAACTTTAACTTTACCTTCAACTTAACTTTAACTGAACTGAAACTTCAACTTAACTTAACTTCAACTTAACTTTAACTTAACTTACCTTCAACTTTAACTTCAACTTAACTTTAACTTTACCTTTAACTTAACCTTTAACTTAACTTCAACTTTAACTAAACTTCAACTTTAACTTCAACTTTAACTAAACTTCAACTTTAACTTAACTTTAACTTAACTTTAACTTTGACATTAACTTAACTTCAACTTTAACTTTACTTTAACTTAACTTTACATTAAACTTAACTTTACCTTTAACGTAAATTCAACTTTAACTTAACTTAAAATTAACTTCAACTTTAACTTAACTTTAACTTTACCTTTAACTTAACTTCAACGTTATCTTAATTTTAACTTAACTTCAACTTTAACTTTACTTTAAATTAACTTTAACTTAACTTCAACTTTAACTTTACCTTTAACTTAACTTCAACTTTAGAATACTGTTCCTTCATTAATGAATAACTACCACAGGAACAAATAAGTAGTGCACAATCAACACAGTAACTAAACTCTGATTAATGAACGCTATTAAGAAATAGCGTAATAGCAAAATTAAATAACAAAATTAAAAATAGCTCAAAATTAACAGCTCAACAACCCAAAATTAAAATTCTAAAAATTAAAGAATCAATTCAAAGTTAAGTTTAACTTAACTTCAACCTCGAATTGAATTCAAATTTAGAAAACTATTCCTACATTAATAAATAACTACACAGGAACAAGCGAGGAACGCTCTATCAACACTCAGTAACTACTATTAACTAACAAGAAACTCTGATTAACGAATTAGTAAGTAACAACGCTCAGTCTATGTGGTAGTTCACTAGCTATTACTATTTTTCATACCTCACAGAAGACTACTAAGAACTATTATATACAGGTTCATAATTAATATAAATAATCCATAATGTATAATATGAGGTAATGGTAATGCTAACGCATAAGTAACTCAAGTGTTACTACATCCTTATAAACTGCTAATTATTTGGATCAGTTTTCTAATGTGAAAAACATTATAACTTCCTAATATTGACTAAAGTTTTGAGGTAAACTTTTGAGGTTTTTGTGAGATTTTGGATAAAAAAAGTGTTATTACATCTAAAGTGGAAATCATGAGAACACACTAGTAATAAATAAAGTGGAGATCATGAGAACACACTAGTTATGACTAAAGTGTTGCCAAATCCATCAGAAGGAATTACCATTGACAATCTCACAAAAATCTCAAAAGTTTACAATGACAATATTAGTTATGATGTTTTCACTTTAGAAAACTGATCCAAATAATGATAGTCTCTTTAGGAGGATGTAGTAACACTTGCGCCGTTACTAGCGGGCTACCGTCCGTTACCTTTTATTATAAATTATGCATTTTTCATGTTAATTATTAAACAGTAAAATATGTAAAAAAAAAAAAAAAAATAGTAGTTACTGAATAGCTAATAGTGAACTACCACATAGACTGAGTGTATCATTCACCAGTTTGTTAATCAGAGTTTCTTGTTAGTTAATAGTGTGTTACTTGTATGTTAGGCTACTCATCTGTTCCGGCTGGTCCATAGACGCACAACCTTTGCTTCATGAACACTCAGTTCTGGACATTTTTTTATTATTATTATTTGTAATGTTCTTCTTTATTTGCAAGCCATTGCTCTGGATAAATGTAAATGCATGTTTTGAGACATCAAGTTATGGCATGTGACGGATGAGTCTATATTGTTAGACTTTGCAGCAGACAGGAAAATGATATTAAGAGCCCTCCCAAAAGTTATAAAATCATGTTGTGTTGTAAATGACAGCATGATGTTTTTTCGACGGATGTTTTTTTAGAGTTGAACTAGTTTTGAACCTGCAACATTTGGCGCCACCCAGTGGATATTTGACCCGAAGCAGCAGCGAGATGGAGGAGGAAGTGATGGGTATTTTTGCTAATAATTTTTCACAGGAGATCAGGTTGAAAGAATCAGAATGACTTCTTTAAAAAAAAAAAAAGGGGGGTTCCTAACCGTACAATACACTGAATTTGGAGAGGGGTCCCTCTCCTCCAATGTAGAGAAAGACCGGTCCATCTGAACGCTGCCAATAAACGTCGTTCACAAAGAATTTCTGTGCAGAACAAATATTAATCAATAAATGATGACAAAATAATTGACATGATTAATTAACTAATTTTAATTAATTAAAACAACATTTTATAATAACTTAAATCAGTATTTATTTCACATAATTTTGAATATAGGAATTAAAACGACCCATTTCGGTAACACTTTATAATAAGTTTACAATAATAACGCATAAAGCATAAAACGCATTATTTGACTCCTTACACATGAGCTAATTAAACAATACTATGTTAATGACTATGAATGAAGAGCTCACTATTTTTATATAGCCTATTAGCAATGTAGACAATACAATAGTAAAGATTATTAATTAACTAATTAATACTTACAAATGATTGAAGTACTTTATTAGGCTCCTCCTGTATACTTATTATAAAGTGTTCCCCTGATCGCATGTGGTGAGGACGGGTGTGAGGTCTATAATGTGTACCTGTGGGAAGGTTCTGTCATCCTGCTGGTCAAAGTGGTTCAGGGGTTGGTGGATTGTGCCTGTTTTGGGAATGGCAGTGGACGTGTGTTTTATTCGGGCCTGTTGGATTTTATGCACGTGGTCCTTCATTCGCCATAGAATCTGACCTAGAAAAAAATATATATAAAAACAAGTTTTTATATATTTTGGAAAAAAGTCTCTTCTGCTCACCAAATCTGCATTTATTTTTGATCAAAAATACTGTAAAAAAGTACAGTAATATTGTGAATTATTACAATTTTAAATAATTATTTTTTATACATTTTAAAACATAATTTATTATTTGTGATCAAAGCTGAATTCCAATATCCTGATTTGCTGCTCAAGCAACATTTATTTTCATTTTCAGTGTGGAAATATGCCTGAAAAACATTGATCATTCTTCAACTCTTAAGCACTAACATTATTTCAAACCCATCAAATGACACTAGCAAATGTTGTAATTTTGAAGCTTTGGTGTATATTTACATGTCACACACAATAATTGAAAGAATATTAAAGGGTTAGTTCACCCAAAAATGAAGAACGCGCATGCGTCGTGAGAAATCTAAGGAAATCTCGTTTCTGGCCTACAAGGAAGAAAAGAAATAGTCGAATAAACTCGTTATTTTTGTTTGTTTTTTCGCACAAAAAGTATTCGTGTCGCTTGATAAACATATAGTTGAGCCACGGTAGTCACTTGGGATATTTAAACATTTTCTTCATTGACTTTCTGGGCCGTCAAGAGGCAGTCCCTTAGGAGCCTATGTGGTAGTTATACAGCTCTCAAATTTAATCAAAAATATCTTCATTTGTGTTCCGAAGACGAACGAAGGTCTTACGGGGTTGGTACAGCATGGGGGTGAGTAATTAATGACTTAATTTTCATTTTTGGGTGAACTAACCCTTTAACAACCCAGTAACATTTCTCTTACACTGTAAAAATGAATGCGCTTTATCTAAAGAAAAAAAATTGGGGCAACAGATTACAAGCAACATTATTAATTCAATTTAACAAATTAGAATTGAGTAATAATTATTCAAATGAATAATTCATTAAAAGTAAACCATTTAAAATGAGTAAAACTTACATTTAAGTCGCCTTATGCTGATCGGTGTTTGTTTTAGGTTTCTCCTTCAGTGATTCTGCTTGTTAACGTCAGGTGTCTTCAATGTTGGCAATATAAAATCAAGAGTTCTTAATTAATCTTTGACGTCTATCTGTTATCAGATATTTTTGTTTAATTTTTTGGTGTAAACTTTACTCATTTTAAATGGTTAACTTTTAAGGAATAATTTGATTAATTATTACTTAATTCTAATTTGTTCAGATTAACTAATAATATTGCTTGTAATCTGTTGCCACAATTTTATTGATTAGATAAAGCGTATTCATTTTTACAGTGTGCTTTGTGCTGTCATATATTCTAAATATATTTGGGGTTGAAGGTCAACTATCAAATATCACCATAGCTGGAGCTTAATGAGAGCAATGATGCAAGATTTTTATTAATCATTTTTAAAATAAGTCTCTTCTGCTCACCGAGGCTACATTTATTTGATTACACACAAAAGTAATATTGTTAAATATTATTACAATTTAAAAGAACTGTTTTATATATGAATCTATTTTAAATTCATTCCTGTGATCAAAGCTGAATTTACATCATCATTACTCCAGTTTTCAGTGTCACATGATCCTTCAGAAATCTCTCTAATATGATTTGATGCTCAAGAAAAGTTTATCAATGTCGAAAAGAATTGTGTAAAAACTAATCAGAATTCTTTGAAGTTCAACAGAACAGCATTTATCTGAAATAGAAAGCTTTTGTTACATTATACCGTTCAAAAGTTTGGGGTCAGTAACAATTGTTTTTAAGCATTAAAATCATCATATTAGAGTGATTTCTAATAACGTAATGTTGATTACATACATCCCACTGCTTGGGAGCACTTCGGCACATATATATCTATGGAGTGAGAGGGGGGAGAGGACTTTTCACGAGTGATGATATTACTGCGCCGAGTCGAAATGCTCCAAGCACTTGCTGTGATATCCGCCATACAATATAGTTATCCACTTTACACGCTTAAAAAAGCGCAACATTTTATTTTGAGACACCGTCCTAGGTCGAGTTACACTGCTCGAGTAACTATGTTTAAATAGGGAAAACGTGGAGGTGTTGGTCGCTTTTCTGCTTGGCCCATATTGAATGAACTGGGCTAGTCAAATGCTATCAAAGTGTATCAACTCGTCTTTGTTAAGGCAATAACATCATTTAATATGTAAAAACAGTGGAGTATCCCTTTAAACAATGGAGAAGTTTAAGTCTTACCGGAGTAAACCAGGTGGAATAGCAGAATCAGAGTTAGCTGTCTCAGCACAGACATCATTGCACCGGATCAAAGAACAGGATTCAGTTGTGATGGTGTCCTGTGTATTATACTTTTATACCCGGCTGGGGAGTCAGTAATGCTATACAGTTCAGTATGTACAGTGCACAGTATGATATAATGAACACCTGAAACCTGGACGCGGAGATCAGCACATGATATCCACGCCGCGATGATGCTCATATTACAAAACCAAACTTAGTTTCTCTTCACACACTGACATGACCTATACACTCATTTTAGCATTTTTTATTTCATTTTAGGTACCTGTACACATTTCGATTTTAGAGTGCATTCAGCACTGAACATGGTTAGCCTTTTTTTGGTTAGTTATCCAGACGTTAAGGCACATTAAATCAAACTTTCATTTTGAATGAACCAGTCCTAGAAAGACTCAACACCAAACCCGTAGAGTTCACTGAATGTGAAGACGGACTTGGCGCTCGCCATCGCGAGGTGTGCTTCAGTAAAACTCGACGGGTGGTGTCGGGTGTGTGGACGCTCAGAGCTTGGAGAAAATGATTTCTTTGAGGCTTTTCTTCTCCATCGCGGCCTGCGCTGACTTCAGTAGATCTTGGGTTTGGAGCATGCTCATATTCCAGGTGCTCTACGCAAACAAACAACGGGAAACACAAGAACAGTTTCTCAGTTTAATCACGGGATGTAAAATGTTGTTACTGTTGTGCATTCACATGTTTTACATCAATCAAGTATAAAAAATGCTAAATCCCTAGTAAAAGGGAATTAAATCACTGTAACAATTAACGGGGATCATATTAAAAAAGATCCTTGGAGTCCCCGCTCTCACTCCCAAATACTTTTAAAGTGCAGAAAAAAATAGGAATTTATTAACAGTAAGAAATAATGGACAACGTAAACTTCGGGAAGGGTTTAAAGGGATAGTTCACCCAAAAATGAAAATTCTGTGAGTATTTACTCACCCTCATGTTGTTCCAACCCCGTAAGACCTTCGTTCATCTTCGTGACACAAATTAAGATATTTTTGATGAAATCTGAGAGCTGGATCACTCCTCCATACTAGTCCATAGGCTTCTTGAGGAATTGAAACTTGCCGGCCTCGAAAAGTTATTAAAGACATCGTTAAAATAGTCCAAGTGACTACAGTGGATCAATCTTAAGTTTATCAAGCAACGAGAACACTTTTTGTGCAGAAAACAAACATAAATGACTTTATTTCAACTATTCATTTCCTTCTCTCTTGGCCTCGTCAGATTACTAGTTTAACAGCGTATGATCTGTCGTTATATGTCACACGCATCACACACATGACCAGCGTCGGCCAATAGTGAGCCTACGTGTGGCATTTAACTGGCTAGAGGTGCAAAGAAAAGGAAGTGAATAGATGAAATAAAGTCGTTATTTACGTTTGTTTTTGCGCACAAAAAGTGTTCTCATCATTTGATAAAGTTAAGATTGAGCCACTGAAGTCACTTGGACTATTTTAACGATGTCTTTAATAACTTTTCGAGGCCAGCAAGTTTCAATCCCTCAAGAAGCCTATGGACTAGTATGGAGGGGTAATCCAGCTCTCAGATTTAATCAAAAATATCTTAATTTGTGTTCCGAAGATGGACGAAGGTCTTACTGTCACAGCCTGTCGTCTGCACCAGTCTGTCTCGTCATCTGCACTACACTTCCCAGGATCCTCTTGTCTCTACTTCCGAACTCACTCCCTCATCAGCCACCTGTTCCTCGTCTTGTTTCATCATTTTCACCTGTTTGCACCTCGTTTTGGTTGATTCCTCTGTGTATTTAGTTCCTCCTCATTCAGTCTGTCATTGTCGGTTGTTGCATATGTTACCTCGTGTTGCAAGCGTATCCCTGCCTGTTTTATGTACCTGTTTGCTATTGTGAGTTAAGTGAAGTCTTTGAATTGGAGCTTTGCCTCTTCAGTCTGTCTTCCTCAGCCTGCACTCCGCCACACCCCGTGACAGAACGACCGACCACAACAGTGACAACATGGGACTTCTCCTAACCCCGGCTCTCACCACCATCAACCTTTTCCAGGATGGACGAACTTGTGAGGAGTATGTCATCAGGTTCCTGGAGCTCTCTGCTGGGGTAAGTTGGTCAGATGACGTTCTAAAGTCAGTCTTTTGGCTGGGTTTGGACGATCATCTGTACCAGCAAGCCCCAGCAGCAGCGTTTCCAGGAACCTTCGCCGGATACCTGGATCATGTGTTGTGGTTGAGTGGGTCAGCCTTCACCGTTGGTGAGGCTGAAGATGACAGCACCACTCAACCACACACACCCACCCTCATCACCACACCTGCCATCATCACCCACCGGTCAGAGCCCTCTTCACTGCTAGTTCCGTCCAGCCCTCTCGAGTCAGGTCTCCCCTCTCCGCTGGTTCCGTCCAGCCCTTCCGAGCCTGAACTCTCTCCTCCGCTGGTTCCGTCCAGCTCTTCCGAGCCTGAACTCCCCTCTCCGCTGGTTCCGTCCAGCCCACCCGAGCCTGAACTCCCCTCACCACTGGTTCCGTCCAGCCCCATTCAGCCAGCGCCAGTGACCGTCCAGCCAGCGCCAGTGACCGTCCAGCCAGCGCCAGAGACCGTCCAGCCAGAGACCGTCCAGACCGTCCAGCCAGAGACCGTCCAGACCGTCCAGCCAGCGCCAGTGACCGTCCAGCCAGCGCCAGTGACCGTCCAGCCAGCGCCAGAGACCGTCCAGCCAGCGGACGTCTCTGGGAGGGACCGTCCAGCCAGCCATGGTCCCTCCCAGCCTCCCTCTCCCACCTCCTCCTAACCATCACATTTGGACTGTTCATCCACCACTGCTGGTCATCCCCTCTGCTCACTCAAGCCCCTTCAGTAAGGCCGAGTTCAGGTCTACACTTCTGTCCTCAGAGCCCACACCTTCATCTCACCCTGTCAGCCCTCCGCCTCCACCTAGACCCACCACTCCCTCATCGCCTCCGCGGTCCGTCTGCCCGGAAGCTCCGCTGGGCTCGAGCGCCACGCCAGGTCAGCCCTCGTTGCTCGACGCCCAGTACCAGCCACGGACTTCCGGGATTCGGGCTGCACCCTCACCCTGCACCCCTTCGGCATCCCTGGACTCCTCCCTTCCTCCGGTCTCCCCATCGGCCTCCCTCGCCTCATCGTCACTCCGGTCACCCGTCCCCGCGTCGCCTCTTCGGTCCCGTGGCTCTACGGCGCGGCTTCAGCGTGCCAGGACTTCGTTGGCGCCATGGTTCTTCGGCCTTTCAGTTCCGCCGTGGCCGCCTGAAGGGTCTTCGCCGCCGTGGCCGCCTGAAGGGTCTTCGCCGCTGTGGCCGCCTGAAGTGTCTTCGCCGCCGTGGCCACCTGAAGTGTCTTCGCCGCCGTGGCCACCTGAAGTGTCTTCACTGCCGTGGCCACCTGAAGGGTCTTCACCGCCGTGGCCGCCTGGAGGGTCTTCACCACGCCCTCAGCCTGCTCCGCCCTGGCCACGCCCTCAGACTGCTCCACCACGCCCTCAGCCTGCTCCGCCCTGGCCACGCCCTCAGCCTGCTCCGCCCTGACCACGCCCTCAGCCGGCCCCGCCCTGGAGGCTTCCTCCTCCAGACCACGCCCTCCACAGCCTCCAGGGCGCCCACCCCCCCTCCCCATTGATGTTACGGCGTGAAGTCACGCCTACCGGGAGGGGGGAGTGATGTCACAGCCTGTCGTCTGCACCAGTCTGTCTCGTCATCTGCACTACACTTCCCAGGATCCTCTTGTCTCTACTTCCGAACTCACTCCCTCATCAGCCACCTGTTCCTCGTCTTGTTTCATCATTTTCACCTGTTTGCACCTCGTTTTGGTTGATTCCTCTGTGTATTTAGTTCCTCCTCATTCAGTCTGTCATTGTCGGTTGTTGCATATGTTACCTCGTGTTGCAAGCGTATCCCTGCCTGTTTTATGTACCTGTTTGCTATTGTGAGTTAAGTAAAGTCTTTGAATTGGAGCTTTGCCTCTTCAGTCTGTCTTCCTCAGCCTGCACTCCGCCACACCCCGTGACACTTACGGGGTTGGAATAACCAACCCGATCTCACGGGAATTCGTACGAATTTTACGAGGTGGCTAATTCGTAACAATTCATACGACCTCACTCGTACAAATTAATACGATTTTGCTAAATCATACATATTTTACGAATTGGCCAATTCGTATGAATTCGTACGAATGACCTACCCCTGACCCCGCCCCTAAACCTAACCATCACGTGGGTTTAGACAAATCGTATGAATTTGTACGAGTGAGGTCGTACGAATTAGTACGAATTAGCCACTTTTTAATCACTCGTACAAATTCGTACGAATTGGTCGTGAGATAGGGTTGGAACAACATGAGGGTGAGTAAATACTGACAGAATTTTCATTTTTGGGTGAACTAACCCTAAACCAAAACATTAATACAAGAAACTATTCATTTAGAGACTTTGTAACCTAGAAAAGATTACAAAGAAAATACAGAAACGTCCCTTTCTACTAGCATAAACAGGAGAAAACGAATAACAATAATCCACCTTTTCTTCCCAATGAGCCGATTGCTTTTTAGATTATGGGAGGCACTTCCAGTTTGGGGAATATCCACTGCTCTCCCGATTAAATTTACAATATAACTTGCCTCTCATTGCTTCCGTGCTGGTGTTATTTTAATTCCCATGTCCAATCTTGAATTAAGTTTTTCTGTATTTTCCCTTGTTATTATAAATATTATATTATCATGTCACTACGTCATGTTATATACACTTGTCTGTCCGGATGTTTGGCTGATGTGAGTTGTGATCTCACCATGTAGTCCAGGGATTCTGCAACACTGTGGTCTCTGGAGTAAAGAAGGTTGACTTTGGTTCCCTGCACTCCTACAGGACTTTTGCTGGCGATCTCTCCTGCCATCTCCAGAGCTCCAGCCATCATAGCCTCTTTATCTGGGAACACACGACTGTGGGCAACGAGAGAGAACAAACGCACACAGAAACTATTAGATTTTTCATGTAAATATACACTCACCGACCACTTTATTAGGTTCAACTTGTTAGTACAGGATTGGACCTCTTTTGCCTTCAGAAATGCCTTAATTCCTTATGCTGAAACTATTCCTCTGATATTTTGTTACATATTGACATAATATCATCACACAGTTGCTACAAATATGTTGTCTGCACATCCATGATGTGAAAATGCCATTCCTTCGCATCCCAAAGCTGCTCTATTGGATTGAGATCTGGTGACTGGTGTCAGTTTCAGTATAGAGCATGTTCAAGAAACCAGTTTGAGATGATTGATCTTTGTGACAGGGCCTGTTATCCTGTTGGAAGAGCCCATCAGAAGATGATACACTCATCATAAATGGATTGACATGGGCAGCAACAAGACTCAGGTAGACTGTGATGTTTAAACTATGCTCAGGACCCAAAATGTGCCAATAAAATAACCTCAATACCATTACAGAGATGCTCTTCTGCTTCAAGGTTTGATGTGTTGAGTGTTCAGAGATGCTCTTCTGCTTCAAGGTTTGATGTGTTGAGTGTTCAGAGATGCTCTTCTGCTTCAAGGTTTGATGTGTTGAGTGTTCAGAGATGCTCTTCTGCTTCAAGGTTTGATGTGTTGAGTGTTCAGAGATGCTCTTCTGCTTCAAGGTTTGACGTGTTGAATGTTCAGAGATGCTCTTCTGCTTCAAGGTTTGACGTGTTGAATGTTCAGAGATGCTCTTCTGCTTCAAGGTTTGACGTGTTGAGTGTTCAGAGATGCTCTTCTGCTTCAAGGTTTGACGTGTTGAATGTTCAGAGATGCTCTTCTGCTTCAAGGTTTGATGTGTTGAGTGTTCAGAGATGCTCTTCTGCTTCAAGGTTTGATGTGTTGAGTGTTCAGAGATGCTCTTCTGCTTCAAGGTTTGATGTGTTGAGTGTTCAGAGATGCTCTTCTGCTTCAAGGTTTGATGTGTTGAGTGTTCAGAGATGCTCTTCTGCTTCAAGGTTTGATGTGTTGAGTGTTCAGAGATGCTCTTCTGCTTCAAGGTTTGATGTGTTGAGTGTTCAGAGATGCTCTTCTGATTCAAGGTTTGACGTGTTGAATGTTCAGAGATGCTCTTCTGCTTCAAGGTTTGACGTGTTGAGTGTTCAGAGATGCTCTTCTGCTTTAAGGTTTGACGTGTTGAATGTTCAGAGATGCTCTTCTGCTTCAAGGTTTGATGTGTTGAATGTTCAGAGATGCTCTTCTGCTTCAAGGTTTGATGTGTTGAGTGTTCAGAGATGCTCTTCTGCTTCAAGGTTTGATGTGTTGAGTGTTCAGAGATGCTCTTCTGCTTCAAGGTTTGATGTGTTGAGTGTTCAGAGATGCTCTTCTGCTTCAAGGTTTGATGTGTTGAGTGTTCAGAGATGCTCTTCCGCTTCAAGGATTGATGTGTTGTGTGTTCAGAGATGCTCTTCCGCTTCAAGGTTTAATGTGTTGAGTGTTCTGAGATGCTCTTCCTCTTCAAGGTTTGATGTGTTGAGTGTTCAGAGATGCTCTTCTGCTTCAAGGATTGATGTGTTGTGTGTTCAGGGATGCTATTCTGCTTCAAGGTTTGATGTGTTGTGTGTTCAGAGATGCTCTTCTGCTTCAAGGTTTGATGCGTTGCGTGTTCAGAGATACTCTTCTACTTCAAGGTTTGATGTGTTGAGTGTTCAGAGATGCTCTTCTGTTTCAAGATTTGATGTTTTGAGTGTTCAGAGATGCTCTTCTGCTTCAAGGATTGATGTGTTGTGTGTTCAGGGATGCTATTCTGCTTCAAGATTTGATGTGTTGAGTGTTCAGAGATGCTCTTCTGCTTCAAGATTTGATGTGTTGAGTGTTCAGAGATGCTCTTCTGCTTCAAGGTTTGATGTTTTGAGTGTTCAGAGATGCTCTTCTGCTTCAAGGTTTGATGTGTTGTGTGTTCAGAGATGCTCTTCTGCTTCAAGGTTTGATGTGTTTGTGTTCAGAGATGCTCTTCTGCTTCAAGGTTTGATGTGTTGAGTGTTCAGAGATGCTCTTCTGCTTCAAACTTTGCTGTGTTGTGTGTTCAGAGATGCTCTTCTGCTTCGAGGTTTGGTGTGTTGAGTGTTCAGAGATGCTCTTCTGCTTCAAGGTTTGATGTGTTGAGTGTTCAGAGATGCTCTTCTGCTTCAAGCTTTGATGTGTTGAGTGTTCAGAGATGCTCTTCTGCTTCAAGCTTTGATGTGTTGTGTGTTCAGAGATGCTCTTCTGCTTCAAGGTTTGATGTGTTGTGTGTTCAGAGATGCTCTTCTGCTTCAAGCTTTGATGTGTTGAGTGTTCAGAGATGCTCTTCTGCTTCAAGCTTTGATGTGTTGTGTGTTCAGAGATGCTCTTCTGCTTCAAGGTTTGATGTGTTGTGTGTTCAGAGATGCTCTTCTGCTTCAAGGTTTGATGTGTTGTGTGTTCAGAGATGCTCTTCTGCTTCAAGGTTTGATGTGTTGAGTGTTCAGAGATGCTCTTCTGCTTCAAGGTTTGACGTGTTGAGTGTTCAGAGATGCTCTTCTGCTTCAAGGTTTGACGTGTTGAGTGTTCAGAGATGCTCTTCTGCTTCAAGGTTTGACGTGTTGAGTGTTCAGAGATGCTCTTCTGCTTCAAGATTTGATGTGTTGAGTGTTCAGAGATGCTCTTCTGCTTCAAGCTTTGATGTGTTGAGTGTTCAGAGATGCTCTTCTGCTTCAAGGTTTGATGTGTTGAGTGTTCAGAGATGCTCTTCTGCTTCAAGGTTTGATGTGTTGAGTGTTCAGAGATGCTCTTCTGCTTCAAGCTTTGATGTGTTGAGTGTTCAGAGATGCTCTTCTGCTTCATGGTTTGATGTGTTTGTGTTCAGAGATGCTCTTCTGCTTCATGGTTTGATGTGTTTGTGTTCAGAGTTGCTCTTCTGCTTCAAGGTTTGATGTGTTGAGTGTTCAGAGATGCTCTTCTGCTTCATGGTTTGATGTGTTTGTGTTCAGAGATGCTCTTCTGCTTCAAGATTTGGTGTGTTGAGTGTTCAGAGATGCTCTTCTGCTTCAAGATTTGATGTGTTGAGTGTTCAGAGATGCTCTTCTGCTTCAAGGTTTGGTGTGTTGAGTGTTCAGAAATGCTCTTCTGCATCAAGGTTTGATGTGTTGAGTGTTCAGAGATGCTCTTTTGCTTCAAGGTTTGATGTGTTCAGTGTTCAGAGATGCTCTTCTGCTTCAAAGTTTGATGTGTTGTGTTCAGAGATGCTCTTCTGCTTCAAAATTTGATGTGTTGAGTGTTCAGAGATGCTCTTCTGCTTCAAGGTTTGGTGTGTTGAATATCAGAGATGCTCTTCTTCTTCAAGGTTTGGTGTGTTGAGTGTTCAGAGATGCTGTTCTGCTTCAAGGTTTGATGTGTTGAGTGTTCAGAGATGCTCTTCTGCTTCAAGGTTTGACGTGTTGAGTGTTCAGAGATGCTGTTCTGCTTCAAGGTTTGATGTGTTGAGTGTTCAGAGATGCTCTTCTGCTTCAAGGTTTGATGTGTTGAGTGTTCAGAGATGCTGTTCTGCTTTAAGGTTTGATGTGCTGTGCAGACCAGCAGTTTCTAAAATATCCAGACCAACAACCAGGCCACGTTCAAAGTCACTTAAATCACCTTTTTCCCATTCTGATGCTCAGTTTTTAAATTTAGCCGATTGTCTTGAACATGTTTAAATGCATTGAGTTGAGGTCATGTGATTGGCTGATTAGATGTTTTACGTTAATGAGCAGTTGAACAGGTGGACCTAGTAATATGGCCGATGAGTGTAATTGTGTTCACTCTTTCCATATGTGAAGAGGATAGCTAATCATTACAGGTCCTTAAATCTACAGTAGGAACGTTTTTATTTTAAATCACTTATATTGTGAACATATAAATTAAAAATTCAAAATAGCACATCATCTCATATCTTATTAGTTAAATATCTCACCTGACCAATCCACAGCTCTTGGCTTCATCAGCATGCATCTTCCTTGCAGTGAAAGCCAACTCATTTACTAGACTGAAAGACAGTGGGAGCAAACTTTACAGTCAATTACATAAAAACAGGGCACTGCTACTGGATCTATAACACGCTTTAAGATCAAGATAGTACCTCCGACTTCCAATCACTTTGGGGAGACGTTGCAAAGTCCCGACATCAGCTGCCAAACCAATGTCAACCTCCTGAACAGGAAAGGGTGATCAAATCAGCCATTCAAATTTACATTTCAGCAAATCTAAGTTTATTCTAATATAGTATTAAATGGTCAGTTGAAATCACAATGACAATCTAATGAGACTGAGCACACCTTGATCTGAAACCAGGCATCCTGCGTACACAGTCGTATATCACATGCTGTGATCAAGTCCACTCCTGTAAAAGAAGACACAATGTAATGATAACATTTACTGTATATGTGGTTACGAAGAATCATTTGCTATCTGGTGAAACCAGAAACTACTGTAACTTCACTAGTACAAAGTTGTTCAAGTTGAGGTCATATTAATGAATTATATGAATTACTTGTGTCTGTATCATTACATTACTGTCTTTGAGGTCATTTGTCCAAAAGGCCCAACAAATTTTGGCTTGGTAAGATATTCTTGTTTAATACTGTAACTACTCAATGCTTATTGAACATTGCTGGCCATATTTCTTTTTTGCACATGTAACTGTTCTCATAAAAAAATGATGGTGCCTTGGACAAAGACACTGCATGCAAAAGTCAAACATATCAATAACTCCATAGTTAAAGACATTTTAATGTCTGTCATAATTATAGCAAGCTATAATAACTACAGTAATATTAATAAATAAAATATGGTACAAATACTGATTGCTTCAACATCAAATAGTACTAAGAAATCTGTTTTATAATGAATGTGTTATATATATATATATATTCTCAATAAAGTATAGAATGTTAAATAGAATGAAATTTCTAAACAGAGGGAAACTAACCTCCTCCTATACATCCACCGTGAACAGCCACAATCACTGGTTTTGGACACTGTACAAAGACACAAGAGACACAATGATGAAACATGATTTGTGCATTGAGATAAAGTAGTTAGTTGCCATTGAATCATATAACCAAATATGAATGTTCATGTCAATATTTTCATGTCATGCCTTTTCGCAATAGTTCTAAATGCAATAAAGAACAAATCTTCATTTCTGTATTAACTTTTGAGTATTTCCCATATTACCTATATCCCATTTATGGTATATAATACATTTATTCTCATTTACAATATATAGACAAAAATACTGGGACACCTGACCATTACCCCAACAGGTCATTCTCTAGCCCCTTTCACACAGAGATACCGGAAAATACACGGATAATGCGAACTGGCATTTGTCCCGGGATTGTTTGATTTCGGTTCATTCACACTGCCAGTGATTTGCCGAGATCTGTGAGTGCGTTCACACACAACCCGTAAAGATCCCGGAAAGGCACGTGAGACGTGTAACGTACGCGTCGAAAACATGTACACGCGCATACCGTTCCACAAAGCTGGTGAACGATCTCAGCATCAGCGCTGATAGTGAGGAGCTCCTGGTCTCTGCTTCGGTCCAGTTTGGAGACATTTGTTCGTCCTTTCTTTGATGACGAACACAAACTTTCTTCTAAGAGCAACAGAGTCGCGCGATGGCACGAGCGTCATCACTATGACACACCCCTTACGCACTGTTCTTGAGCTAATATTAATGCCAGTGGAGGTTTGGATCTCTTCAACTCTGGAGCGTTGGCGATTTTTACACTCAATTCGCCTTTGACTTTACGTGGTTTTCTGCTTCATGGAGTTGCTTGCTGTTCCTAAACGCTTCCACTTTCCAATAATACCCATGGGATATCTAGCAGGGATGAAATTTCACAAACTGACTACTTGCAAAGGTGGCATCCTATCATGGTACCACTTATTTTATTTTTTTGTTCTTTTTGCATGGAGTTTGCAAAGTGACAAAATGAATCATAGCACAACTAACGTTAGTCCACACTTGTATTTTCTCAGTTTCTGAATTTTATGCTATTAGAGGCTATATAAATGCAAACACAATTTTTCTATCTACTTTTGAGTCGTATTTCATGCAAAGTGATAATATAATTGCACTTTCTTTTTTCTCTATTTGAAAGTTTTTGCTGTTATTGGATGTTAAGATTTTACAATGTGATGTTAATAAAATACATTTTAACAGTTAAACTTAAAGCCTAGTTTCTTAACATTTTGTTGATTGGGGACAGGTGGGGCTCGGAACCCTTTCCCACCTCAGAAGTGGGGATTAAAAGTATCACAATGTATTTCTAATACAGGAACGGAAAATTAGCATGTTACCATTTACAAAAGAAAATTATTCAATAAATGAATAAATTAATAAATATGGCACGAGTTTAAGCCCCCCAATGGTAGACCCAAAGTTACGCCCTTGCCTGTGGCAATGGGTCAGATAGAAACACCTGAATTCAAGAATTAAGAGGTGCGTCCCAATACTTTTTTCCATATCGTGCTTCTATTGAGATGGTTTCACCATAAATGAATGATGTTTTAGAACAAACCTTTTCAATAACAGAGAAGCTCTCTTGGTATTTAGCTATGGTGCGGCGCAAGTTCCATGAGATCCTGGCGGTGTCATCTCCCTCAGGCTGTAGGATATCACTGGCCATGCCCATGAGGTCAATACCTGCACAGATTATTACTATTCAGTTAATGAATACACAGCATATAATACATAAATATTTGCCTTTACTGAAAACAAATAAAATAACACTTAATCCCTAAATCTACTCTCCTAATGCAGTCCCTTGCAAAGCATGCTGGGAACTACAGATCCAGTTTATCGTAGTGCCTTTGCCACCAATGGTCTCTAAGATCAACTTAGGCTCACAGTGCTTTAGAGAAATCCAGCCCTGGGCAGTGGATCTGTAGTTCCCAGCATGCTTTTCAAGGGACTGCATTCATTTAGGGATTAAGTGTTATTTTGTGTTTTTCAGTAAAGGGAAAGATGTCGGTAGTTTACATTAATGTTTAGTTATGTTGGACATTTAGAGGAGTTTCTGTTATTGAACGTTGTGGTTAACATTGTGCTGAAGAGAAATGGTTGTGCTCAGAGATTTAATATCAGTACCGACACCAGTCTTTAATTTGTGGTTCATTATTGTGCATAATGATGAACAACACTGTTGACATCTGCCCAAACCTAAACTGGTTTATTTTGAATAAACTAAATTAAGACATGCATAAAAAAGTTGTTAATTGAATAAGGTTAATGAATTATATTTTACATCAAGATAGAAAAGAACTTTCATCATATAAAACAAAAAAAAGATTATATCAAACGTAGTAAAGAACTTTACCAAGCTGGAGAACCTAAAACCTTGTTTTTTTCAGGTTGGTTGAACTCATCAATTATTATCAGTAATCTTAAAGGAGTAGTTCACTTTAAAAAAAAAAAACTTTTGCTGATAATTTACTCACCCTCATCTCATCCAAGATGTCCATGTCTTTCTTTCCTCAGTCGAGAAGAAATTAAGGTTTTTGATGAAAACATTGCAGGATTTTCTCCATATAATGGACTTTACTGGGAACCAAACGGTTCAAGGTCCAAATGAGAGTTTCAGATGCAGCTTCAAAGGGCTTTAAACGACACCAGACGATGAATAAGGGTCTTATCTAGCGAAACGATCCGTCACTTAAAATATAAATAAAAAAGTTTAAGTTTTATAAGCACAAATCATTGTGACTCTCCTGTTCAAACTCGTTCATCAAAATGAACAAATCTTTTTCCGAGTCATGACTCAAAGGGTCCTAGATAAGACCCTTATTCATCGTCTGGTGTCGTTTAAAGCCCTTAGAAGCTGCACTGAAACTCTCATTTGGACCTTGAACCGTTTGGTTCCCATTGAAGTCCATTATATGGAGAAAATCCTGGAATGTTTTCAAAAACCTTAATTTCTTCTCGACTGAGGAAAGAAAGACATGGACATCTTGGATGACTTGGGAGTGAGTAAATTATCAGCAAAAGTTTTTTTAAAAGTGAACTACTCCTTTAAATAATTTATTTAATTTCAACAAAACCATTTATTCTAGATGTTACACAAATGAAGTGGTTTTCAAACATTTTCCAGTGTGATGTTTGATAGCTTTACCGGAAGTGAAGATCTTTCCAGCGCCAGAGAAAACCACGACACGACACTCTGAGTCTTCAGCTATCTGATTGAAGCAGTCAACCATTTCACTGCAGGTACAACAGAAAACACACACTAATTCAGTCATGATGTGATAACTGAGATCACTGTGCACTTCAAAATCCAGTCTTACACTGCCATTCACAAAAGGATATTTTAAGAGAACATAGAAATGGCAGAAAATGGCCACTTTTATGTCTCTCTTTCTAGCACGAATGATGATATATACTTTGTAAACATTATAATATTTTAGTAAATGTTACCAAACTGAAATTAATCAACATTGAGCTGAATAATGACACACACTATTGACTATTTTGCAGCAGATTCTGTCATTTTCTCAAGCACTACAAAAAAAAAGACGACTTGAATAAAATATTACCATTCAAGTCACTCTACACTTGTTGCCTTAACAGGAAATCTTAAAGGAAACGAAATGTATTATTCATATGGATATCAGTGTGTAATGTGGACATGAGGTCGTACAGCCAGAATGCCTTGTTCATTGCATTGCGTTTCTCTGGACGGCAGATCTCGACGTGAGTGACGGTGTCCACTGGACGGCTGACTGACAGCGTTGTGAAGGGGGGAGTGGGCCCTCCGGATGAAGACATTCCTCTAACAGCGTTCAGGAAAGGTACGAACAGACCCTTTTCTAAACACAAAACACAGACAAAATTCACAGGTTTACACTTCTGACATGTAGAGGGCACCTCTGTTCGAGACATACAGTACAGTACATATAGAAGTTTCGCTGGATTTACTATTTATATGTTAAATAGTAAATCCAGCGAATTTTAACCCTAAAAGTAGTACCTAAGTCTGGGACAGTTTAAAAGAAGTCTAGAGGACTCCTAACTCACTAAGACCTATTCACAAAGGATTGTAGCGACACCAGCGCCTCTCGCAGTCGGGAATGCTGCATTCATTTGCAAACAAATCCTCTCCCATTAGTGTTGCTTGAAATCCCAGTGCCGAATTTCCCTTTTATAATGTTTTTGTTCTCTTCCTAGCACCAACTGGGCCAGCAGCAGTAACTGATCCTGCGTCCAGTTGGGCTTTCTTTTCCATTTTGGTGAGTTCATAATCCATTCAACTATTACATTACTTCAATAGATAGGAGTAACTACAACTGGCCCATAATACAACCCTGATCTGACGAAATATTCTATTATTATTAAGGTAACATATACAATTTTTAATTCATTAACATTAGGTATTATGATCTAACAACAAACAAGAGCATTTATTCATCTAGGTTAATGCTACTTTCCATATACTCTATTCTAACACATTTTAATGTATTAAGAATGAAAATGAATAAGATAGTATATAACGCACATGAAATATGTTTACAAAGTTTAATACATGTTATTTCAGGGTAAATGTTATCAAATTATCCCAAATATAGTATTCTGTTTTGCTTAAAAAATGGCTTGCGTTACCTTTCTTTACAGTATATTCCAATTGGTTTGATATGTTATGTAATAATAACATAAATGCGTGCTTTAAGTGTCCAAATACAAATCATAATAATCAAACAGACATTTTAACGTTTCCATTTATACATTTTTATAATATTAATTTATAAACACATTCCAGCTGGCAATTCCAGCTGCATGCTATACCTTTTTAAGACTTGATTTACCCATTAAATATATGTATTTATTATTCACTCAAGGAGAGAATAATATATTATTGAGTGTGTGACCTTTCACCCAGTTAACAGAACTCAGCATGTCTGACACCTTCACCTTCACCTACATTCAGTCACAGTTACAATCAATAACACATTGGTTTAAAAAACGAACAAAATTTGGTGTTCATTCGTAATTGTTTCTATTGTTAAACACTTCTATAGCAATTCTACAAATGTGGTTAAAGTGAGTATTCAGAACAAATGCAGTTAGATAATGAAACTGTGTGACTTACTTCTGAACGCAGAACTGAACACGAGTGCCATTGATGCCCTTTGACCTGTAACGTTAACGTTATTATGTCCACACTCGCAGAGCAGAATGTTTATGAGGAAACACAGCAGATATATGTGCGCTTTATCTGTTTAACTGGAGGACAAGAATAAGTTACTCGTCACAACAGAATGAAAACACGGATAATATCCGCTTCTGTCTTTAAATAGAGTTGTCTTATTCTACACCTTTGTAATTTTAGGACGTCGTCATGTTTTTCCTCTGACGTACAATGGTTTATGTTGTGAGAAATCGAGTAACCCCTTTCGTCTTCTTCTTCTTGTTCTTCCTCTTCTTCCAAACTCTGCACCGCCGCCACCTACTGTTCCTGTTCTTACATGGATGACAGTCACATCTCTATTAGTTTATTATTTCGGATTCACAATATTTCGGCATTTCTGGCTGCTGTGTTCAATTCTCATCCCAAAAACCCATCTTGTGTGTTCCCATCTATATCTTTGTGTTTTAATGTTATTCCCAATCAAATTCGTTTGTCTATATTTCATAATATTTATTTGACAGGGACAAATGCATAAAACATTGCTTTATGAATACAAAGTAGATACCACACATAGCCTACAGGTTTCTAGCCATGACTAATTTGCAACCCTTGTCCTTGGTTAGGCTTATAAAATTAAAACAGAAATTAAAAAATATTGAATGTAAGATAACTATTAAAAAAAACATACAACAAATACATCCCATGATATGGGCTTAAATAGCTGTGAAAGTCAATATAAAACAAAGTCTAGACAGATTTAACAATACAAGAACACAAAAGGCTGCATATGTCTATGTGTGCTAACATGTATATGTCTATGTGCTAACATAAGCAACATTATGTTTGCATTGTTTTATAACTTGTACAATCAGTGTTCACAAAGTTGTTTCTGTTTCGGCCATTGCTTTAAATGTGTATTAAAAACCTTGTGCTCTGTCAATGTTTTAATTCCAGATGGTAAAGCGTTCCACAAATGTACTTTATGTTCAAGTTAGTTAATACAGCACATTATTATATGTATTATAGTTCATTATAGTTCATGTTAGTTAATACAGTCTAACAAGATAAGAGTCTAATAAGAGTCTAACGTTAACGAATGACACATTATTGTAAAGTGTTTCCAATGTATTCATACGGTTTGTGATGAATCTACGTTTTGCAACACATCATTTAAAGATATGGAACATTTATTTTTTGTATTGCCCTTTTTCTATTTATTTCTTTTTTGGATTGACTTAAAAATGACAAAAATGTAAACAAAACTTTTCATTTAGAACCTTATGACATTTTACTTTTTAAAACCTATATTTTTCTGAAAAACAAAATTACATCATTAATCTTTTAATTAACTTGTGAAAATTTTATACAAAAATAACTCTCAAAGAAACGTTCATATATCACATTGTAATACTGATCTCACAATATACTTTGAAATCCTTCCGAGACCAAAAAACAAAAAGCTTATAAAACAATACAAAATGTAAAGCTTTTCATGTTCATATTACACTTCTTATCCCAGTACTTTTTTCTACTATTATTATACATGTTTATTTTATGTTAGTTGATTTTGTTATTCTGTTTCATGTACTCTGAACTGTACTCACTTGAATTATAGATGAATTATATATATATATATATATATATATATATATATATATATATATACATGTCCATGTTTGAACAAAAAATCTTCTGAGATAAAGTGGTGCCGCTCTAGGTAATAGTGTCTCTCTCTTTTTCTCTATCAGATCACAGGACCATGTACAAAATTAAATTAATTACTCTTAAAATTGTTCATATGGGCTAAACTCAAACATGTTGATGTCCAAAGTCAATATTTCCCTGACACCATGTTAATAATTAGCTTATGTACAGCGACAGCCTGGCATTTATTTATTATGCAAACATTATAATCGAACTTTGTCTCAAATGGGAGTTTATGAATGAGATTAATAGCTATCGTCCTTTACATTTTAGGAAGGGCAGCAAAAACAAATGTTGTTGTCTTCACTCTACTTTTACAGGCTCTGCCCTGACGACACATGATGATGATGATGTGTCGTTTTAAGATCTATACCACTGATTGGATTGGATGAGAGAACATAAAAAAGCATGTTTTAATAATCTGATACAGCTTCACCAATAAGAAGTGTGGAGCCTCGGCTAGGAGTGTGTCTTTGAGGTGGACTGCTTTTCTGAGCCGAGAGAGAGAGAAAGCTGTTCTGATCTTTTCATTTGATCAACTTGAGAAAATGTGAAAGAAAATGGTGATATTTAAATAAGGAACTGAGACCTTCTACACAAAGATTTCTTTATTATGTACAGAATGAGTAGGTTTCAAAACTTGACATGAACATTTGAAACAATATGACAGACACTTCCATTCATGTTAAATGTTGTTTTTCCAGAATTTCACACTTTGATGCGTTTAAGCAGCGCTAAGTGCTTTAGTCTGCTCGTAGTTCTGCACGGCCAGCTCGATGAACCCGGCTCTGTTCGACTCGTGCTGGGCGTAGATCTGAGAACGAGAGGGGAAGAAAGAGAAAATGCATTGTGTGAGGATGCATGGGTTTTAACTCGCAGTCAAACTGTTCACATTGTTCTTTTTTGATGTTAAAGGGTTAGTTCACCCAAAAATGAAAATTCGGTCAGTATTTACTCACCCTCATGTTGTTCCAACCCCGTAAGACCTTCGTTCATCTTCGGAACACAAATTAAGATATTTAAGATATTAAGATCGCTCCTGCATACAGTCCATAGGCTTCTTGAGGGACTGGCTCTTGCTGTCCCCGAAAAGTCATTAAAGACATCGTTAAAATAGTCCAAGTGACTACAGGGGCTCAATCTTAAGTTTATCAAACGACGAGAACACTTTTGTGCGCAAAAAAACAACAAAAATAACGACTTTATTTCAACTATTCACTTCCTTCTCCATGAGCCTGTAAGTCAGTTAACGTAGTGTGATTGCGTAGAGCTACGTCACACGTAGGCTCACTATTGGCCGACGCTGGTCATGTGTGTGTGATGCGTGTGACGTACAATAACAGAAGCTTACGCTATTAAACTAACCTGACTCGCGCAGAGGGAGAAATAAACGAATAGTTGAAATAAAGTCGTTATTTTTGTTGTTTTTTTGCGCACAAGTGTTCTCGTCGTTTGATAAACTTAAGATTGAGCCACTGTAGTCACTTGGACTATTTTAACGATGTCTTTAATGACTTTTCGAGGACAGCAAGAGCCAGTCCCTCAAGAAGCCTATGCAGGAGCGATCTTAATATCTTAAATATCTTAATTTGTGTTCCGAAGATGAACGAAGGTCTTACGGGGTTGGAACAACATGAGGGTGAGTAAATACTGACAGAATTTTCATTTTTGGGTGAACTAACCCTTTAAGATGGCAACCAACAAAATCCAGCTTTTATGTCTTATAAAACTGATATGATATGATTAGTTTTGTCTGATGCGAGTATACAGTTGAAACTCGAAAAATTCAAATATCGTGCTGAAGTTCATTGTTTCAGTAATTCAACTTAAAGGGATACTTCACCTCTGGAAAGATGAGTGTGTATTTAAAATGGGTCATTTATGAAGAAGAAATGTGAAATTATATTTGAATTTGGAGTTTCTAGACTGAGAAAAGCCAGAAAATGTATTTTTGGCTTATGTGGATGAAAGACAACAACTGCCAGAATGCACTTGCTTCGCTGCCCTAGGAGGCCACGCCTACCGGTAACAGAGCGCAGTCGTTAAACAACAAGTCTAGGCTACTAGTGAGTCTCTGCGATGAGTCTGCCAGAAAATGTGTTTCGAGATCGCCCAAAATGTCCGGGATTCGGCTTTTGCGTTCTACAGTCGCCATTCATCATGTTTACTGTGGCGAGCGGGACGAGTGAGGGCCGCGGGAGAACGGCGCGAGGCAGGTGGCGTGATTACCGATGAGCGACACCTGTGAGACGCACCGGTCTCGTATCTCGAGCGGGACGAGCGGGAATTTTCTTAGCAATGTTAAAACACACGTCAACGGATCACTTGTTTAGCGTTCATGTAAACACTACGTTCAGATTCACCAATCAGAATAAATTCAGTTAGATTGAAACAAAAGCTGTGCATGTAAACAATGAATGGCGACCGCAGAAAGCAAAAGCTGAATCCCGGACATCGACGGCCGGACTTCTGGGAAAAAGAGGATGGTAACCCCTACTACTCGGCTTTCTCCACAGAACAAGAGCCTGCTAGCTTAGCTTCCAAAAAAAGATGGCCGACACCGTGTGTTTATTCTGTAAGTGAGATCGCCCTCTATGGGTGGGTTGAGAACATGAGGGACAGACCCTACTACTGACTGTAGTCTTTAGCCTCTGGACAAAAAATACATAAATCTCTCGTCTCAGGGGGATATGAGGGTGATAATTGGAAAATACTACAGGTTTTCTACTAATACAAAGCTTAATGCTAAATCCTGAAGTATCCCTTTAAAAGGTGAAACTAATATATTATATAGACTCATTACAAGCAAAGTGAGATATTTCAAGCCTTTATTTGTTAGAATTTTGATGATTATGGATTACAGCTCATGAAAACCCCAAAATCGAAATTAGAATATTGTGAAAAGGTTTTCATGAGCTGTAATCCATAATCATCAAAATTACAACAAATAAAAGCTTGAAATATCTCACTTTGCTTGTAATGAGTCTATAAAATATATTAGTGCAACTTTTAACTTATTTTAAGTTCATTCGAATACACAGTATTCGAATTTTGTAAACTATGAGTATCGTTTTTTTTGTGTATAATTTGAACTCTTTCCCCGGCAATGACAGATTTTTCTGTCATTTATTATAACGAATCTTTGACATAAACGTTGTTTATTTTTATTGAACACACATTAAAGTGTTGATTAAAAAAGAAGCATGAAGCTAGAATAAAACAGGGTTTTTTTGTTTAAAAGTAGAGGATCTGCTCATTCTTTTGATATATTGCATGTTCAGATATTCATGCAACAAAATATTCTGAGAAAATTTTTGTGAAAATGATCAAAATGCTACAGCTGGCTGGTCACTTTTTTTCTTTCAAAAACGCTGGCAGGGAAAGAGTTAATGATGTTTCTAAAAGTGCTATTTATTGTTTTATGCGAGTACAATTTAGTTTATTTTAATTAGCAAAACAAATCCTGAGATGCTGGCTTCCTGTCACAGGGGTTAAAGGGTCAGCGGTTGAGCACGGCGTGCAGTGATCCTGAACCGTAACTGAACCCCGGCCCCCTCATCAAGTCTGCCATGCTTTCCTATTTCCTCTCAAAGAATCGAATATACACACGCATTAAAACCTGTCACTCGCCCATCTCTACCAAATCACTGGTGGCACTTTCCGTCTTCCTGCACCGCACTCTCTCTGGATGGGGTCCAGGCGTGGGTGAAAGGTCTGATGTGAAGTGATGTGCCCTGGGCCTGACCCCTTCTTCCCTGTTTCCAGAGCTCATGTCAGTAATGTTCTCATGTGAGAGAGACACACTGATTTAGCACATGGCTACTTGAGTAAATGTTTATAGTATATCTGTGTGGATAAATGTACGGTCTATTTAACACCGTTGTATTATAGTCTGGGGTTATGGATTCTTGTCTTGCGTCCCTTGTGAAGGTTTTGGGCATTTCAATTGACATTTATTATAATATTTATTTATTATTTTACTATACAGTCCCCATCAAAGATTTGGAAATATTTTTGAATGGAGTCTCTTATGCTCGAAAAGGCTGCATTTATTTCATTAAACGTACAGTAAAACAGTAATATTGTGAAATATTATTACAATTTAGCAAAACTATTTTAATACTTTTTAAAATGTAATTTGTTCCTGTGATCAAAGCTGAATTTACATCATCATTACTCCAGTCTTCAGTGTCACATGATCCTTCAGAAATCACTCTAATATGATGATTTGATGCTCAAAAAACATTTTTGAATATAATTAACGTTGAAGGTCTTGAAGGCATTTATACTCTATCTTGGTTTCAGACTAAGAGGACTCATTGTCGGATTTATTTGTTCACATCATTACTGCGACTTGATGCAAAACTCAAATGCATCAACAGCTTATTTCTAATTTCATTTCTTTTGTTACTGTTGTGCCGGGTCAGAAAAGAATGGGGAACGGCTTCAAAAATGTAAGAAAAATTAATACAAATTCAAGATTTTATTGCAAAAAAAGTATGAGATCTTGTTTTTATATACAAGATATATAATTAAGCAATATCACAAGAGGAAAAGAGAGCCATTTTCATGAATATGAGCACAACTGCAAGCGTGATTTTGGCTTTAATTAATATTAAATGTTGATAATATCAATATTGATATTCAGTGAATATTAAGTGACATACATTTTAGACACAATTTTGAATAAGGTTTTATTTTCTATTTCGGCAACAAAAATTGTTTCAAATGGATTCTACTGTTCTGCGTTTCAAAGGCAACACACTGCGTTTGGTGCCTGAATGAATCAAGTTGAATAAATTATTCTGTGACTCATTCATTAAATGATCCGCTGCAAGTTTTTCTAATCATTTTATATTCAAAAAAGTTATTTTATATAAAAAATATTATTTTTAAAACATTAATCTCAACATTAGGCATTTTTTTAAGCTAATTTGTGACCTGATCCAGCAAAATGAGTCACAGTGACCCAAATTTAAAAATTGAGATTTTGCTATTAAATGGAAAGAGGACACCATAAGCTTTCAAATGGACATCTTAGTCAAAACCATACTTTGAATAGTTGTAAAGATATACTGTACACAATGAGAAAATCACTTTTATTTTTTTGTTGATATCTTTCAAAATCCATTGCATTTTAAGGGATAAACTATTTATTTTATAGTTTAATTTGACCAAATACATTAATATATATAAATGCGATTTAACCAGGCTGAAGCTCAAATTATTTTTACGTTTTTTTGGAATAAATAATTAAAAAGGCACTTTTACAAAAATGTTCTAAAATCAGAAAGATTGAACAGAGGTGCCAGAGAGAAATTCACTTTTCATACGGATTAGCCCACATAAGCAGAGAGCAGTCTGTTTTCTTTCGTTTTGAATGGTTAAAAGTAGACATTTCAATATATATATATTTCTCAGCTCTGTGAGGCAAGTAGGATACCTTATACGCCGAGTTTTGGTTCAGAGACGAGCTTCCGTTCAGCGCCGCCGCCGTGTCGTGATTAGGCCTAGCCTATCCATTGTCTGCAATATTTACTTCTTATTATTAAATCCTTGATGAAATATTGATTTAAATTAAGATACAATTATTAAAAAACGAAATTCACTTTAAAGAAAGGCTTTGTGCTTTCTGTTTAGGCTCTATGAAAGTTTTAGTGCCGCTTCCATAGAACGGTCACGCCCGTATCATTGTTTTTTTCCTCATAAATGCGAACACGGAAAATAAAATAAAATGAAGATTTTATGTTCTGGGGAGAGTCAACCCTTCTTCATCCGGTGGGTAGGATTACTTTTGGTTTGTGCAGTGTAATTCACATAGGCCTATTTATTAAAAGATTTCATTATATGGGAATTTTTGACTACAAATGTCACCTCCATCACGCTGAAATGGCCCAATTTTAAACAAAGTAGTAATAATTTAACTTGTTTTGTGTAGGTCTACGTATTTTATAATGTTAACTTCAAATAATACTAATAGTAAGTTAAAGATGTGGTAGCACTGGACCTGGACCGAAATGATAACATCCGGAACATGTCTTCTTCTTGCAGATAAATATACATACACAGCTTAGGTTACAAGCCTCCAGTGAGTTTAAAACTTTTGATTTCAACGTTTCAGGGGATACCTGGGAAATGCTCAGAGGTGACGAGGGGAGTTGAGAAGAGCAATGTTTATTAAGTAAAGCTTTGACAACTTTAATCGTCATTTAAATACCTTTACTCAATTATCTGGACTACAAAACTCTGGGAGATTATTTTTGAATGTCTGTTCTTTAGCAAAAAAAAAAAAAAGTTTGGTTATTTCATTGTTTTTCCACATAATCGGACCATATCTTATTGTGGAACGTTGCAACTTCCGACTCATTTCGCTAGAGTGGGTCACATTTAGATATTTTGTGTCTTTTATATTTAATAATAATACTATCATCAATAAATACAATTATAATGGGGATATTAGTCTGGCCTTGATCTCAGCACATGCTGGTCTTGGTCTTGAAATGGTCTAAGTTTAGTTGGTCTTGACAATAAAAGACTGATGTTGTGACTCACCACATGGCCGGTTGGCTTGGTTCATGGCTTATATAACACTGTATAGGCTTTTTAAATTCCTATGGGGAAAAAACTAACAGCGCCAATGCACTCTAACCCTTAATTTCAAACCATGATATGCAGTTATGTTTGAAGTGTATTGTGTGATTGAGGAGTTCTTCACCTTCAGAAGGTCGAGGTGTGTGGCCTGTTGTCTTCGAGCGTCCTGCGCAGACTCACACTGAGGATGAACCAGATGAAGCAGACGCACCAACCTCACCGCATCCAGCATTCTGCAACCATGACAACACATGCGCATCACACACACACATTTTAGGGGTCGGCTGCAAAAATCTGAAACGTACATTTCTCTAACGTCCATATATTTGCCATTTAAATACAAGTGAATTTCTCTACTAATACTAGTTTCACAATTGTATCATAAAAACTACAAAAAAATACACATTAATGTAATTATCAGACTTGTATGATACGCTCAGCCATGTCTGTGTAAAGTTATATCCAATATGTCAGTTCATGTTAAAGCTGCACGATTTGGGGTGAATTGAGAATCATGATTTATTTTTATTTCTCCCACGATTCTGACAACAGACAACTAAAGAAAATAACATGTAATATACTAGAGGTTCTGGCTGTGTTAATTGCTACAATCTTTTTGAAATGTTTAATTAATCGAAATTAATTATTTAAAAAAAGGGTCAGGGTTTGAATGAATGACTCTCATTACTTGTTTCATTACTGGATAAACGACAAATAGGTTTTTTACATCACTTGTCGCCACCTACTGATGTAAAATTATAATTGATACAATCGCTTTCAAAAGTTCAAGTTTCTTTCAAAAGCGATTATTTTGGACCACTACTGCATATATCCGTGTTTATAACTATAAACTTTTATCCCAGTACTTCTTTGTAACACTGAAATAATGTGATACTGTGTGACTGGTTTATAAATGACTGTTCTCTCTGGGCCCCAACACCCCAATATGATGATTTATACATCTTGGTGATGGCAAAAAACATTGCTATGGAATACTTTATGTCTGTAATAAAGGTCAATTTCTGCTTTTAAACCCTCCGGTACGCCTGTCCCATAGAGTTTTCATTGTGCATCACTCCAAGCACGTTTTCCATCTTTTTTCCAGAATTCAAAATAATTGTCTGTGGTAAATGTCAGCATTTCCTTTTTGATCTCCACACACACTCACAGGTCTCTCTGCAACATGTCCACCAGAAGGCCATCGATCCGCTGTCCGTTAGCCAGATGCCAGGCCAGACCACCGAAGAACCGTGTGGATCTGAGCATGTCGTATTTCCCATGCTTTTCAATGTCCTCGTAGGTCAGCATTAGCACCTAATTGCACAAGAGCACATTACTATTATTAGTCGTAGTTACACAGTAAACACACTGAGTGGCAAAAAGGCAGCATTAACTTTCAGTGTGAATGCCACGAAAAACACACAAAACACATCTAAAACGGGAAAGAGCTTTGAGATTGACTGTACAACAATATTTACCAAGTAATCTGAGGGATATTTTTACAGACTGCCGAAAGCTACAGAACAGAGAAGCAAATGGATCGCTGATATTCACAGAAACATCGACTTCAGGCAGCGAAATGTGGATTTGCATTTATTTTGTGTCAATATGAGGAATTTAGGTGTAAAATCATACGCTATATATTGTATTGACAACATCAATTAAATATATTTATTAAATAAATTTAATATTCTGCATAATCTGAAAATAAATAAAAAATCCTATTAAAAATACTAAGACTTATTTTTTTTTTTTATAATGTCTACATGTGTATCTGAATTTAAAGATAAATTAACTTTAGGACCCAGCGGAACAGCTCATTTGCTCATCTAGCTGCAAGGGTCATGAAATATGTTATATATTTAGTCATTTAGCAGACTATATTATATTATTATGTTATATTGTATTTTTTTTTCACAAGAGGTCGGGAAAGACACCCAATGTAAGATATTTTGAGCTGAAATAAAAGGTTTAGGCATGAAATTGTGAGGAATATGCTTATATTACTAATTATTTATTGATCAAATCTAGTAATTTAAAGGTAAATAAAATAAAAAAATAAAAATCTCCCAAAAAAATGCATTACAAAATGGAAAAAAAAACATTATCAAAATTAAATAAAATAAGCTTTCTGGACAAAAAAAAAAATACCAGTATAAAAATCAGTGTAAAATCATCAAACACAGCTGTTAAAAGTGCCGAACAACTCAAAAAATGAGGAGAAACAGGGCAAACCACACACTCACGACACCGATGTTACAGAGCACTCTTCAACAAACAGAATAAGATGTTTTCATGCACTAGTAGAGCATTGCCAACACTTGATTTCTTTATAAATGTGTCTGTCAGGAACAACAAAAAAGCTCACATTTTTAAATTCTGCAGAGTCTGGCTCAAATTGGGCAACGCAGTGGTTTAACACATCCTCGTGTTTATCCTGGTCAAATGCCACCTGCACACACACAGAAACAAACACTCGTCATAAATCAACACACGTGCACATCGGCAACACCTCTTCAGCGTCTGCACTCTCCATACCCTGAGGTTTTCTTCTTTAAAGATGGCTGGAGGTGTGACCTTGCGACCCTCTTTGGGGAAATAGACTTGCATTATCCGGTCTCTTTCGTTCCATGATGCTTTTCTCAGGGTTCCACTGGGCTGTCTCACAACTATGAACCTTTCCTTTGGAAAATTGGTGAGAGAAACAGAAACATCAAGAACACGAAAGATAAATTACACCGAAACGGATCACATTAAAACACCAGAAAATGATCAGGAAATTAAAGGAAATAAAGTATTGCAGTACTGGATTATTATCCTTGAACAACAGGAACGTTGAATAATTACATTTAAAACCAATGTAAAATGATAAACCTGTGTGTGTACTGTGTTTTTATACAAATACAAATTATTTTGGATATATAAATGCACGCACATGCATGTATATTAGAAATATTTGCATGTTTATATATAAAATAACAGAGTTCAGATGCAAAAGCCTCTAAATGCCATTTGAAATTTTCTTCTAGAATGATCATTTTTATCAAGCTTGTATATTTAAGTTCAGTGATTTCACTTAAATGGCAATGATGATAATCTATTAATTGTTATTTAAGTGAAATTACTGAACTTAAATATACAAGCTTGATAAAAATCATCATTAAAGAAGAAAATTTCAAATGGCATTTAGAAGCTTTTGCATCTGAACTCTTCATATATACATGCTTTTATTTATACAAAGTAATTATATACAGTACACGTAAACACAAACTTTCATTTTGGATGTGATTAATCGTTTCACAGCCCTAAAACACAGATATGCTAAACCTGGTTATATAGCAGAATTTTCTTACTCGATGCGGAACGTTAAAGTTGATGTCTGTGAACACGTATTTGGCAGTGTCCATGCCTTCTAGCATCGGATCTTCAGAAAGCACCTCGTCTATGGGCTTCCTCTCAGGCAGGACCGGGGGCATCTTCAGCAAATGTTTTGCCTGTTCCTCTGCTTTCAACACAGCCTACACACAAGCCAACACACAAACACAATCAAGACAGAAGCATAACTGTACAATTATATCACATGCTACACTGAATCCCTTTCCATTGTATCCTGCATCTCAAACCCTCTTCATCAGATCTCACCTCCTCTAAATCTGAGTCTGTCATGAGCTTGTATTGAGGTGGCGTTAGCTTCTGTCTTATGGGTCGAAACACTTTCTGCAGATCCAGACCCGTGATTTTGCTCAGAATGTCTTGAACCTCTGTATCTGTGAACTGAGCCTTGGGCACATCCACGGAGCCTGGACGGCGGAGAAAAAGAAACATCGATCAACTTCAGTAATTAGATGCTAAAGTGCCATGGGACATCACATGGTACTTGGAAATATACTACAGTAGTCAACAAAATTCATGTATAACTTTGATGAAAGGTTTTGAGCCACATTATATGTTGACTACTGAATAATATTAATATTTTTAAATAACTATATTCAAACAGCATTATAGCACATGTCTGCAAGATGTCTGTTAAAGACCACTTCATCTGGAAAGCATCCAGACGTCTTTAAGACGTGGATGTGTTTTACATACACTGATAGACGTCTATTTGATATTAACAACTGGAAGACGTTATGCGCACCTATAGGACGTTTCCTGTCAGATGTCAAATAGACGTTTATAATGTCTTTAAGACGTTTATGATTTAGAATGTAAAATTGACATCTTAAAAACATCTATCAAACGTTTGTAAACAGAAGATGCTTTCCATATGAAGTGATCTTTAGACATCATAGCTACATGAATACAAAAGAAATCTAATAAGTAAGTTATAACAACATCAAATCGATGACAAGGTCATCGTACTGTACTTTTTCGTCAAGCTTGAGGTCTAATGACTCAGTAAAATATTTAGTTAACCACACGAGACATTAAAACCACAAACCGTTAATATACAAGGTCAATTCTCCACTTCTGTAAAGCATGTAATTAATCGTAAACATCACGTTTCCAGTGACTGTACTTACTGCTGCGAGATGCTGCTGATACACAAAACATTCGTGTTGTGGTCTGTAAACGCGAGTGCACATTTTTGTCTATACATTTAACGCAAGAGTAAGACTTTACTAAACGCCTTGCAATACTGAGGGCGGCCATGCTGTAAGTGACATCATCACTGCGGTTGAGTGTTGAACTCTCACCTTTCAGAGAGCCGCCGGGAATGCTGGGAAATGTAGTCCAGGGATCATCCTCCTCTCTAACCGGACAGTAGCCTATTTCAGCATAAAATCTGCGCAATGACGTTTTCATACTAAATAAGTAAATACATAGATGCATAAAAAAATCACGATTCATCCATTTCTTGCTACCAGTGTAGCCTACTTTTCGAAACAACTCTAGCCTACAGAAATATTCTTTCTGAGTAGACAAAATTAAGCATGTATTGACACAGCCAGCAACTGAGAGGGACAAAACAAGATCTACCATTTATAATAATAATAATAAGTCAAAAATAAGTCAATCATATATCGCATCGATTATGTAAAGCTACCCACAACACAAAAGAAGAGATGTAGGTTTAGAATAATAGGCTAATAATAATAATAAAACAAATATGTTTGTTTAGGTAAAACTTCCGAAATCTCTGTGTAAAAAATGAGTGACATACATGCGCAAGCGATCACTTCCAGCGTTTGCACAGACCGAAGCGCCCGTGCCTTCAGATCACTTTTACATGGCTGTGGTTACAGGAGGTAAAAACAATATAAATACTGCTCATTTTCTCACACAAACCGCTCGTCTTAGGCCATCAATGTGTACTTACATTTATGAGTCATTAAATTATGTTTAATTTGGACTTCTCTGCATGCTCTTTGAGGTGGTGACCATAGACCTGCGTTATTTGTCTGGTAGCCAAGAAGAACGGTTTGACCGAAAAAGATCAAAATTGAAAATACTGTGGAAACAAAGACACCTACATCTGATGCCCTTGAGGTAAGCTAAAACATATCAAAAATGTATTTCAAAGTGAACTATCCCTTTAAAGTGCAGTTGCATGTTAACAAGGTTAAAGCCCTGCATGTAGAAGCGCAATAGCTAAGTATACATTTATTTATTCGGGGCTGACTTACAGAATTGAGTACAGAAAACCAACCAGACTCCGAATAATCATTAAGAAGAAAGACTCTTTTGGTTTGTTTTTTCATTAAACAAATAGCTCAAAAACTCTTGTTTTTTAAAAGAATGACACAAGCTCTTGCTGCGCTTTTTTATAATGTATATATGAATTGGTGCAGAGGTGAGCCTGCAGGTTTAGAGGGGCAGGGGTCAGTCAGTCAGCAGAGGGCGCCAGAGGCTCACACTCACCCCCACTGAACACATCTGCATACTCACAAAACACACACACACACACACACATACACACACTAACAAGCAAATAACAAGTCAAGAAAATAGAAAAAAAGATAATATTTCATATTCCAATGTCTAATGATATTTCCTGCATTTTGTTCCTACAATGTTAGCTAATCTAATTATTAAAAAAGATAATTTAATGTGCATACATGGTTAATATCAGCCATGGTTTTATGATCTTACTGTAAAAACAGCTCTGTTCACTGTAAAAGCAACCTCTTCTCATGTTGGACTCGTGTGTGCTGCTGATGCTTGCTCATATTTTGCTCGATTGCTTGATGCCCCATATTGACATTTTTCATATGTTTTGTATACAACCCGGTCTCATCCCAAGACGTTATTGTATATAAGCTAATTGAAAATAATCTGCACATACCAAGTACATAATGCTAAAATAATGTAAAGCCCCACCCCTAGATTGTGTTTGTTTGTTTTGTCACTTATGGGTGCTGCATTAAACAACAATATCAAATGCTCTTGATATTATTGTTTATTCATTCATTTATTGAGAGTTTAGGATGTCAGTCTGTCTCACAACTACAGACTTATTACTGTAAGTGATTTAGTTACACAAATCTGATTATTTGCAGACCAGTCTCTCTCTCTCTCTCTCTCTCTCTCTCTCTTTTATCATGTTTATATTTAAATAGTGGGAAATACTTTATTTTAAGGTGGCGCATAGTTACACATTACTACATGTGCTTCCTAACAGTAAATTATGCATAATTACAAGTAAATAACCCTAAACCAAATCCTAACCGTAACTACATAAGTCCATAATTAATTAACATTACTCAGTGCTAATTTGAGGAAGTACAATGTAGATACGTCACCTTAAAATTAAGTGTAATCAAACAGTGTTTTGCACAGGTTTCTATTAGGGTTATGCTTAAAGGCATAAGAACATATTAACATAAACAGTGGAAGTCAATGTGATGTCCTCATTACAGTTTTCTTACTATAGCTACACTCACATTTCTCAATACTCACGTCACTTTTTCCAAAACTCTCAGTTCTCCTGACCAACTTTCATCTTGACACAGCAGATTCTGTAATTTCACATTCAAAATGCACTAAAAAAACCACTTCATTCTTGCCTCAAGTAAAGTCCTTCTTCCAGAACACTCTATATATCATGTTTTTATTGTCAGGCTTTGAACTTGAGTTTAACCAGTTTTGAAATGAGTGTAAACTCGTGCAAATTGGCTTTCGGCTGTTCGTCTCTACTCTTTAATTGAGAAATGTAATCATGTCATTTTAAAGATGTCGTCATTGAATGAATTTTGTGCCAAAGCACTGCTGTTGTGATCACTGTGTGAAGAGTGACCTAAGTATTGAGAAATGTGTCCAGCGATTACAGTATAAAAAACCCCTCTGTACTATAGTGAAACAAACAAAAAGAGTGTAGGTGTTAGTGATGGGTGGTAGCAATGGATAAGAATAAAGAATAAAGGTCTTTTGAACTCAGCAGATGAAAGATATATTAATAATGTGCACGCATTAAAGGTGTCGCTTTAACAGGGAGGATATGTTGATGTTGATGTCAGTAGATTTAAAGCTAAATCAGCCTTTCAAATAGTGTATAGGCCACTTACCTCACCCTCACCCTAACTCTAACCCTAAATCATCCCCGGAAAGAAAATCTACAGCAGTTCTAAATTATAAAGAAAATAATAAAGCAACTGTTTTGTCTGTGGAAATTTTGTCCCAAAACTATAAGTGAATGTTCTACAAAATTCTCACACAAAAAAAAAAAAAAAAAAAAAATTGGAAAAATTGGAAAAATAAAATGATGATTTGCAGACCAGTGTGTGTGTGTGTGTGTGTGTGTGTGTGTGTGTGTGTGTGTGTGTGTGAACATGTTAATGGTGTAGGATAGTCACCAGAGGCAAGACTTACCCTTTCAACAAGCAACAGCTGTCTCCATATTGAAGCAGACACACACACACACACTTGCACAGAAACACATACTCTCTCACACACACACACACATGCACAGAGACACACACATATATGCACAGAAACACACACACATATGCACAGAAACACACACACACACACACACACACACACATGCACAGAAACATTCATCTTTCCATTTTACTGAAACATTTTTTTTACCTATAGTGAATAGAAACCAAAACAAGCACACACTGGATTAGTCTTTGTGTAGAATATTGTGTGCACACACACGTGTAATAACACAATCACACACGTTCCCTGTGCTGCGGGTAATCCTGGGTCAAGCTCTGGCCTTCCTGGAGACACAATACACACACGTTTACTGAATGGGGGATAGTGCAGAGAGGTGTTTGACAAATCAGAATGAACCAATCACGAATACAAAAAAAACGCAAAAGGCCTACGAATATTTCGGACTAAGTATGCAAAGGGCCTTAACCCTAATCATGAAACTTTATTTTATACTTTTTTTGTTTGTTTGTCTGTTTTACAAATGAGAAGGTTTTCGACAGACTTAGCTCACCTCTGAGTCATTTTCTCTCCGAAATTAAGTGGGTACACTTGGTCCTGTGTGTTTGTGTGTGTGTGTGTGTGTGAGGCAGCTACAAGGCTTGAAGAGCTGGAGCGCTGGTATTTCTCCGTCCAGCGGGAGGGAAGTGAAGGAGAGATTGGGAAAGGGCAGAGTGACACTCAAGCTCTGTGTGCTTTCCAGAATCACTCGTTCTTGTTTTCCTCATCCTCTTATCACAATCACTCATACACCGCCTTTCCGTTATGGTCCCGCTTTCTTTTTTAAAAAGCAATCGTGCAATCCTTATTAATGCTGCATATGTGTTTGTCAGTGATATAAAAGTTCATTAGAAGTTTTGTTTGTTTGTTTCACAATAAAAAAAATCCTAAAATTAAAGGATATTTCATTATCTCACCGCCCACACTAGTACACTACATTGTAGTCACCTCTCACAAGCCTGCATGATTAATTAAGCATATCATCGCATAAGCAATTATCATTCATTTGCATTTTTAATTCAGTTTATATATTTTATTCTCACATGTATGCCTTTGCCCCAAAACAACCTTGATTCAAGGTACACATTTTATCAGTTCATGCATTTCCTGGGAATTAATCCCACAACCTTGGCATTGCTAAAATAGTGTGAATAGTAAGATTAGTATGCCTTTCTAAATACTACACAGTTTTGGTTGTTGTCTCAACTAACCAGCCGCTTCTTATAATAGAAGCTTTATTTGAAAGTTTTCACCAGCCCTATAAAGGGCTGTCAAACGATTAATCGCGATTAATCTTATCCAAAATAAAAGTTTGTGTTTATATATGTGGATGCACGGTGTATAATTATTTTATATATATAAATACATACCAATGCTTCTATACAGTATAATTAAGAAATATTTTCATTTATATACTCTATATAGATTTATATATAATTTATATTATATAAAAATAAAAATATTTTATATATAAATAATATTTTTTTCTTAAATATATATACATTTATGTGTATTTGTATATATACAAAATAATTATACACAGTGCACCCACATATATTATGCAAACACAAACTTTTATTTTGGATGCGATTAATCACAATTAATCGTTTGACAGCCCTAGCCCTATACTTAAATAAAATCAACACCTAAATAAACAGTTTGGGTTTTTGCAGATTTTAGTTACTGTACACTTTATTTTAAGGTGTCATTGTTACAGTGTAATTATACTGAGTAATATTAAGCAACCACATGCACTTACGGGTATGATTTAGTTGAGGGTTAGTTGCATGTAATTATGCATAATTTACTGTTATTACTACGGTAAGTACATGCAACAAGGAAAATAAAGTGTTGCCAAATAAAATGTAACAACAGCTTTTTATTTAGAATTTAATTTAATTTAATTTTTTGATTTTAATTTTAATTTATTTGTATAGATATGTTGATTTCCCGTAATTTGTTGCTGGTCTTGTTAAATTTGATGTTGTTTTAACCTTTTGCTCATTTGATGTCACTGTGCATTAGTTGCAACATGACTTTTATTTCTGTTTCTAAAGCTTGTTAAAGTGATATCGCTGTTTGACATTTTACACGGACACTATACGCCTTATTCACAGCAGCGCCATCTTTGATTTTTAATGAGAATGAAAGCGAGGCTGTGAGGGATAGACTTGCATCTCTTCAATGGGCTGTACTGTTATTGAATGTGTTTTCGGATTGTTCTACATATCTTTCAAAGAAATGTCAGTTGACAAAAAACTCCCGACAATGTAAGCTGTGGAAAATTGTAAGTAATCTAGCCGCTTTATTTAGCTTCTTACAGCGGATGCCATTGGAAACACGGTAAGTCTATCCCTCAAAGCCTCACTTTCATACCTGTCATGGCGCTACTCTGAATAAGGTCTATTAAATGAATAGCAACATCAATTAAAAAAAATAGTTTTAAAATTACTGGCTAATGACAAAAGCTCTGATTTCTTTTCGAGGACCCATTCCTGGTGCCCCGTTACGTTCATTCAGACTGGAACATCTCACTATATTGTTTTATTTATTTGTAATATTGAGACCAAATCCTCACAACAGCACAATAACATGTGGCAATTTTATATAAGTTACTGAGACACATTGATGTAAACATCTGCAAATGTCAGATTTGTCCATTGTTGTCAGATTTTTTAAATGTCAGATTTGTCAATTTTCTTAGTTGACTCTTTTGATTCTTTTTTACAGATTAAAAACATGATCAACATTATTTCTTAATTTGGATTGTCCAATTGGTTGTTTTTGAGTTCTCTGCCGTTGTTTTCCTTCTACTGACGTTATAAATACGGTGACTGTGAGAAAAAGGTCCCGTGACTGAAACCAAAGAATAGAAAGTCACTGTAATTCAGAATCACGCACTATATCTACACACACACACATCGTGTTACACACACTCATACTCACAGACAACAGTAGGAAGACTGTAATCACCAACAATACAGGAAAGTACTTACTAATACAAACACACAGAGAGCAAATTTAGCCGATGAATGAGAGGGCCTCTAAATATAGGCCTCTTTTAATGCTGCCTCATTCTCACAGGCCAATCAGAAACTGCGGAAAAGATGCTCGTCGATCACTGTCAGACACTGCTCCAGACACTCTGGAAATGAGTTTACACACGCAACAACACAACGAGTAAAACAAGTAGTGGACTCGCATCATTTCTGAACACACGTTTGGCAATGATACTTCTTATCACAGAAATTGCTCTCGTTCACACACACAAACACACACAAGCACGCACACATACACACAGCAGCTGGATCTCAGCAGTGCACAGTGACCCTGATGATAAGCGCAAACTGTACTTTTACTACACATAACAGACACACACACTCACACACACACTGATAATAAGACAGCTGTGTGGAGGAGACCTTCATCTCTTTCTCTCCCTCCTCAGATCTCTCCTTCTCACTAATCGTGCTGTCGGCATGATTTTTCAGTTGTAGTAGATTTTTTTTTAGTGGCTAAACAACGTGCATTTTGAATTTAGTTTTGCACTTGTTATGCACAAAAAAATGTAATTGTGACAAAATGATTACTTATTCAAAAATCCATCAATTTTCCAAAGCCTGTCATGGCACGAAAAGAACAGTCAAGGATTCAATAGCAAGTGAAAACTGGTGTTTATTAACAAAAAGAAGTTCAGTGGCAGTGCAGGTCCAAAGAAAGGCTGATGGATAATTTTCCAGGCTCGGTAACGCAGGACTTAGTGGGCAGATGGCGAAACAGGAACGGTCCTTAGAAATGGGCAAAATCCATAGATCAGGAAACAGGAACGATCCTCAGGACAGGGCAAAAACCATAACTCAGGAAACAGGAACTGGAGCAAGAGAAAAGACCGTGAACCACTGGAGAACCTCCACAACCATCTGACAAAGACAAGATGAAGAGACAAACAATATATTGGACATCCTCATTCAGAACAGCTAGCGCTGATCAGCTCATCAGCGGAGATAACGAGCCGTGCTGATGAGCCCATTCAACAACACGCACTCACATAGCGCCTGGCGTTCCCAGACACCTTTACCTGTTGATTGTAATCATTGATAACGGACTGATCCAGGATGTCCCTGGCAGGAACCCAACTTCTTTCCTCTGGACCATAACCCTCCAAGTCCACCAAGTACTGGAATCCGCATCCCCTCTGTCTCGAGTCCAGAATAGGGTTAACCAAATAAGTAGGCTCATCATCTACGAGTCGCGGCGATGAGATGAGAACGAAACACGGGCTTAAATTTGGACACATGAAAGACAGGATGAATCCTCCTATACACTGAAGGAAGGTTGAGGACTAATGAGCCACCGGACTAATGATCTTGGTGAAAGGGGCCAATGAATTTGGGAGCAAGTTGGTTAGAAACGGAGCATAGAGGAATGTTTCTGGTTGAAAGCCACAACTTTTGACCAATGACATATCCAGGAGGCTTAGACCATTGCCGATCGGTTTTAGCCTTGGTGTGCGCCCCCACTTGGAGTAGAGTCTCACGGGCTCTAGTCCAAGTACAGTGACACCTCTGGACGAAAACTCAAACTCAAACTGGACCTAAACTCAAATGGAGATAGGCCCGTGGACGATACTGGTAACGCATTGTGGGTGTGCTCCACCATAGACAGTTGTTGGTTCCAAGAGGAAGGATTCTTGACAAAACATTGCACAAAACACCCTCTCCAAATCTTGGTTGGCTCTCTCTGTTTGGCCATTTCTCTGGGGGTGAAACCCTGAGGACAGACTGACAGTCGCTCGCATTCTTGCCAAAATTTGGACACAAACTGTGGTCCCCTGTCAGAGGGGAAGGAGGAGAAATATAGAGAATTTAACAAGGAGCTACACATGGTGTTTATAGATCTGGAAAAAGCATACGACACTATACCAAGAGACCTGATTTGACACTGCATCAGTTTAAAGGACAACTCCGGCGCAAAATGAACCTTTGGTCTAATTACACATTGTTACCTAGTCAACCGTTATCTGAGATTTGTTTTCATGATTGGCGAATGTAAATAGTTTTATCTCTAAAAACAGTTTAGCCTATAACGCTAGTATAATGCTAGTATATAGGGCATAGAGTAATGACAAATAAAAATCGCTTGTTATTACCTCTAACAAGGCTCAAAATAGCCGCAGACAAACACGGTAGCATAATAAGGGTCCCTACATTCAAACCGAAGCATTGAGAACTTTGTCAGTGTCCAAACAATTTAATAAGAAGATATTTTATACACACAGTCAACTTTGCGAATACAGGAAGAAGCCATCTTTGAAAAATAGTCTCTACCAGTCGATATACGAACACCGATCCATGTGCGCTGGTGAGATGTGAATAAGGTGATAAGGTGAGCGTCAACAGTAGTCTACATGTACATATTGAAGAGAAGAAAACGGTTCGTGTTTGTGTTTCTTCAGGACACAACGGACCATATGAGATTCTGCACAGTTCAGCGCACTTGGATCGGTGTTCGTAGATCGACTGGTAGAGACTATTTTTCAAAGATGGCTTCTTCCTGTATTCGCAAAGTTGACTGTGTGTATAAAATATCTTCTTATTAAACTGTTTGGACACTGACAAAGTTCTCAATGCTTCGGTTTGAATGTAGGGACCCTCATAATGCTACCGTGTTAGTGCGGGGCTATTTTGAGCCTTGTTAGTGGTAATAACAAGCGATTTTATTTGTCATTACTCTATGCCCTATATGCTAGCATTATACTAGCGTTAGAGGCTAAACTGTTTTTAGAGATAAAACTATTTACATTCAGCAATCATGAAAACAAATCTCAGATAACGGTTGAATAGGTAACAATGTGTAATTAGACGAAAGGTTCATTTTGCGCCGGAGTTGTCCTTTAAGACAGTTCCCAGAGATACATTGATATCATCAAAGATATGTACAAGGACTGCACGACGCAGGCCAATGTTGGAGAGACAGAGGAGATGGAGATTGAGGTTAGACTGCACCAAGGTTCAGCACTCAGCCCACTGGTATTCATAATAATTATGAATGTGATCAAAGAAGATATATGAGAGGAGACACCATGGGCAATGCTGCTTGCGGATGATGTTGTTATAAGTGATGAGGATAGAGAGGAATTAGAGAGGAGACTGGATATATGGAGGGGAAAACTAGAAGGAGCTGTACTGAAGCTAAGCAGAAGCAAGACCAAACACCTGCCACCTACTGGAAGAGAAGAGAGTATAAGATTAAGAGAGTATGACAGCACATACATGTAGCACGCAAATTTTCCCCAACAAATAGCCTTCCAATAACTGGGAATCACCATCCACTAAGATGGAGGCTATGGGAAAGAGGTAGAGTTGAGAATAAGCAAAGCATGGAGGGAGCTGACAGGAGTTCTGTACGATTAGAAAATACCAACAAAGTTAAAAACACTCATCCATAGGACAGCTATAAGATCGACCCTATTATAAAGAAGTGAGTCGTAGCCCATAACAGGAAACTTTTGCAGACAAGATAGGATCCTGTGAGATGCTGAGGTTCTGTCTTGGAATAAGTCTAGAGGAACCCCAAACTAATGAAGAGATAAGGAAGCAAGCTCAAGTAATGCCAATACTAGATCTGATGAGGAAAAGAAGGCAACAGTGGTTGTGGTTTGGACACATTTGCCGGAGACAAAGAGGCGGACATAAGGAGAGCCGTGGAGACGCAAGTAGGAGGAAAGAGAAAGAGGGGAAGGCCGAAACACCGCTGGAAAGAAACCATCAAAACAGACATGGAGTGGTGTGGGTTAGAGAAGGAAGATACAGATGATCGTGACAGATGGAGGTGTCTGGTTGAGATGAAGATCAGGCGACAAAGGTGAAAGAAAGGTGACAAAGGTGACAAATTCAGAATAATTCATCCAGTGCCTTTTGCTTGAAGATCAGAATACATCATGCCTGCATTTGGAGGGAGGATGAGTTGAAACTGGCCATAGGGGCCTATGCAGAGGACATTTGTTTGGTTCTTGTGGTCTTTGCTGAGGGTCTATGACGAGGGCTGTCTGGTTGTCAGTACACATGTCCGACCTCGAGCAATGTTCCTGTGGTTATTTTTGAATAAGAGGTGGGACAATTCCAAGTTACTTTCCCTAACACCTTGTCCTTTGCAATGTGACAAGATTCCATCAACAAGTAATTTATCTGTCTACACTGAACAGCAAAATGTTCACAATCAATCACAGCCAATCAGAGCATTGTGTGGATGACTTCTATGACATCCATGACATCCATCCATCTGGTTTTCTTTGTGAAATTTGACGTTTTTTTTATTTATCATCTAATGTTTCAATCAATCTCTCATTTCTCATATGTTATGTCAAATGTACACAATATGACCAACACTCCCTACTAATGAATGGGTTTGCCATTCCAGTAATTCCAAATAAAAAGCAAATATAATGCTTAAACTTACAAACTCCAAAAGTTTGTCCTTTTTATTTACAAAACAGCAATACCCTGTGCGCAAAGGGGCATCCATAAAGAAATGGTTTACCTACTGAACATTTTCAATGTCTGGTCTCACTGATGCTCTTGCATCTGGTTGAACATTTACTTTCAAAAGCATGACCAAAGGAATTACTTCTTTCCTTTCCTTTTAAATAAATCCTATCTTGCACCATTATACACGTGAGATATGTGGACCAACTGAAGACAAAATGCTTTTTGTGGAAGGAGACTCAAATAGCAAGTGAGAAACAGTAGATAATAGCTAATAGCTGTTTTGACTATCCTGAGTAGCTCATCAGTGACATTGGACAACAGTTCTGTCTAAGCTTGTGGCGTACAGCACACTAAATCATCTCCTTACTGCCCAGTGACCAAAGATCATCTCAAGGTCAAAAAGGCATTCACTAGTGTCACCCTCTCCAGCCTCTCTTGTGTAAGAGTGCCTGCAGCTGGTTAACTTACTGAGATATGCTACTGTCAAATTGGATGCCCTCCACTGTAATTGCTCAGTCTGGTCCTGTGTCATACTCAGTGTTGGGGAGTGGTTAACTACAAGTAGCGACGCTACTAACTTAACTACATTTTTCAGTAGCTGGCAGTAGCTCAGTTGTTTTTTAAACCAACACATTCTCATCCAAAAAAGTCATATAACTGACATTTTGGGACGTCTTTTGACCATACGTCAATATTCGCCTTTTTAGGGCCCCCTTAAACGTCGCTAGATGGCGATTCCGGGCCGTCATACAACTGACGCTTTACCTTTAACGTCAGTTAGGTGACGGGTTAGGTTTAGGGTTAGGTTTAGGTCTGGGGTAGAGTTAGGATCCCATAACCTCATCTACCGATGTTTAAGGGGGCCCTAAAAAGGCGAATATTGACGTATGGTCAAAAGACGTCCCATACAAAACGTCAGTTATATGACTTTTTGGGGTGAGACTGCGCTGTTTAAACAGTGTAGCTTTTCCAGTAGCTAACTACTTTTTGCAACAAGTAGCAGTGTAGCGCGAGCAGAAGCTACATTGCGTTTGTCGAGCCTGCACGAATCAGCGCGATGCAAGGATATTCTTCTTCTTGTTAGATTACAAACTAATTTTTTTGCCATTACCGCCACCTGTTGTTTAATCACGCATCTGTGGCTAACGGTTCACTGACGTACAGAAGTGTGTTGACACACCCATATTATGATTATCCATGATGGAGTAAGACGTGAAGGCAGATTTGGAGGATGTAGAAACAACTAACGTTAATTACCCATGGCCTTATTCGACCAAGTTCAATAGGTATTTTTGAGAAAATGTTCTACTTGCAATTTATGTTGGATGTATATTTTGTTCTTGCAATGTTCTAGGCTATTTGTTGCAATTTTGCACTTTTGACAAACATTTTGAGATATTTGAGTGTTATATTACATCATAAGGATGACATCTACGGTAATGTTAGTCTCTCTGTCCCTCCCTGTGAAGGCCTCCTTCTTTTTACCTCTGTACAGATAAAACACTGTCAGGATAAGTAGTTTGTTGAGGGTTGATTTGTGAAGAATGACTACACGCCTGCGCACATACAGTATATATTCAAATGTGTGCCATCTGCGTTTTCGCAGGTTTGCGTTTTTAAGTTTTGAGCAGAGATAATGGATAATCTCTTGCACCTTCGAAATTGGAAAACATGACTGATGAAAACAAACTAAAAGTCCATGAAAAAGAGACTAACAAACACAAATGACATGTGGTGACAGAACATCCCCTCCTGGATGGTGCGACCTTGCGCTGTGGGGAAAGGATTGCGATAGTTGGCTGCGGAGGGATGGTGATATTAGGCAGCCCGTTCTCATCCCAAGGCGTCATCTAACTGACGCTTTTGACCATGTGTCAACATCCGACGCTTTAGGTACCCTTTATCGTCAATTAGATGACGCTATCCTAGTGGTCTAACCCTAACGCCGCCTTCACACTGGCAGTTGAAATCCTCTCCGATACGACTCCGAAATGACTGGAAGTCATTCATTTCCTATGGAAATTCGCAGACCGGATGCGAATGGGTCTGAAATGGGTCCGACCGAGTGCGGTGCTAAGAAAATCGTATCCGTTGGTCCGTTTTGTTTGTTTAGCACTGCTCATCTTCTTTCTCTCTGTGGCTTATATCAAATATCATTTTTTTTCTTTTTGCTGAAGTTGTATATAGCTGTAAATATGTTTTTGTTTGTGTTTTCATTTATGTAAATGATTACATTAACATTAACATCATTAACATTAACATTTTCGCAATTTCCAGTGAAAACCATCCCGACAGGTCTAAAATATAAAAACTTATGTTTTGTTCCCTTTTGTGAACAAATTTTTTTAAAATACACACAGATTAATGGGGGTCCTATTGAGGTCTATTGAGGTCCCCATGAGGAAACAAGCTTATAAATCATACAGAAGAATTTTTTCTTTACATGTAAAAATACCGATTTTGTGGTATGGGTATAGGGTATGGGTTTAGGGGTCGGGTTAGTGTAAGGCGACAGAATATACAGTTTGTACAGTATAAAACACTATTACGTCTATGGAGAGTCCCCACAAAGAGGGTGAACCAGACATGTGAGTTGTATGTGAGTGAAAGAGTTAGAGAGAGAGAGAGAGAGAGAGAGAGAGGCACAATAGGAGGATATGGTCTTTGTGTTGTGGTAGCAGCATCAGAATGGACTACACCATGATGTCAGATGAGTGACACTGAGAAACACACAAAAAGACTAAAATTATGATGCTTTTGCTGTTGATAGTGAGGTGAGAGGTCACGCTTATGTAAATAAACTGTGTGTGTGCTAGAACACCAAGGTCATGGGTTCAATTCCCAGGGATTACACATACTGGCAAAATGTTGCTATACATTGAATGCACTGCATTATGCTTTGGTTAAAAGTTTATTTTTTGGCATTTTTGCCTTTATTCAGACAGGACTATTTGAAAGTATGAATTGAAAGCAAATTAGAAGGAAGGGACCAAGAAAGGACCAGGAGCTGGGATTTGAAGAAAAAGGACTTGAAAAAAAATCATACATGCTTGCTTTCTCTGGTTTTGTTGATTAATATCAATTACCGTCAAATTATTTTGTGAATGATTATATCCACGAGTTACACTTTCAAATAATTAGATTTAGTAAATAGTATGAATATTTAGCGTGCTGTTGAAGGGGACGACTCTGAGCTCAAACTGGGCCTGAATCAGCCGAGAGTGAAGAGTCGGAGTGGCGGAGGGATGCAGAAAACTGTCGGGGAACATATACGTATAGGCCTGATTGGATAAATCATTTGAACGTGTTCTTCCCGAACTTTGTTAATAAAGCATTATTTGTGGTCAATGGCATAATAAAAAAAAACACAGTCTTTCAACTTGAAGGTACATTTCATCCAAAAAGTTGAACTACAATCTCATGACTGTAAAAAAATATTGATGGTTTAACTTAAAAAATGTAAGTAACCTGGTTGCCTTAAAATTTTAAGTTCATTGAACTGGAAAAAGTGAGTTAATGCAATGAAGGAGAATGATTTAATCATCAGAAACTCAAAATTATATGTTATCTGAACTAAATAAATTATTTAAGTTGATTTGACAAAATAAATAATGTTGTGATTACTACACTGTAAAAAAATATTGTTGGTTTAACTTAAAAAAGTAAGTAACCTGGGTTGCCTTAAAAATTTAAGTTGATTGAACTGGAAAAAGTGAGTTGATACAATGAAGGAGATTAATTTAATCATCAGAAACTCAAAATAATAAGTGATCTCAACTAAATAAATTATTATAAAGTTGATTTGACAAAAGAAAATATGTTGTGATAACAAATCTTGAAAATATTTTTTTACAACGTCAGGTCAAAGATTGTCACATTTTATATGGGCAAATTGTCACGTTTAAAATGCTGTAATTTCATTCAAATGATTAATAATAATTTTCCGTTGCCAAAACTGTATTTTTGTGAGCTACCTGTTAATTATTTGTTGTTAAATGGATTGTTTTGTGCTTCATAATTTGGTAATGCCTCTCTATTAGGGCAGTTGGCAAAAAAAGGGTGAACGTTTGTTGGATTAAAAATATATGAATATATATTTTTTTCTAAGGCAAAACTCGGAAAATGTTCAATTGCTTTTTTGTTGTCAAGATAAAAAAAATATATATTCATGATTTGTAATCACAACATTTTTTCATTTGTCAAATCAACATAGATAATTTATGTAGTTCAGATAACATAATATTTTGAGTTTCTGGTGTTTAAATCAATCTCCTTCATTATATTAACTCAATTTTTCCAATTCAATGAACTTAAAATTTTAAGTCAACCAGGTTACGTATTTTTTTAAGTTAAACCATATTTTTTAGTGTACATACAAAATCTAACTTTCCAAAAGTCACTCTGAAAGGTAAAAAAAATACAAAGTAACACATTTCAATAGTAAACATTAGTTACTAATAATGAACGTCTACAGTATTTATTAATATTTGTAAATTTCAACATTTACTAGTACATTATTCAAATCAAAAGTTGTATTAATATTAGTTAACATGAACAAACAATGCAGCTGTATTTTTATTAACAAAGATTAACAAATACAGTAACAAATGTATTACTCATTAGTTAATGTTAGTTAATACATCAACTAATGTTAACAAATGGTGTTACCAAATATAATAACTACCCCATCTTTTTTTTTACTCCTCCTCTGCACACGGATAATGTTAGTAAGCACTAATATTATCCTAATATTACAAGCTGTCTGTGTGTGTCAGTGCTGAGCGTGAGCATGACGTTGTGATAGCAGTGTGGGGTGATCAGTAGTGATCAGTTTCAAGATGGAAAATGAAAATAAATATGTCATTACTACTTAAGACTGCACATTCGCTCTCTCATACTGTGTGTGTGTGTGTGTGACTGTGTGCAAGCATGCTCATATCTCTCTTCGCTCTGTTATTATTTAAGTTCATTACAACTTTAAACATTTTCCTTGGACCCAAGCAGGCTGAAAATTGCTAATTAGAAGTGGGAAAATATTTAAAACTCTGAACAAATAATGTCTAGCTAATCTATATAGACCGTTTGAACTCTGCCTCTCTTATTTATACTGTCATTGGAGCAACTGCACTCATGGAAGAACAGGTTTTACACAGGGTTCATGGGATCATTTTATAGATTTAATTTGAATTAATTAATTTTGTGTCGTTTTGAATTAAAAAGATTTTTTTTAAAAACTTTATCACTAGAAAAAAAACTGAAATAATCCTTTAAACACGAGCAACTATGCATTTCTCCTTGTTTAGAACCTTTATGACATGAAGGGTTCCTTAAAATTGAGTCTAGAACTCCAAGGTTCTATATAGAACTCCATTGAACCTTTGAGTGTAGAAAAACTATTCTAATTGTCAAAGCATTTGAGTTTTATGATGTACACTCTAAACAATGCTGGGTTGTTTCAACCCAAAATTGGGTCAAATATGGACAAACCCAAATGTTGGGTTAAAAATGTAATTTAAAATTTGTAACCCAACTTTCACTTTCAACTGTATATTTATCAATTACATTTTTAACCCAACATTTGGGTTTGTCCATATTTGACCCAAATTTGGGTTGAAATAACCCAGCATTTTTAGAGTGTACCAGTTCTTCTGTGACTTCATACACATTGCAAATTGCACTGATTACAAAAACAAAAGTCTCAGTATTAAAAGCCACGTCCAAAACACACAATTTTAATGTTCTCATGATAATTAATGTTGCCTATTTGATAGACTTGATAGACTGAACTGTATTTTCCTTTTTTGAAGTGATTCCAATCATGTTTCAAGCAATTAAAGTCATCATGGCGAACAGTGCGCACCTGAAGTGTCTCAGCCGAAGGAAATAACACATATCGGCTTTAACATATCGGCCACATTTTCTTATCGAGCCGACAACAATAAAATTTAAAATGATCAATTTATCGGTCGATTCTGATATGGTGGCCAATATATATCGTGTGTCCTTAACTAACACAGTCTCATCCCAAAAAGTCATATAACTGACGTTTTGGGACGTCTTTTGACCATACGTCAATATTCGCCTTTTTAGGGCCCCCTTAAACGTCGCTAGATGGCGATCCCGGGCCGTCATACAACTGACGCTTTACCTTTAACGTCAGTTAGGTGACGGGTTAGGTTTAGGGTTAGGTTTAGGTATGGGGTAGAGTTAGGATCCCATAACCTCATCTACCGACGTTTAAGGGGGCCCTAAAAAGGCGAATATTGACGTATGGTCAAAAGACGTCCCAAAACGTCAGTTATATGACGTCTTGGGATGAGACCGGGTTGCCTTAACCATGGTATTCTTTGAAGTACTTGGGGTACCATAAGTTCAATGGTACATGATAATGGTGATCATTCAGTGCCATGCTATTGTATCACAGCACCGTGGTATTAATATAGTACATGCCTCTGTATCGCTGTGCCCTCAAAGTTTCAAAATTCCCTCCTGGTGCTTTTATGTACATCCTCAGCAACTCCACAAACACCCAGTGACCAGAATTGTCCATTCTGCAAGAGAGCACATGCTAATTGTGCAAAATGAAAAGCTGATGAAAAGATGTAATTTCCCAAATATCTGTGAAAACTGTAACCTCGCGGTTCCTCTCATGATGTCATGGCGCGAGGACTCTCTGAGGGGGATCGGGCTGAAAGGATAGCCGGGCCGAGCCAAGGTAAACGGGGCTGCGTGAGCGCTGTGAACACAGACACCAGTTACAAACGCACTCAGATATGGATCGTTGGGTCTGAGCGCGACTGCAGCTTGAATCAATTATTGGTGTCATCTTGATCCAATTTGACTGATCTGAGAGGGAACGGAGAGGACAGGGCGGGCGGGGGTGCGGCAGAGGGCAAATTCTGGTCAAATATCCTGAGTGCATTACCCCCCCGAAACCCTCTCCCTACCCTGTTCCACGGCGGTCACTGTGACTCACCGGTGGGGCCGCGGGTCAGCGGTAAATAGCGTAACATGCTCTGAAATGTGATAAGTTGGTGACCGCAGGACGCTGCATCTCTCTGAACTTGTATTTGACTGATGCTTGATTTCGTGACACAATTTGATTCACGTCACTTTTCCTGATCTCCTAATAGCAAATAACGCTTTACTTTAATAGTCCACTTTAGACATTCTACTAACTTTATAGAACTCTCATCAGAGTATTAGTGGACTGTTTGCTTAATATCGGTAAACTCTTTATTGTGATGATCCTTCAATAGACAGTCTACTAACGAAATAACTTTGCAACTACTTGTGAACTTATTCTAACCCTACAAGTCTACTAATACTCTACTAATACTCTAATGAGAGTTAGTAGACATGTATCTCCAAAGTTACTTAGCCTATAGTTAGTTAGTACTTATTTGATATGTAACACTTGATGATCCACTTTAGACATTTTTCTAACTATAAGGCTGCATTCATTTCACACTGCATCACACTCAATTCCGATTTTTTGAAAAATATTGCTGTTGTTTTTTTTGCAAGGCCATTCACATTTCAACATGACATCATGACTTTTGCGTAAACATACACGCCAATTTCGAGTCAAGCGGCGTGTTATCTCTACGCATTTTGAGCTATCTGCGTGTATCCGCGTGTATGCGTGTATGTCTACGCCATTAATGTCCGAGTGATTCCACGTGTCTGTACACGCCGTCAAATGTCCGCGCGAAATGAAGCAAAATGTAGATCTACATCTGGGGAGCTATATTTTTTTTTTCCTAGGATGGTAAGGGAACAGTCATAAATGCCATTGACCCCAGTGACGGGTAGGTTTAGGGATGGGGTTGAGGTAAGTAATATATTTATATATACAGTAATAACGTTAAGTCAACAGCGTTCATAAACACGCTGAAAGCGATTATGCGTGTTGATAGCATGGGAATACGAAATTGACGAATTGGCGTGTCATACACATGCTAGTTCATGAGATCAGTCTGCACATTTCCAATTAAAGGTTCTATAAGCGATGCTGGGCCAAAACATTTTTTGTCACATACATCAAACGTTTCCTCACTATCGGCTAGCTGCCTGTCCCCTAAACACACTGTAAAAAAACGCGGTCTCTGTAGACACCACAGGCTCCACAAACGGCAACAAAAAAAATCATGTCTTACCCGGACCACGAAACCTAACAAACAGTGTTCCAGCCAATCACTGGCAAGAAGTATTTGAGGGTGGGTCTGGGGGGTTAGTGCGCGTGCACATGAAGGGTGTGTGTGTGTGAAGGAGAGCAGCGAAGCATCAGAGGGAAGTTTGAAAAATTACCGACACACGACCAAAGAGACGTCGTTCTAAAGAACAAATTAAAAAGAAGGAGTCGGATAAAGAACGTGCGAAGTTCCGAATTTACATCGGTAGCAAAGCTTTTGAACGATGGCGAGAACTCCGGCGGCAGAAGGGCTTCCAGTCCGACATTCAGGTTGCTCTGTTTTTGCTGGACAGGTGGGTAACGTTAAATTGTTTTTTTTCTTCTAAATTGACGCTTATGTTCGCCAAACCCACACAAGGATATAATTAGCTAGAACTATGCACGTTCACAATTATTTCAGGAAGCACGGAAGGGAGGGGGAGGAGATGAGATGCGGAGGAGGGAGGGTCTAGCTCCGATTTGTTTGAAAATATTCGAACGTTAACACCCAGGATCGCTTTGAGAACCTTTAAATGTGACCTTGAGATCTCCTGTGTGAACATGAAATGACCCAGAAGTGACCTGCATGCATAGAAGAGTACTACTCAACGGTCAACAAAGTTTCGCTGGAAATGTTTTCATAAACCGCCCGGTTCCGATAAGAGCCCTCGAGTTTGGCCTGAATAGAGCTGTCCCCCCAAATATTAATTAAATCAGAAGCCTCCCTACCCCTCCATTGACTGGTCTCAGCATCGTTCGCCATAGTTGTTGTTTATATTCTCATTCCCGCCTTCTTCAACACAGAATTATGACGTTTGTCGCATATCAATGACGTGCGGGTCAGATACATGTGACCTGGCCATCCTAGGGTGTGTTTCCCGTACAACTATTTAGTTCGCTACTTCACTACAATAGTACTATGCATCGTTGAAGAAATCGACTAGCTAGTCACGACTGTTTCCGAAACCCATTGTCGCAAAGTACCGTTCAACCCATAGACAGTATAAGAAGTGGACAGAGCCATCTCATTGGAATTCAATTGAGACAAGTGAAGCCCATTTTTAGCGATTTTTTAAGACTTCCGTTCCTGACGCGCAAACTCAAACCGACTCAAACAGAGCTTGACGACATAGATGTGACGTGAGCGACCCATCTGTTTTCTAGAGGCTGTGGCATGAGAAATCTGAATCATTCCCTTCTGAAACTTGCAGAGGCGGAGAGTGTGAATAGGAGCTGTCCATGAGCTAGGAGCAGGAGAAACTTTTGCTAGGTATTCTGATTAATTATTTTGTCATTTTGCCTCCACGTTTCCCCGATTGTCCGCAAGCTTCTCCTCCTGTCCATTCGGTAATCTCTCTACTGTGCGACAGAGAGTCGCGTGGGTATGACGCAATCGTTAGCCTACTTTCACTAAAACTGCTTCTACGGGGCCATAACATAAGCTACAATGTAATGGAGCATTTTATACATTGTTGTGTTTCTTTAGAAATAAATAATGGACAAATGGAGTCTTCAAACGCCTCAGATGTAAAGTTATTCGCTGTCAAAGTGACGCCAAAATGAATGTGAGTCAATGGAAATGCTAACTCAAGTGAAGTTCTCCTACCCGGCCGGCTTTAACTTCCGGTCGATGGATTACCTCCTTGGTTCAACCACGTTGGTTTCGCACGTAATAACTAGGGTACTTTTAATGAAACTTTTTGAGATCCAATTAACGCTAGATTTATTTATATATAAATTACAGACATGTCATCTGAGGACTATTTCTAATTGTTCTCAGTTATTTTGCTTTATTACCAGACTCAATATTTGGCTCGTTCTTACATTGTAGCGCAAGTTCGCACATGCGCACTCTTCAAACACGGTACTTCAAATCTTTTGACAAACTAAAAGATGTAAATTACATTTGTATCTATTCTAAATAAAAGGCACCGGTTGTACTGAATGTCAGCTTGCTTATTTTTATTGATCCAAATGTGGTGCAATATAGAAACGATGCCTCTAACCACAGGTCGAGAGCTGTCGTTCAAACCACACAACTTTGCGATGCCATTTGCGAATGTTCGTTGGAACGATTTTTTCGGGAAACACCGACTAGTTGAACTATGCTGATAACGACAGAACTTGCGACCATAGTTGGCTAACGATGCTTTCGGGAAACACACCCCAGATTGAAGTCGCATTTCAAAAGATCGGTTGCATATCGGATTTGGACCACATACCCAAATGGCCTGGAACGCATTTGAAAAGATTGGATCTGTGTCGTTCAGACTGTCATGAAAAGATCAGATACAGGTCACATTGGGGCAAAAAAATCGGAATTGTGTCGTTTCAGCCTGCAGTGTGAACGTAGCCTAAGTAACTTTGCAACTACATGTCAACTAACTCTCATTAGAGTATTAGTAGAGTATTAGTAGACTGGTGGGGTTAGAAGAATAATTTGACATGTACAGTCAAACCAAAATTCATTCAGACACCTTGCTATCCTAACTTACATGAACTATAGTGTCCTGCAACCACTAGTAAAAAAATAGCAAAATTATATACACTGAAAAAAATAATATTATCTAATCAAAAAAATTGTGGCAACATATTACAAGCAACAATATTAATTAAATTGTACAAATTAGAATTCATTAGAATGTTAATTTGATTAACTATTACTCAATTCTAATTTGTTCAATTTAATAAATAAAATTGCTTGTAATCTGTTGCCACAATTTTATTGATTAGATAAAGCATATTCATTTTTACAGTATAGATGGTGTCTGAATCATTTTTAGTTTGACTGCAGTTGCAAAGTTACTTATAATTAGAAGAATGTCTAAAGTGGACAATCAAAATGAAGTGTAACCTAGAAAAATTGGTTACATCTTACATTTGGCAAATGTATATTTACTGCTTTGTAGATTATGTTATATGTATACATGACGTATTGGCAGACTGTTAATGCTCAAAGAAATGATAATGCAGCAATGCTCACACACCTCTGAATACAAATTACAGTAATACTATAGATGGTTCGTCATTAGTAGGAAGTAATACAGGAATAATGACTAACATTTCAGCTACCATTAACTATTATGGAGAAAAGCTTAACTAATTAGTAAGTAATATCAAATTTAGGACTAAGATATCTGTTTTGTGAGAGATAAACCAAAAAAATAAGCACACACCCTGGATATATGTGGCCCAGCTTACCCCGAGTCCTAAAAAACTCTCAGTAAAGCTCTGTTGAGCCCCGAGCAAATCTGCCTCTGGTCTACGGTCAGCAATCTCCGCTCGTTACTCACACAACCTGCAGCTTAACTAAACTTCCAAGCAAAACATAACATACCGATTGCTTTTGTTCTAAGTCCATCCATATAACCTTCCCAATTATTTTAAATCTCAATGATGACATTTAGTCTGTTTGTACTGATAATATTAATATTATCGTAGCTAATGGCGTTCGGTGTGGCCATTAAGTGACCTGCATGCATCTGTGCTGCCTGATCTCCCGAGATAGTGTTCAGTTACCTGAAGCCTGCAGATGAGGCAGGTGCTGGTGAATCTGGTTACCATAGCATCAATCAGTGTGTGTGTGTGTGTGTGTGTGATTATATAAAAATCTTGTATCTCAAAACCTATAGGGAACTGACTAGCTTTTTTGTTGCTCACCCCTGTAGCCTGTTTTAAAAAGTTTGAAAAATACAGTATATCGATGTTGCATGTACAGTAGTGTGATGAGATGGTGCATGATAGGACTTTGTAAATTATAATAGTAAAATTATGCTACTTTCTAAGATACATCAACCCATTGTGGTTGCACTGTAAAAATTAATGCACTTTATCTAATAAAAAAAAATGTGGCAACAGATTACAAGCAATAATATTAATTAAATTCAAGAATAGAGTTGAGTAACAATTAATCAAATTAATTCCTTGCAAGTTAACCATTTAAAATGAGTAAAACTTACCCAAAAAAGTACATTAAGTCACCATTGTGGTGATCAGTGTTTGTTTTAGGTTTGTTTTAAAATTAAACTTTACTCATTTAAAATAGCCAACTTGGTAACACTTTATAATAACTACACGCTAATAATCATTAGTTAAGCATGAGTAAACCATTAATTCATCATTCATAAAGCATTAATAGACATTAATAAGCAGTTTATAAATACAGCTATAAATGCTTTCTTCTTGATTTAAAAGCATATCTATAATTTGTTTAATAATTGTATTTTCATCCTTTATTAATGATCAATTTATCATTTCTAAATGAAGAATTGCATTTTTTTGAGCCAGTTATTTAAGAGTTTTCAGTGGTTCATACGATTACTTAGAGCGAGTAAGTAAATGATTAATAAACTATTTAAATGTACATTCATACATCTTATTATTCAGACATATAGTGATGGTTACTTAATGTGTTAATAAATGCTTTATTAACATGTATTAATGCTGTAATTAAGGGTTAATTTGGGTAATTATAAAGCATTTAGTAGTGGTCAGTTGACTATGTTCGTGAGCTCATCTAAAGTGAGGACTAGTCATGCCTTGTAAAGCATTTTTAAAGGCTGTTAAATATTTCTGTGTTCTGTATCACTGCGTTGTGTGTTTTACATGTTACTGTTTAGAAGATTGACGAGTCTTTAAATCGCCTTTATAAATGCTTTACAAGGCATGACTAGTCCTCGCTTTAGATTAGCTCACAAAAATAGTTAACTAACCACTACTAAATGCTTTATAACTACCTGTATTTACTACATTTACTTACACTTTCTAAGTGATCTTATGAATGACTGACAACTCTTAAACAACTGGTTTGTAAATAATGCTATACTTCATTTAGAAATTATTAATTGATCATCAACAAAGTATGAAAATACAATTATTAAACGCATTATAGATATGCTTATAAATCAAGAAAAAAAGTATGTATAGCTATATTTATAAACTGCATATTAATGTCTATTAATGTTTTATAAATGATGAATTAACTGTTTACTCATGCTTAAATAATGATTAATAGCGTGCAGTTATTATAAAGTGTTACCGTTAACTTTTAAGGAATAATTTGATCAATTATTACTCAATTCTAATTTGTTTAATTTAATTAATAATATTGCTTGTAATCTGTTGCCACAATTTTATTGATTATATAAAGCGCATTCATTTTTACAGTGTGGAGCAAATCATATTTGAGGACATGAACATCTTGTTAAATCTTGTAACTCTCTTGTAATTTAAACATGAAGCTTACTTGGTTTTGAGACACAGCCCTCATAGTTGTGTGAACTTGGCAATTCATCACAGGAAAATGCTAAAAATGTCCAAAGAGCTCATTTAAGTTATTTAATCAGGCTAAGTAATTTATCGGTTATTATTTTACAATTAATTTAAACTAAATAAACAAGGCATTAGACAGCAAGTCAGCTAACTGTCATATTCATATTCACAGGGAAAAGGCTCTTTGAAAAAGTATCATGACGCTTATTAAAGTCATTAAGAATCAAGCTAATTAGTATCTACAAAAAAAACCCGCAAGTGTTGTAATGAAGACAATATAGCAATGTTCTGTAGATACAATTACTTCAAATTAATTTTGAGGACCAGACAGGGCACACATAACACACACACACACACACTGGATATGATTGCAGTGACACTGACATGCTCAGGGTTTTGGGTTTAGGCCTGGGTTTCCCTTTTTTGTTTTTATTAAGTTATTAAGACAAACTTCTATGAGTCTTTTTAAAGTCTTAAACAAATTAAGTAGCCTTCATACTTTGCCCCACTGCAAGAAAAAGGTTTGTGCTTAGTCTGTTCCTGATTATCCCTGATATCAACGTGCACACACACCCAATACAACTCCAGTCACACACTCAGAAACAACTGCTAAAAAGCTCATACACCGAACTGAAAACTCCTCACAGAGAACAGTTTGCTTTGTACGTACACACACACACTCACACACACACAAGCACACAGACATGAATAGTGAAAATCAATCCATGTCTGACGGAGGGGCTAAGAGGTTGCCGGCACATTGCGGGTTTATTGAATTAATTACGATAAGGATCAGAGCTTTAAACGGGGGGTGAGACACTGGCTGGAAAGACATTGGAACCCTTCAAGCAATCTCTCTCTCTCTCTTTCTTTGTCGGATCGCATGATTGGATTGGTAGTGTCAGGGTTGAACTGTGTGTGACAGTAACTAACTCCATAAGGTAGGCGAGGGTTGAGATCGGTCAGCCGCACAACTTGTGCACTCGCTACATGCGAAAAATTAGTCCTGCATACTGAACAAATAAGGGACTGAGCTGCCCCGGCCATGTGTGTGTGAGAGCGGCAGAGATGGCAGGGGGTGAGCTTTGGAAAGGTTGAAGGGGTTAGAAAAGATACAGTTACCACATCTGAAATAAGGAAGGTCATTCTGCACACAGAATGCATAGAAGTCAATGTGTGAGTATATATGCATATATAAATATACGTATATGTGTGTGAGAGAGTGGGTGTGTGTGCACATGTGTGTATGGGGTCCTGGTAAACAACTAAATGTCCCATTTCTATCTATGCCAATATCGGGAAATTTTTTGGTACCCATGAGGAAAACAGCTTATAGTCATTCTAAGGCAGGGATGGTTTTCAATTCAAACACCAAATTTTCACATTTGAGAAAAGCAACAGCTTCTGTGTGGAGCGCCGGCTGTTGTCAGACTCCTTATGAATACAAAAACCTCACTGGATTATAACAATTAATGGCAAAAGGAATGTTTTGAAATGTAAACCGATATTTCCTACTGACATACTACAGCTGAAGAAATAAATAACTGGCTTAAAACCCTTTCTAGGGGGTAAAAATACTAACGTGCCAAAGACTTTTGCACAGTACTGTATATGACTATGACAACATCACTACAGTGTAGTTGGAAATGTTTCACACACACACATGAAAGTTTGCATGCTTGTTTAGAATCATGACACATGTTTTCACCTATTATCGAGTTTTCGTTAAGGAATGGTTTTTGGGTGAACCTATTTTCTAAATCCCCCATCTTAAGGCCAAAGTTCACTTTTTTTATAACTATTGACATTGAGAATTGTGTCGCAGGGGTTTTATCGAGTTTGAGCCAAAAACCTAGTTCGCAAAAGTTGGTCTTTGAAATCATCTCCAATATTTAACAAACCATTTGATTTGAATGAAGAGTCATATCGCGCGATGTGAATGTCACATGTGAAAATGCGAGAATGCGAAAAATCACATGGCACACAATCCTTTACGCAGGTGAAAAACGTGAAGGCGCCGGCTGGTGTCCGATTTCTTTAAAATTTCTCACAATCCTTTAGGGCCAAAAGTCAAAGAGGCCCAGCAAGTTTCGTGCCGATCGGCCACCGTACACCTAGTCTGATTGCTGCTCAAACTTCATTGGACAACTTTGTTTTTTCGAGATCCGCGAATGTCCTCAAAGTCAGTCTTGGCACCTTGAACAAAGACACTTTATGCCAATTTTCAAGTCAATCAGACTCAGGGTTCCGTAGTTTTAGCCATTTTGATGTTTTTTCTATGTTATAGCGCCACCAAGTGTCCTGTCGCACAGTACTTTTTCACCTGACCACAGAATGAGCTCTTATGCCGAGTTCACACTGCGCAATTTTAGCCCCATTTTTCACTCGACGACAGGTTTTGTGAAATAACCAATAAATGCCTGAAATAAGAGGCTATTAGGTGCTCATTAACTCAAGTGACAATCACGCAGTGTGAATTATCAAAGTCGTGATCTGAGAGAATCTCTGATGAGTCGCCGACGCCCGTGATATATTTGGCATGCTAAATATCTAGAGTTGTCGGCGATTTTAAAATTCTACTGTGTGAAATGTGTTCTGACTGAAAATGACATCGGCGATGACCTACAGCCAATGAGAGAGGAAGATACAGGGCAGCGGGAAGTTCGGGGAGGAGTTATAGACCAGAATATTAGTATTTTTAATAGATATATTTACAATTATATCAAAGAGAAACAAGGCAAAAACATTTGCTTGACAAGCCGCAACAGCAGCAAAATTATTGCACAATCGTTGTTTCCCAAACCATTTCCTCCACCATCATTTTTTGTTCAATTATTTTTCTTCTTTTCGCTGCAAATCAGCACCTGCGCCTATCATTTTTAATAACAATTCAAGTCTCATATTCCAGTCACTTCTCGCGTTTGTTGTGAAATGTATTTAGCATACCGGACAGAGCTGTCTGCGAATCTTGCTATTGTAAAGTCATGCAATGTGAAACCCCCTGTCAATGCAATGTGCAATGGTGCACACAGCAGCGACTAAATGCTACCCCAGACATGCAGTGTCAAAAGAACCGTGATCTGCTATTAAATGGTTACAGCCATTTTAGTAAAAGTGGCTCCGATTGGTTCCGATTAGGCCAAAAACTTAGGACTAGTTCGCAAAAGTAGGTTTTTCAAAAATCTAAAATACCGAAAGTTTCATCAGACGATGATCGAATCTGAGGAACACATGCCTTGAACCAAGGATTACAACAACATAAAACACTTGAGACTACGCCTAACAGTATAGGAGTAGCGATTTCACACTTTTCACCACTGTAGCGCCCCCGTCAGGCCGATCGGGGTGAGCCTCAGAGACGTTGTAGACAGTGTGAGTACAACCAGCCCACAAAGTTTCAAGTCTCTACTATTTACGGTTTGGTCTGCCCAATCAGTTTTAGGTGAGAATGTTGATCCACGGAAATTTTTTATAGTGTCTTGAACCCATTTTTAGGGCTTGAACCTCTAAATAATCAAGTCACATATTATTTATTTTACAAACCGAATTCCATAAAAGTTGGGACACTGTACAAATTGTGAATAAAAACAGAATGCAATGATGTGGAACTTTCAAATTTCAATATTATATTTAGAATACAACATAGATGACATATCAAATGTTTAAACTGAGAAAATGCATAATTTTAAGGGGAAAATAAGTTGATTTTAAATTTCATGGCATCAACACATCTCAAAAAAGTTGGGACAAGGCCATTTTTACCACTGTGTGGCATCCGCTCTTCTTTTAATAACAGTCTGCAAACGTCTGGGGACTGAGGAGACAAGTTGCTCAAGTTTAGGAATAGGAATGTTGTCCCATTCTTGTCTAATAAAGGCTTCTAGCTGCTCAACTGTCTTAGGTCTTCTTTGTTGCATCTTCCTCTTTATGATGCGCCAAATGTTTTCTATGGGTGAAAGATCTGGACTGCAGGCTGGCCATTTCAGTACCCGGATCCTTCTTCTACGCAGCCATGATGTTGTAATTGATGCAGTATGTGGTTTGGCATTGTCTTGTTGGAAAATACAAGGTCTTCCCTGAAAGAGATGATGTCTGGATGGGAGCATATGTTGTTCTAGAACTTGGATATACCTTTCAGCATTGATGGTGCCTTTCCAGATGTGTAAAGCCTAGTTCACACTACATGATTTCAAAACATCGGGCTGAAGTGTGCAGTTCACACTACATGACTTGCTCTCTGTGAAATCAGGAGTGTTCAAGTTGTTGAGCCGTTCACACCAAACGACACATCATGATTGATCCGCAACTGGAGCTGACGCACTACAGGATTGGACAACAACTCTGTCACCCAACGATTCAATCTCATCTACAAGCGTTCGCAGGGATACGGCCCTCAACAGTAAAGTCTAGAATTAATAAAGAAAATGCATTATTCATTAATTCTCAGTTATGCACCCCCACTAATTCTTTTGTTTTAATTCTCTGTTTCAAAATAATATGACAATTAAATCCTTGAACTGAATATCCTCTTACTTCACAATATAATATATCACAACAAACAGAATTACAGTAAGATTTAATGTACATTTCCAATAACATTTTGCTCACTGTTTGAGGGCGTTTGTGATTTCTGTCCACCTTTTCTCTTTCTGGATGCGGTTGTGGTACATCTCATGTCCAACATCATAAAGGCATTCATGCTCCTGCCACAGTTCGATTCAATTTTGATCTAAATCTTGAGTCCATTGCTTTCTTGACATGTTGCTGATCTTTCTGCAAACTCCTATTGGACGTGTTTGTTCGAAAATCGCGCATTTCGCGTATTTACCCGGTGACCTCAACCCATACCTTGCTCTGATTGGCTCTAGCTCATGACATCACTGAGATGAGTCGCGCGACAGCTCTGGATATCTAGCATGCTAGATAGTTTTCTGAGCTCGGCGACGTGTCTGCGAGCTGTCTTTGATGCGTTGTTGGCTCTTTCATACTGCTCAAACTAGGCGCGCTCAACTGCCAAGACATTTTTTGGGTGCGAGTTATAAAACAGTGATCAAAGCTCTTCATACTAACAGATTGGCGAGCGTTAATCGTCCGCTAATCGCCCGCGATTTGCACACGATAACACCCTGACTTGTCGGTGACTCAACGATTTGCAAATCGGGCTTAAATCGGGCTTAAAATCATGTAGTGTGAACTAGGCTTAAGCTGCCCATGCCACACGCACTCATGCAACCCCATGCCATCAGAGATGCAGGCTTCTGAACTGAGCGCTGATAACAACTTGGGTTGTCCTTGTCCTCTTTAGTCCGGATGACATGGCGTCCCAGTTTTCCAAAAAGAACTTCACATTTTGATTCGTCTGGCCACAGAACAGTTTTCCACTTTGCTAGAGTCCACTTTAAATGAGCCTTGGCCCAGAGAAAACGCCTGCGCTTCTGGTTCCCGTTTAGATATGGCTTCTTTTTTGACCTATAGAGTTTTAGCCGGCAACGGTGAATGGCACGGTGGATTGTGTTCACTGACAATGTTTTCTGGAAGTATTCTTGAGCCCATGTTGTGATTTCCATTACAGTAGCATTCCTGTGTGTGATGCAGTGCCGTCTAAGGGCCCGAAGATCACGGGCATTCAGTATGGTTTTCCGGCCTTGACCCTTATGCACAGAGATTGTTCCAGATTCTCTGAATCTTTGGATGATATTATGCACTGTAGATGATGATAACTTCAAACTCTTTGCAATTTTTCTCTGAGAAACTCCTTTCTGATATTGCTCCACTATTTTTTGCCTCAGCATTGGGGGAATTGGTGATCCTCTGCCCATCTTGTCTTCTGAGAGACACTGCCACTCTGAGAGGCTCTTTTTATACCCAATCATGTTGCCAATTGACCTAATAAGTTGCAAATTGGTCCTCCAGCTGTTCCTTATATGTACATTTAACTTTTCTGGCCTCTTATTGCTACCTGTCCCAACTTTTTGGAATTTGTAGCTCTCATGAAATCCAAAAGGAGCCAATATTTGGCATGGCAATTCAAAATGTCTCACTTTCAACATTTGATATGTCATTTATATTCTATTGTGAATAAAATATAAGTTTAAGAGATTTGTAAATTATTCCATTCTTTTTTTACTCACAATTTGAATTTGTACAGTGTCCCAACTTTTTTGGAATCGGGTTTGTATAATAAATAATCCTCAAATATTATTTATTAGATAGAATCGACCTAAACCAACAAAGGTACATTTTAGGTGCAGATCGAGTTGCTCCTGAAGCACACTCCTTAAGTTTTCACTTTTTAAAGTGTGGTGTATCTGTGTTACATAGCCATTATGACTTTTAAAGATGTTTGAATGCTCAGATGATCATTTCTTGCCTCAGCGCTCTAAAAACACCCTAAAGTATTTTAGAATCTCATCTGATCTCTAATCTCTCCCTGTGTGTGTGTGTGTGTGTGTGTATGTGTGTGTGGTAAGGCTAAGTGTGAACAGATGTACCACAATATTTTCTCAGTAAGGGAGAATCACAGTGCGACAATAGCCTACAGCTGAAACAGCGTACTGTCCTGCAAACACACAGACACACAAACATACACGAACATTCTCTAACCCACACCCACATGTGCTCAAAAATACTGAACATTCCCAAATGCAGGACATACACGTTAATAAATGCATAGAAGCACACTCTGTCATAACAGTGTGTCTAAGCATCATTCCTATAATGTGTGAAAGTACACAGCATTTGTTAACTAAGCTGAGAGTGTGTTAATTAAGCATTTTGGTTCGCTGGGATGTTGTGGAATCTGTGATGTCACAAGGGCAATTATATTTGCATATGACTGCCTCAAGTGCAAGAAATCAACAAATAGTTGTACATCATTGCACAATAGGCTCTGAAGGCCTATTCACACCACCAGTGATATATCTGCATATCACCAGTGGTTGGGCGTTACCACTACTGGTTGCCTAGTAACATTTGTGAATGACATTCACAGATGTTATTCCATTTTGCAAACAGCGAAAAAGTGATCTTTGCCATTGCTGTCACGTTATCCCCCTGCCCCCTGAGCCCCGACCCATCCCAAATAAGGTGAAATGTGAGAGGTGAAAAGTGTGTGTGTGTGTGTGGGGGGGGGGTGATTGGAAGTTAGACCCAGGGAGATGACTGACCGAAATGTCAGCTGTCAGGGAAATTCAGGTGGAGCCGTGGGACTGAAGGGACGGCAAAGGTCCTGGAGTGCAGGGAGGAGCCAAAGTGACGAGCAACTGAGGCGGAGCCAGGGTGAGTAGAGGACTGAGGTGGAGGGAAGGCAGAGCCTGATGGAGCTGAAAGGGTGAAGGGATGAGGTGCAGATCTGGAATTCTGTGCCGCACCCAGAGTGACGAAGAAGTTCGGTGGAGCCAAGGGGACGGCGGTCACAGGTGGAGCCGAGGGAGGGAGGAGCTACGGTGGAGCCAACTGCTTCACAGACCTAGGAGTAGAGGCAGGCATGGAGGTCCTTGGTGGAGCTTTTGAGTAGAAAATGCAGGGCTGGACCGGCAGACACGAAGCCCAAGGCAATTCCAGGCGTCGAGGTGGAACTAGCGTGAGAGGAGCTGAAGGGGTGAGAGGAGTGCAGGCAGGGCTGAAGGACTTGGCAGAGCAAGTGGTGATGAACAGATAGGCTTGACAGGATGAAACAGAACACACTTTTCATTCAGGATCAGCCCTTTTGGCCAACGCAGAGTAGACAGGGAACACTTGAACAGCCCTCTTGGCCAACGTCGAACAGTTTGGGAACTAGTTTTACACTAAACAGGCAGAGGAGGTGGGAGCGGGAGGCAGAGCTTGAACATCAAAACTAAGGGTACAAAGCAGATAACAGGACTGGCTCTGTGCAGGGAACAGAAATGGGCATTATACACTCACTCATAACATCCCCTCATAAGCCACCAGTAATTCCAGCTAAAAAAAGAACAGTCGATGATGATGGCTCACAAACCTGGTCAGATGATTTATTGGGCTGGAGCGATTCTGGAACGATCCTGGGCTCAGTCCTGGTTGCTGTCACTTTGATCATGGCAGGCTCCACCTCCGCAGTGGGCTCTGGCTTCGCTGTCAATGCAGGTTTATTCCAGTTTTGTAGCATGCCGCTTTAAATTCATGAGCTCTTTAAAACAGGATGGATTCCAATTGGCTGTCAATGTTTTTATCGTTTATCATTTGGGGAAAAAATCCTTCACAAAGTGAAAATTTCTATGTGTCCTTATCTCCAAAGCTGTGGTGACTTTTCTATTCTTTTATATTTAGGATGAAGGTTAGTTCAAAAAGGTTTCAATGAAAGTAGAGAGGGTGTTTTGATGAAAACAAATCCATGAAGAGGAAGGCAACGTGTGTGTAATGCACACACAAACAACAACCAACAAACAAAGAGTGAAGGTGAGGAACTTAAATAGACAGTGATACTGAGGAGATGACGAACAGGTGTGATGATCTGATGAGTGTCAATGGGAACTGATGACTGGTGGGAAAACTCAAACAAAGGAACACGTGACTGGTGAAAATAAAACTGAAGGTTCATGAAAGTGAAACTAAAATGAATAGTCCAGATAAATGTGACAGAACGGCCCCTCCCAGTAGGCTTGACCTAACGACTTAGTAGCAGTTGGGATGAAGGGGCTTAGAAGGTGGCTGAGGCGATGACTCAATTAAGGAGATGGGAGATGATAAGGGGATTGTGTTATTCGGACAACGAGACCCCGGCGGTGATGATGAAGGGCGTCTGGCTGCACAGACCCAGAGCCCAGCGACAATAGCCCATGGTGGAGTTGAGGGAGGAAGGAGCCAATGTGGCGTAGAGGCTGAAGTCAACTGGGGATGACGATGGAGGCAGACCCGATGGATCCCAGGGCGCTGATGGAGAAGAGCGACATCGCTGACATGACTGCCTGAGGACTGAGGCGATGGCGGTGTGATGCCTGTCGCACCTGAAGGAAAAGAGGAGCCGAGGTAGAGGTTGGAGAAACGAAGCGTAGCAGAAGGTCCGCAAGTCCATAGCATAGGTGGGGTGATGACTGATGAAGGTGGGAGTCAATGAGGCGATAGAACCATAAGACTGAAGGTGGCTGGTGCAGCCAAAGGTGGGAGGAGCCGAGGTGGAGCTGACAGGTTGATGGGCCGAGACGGAGCAAGATGATCTGAGGCCGGAGGTGGAGATCTATCTGCTCAGTCGCTGATGGTGGTTCCAAGACCTGAGGCTCAGGGCCAGATGTACGTACATTTGTGAACGCAGTGTTGATAGCGCCATGGCCAAGACTCAGAAAGCACTTGATGTGAAACCGTAGTGTGAGTGTTATGTACCAAACCTGCAGCTCGTCAGGTAATCCGTGTCTGTACCCACCCACTATATAGTAAATTGCGCATATTTAAACATGCAATTAAATAGGTCTCCTTCTCTCACTGCTGATGAGTGTTTGAAATCCTGATGCCAAGTCGGAGTCGGAGATTCAATGTCATCTTTGATTTCTTCCAGTAACTGTAATTTTGCGTAGCTGCTTAATCTGTAACGCTTTTTTGTTTTCACTCAACTGATTCATTTTGAAAAAAAAAAGCTTTTCAGCTCGTCTCCTTAGCCTATGTCTTCTTCTTGCTCGGATTACTGCTTCCATTTCACCAGGAGGCATATATGACAGGAAAGTCGCTTCCCAAGTTACACCTGCTTTTAAGAGGCCGAGAATTTTCAGCGCAAAATAGAGGCACGCTTTCATCGACTTTTCCTGTACATAATGCGTAATACATAATTAGTTTCCCCTCCCATCTCTTTATGTGACACTCCCACTTTCTCCTTGATCATCCCATGAATGACACGAAAAGCGCATTTTGCCATTTTTAGTTCCCGCGACAGGCAGTCTGAGCTTTCATCTTGGTGTGTCGCCTTAGTACATCTGGCCCTCAATGTGAATGCTTGGCTGAAGGACTGGCTGAGGCAGATGAAGGTAACAATACATTGTCCATGCAGGTGTCTGTGCAGTCTAGAAACTGCGATGAAGGTTCCGAGGACACAGGAAGAAAGTTCATACAGTCCAAGTTGCTGTCTAGGAACAGTGATGAAAAATCCAAATTGAGGTGGTATAGGGTGGATATCTAAAGTCAATCAGCCAGTCTCAAAATCCATCAAAATACCCTTGGCAACTGATGTCGTGGGCTCACACCCCTAGTCAGACTCACTGGGGAGCTCCTCTTCCGGGGCAAAGATCAGACCTGACCTCTTATCTTCGAGCACTGGCTGACGTGTTGGTAGCTCTCCGTCTGTGGGGGGCTCACATGATTCCTCTGTGGTCGATGGTGATGGAACGGACTCTGGGTCTGGCTGTGTTCTGGACCGGGGGTAAACTCCCTCCAGTTCAATCAGATGACAAACAGTTGTGAGGATCTGATGAGTGTCCATAGGAACTGAGGACTGGCTGGAAAACTCAAACAAAGGAGCACATATGACTGACGAAACAAAACTGAAAGTCCATAAGTGAAACTAAAGATGATTGAGTCCAGATAACTGTCACAGTATCACAATGACATAATGGATTAAATCCAATAAGTAGTGGATGTGTGATTTTTCCCCCAAACCAGGTTAAGGTTAGGGCAGGGGATCCACTTTACTGCAGTTTTTAGCTCCAACACTTATCAAACTCAACTGCCTGGAGCTTTCAATAATCTTGAAGACTTTGATTAGCGTGTTCAGGTGTGTTTGATTAGGTTTAGAGCTAAACTCTGCAAAAAAGTGGATCCCGAAGGCTAGAGTTGCCCAGCCCTGGGTTTGGGTGTAGGGTTGGTTAAGGGGTTAGTATCTGATGTAGATACTAACCCCTGTTATGTAGTCAATCATACTGTGATTGACATTAGTATAAATCTTTTTGAATAGCCTGCTGAGTGGAGTTTGCGCTGAACCGCTTCAGAGGGAAAAATCTTCAATTTAAACTATCGGGGTCACATTATTTTGATGGTCCCTTTAACACATTCTGTTGTCTAATAACAAGTAACATTGCACCTACATGTCTACTAACTCTCATTGAAGTATTAGTTGTGTATTAGTAGACTGGTAGGGTTAGAATAAGTTAATATGTAGCTGCAAAGTTACTTATAGTCAGTAGAGTGTCTGTTGGAGGAGCATCATAATAGTTTGCGGATATTAAGCAGACAGTCTACTCTAATGAGGGTTAGTTGCAAAGTTACTTATAGTCAACAGAATGTTCAAAGGGGACAATCAAAAGAAAGTGTTCCAAAACTATCTATTGTATTGCATCTTAGTAATGTATGGTATTTTTATGTTTGTATTGTTAGTTATTTGAGTACTTGCCCTAGTTATTGTAAATTTAAAAGTGCAAAATCCAGCATTTTCTCAAAAAAGTCAAGTTGTCACTGGCGCGCAATGAATCTTGGGCTAGGCTAGGCTGCAAAGGATCCACTTGTTCTATCCTACATTAACGCAGAAAAACGAACAACATATTGTTGAGGCCACATTGGAAGGAGCCTTAGGTTTGGGAATGCAGCCTTCAAAGAACTCATCCTCTGAATTGGGACACAGCCAGATGGTCAGAACGATGTTTGAAAATAATAAATAGAGTGCTGCCATCGTGACATCAAACCCCGGAAGATTATTTCGATACTTGGAAAAAAAAAAAAAACATTATAAAAACCCAAAGGAAAACCACTGTCATATTCTTATTCTATGGCTGCAGGACTATATTTACTACATAGGCCAATATGTTGTTGTTTTTTTGCACACAAAAAAAAACTTATTAACATTATTAGTAAAGCTTTGAAGAGCATTCTATAAATAATAACATTTTAAAATGCATGTCATAACTTTTTTAATCATTACCGTTAAAAGATTTCCCTCCCTTCCTTCATGATGAATAAGTGTGTGCTGCTGGTACTTTCAGATCATTATCAGATAGTTTACTTGCTTCTGTTAAAATAAACCGTGCTGGTAATGGTTGTAGCTATAATCCTCTAATTAAACCCTGCAATCATTCAAAGATTATCCTTTACACTAATTAGATATCATCTAACATCGGAACTTGTATCAGATGGTCATTATGAAAGAGGGATTTCAATCAGCGGCTACGGTTGTTGCTGTGGAAGCTATTTGTACTGACACCTCAACACAGCCTCTTAGAACGACACAGCACAGCAGGATCATATTCACAAACAATAACTGCACACACACATAGCAAATGGCAATTCTCACTCGTCACCAAGACCGGCAGACATTCTGCTCAATCAGGGCTCACACCTGCCGCTACAGGCATATCCCTCCTACACATGCACATACATAAACACCGTTTTCTAACAGTGCTCAATACTTAGCAGTTGCATTAGTATTAAAGTAATTCCTCCTTTTATGACTGATGATTTAGAAATAAACTTGTTTTTCCCTCCCCCTCAGATTCACTGTGCACAGGAATATGATTCTCTCTCACGAATACCAGCATGAAATTTTCTGTCCTCTCACTGAACCAGCACCTTTTATCCACAAATTTCTCTCTTTCTTTTTCTCGTTCCCCTCTATATTCTGGTAATAGTCGAATCACAAATACTCAGAACACAACTACATACATAGTCTAATTAGTGGTGTGCCCCAGGGGTCTGTGTTGGGTTATTAACAGTTTGTTGATTAATCCTGCTAAATGATAACAGTGTAAGTTTCAGTCTTTCAAACACATTCTCTCTGTCTTTCTGTACTTCTGGATTAGAGTTAACTCTGAAAGCTTTTCTCGGATCTCTACCAGCTGTGATATCCCACTGCCACACTGTCCTATATACACACACGGCCCAAGGAGAGCATGCAGTCACACACACATCTGAATAAGCACTGCCGATAAAGAGCATAGGGGGTGTCATCTGTGTCTCTGCTCTGTCTTGTTATTATTAGTGATGCTTGAAGCGCAAGCAAATCTTTAACCCTAACTATTCAACTTTGGTGCTGTGGTGAGAAATGAAACTGGGATACTTGTTGGATAGAGGATCAGGATGATGATGCATCAGCCAAGGTGTTATTATCGGAAATAGAAATGTGCTAAGCTAGTTGTTATAGCATAATTAAAAGGGGATATGTGGATTCAATTGAATGATTTTAGTCCTATAGGTTTGAAATGTAAAGTGAAGTCTGAAATGTACATCTAATTCATTGAAACTTTGAAAAATAACCCTATTAATTACATGAGTATACTTTCCTAAGCAATAAAACTGACAATTTTCACCTGACAGACAATTAATCAATTAAAAAATCTCATAAACTAACATTGAAGGAGGGACTCGAGCCATATCTGGGGACCAGAATATTAAAAAGATACTTTTTAAAAAAACATGGCCCACTATGCGACCATTCAGACCTGATGACTCACAAAGTCATCAAATGTGTGTAATTGACTTACAGCTAATCATGTCCCTCCCATCCTCTCTCTCTCTCTCTCTCTCTCTCTCTCTCTCTCTCTCTCTCTCTCTCTCTCTCTCTCTCTCTCTCTCTCTCTCTCTCTCTCTGTTGAGTTGTGTATTCCAGCTGGGTCCTTTTCTCTAGTTTCTGATGTTTGATGTTTCTGCTGAGCCTCAAGCTTCCCTCATGAGATTTAAGTGTGTGTGATCGTGTGTGTGTGTGTGTGTGTGTGTGTGTGCTAGTATGTCAAGTCCAGGTGTTTGCTATTTGGGGGATGTCTGTCATTGTTGGTGTGAATGGGGTGTGGAGAGTGAGTCTGAGTGTGTGTCTGTGTGTTCAGAGCATGTATACATGGCTGAATTGGGCAGGGTAGAAAAATTCCTCCATTACCAATGTCAAACAGACACCTGTATCAAAGACACACACACATTTAATATTCAATTTATTTTAATTTATTGAGATTTAGCAAATAGAAACAGATTTCAGTTTCACAATTTGTGAAGAGTCAAGTTGAGTCAAATCTTAATCTTATTCACAGTGCTACACATATTTTATATAAACTTATATGCATTGTTATTCCAAAGAATAAAACTAGAGTTTGTAATCTTACATTAAATTGCAATAATTTACCAATGACTGTGCTTTTCAGCTGTCACCAAAGTTGTCTTATTGTTTACCCCATACCTTATAAAATAAATTAAAATGTAATTAACGACTCCTTTAAAGCTAAAGTGAGAACTTATATGCCTCCACACAGAAAAAAAGATAGAAAAAAGAAACACTTCTATTTACTACAAACAGAGTAACAGAGCAACATCAGTTATCCACAGAGTTTATTAGGACTGGAAAAAAAAACTGATTTCTCGATTTTAAATAAATTCAAATTTTTATGAATCCATGTTGATTCTTAAATCCCAAGAATGGGTTTTTTGTCTATGCTGTTTTCAGGTGATGCATGAACAAAACTTCACCACACATTTGCAGCGTGCCTCTTATCCAATAAATCACATTAAGCTTTGATACTTCTGATATGAAACAAAGTCTAGCTTTCAAATTATGTCATTTTTATAACGAGAGAGTCAAACAATAAATACTGTTTTGTCTCTCTTTACTGAGTGCTGCATTTCAAGGAAAGCGTCAACGCACATGCACTGATTTCCTCTATATTAATAGTTACAGCCTGAAATAAACATGAATGAACATCAGAAGGTATGTTGACAGAATGAACTTACTGAAGTGGTGGGGTGGTTTACTTACTGAAACCAGGGTGGTTTCACAAACTGGATCTGCGATTGCTTTTAGTTAACAAGTTTGTTTAAAAAGTCAGGTTTATTTGCATAATACTTTTCACAATAAACATTGTTCCTGCAGCTTTACAGATTGGATTACTATATTCATATTGTGATATGTATCATTGCCGTGATAGACTATAATAGTCACATTAAAGTAAACGTAACGCTTAAAACTCATGTGAACTTGATAATTACACATTACTTATTTTTTTCGATTAAGCATGAAGTTTATTTACTTAATAATTTTGAGGCAATGGGTTTCTTAAAAAAAATTTAAGTTACGTCAACTGATTTCACAACACAGAGAGTTCCTCTTCACAGATGGAAACACAAGCATAATAAAAACGTGTCTTTAGATCTGTTTGATACAACACGCCAAATAAAGGGAAGGAGGATGTAAGGAGGAAGAGGCGTGTCACATTCATGCATGCAAGCGGGATGTCCAATCAGAGAGCTGCGTCATTCGCTCACTTCCTTTCCCAACGACAATTAATCAGTTCACTGGAAACAACAAACTTCATAAGGTCTCTGTCTTTGAAAACGAGCTTTCTTTTCCCCCATTTCTATCTCTCTTCTGCTGCTCGTCCGACTCTTTCAGTGCCTTATTCATTTCCTAACTCTTCTGTTGTGTTTCCTGTCTCATAAAGCTCTAATCATCCTCCATTTCTTGTTTCAAGCAAACCGAAGAATCGTCCGACTGGAGCACATCCCTCTCCTTCCTCTTTGTTGTTCATTCTGCTCTAATTGGGATCTGTCATCGGTCTGATCTGAGGGTTTATTATTAGAGGGGTTCTTCCTGTTGCAGATAAAAATAATCAGAGAGCTCTGCGGACACATGTAATGAGGAGTCCTCTGGGGCATGTACTGTGTGTGTGTGTGTGTTTAGGACCAGGGCCCAGTCAGATAAAGTCTCGCTGAAGCCTGTCGGATGCTTCATTGTCAGGGGTGAATTCAGGGGTCAGAATTGAGTCACATATGTGTTACCCCGATTTCTGTCCGCCCTGTTCAAACACGGATCGGGTCAGTCTGCTGTCTGTCAATTAACACCTCCTCGCTCCAATCCCTCCCCTCCAAATAAGTAAGAAATAAAAAACCTGTGAACCAGACATGGCCCCCCATTCACTTAGTCTTTCATTACCGCCCACCTCACACACACACACACACACACACACACTTAAACTATCTCTTTTCACCTCAACCGCTGGAGAACGAGTGAAAGGGACGAAACATGTCATCAGCCGCTCTGTGCACCTGTCAGCTGCGCGGCGACTGCAGATATAGCAGCTGCTACTCACTACTCAGGGCTAAATGATAATTATCGACTATTTGTAAAGCTTGTTCTGCTTGATAATGAAATCATCAACACAGAGAGTTTCCACTTTGGATACAATATGGCTGTGGCGCTGCATGGCTCGTCCCACAAAGAGGAACTCTTGTCATTCTCCAAAACCCCATTGCTCTTTTGCAAGTCACAACGTTTTTGAGGGTGAAAACCTTCTGAAATTTAAAGGGATACTTCACCTCTGGAAAGATGAGTGTGTATTTAAAATGGGTCGTTTATGTACTTTGTAGAAGAAATGTGAAATTATTTTTGAATTTGGAGCTTTCTAGACTGAGAAAAGCCAGAAAATGTATTTTTTGGCTATGTTTTGGCTTTAATGTGTAAAGACAACAACGCCCAGAATGCACTTGTTTCGCTGCCCTAGGAGGCCACGCCTACCGGTGACAGAGCGCAGTCATTAAACAACAAGTCTAGGCTACTAGTGAGTCTCCGTGATGAGTCTGCCAGGGATTTCGAGATCGCCCAAAATTTTCGGGATTCAGCTTTTACGTTCTACAGTCGCCATTCATCATGTTTACTGTGGCGAGCGGGACGAGTGAGGGCCGCGGGAGAACGGCGCGAGGCCGGTGGCGTGATTACCGATGAGCGACAGCTGTAAGACGCACCGGTCTCGTATCTCTCACGGAGGAGTAGGGTTGGGAATCGTGAGAAATTTTCCGGTTCCGATTCCGGTTCCGCCAAACGATTCCGGTTCCGGTTCCGGTTCCCATTCAATTAAAAATATTAGTAAGAGAAAAATCCACAATCCTTTTTGTGTTTATTTCTTATAGTACATGACAAATTAGTTTAACAGACTGGTAATGTAAACAAACTCAAAATATTATTAAGCAATCTTTGCAAAAAAAAAAAAAAAATTATATATAAAGGAAATTAAAAAATTCTGTATTCTCTATAATAATTTAGACCTCTCCTTTATTGTATCTCCAACAGTGAAGAATACCCTCTCAGAAGGAATAGTATATGCTTTAACACACATATGTGTGTAGAACAGATTATTTTTTAAAACGGTTTGAATGATTGATTCATAAAGACTTTACTTATTTCATTACTGGATAAATCGGCGCTCTAGCAGTTAATAAACAGAACTGCATGCGTCTTGCGGAAGAACATTGTTGCCGGAGCTACTTCTCTCTGTTTATGTCCATGACGAGTCACGCAGGCATTGGGCAACTCCGCAGCAGCTGCGATCCGCCATCCAGTCTAAACAAGTCCGAGTATTAACGCTTATTACAGGCTTTACGTAGTGATTCAAGATAAGACAAAAACACGGTTTGAAAAAAAAAACATTATGATGCACTCGCTCATTGTATATATTTTGTAAATTCTGAACACAAAAAATATACGGACTGCGTCTGTTTTGACCACTACCGTCAATGTTTACTCAAACTATAATCTCACTAATTCTGTAACGGAAATCATTTGAATATGTGAAACAAATAAATATTGAGACTGTGTGATTGTAAAGCAGTTTCATATCGACAACTGCTCTCTCTCTCTCAGCGCAAACAGATTTGAATGTAGGCTAGAGAGTGACTCGGCGGTCGGCACGCGTAGCGCGCGTGTGTCTGTGTGTGACAAATGCAGCGCGTGTGAGAGCAAATCGCAACTTCAGTGGTGAAGTTTTTGTCATTTAGGAATAAGACGGCGTCTTCTACTCCAAGCACTTCGCCCACATGATGATATCGCATCGGCATCAGAACCGTTTTCGGAACCGAAACTTAGGAATTTTGCACGGTTCCGGTATTTTTTCAAAAACACAACCGGTTCTGGAAAAGAACCGGTTCTCGGTTCCCAACCCTACGGAGGAGCGGGAATTTTCTTAGCAATGTTAAAACACACATCAACCGATCACTTGTTTAGCGTTCATGTAAACACTACATTCAGATTCACCAATCAGAATGAATTCAGTTAGATTGAAACAAAAGCTGTACATGTAAACAATGAATGGCGACCGCAGAAAGCAAAAGCTGAATCCCGGACATCGACGGCCGGACATGTCCGGGAAAAAGAGGATGGTAACCCCTACTACTCGGCTTTCTCCACAGAACAAGAGCCTGCTAGCTTAGCTTCCAAAAAAAGATGGCCGACACTATGTGTTCATTCTGTGAGTGAGATCGCCCTCTATGGGCGGGTTGAGAACATGCGGGACAGACCTACTACTGACTGTAGTCTTTAGCCTCTGGACAAAAAATCCTCCAATGACGCAAAATGACGATTTTTTGCATCATCAGAGGATTTTTTCCAGACAAAAAATACATAAATCTCTTGTCTCAGGGGGATATGAGGGTGGAAAGCATGATAATTGGAAAATACTACAGGTTTTCTACTAATACAAAGCTTAATGCTAAATCCTGAAGTATCCCAAGATGTTCTTTAGACTAGAGATGTTTAACCTTTTACAATTTAACATTTAACCATATTCATTGGTTATGAATGGATATATGTAAAACAAACATAGTTTCAATCAGCTCATGGCAATTCGTAGCTATGTCCCCTAAAGCCACGGTCACAACCTTTGAGCACTCAAAACTAACCTTTGAGTCATGACATCACCCTCTGTGGCATCTTAAAAAAAAACTGAATTCCAGATATAACCCATTCAAAACGTACAAATATTCAAGAGTTTTTTGTTTAAAAGCCGGGACACACTTAATGACTGTAAGGCCGATTATAAATGTAATTTGATACGGCTGATCATGTTCAGAGACAGTCACATTGTGGGTGTCTAAAATCTGCTGCAGTCGAAGGAAACAATCTGCAAGTGAGTTCAGTTCAGGCTTGGAGTGTTTCAGGTTAGTCATTAAAGGTGCTGTATGTAACTTTTTCACTCTACTAAAGCATACAAATACCATAATGCAGATAATAAAATATAAAAATGCAGATATTTAGGAAACATGCTGAGTTAACTTACTCGTTTCTATGAAAAACACTTCTACAGCACATTATTTTACTTTGAAATGTGTGTTCCGTGTCAGGCCACATTTACACATAGGGTATTTAGAGAAACGAATATTCTATGTGCACACAACATCGTTTTAAAAAAAAGTTGTCATTTACATAAACCCACATAAATATGCACCACCATAACTCTGCCAAACTGGGCGCTTGCATGACTTTGAGCATTTTCTGGCACATAATGTGACATTTGAGAAGCTAAACCCCCGTTTCTCCCAGTTGACACGCCAACACATAACCGGCGTTATCAGAAATTTCCACTATAATAGTTTTAATAGTTTGAAAATAATAATAGAAATAGAAAATAATAGTTTTCTGTGATAAAAACAGGGTTTTTGTGTAAATGAGAGGCCAAACCGCAGGGAAATATCTGCGTCTTCCCTTCGAGTAAACGGGGCATCAGAATGTTCTTGTTTTTTTGACTCCGCCCACTACTAGTTCAGCTAATAGTATTTTGACACCTTGGGATGCCAGTTGGCAAACACAGCGTATTGCAACCAGCAAACAAACTGAGTCAGAGATTGCAGATTCAACCCAACCTAAAAAGCCTCGGCATTATCAAGAGCAAAAAACTCTGTGAGTTTCCTCAGCTTTCATTGTCCATTGCGCTCATTCCTGTTGCGTGTCTTTAATATGGCAACCCACGCGAGCGTCGAGTCTGAGGAGGGGTAATAAAGATCTCAGATATTTTGAATGTGGACTGCAGTACCTATTTCGACCACTTGCTGTCATTCTTACAGACTACACCTTTAAGTGTGTCTCTGGCATAAGAGTGTACTCCACTTTACCTCAACGGCTAGTTCACCCAAAATTGAAAATTCACTCACCGTCATTTAGTTCCAAACCCAAAAGACATTTGTTCATCTTTGCCCGTTTTTCATGCAAACAAAGCACTTGCATCATTTTATAAAATTGCGCCAAAATAACACAGTCTCATCCCAAAAAGTCATATAACTGACGTCTTGGAGCGTATTTTGACCATACGTCAACATCCGCCTTTTTAGGGCCCCCTTAAACGTTGGTAGATGGCGATCCCGGGCCGTCATACAACTGACGCTTTACCTTTAACGTCAGTTAGGTGACGGGTTAGGTTTAGGGTTAGGTTTAGGTCTGGGGTAGAGTTAGGATCCCATAACCTCATCTACCGACGTTTAAGGGGGCCCTAAAAAGGCGAATATTGACGTATGGTCAAAAGACGTCCCAAAACGTCAGTTATATGATGTCTTGGGGTGAGACCGGGTTGGCCAAAACCACTGGAGTCACATGGATTAATGATGTCTTTACTATCTTTCTAGGGCTTGAAAGTGGTAGTTACGCAGACTGTCAGTGGAGGGACAGATATCCCTCCGTTTTCATTAAAAAGATCTTCATTTGTGTTCTGAAGATGAACGCAAGTCTTACAGGTTTGGAACGACATGAGGGCGAGTAATTAATGACAGTATCTTGATTTTTAGATGAACTAACACTTTAAAGTTTGCATTGATAGAGCTCATGGCGTGGCATATCAGCTTTCTATTGTTTTTTACATTTACATTTGTTCATTTAGCTGACACTTTTATCCAAAGCGACTTACAATTGCTGTATATGTCAGAGGTCGCACACCTCTGGAGCAACTAGGGGTTAAGTGTCTTGCTCAGGGACACATCGGTGTCTCACTATGGATTCAAACCCGGGTCTCTCACACCAAAGACATGTGTCTTATCCACTGCGCCATCCATCCCATTTTTAATTTTCTTAGGAATTTGCAGGGAAGAGTTCACACAACTATGGAACACTGAAATTTGCATGAACTTGTGTTTCATGACTCTCTTGTTCAAATGCATATAAATGGTAGTCAATGGATCAGAAAGTAGTGTAACCTTTAATTTGTATGAATCTGTATGATATCCTTGCTTATACGCCCAAGTGACGGTTATATTTAGGGGTTGACCTTCATGCTTACTTTATCTAAAAATCATGTTTTCACCACTTCGTTAAAATTCCTGTGAGATTGGGTCGAAACAGCAGTCACACCATAGTGTGTTTCATTTATTTAAATTGATTTAAAACATACCCATTGATCAGTCTTTATTGTTTTGCAGCAACTTTTCCATAATTTTAGCTTGACTAGAGAATATGGTGAAGAAGCAAATGACAGCTGGATTTTCAGTGTCACAAACACACGAATATTGACAGACAGTGTGTGTCTGAACTTGTCAACAATCTGATAGAGTGGAAGGGAGCGCATGCTTTCACACAGACTCGAAATTCTTTATCAACATTTTTTTTTTTAATTCAGTAGAATTTGATCCGGCATGACTAAACCTGTGGGTGGTGTGTGGCGTACTTTATTCTGCTTCTACTGACACACATTTGCTCTAAAAAACAGCTAACCGTAAGTTTGCAGAGATAAAAATGTGATGCATTCATTTTCAGAATAAAGAACTGGTTAATAGTTTTCAATTCAATTATAGAGACGATTATTGACAGCTCGAGATACACATGTTGGGGAGAGCTAACCACACACATTTTGTCTAGCTACGCTCAGCAGAAAAATGAAAACATGCTGAATTCTAACCTTCTGTTCGGTGTTGGAAACGGTGAGAGGTGAATAGTACGGGCATAGGTTATTGTAGAAGAGAAAGGTCTTCCTGCACAGAGGCATGGAAAGGTGAACAGGAAAGAGCTTGGCAGAACAGGAAGTGTAAGCACCTGTATCTGATTTGAGGCTGTCAGTTTCTGACTCCATCTCTTCAGACCCATGTCTATTCTTCAATGAAGCGAAACTGCATTTTCGTTTCAGCAATGTGTGTGGGAAAACATGACGGACAGCTTATTGTGTATCAGTTTGCAATGTGTCTAAGAAAAACGTTGACATAAAGCATCATAAAGAGATCCTAAATCCTAAGATTTTGGGTTTCAGACAGACTGACTTGATGTTATATATATTCAAAGCAAGAACCCTTTGACACTGAAGCCTCCTCGCAGTGGTAGTGCAAATGTTCCTATGAATATTTGGGTTCAAGTCCAGCCTGCATTATGTCACCTTTACTCTAACCCATCATCCTAATCATTTCCATACTGCATATATGCAACACAAACGTTTAAAAAGGTAGCAACAATGAGTGCCGTCCACGGGGTAAACCCGAATAAGTTGCATTTGAGGTAATCAGTTACATAAGCAAATTTAAGTTAAGAAATTTAAACTTTAAGTAAGCAGAACTTTTCATATATTTAATTGATCCCCTAACTTGAAATATTTGAGTAAACTAACTTAAAATGATCAGGTAATATAAATTTAAAAATTTTAGTAATGGAAACTTGGGTAGCTTTAACTAGCTAATTCAATAAATGCTAACTTGCTAACTGGTAGCACAATTTCTCGATAGAATTGGCAAATTCATAGCTCGAACTGAATGTGTACAGCAAAACCAACATATAACATATCTGTCCTCTGACTAAGCTCACGCGCCACTCGTCACCATGATGGGGACCCTATACCAACATAACAGAAACTCTTCTAACCTAGCATAACAAAACAGTCAACTAAATCTCCAACTTAACATTATAAAAACATTATATACTTAATTTTAGCATTTACTCTCCCTTTCAAGTGTAAGCAAAGCATGCTGAGAAATAGAAATCTCAGCCCAGTTTCAGTTAAATTTAAGTTTGTTTAAATTAAAAGAAACAAGTTCATAAAACTCAAAACAAGGAAACAATTCAGATTACTTAAAATGTGTCAGTTTTATGAACTCAAAAGAAAAAGAAAGACACTTTATTTTAAGGTCCCCCAACAGATACTCTACTGATTATACAACCCGATCTCATGGGAATTCATTCGAATTTTACGAGGTGGCTAATTGGTAACAATTCGTACTACCTCACTCGTACGAATTAGTACGATTTTGCTAAATCGTACATATTTTACGAATTAGCCAATTCGAATGAATTCGTACGAATGACCTACCCCTGACCCCGCCCCTAAACATAACCGTCACGTGGGTTTAGACAAATCGTACAAATTCGTGTGAGTGAGGTCGCATGAATTAGTACGAATTAGCCACTTTTGAATCACTTGTACGAATTCGTACGAATTGGTCGTGAGATAGGGTAGGATTATACAGTATATACCCGAAACCTAACACCAAACTATATCCTAACAGTCTATTACAGACTATAACTGTAGACTACCTGACGCGCAACTCCTCAAAAATGTAACTACACGTTGCGACGACGCGGACCGCAAGATCTGTGATTGGTCGGCTTGGTAGCATCTCATTTCCTCCTACGCATTTACGCACGTACCAACGTCCGTACTCCAACGTCTTCTCTCATTTCTGCCTTTTAGTTTTAGTAATTTACTAAAATGAACTGTTATTCCACCTCAATAAGCTCCAACTCCAACATGATCCGCTCTCTTTCAGTCGCCATTGCTTGTAGTAACCTAGCCACGAGGAATCTAAACACAGTGGAACATTAAAACCTTCCGTCGCCAACTAGCGTTTCGGAGCAGTACTGCAGAGCAACTAAGACCTGAACGCAGAAGTGTAAATGCTCACAACGGCATCACTTACGTGCGTTGCCTTAGTGTGGCCTACCCTCGACGCAGAAGTATAAATTGGCCTTAAAGTGGACAATTGTTGAGTTTATCCTGAAAATAATACAGTAATTTTGGCATTTTAAATACGTTTTTATGTGAAAATGTCTTAACATTTCACACCACATCGTGGCAGAGTGTGCTCTATACTGCACATGGTAATATTCTTTGAATCCAGAAAATGTAATATTATTATTTTAGTAACAATGTATTTGTAAGCTTTTCAAACAGCAATGGAATTACAAATAGGAATAGGAATAGCTGGAGGACCAATTTGCAACTTATTAGGTCAATTGGCAACATGATTGGGTATAAAAAGAGCCTCTCAGAGTGGCAGTGTCTCTCAGAAGTCAAGATGGGCAGAGGATCACCAATTCCCCCAATGCTGAGGCAAAAAATAGTGGAGCAATATCAGAAAGGAGTTTCTCAGAGAAAAATTGCAAAGAGTTTGAAGTTATCATCATCAACAGTGCATAATATCATCCAAAGATTCAGAGATAAGGGTCAAGGCCGGAAAACCATACTGAATGGCCGTGATCTTCGGGCCCTTAGACGGCACTGCATCACACACAGGAATGCTACTGTGATGGAAATCGCAACATGGGCTCAAGAATACTTCCAGAAAACATTGTCAGTGAACACAATCCACCGTGCCATTCACCGTTGCCGGCTAAAGCTCTATAGGTCAAAAAAGAAGCCATATCTAAACGGGAACCAGAAGCGCAGGCGTTTTCTCTGGGCCAAGGCTCATTTAAAGTGGACTCTAGCAAAGTGGAAAACTGTTCTGTGGTCAGACGAATCAAAATTTGAAGTTCTTTTTGGAAAACTGGGACGCCATGTCATCCGGACTAAAGAGGACAAGGACAACCCAAGTTGTAATCAGCGCTCAGTTCAGAAGCCTGCATCTCTGATGGTATGGGGTTGCATGAGTGCGTGTGGCATGGGCAGCTTACACATCTGGAAAGGCACCATCAATGCTGAAAGGTATATCCAAGTTCTAGAACAACATATGCTCCCATCCAGACATCATCTCTTTCAGGGAAGACCTTGTATTTTCCAACAAGACAATGCCAAACCACATACTGCATCAATTACAACATCATGGCTGCGTAGAAGAAGGATCCGGGTACTGAAATGGCCAGCCTGCAGTCCAGATCTTTCACCCATAGAAAACATTTGGCGCATCATAAAGAGGAAGATGCAACAAAGAAGACCTAAGACAGTTGAGCAGCTAGAAGCCTTTATTAGACAAGAATGAGACAACATTCCTATTCCTAAACTTGAGCAACTTGTCTCCTCAGTCCCCAGATGTTTGCAGACTGTTATTAAAAGAAGAGGGGATGCCACACAGTGGTAAAAATGGCCTTGTCCCAACTTTTTTGAGATGTGTTGATGCCATGAAATTTAAAATCAACTTATTTTTCCCTTAAAATTATGCATTTTCTCAGTTTAAACATTTGATATGTCATCTATGTTGTATATTGAAATTTGAAACTTCCACATCATTGCATTCTGTTTTTATTCACAATTTGTACAGTGTCCCAACTTTTATGGAATTGGGTTTGTAGAATATTTTCATAAAAACATTTTTTAAAGAAATTATATTTTACTATTGACTTCATTAACATGCACCAATAATGTTATTTTAATGAAAAAAATAAGAGCAAGCTTAAATCGTAAGATGTGGACACAAACAAACCTCTTCACTCCCAATTACATGCAATTTTCATTATTCTGATTATTCACTAAGAATTATGGTTCCCTTTCGTAGTCACTTCGAGTTACGTCAGAAGTGACGGAGATTGGGGGTTTCGCATAGAAAGCCAATCCTCTTCGAGTATTTAAACACGAGCCAATGGCATGCAATGCCTTGGGGCTGCGGAATTTTGCATAGCGTACTCCGCCCTACTCTGTGAGTATAAAAGGAGGAAGTGAACGCAACCGCAGTATGTTTTCGCTTCGGAGCCAAGAGAACCTCTTCACTCCTGAAAGCACTGTTCAAGACTCTTCGAGACGAGCGTCCTCTTCAGTGTTGGTGTGACGGCGGTACCCAGCGAGATTCTGCATCGCCTGCGATCTGAGCAGTGGTCTGCCAGACTTTGCGCTTCTCCCTGGTCGCTTCAGCGCTGAAAGAGTGAATTTCCTCCTCTCATTGAAAGAGCTGCACGCGCACGTCTTTTTAAAGACGGTTCGCCCGTGTTCTTCTGGGTGTGGTTGATTTCTGTCGTCATCTGATGGTCACGATCGCTGCTTTGTATGCCTGGGCATTTAAGCATGCAGCAGCAGCGTTCGTGGATGACTCATGTTCCTTCTGTGGGAACATGACCATCTCTACACTGAGGTCGAGACTCAATGATCTCACTTGAGTGAGAGTCCCGGTCCCCCCCGCTCGATCGGTTTCCTCCATAGGAGGCCCGTCGACCCGGGGACCTGGTGATTTTACGGTGATGGTGTGGGACAAAGCCCCGACGATTCCTCGGGCCACACCTCCCGCCTCAGTGCGAGAGCCAGCGAGCGTTAGTTCGATTCAGTCGGTTGCTTCTTCGGTGGCACCGGCTGCTTCGGGCAGCGCTCCAGATGATGATGCGATGTCGATCACAGCATCACTAGGCGGGCTTGACTCCTCGGGAAGTGAGGATGCGGCCGCGTTGCCTCCCTCGGGAGCGTCAGCGCCGCCGTGTCTGATCCCGCGATGAGGGCCGTGCTATCTCGGGCGTCCGTGAGCATCGGGTGGGGGTGGAACTCCGCCCCATCCCGATCTCTCGCGGCTGAATAATTGGTTTTTGGGTAACGCTGCCGCCTTACGGCCACGGCCAACCCCAATTTCCTTTTTTCCCCGAGTTGCATGCGGAACTGACACGCACCAAAAAATAAATAAATAAATAATAAAAAAAATAAAAAAAAGGCGTGCTTTAGTTCCCCGCCCTTCCTCCCCTCGGCGATGCGGCTGTCTGTGGGCACGCTGGGGCTCCCCCGGTCAACCGGCGGTTGCTCTCAGATGCCCCTCCAAAGCCTATGGGTTCTCGTCGTCTATGGCGGCGCGATTCTGTAGAGCGGCGGGACAGGCAGCCTCCGCCCTGCATATGATGAGCACCTACAAAGCTAGCTGCTCAGGAATGTGCACGAGGAGGTGACGGACCAAGCGAGCTGCGAGCCTGCCGCCTACCTTGTCCTTAAACGGGTCACGGAGGCGGTCGCTCGCTCCCTTGGTCAGGTGATGCCCACCGCTGTGGTCCAGGAGCATCATATGTTCGGCGGTGCGGTCCAGGACTTTGCCCAGCACTTCTCGACCGCCTAGGAGCAGACGAAGGCGGTTTCTCTGCCCCGACGGCCAGCTGCTGCCTCCAACCAGCCGTCGGCTCGGACGCCTCCGCCAGCTCGCCGCCAAGGACGCCCCCCTGCGGCTCCCTTCCCTCCCACGCGCCCCAGCAGCAGCCTTCAGCCGGTTCGCGTCGCGGAGGAGGCCACAGGTAAGCGTCCCCCCCCCCCCTCAGGCCGTGTGCCCCGCTAAACGCCAGGCGAAGCGATGTTCCTGAGGCGGGCCGCTCAGTGATAGTGTCATGGTTTTTCTCAGGAGGCGGTGGCAGGGCCCCTCCTTCCCCGGTGGAGGGCCGGTGGAGAATCTTTTGTTCTAGCTAGCTCCCTGAGCTGGTTGAGGAAAAGCTGACACTGTCATGGAGCACACAGACTGGCATGAGCGCGCACGACGTCCATTGCGTCGCCCCGTTCATTCCTCTCTGTCTCGGAGGGCGCGGAAGGGTGCGTGTGTCGTCCCCGGGCTACGCCAATCCCTTCCCCCTCTGTCGCCAGACCCCCGGCAGAACAGACCCCCGTGGAACGCTCTGCCTTCCCTGGTCTCTTCTGTCGGGGAGCGGGTTTCGACGGTGCATCCGGACGGGGTAACTCCTGCACGCATGCCGGTCGACCCGCCTCGCTGCCCCTCCGGGGGGACGTCTGTGGTTCGCATGACCCCGTTGGCTCACTTCCTGGAAGCCTAGCTAGCGCTTCCCGGGTTCCCACTGGGTCATCAGAACGATCAGATTCGGCTACGCGATTCAGTTCGCATATGTCTCTTCCCCGCTTCAGGGGAGTTCGCTCCGCGATGGTTGGTGGCAATGCCCCAGTCTTGAGAGCGGAGATTGCGACCCTGCTGGCGAAGGGTGCAATCGAGACGGTCCCTCCAGCCGAGGTGAGGTCCGGGCTTACAGCCCCTACTTCATTGTCCCCAAAAAAGACCGGTGGGTTACGACCGATCCTGGTCCTGCGCATTTTGAACCGTTCTCTCCATCGACTACCGTTCAAAATGCTCACGGCCAAACGCATTTTCGAATGTGTTCGGTATCAGGATTGGTTTGCAGCGATCGACCTGAAGGACGCGTACTTCCATGTCTCCATTCTCCCTCGACACAGACCGTTTCTTCGGTTTGCCTTCGAGGGCCAGGCATACCAGTACGCCGTTCTCCCAGTCGGGTTAGCTCTGTCCCCTCGCGTCTTCACGAAGATCGTCGAGGCAGCCCTTGTTCCCCTTCGCGAACACGGGGTTCGCACCCTGAACTATCTCGACGACTGGCTGATACTAGCTCACTCTCGAGCTCGGGTTGCGAACACAGAGACCTGGTGCTACGGCACCAAGCCCGTCTGGGCCTTCGGGTCAACCGGGAAAAGAGCAAACTTTGCCCCGTGCAGAGGATCTCTTTTCTCGGCATGGAGATAGACTCGATCGCCATGTCCGCGCAGCTCTCGACGAGCGCGCGCACTCACTGCTGGCTTGTCTTCGACAGTTCGAGGGCAAGAGTGCGGTTCCACTGAAACTATTTCAGAGGCTCCTGGGGCATATGGCATCCGCGGTACGCCGCTCGGTTTGCTTCATATGAGACCGCTTCAGCCGTGGCTTCGCGATCGAGTCCCGAGGTGGGCATGGCATCGCGGCTCGCTCCGAGTTCCAGTGACTCCGACGTGCCGCCGAACCTTCTTCCCGTGGTCGAACCTCAGCTTTTTACGGACAGGGGTCCCTATTCAGCGAGTTTCCAGGCATCTCGTTGTCTCCACGGATGCGTCTACCACGGGTTGGGGTGCCATGTGCAATGGGCATGCAGCCGCCGGTTCCTGGACAGGAGCCCAGCGCCTCATGCACATCAATTGCCTCGAGCTGTTGGCAGTACGGCTCGCCCGGCACCGCTTCCGAGCGAGCTCTAGGGCCAGCATGTGCTTGTCCGCTCAGACAACACTACGGCAGTAGCGTACATCTACCACCAGGGGGGGTCTACGCTCGCGCCGGTTGTCGCAGCTCGCCCGCCACCTCTTGATATGGAGTCAGAAGCACCTGAGGTCCCTTCGTGCAGTTACATTCCTGGAGACCGGAACCGGGCAGCCGTCGAGCTGTCCCGGGCCCGTTCCATCTCCGGCGAATGGCGACTCCATCCCCAGTCGGGCCAGCTGATTGGGACCAGTTCGGGGAGGCACAGATAGACCTGTTCGCCTCTCGGGACTCGTCCCACTGCGCCCAGTTTTTCTCTGACCCGCGGCTCTCTCGGCTCGGATGCGCTGGCGCACAGCTGGCCACGGGGCCCACGCAAGTGTGCGTTCCCCCAGTGAGCCTCCTTGCACGGGTGTTGTGCAAGATCAAGGAGGACGAGGAGCAGGTCTTGCTGGTAGCCCCCTACTGGCCCACCAAGACGTGGTTCTCCGAACTCATGCTCCTCGCGACAGCACCTCCTTGGCCTATTCCTCTGAGACCGGACCTACTCTCTCAGAGACGGGGCACTCTGTGGCACCCTTGTCCCGATCTTGGAGGCTGCACGTGTGGCTCCAGGACGGGACGGGGCAGGTTTGAGTTCGCTGCCACCTGCGGTGGCGGCAACCATCACTTCCGCAAGAGCGTCGTCCACGAGACACCTTATGCGTTGAAGTGGAACCTCTTCGTCAATTGGTGTTCTTCTCGCTGAGAAGACCCCCGGAGATGTTCGATCGGAGTCGTGCTTCCTTCCTGCAAGAGGGGTTGGAGCGTAGGCTGTCGCCCTCCACCCTTTGGATTTATGTCGCGGCCATTGCCGCGTCTCATGATGCAGTGAAAGGTAAGTCTATGGGAAGCATGACCTGGTCATCAGGTTCCTGAGGGGAGCGAGGGGGCTAAATCCGCCTCCCTCCCCTCCTGCCCTCTGGGGACCTCTCAGTAGACCTGGGTGCTCTGCAGAGGCCTCCCCTGGAGCCTTTGCAGTCGGTAGAGTTTTTGCCCTGTCCTATGTGACAGCACTCCTGATTGCATTGGTCTCCATCAGGAGAGTAAGGGACCTGCTCGCACTCTCTGTTGACGAAGTGTGCCTGGAGTTCGGGCCGGCTTACTCTCACGTATTCCTGAGACCCCGGCCTGGATATATGCCCAAGGTTCCTACCACTCCCCTCCGGGACCTGGTGGTGAACCTGCAAGCGCTGCCCCTGGAGGAGGCAGACCCAGCCTTGGCACTGCTCTGTCCGGTACGTGCTCTCCGCACCTATGTCGACAGAACGCAGTGTTTCAGGACCTCAGACCAGCTCTTTGTCTGTCATGGGGGGAGCCAGAAGGGAAGGGCTCTCTCAAAGCAACGGCTGTCCCACTGGATAGTGGATGCCATTGCTTTGTCTTACCAGCAGCAAGGCCTTCCGTGCCCCCTTGGTGTGACGGCCCATTCCACTCGGAGTGTGGCCTCCTCTTGGGCTTTAGCGCACGGCGCCTCGCTAACAGACATCTGCAGAGCTGCAGGCTGGGCGACACCCAACACCTTCGCCAGATTCTATAATCTGCGAATTGAGCCGGTATCCTCTCACGTACTCGTTTCGGCCAGTTCTGGATCCGCTCAGGTGTCTTCGCTTGCTCGCCACTCCACTCCCCGGACTGGATAAGTGCGATATTTCCTCAGTTCTTCCATTGAAGCCTTGAGTCCTCCAGCACCGACGATGCGGGCACCACTGCTGTGGCTCTGGATGCTGGCTAGGTGCCTCCATGCGTACGGTTCCCCTTGGTAACCGTCTCATGTGTATTATCCACTGTAAGCCTCTCTGAGCATGTGTCTTCCCTTGGCAAGCCATCTGCCACCCCTGGAGCTGAAATTAGTAGCCACCTGCGGTTGGTGCTCCAGTGATTCCATATGTGTTCCTATGTGGCCATATGTGTATTCGTAAGTCCTCCCTTCGGTAGGCAGCTGGTAGCATGTCCCCTTCGGGATATGTTTCCCAGTGTACCTTGGTAATCCTGTGTCTAAGTCGGATCCCCTAAGGAAAACAGGTAAGGCTCGGGGGTTCAGACTTTCGCAGGGCACTGGAAGACAGCCTGAAGTTGGCGTGATGGCACAGACCCCCAATCTCCGTCACTTCTGACGTAACTCGAAGTGACTACGAAAGGGAACGTCTCGGTTACGTTGTAACCCTCGTTCCCTGAGTAGGGAACGGAGACGTTACGTCTCCCTGCCACTTCTGCTGTATCGCTGGGTAGATGCCGAGTTCAGTCTTGGCTCCTCAGCGAAGACATACTGCGGTTGCGTTCACTTCCTCCTTTTATACTCACAGAGTAGGGCGGAGTACGCTATGCAAAATTCCGCAGCCCCAAGGCATTGCATGCCATTGGCTCGTGTTTAAATACTCGAAGAGGATTGGCTTTCTATGCGAAACCCCCAATCTCCGTCACTTCTGACGTAACGTCTCCGTTCCCTACTCAGGGAACGAGGGTTACAACGTAACCGAGACGTTATTTTTACCACTATTATTCAGAGACCCCATGATGAGCACAAATGATGAACGCACATACATGACTGGTCATTGTTTTTATTGATGTCAAATTCACATTTCTATGGATGTATTGGATTTTTTCTTTCAGTGAGACGCCTAAAATGTCTTTATTTCAGTGTTGTGCAATCTTGTCAACCTAAGCTTTCTTCAGCACCCCAAAAATATGCCGCTTTGTTCACAACGTCACCAGTGTACACCATGCGATTAAATAAACATATCAGTTACTCTGGAATAAACAGTTTGTGATGATTTCAAGTGTGATTGTGTGTTGTTTGGTGATGATGATGAAGATGAGGATGGGATCAGACCATATATCAGAGAATGTGACATCAGATTTCACATGAATGATGAGATGACAATGCTCTTGACAGTAATGCTGATGCTTTCTGTAATGAGCCTGGCTTTCGTGCCACAGTTTCAGACTCTCTGATAGGCTTTTCCTGCTGGGCAGGGGTGCTGACTGACGGCCGTCGGCTTGACTGACCCCCGCCTGCTTTAATCAGCTTTGGTTCCGAAATCTAAAAGGTTTTAAAAAAGCCTCTAAGGATTGTCCCAAAAACAAACACAGAACAACACTTCCCTTAGGAAAGGGCTCACCGCGTGTGGCTTTGAAGTGAACACCCAAACACACAAGCCTCTATAGGCACTTTCTGAGGGAGCTGAACGCTAATAAAGCAGAAAGAAAACACAGGCTGTGTGCTGGGTGTATGCATGCGTGTGTGTGTGTTTGTAAAGAGAGAAAAGGAAAGAGAAAGAAGAGAACTGACCGTAAAGACACAGCCTATTGCACATTTACACTGTTGAACTCTGTGTGTCGGTAAGTGTATGAGGAAATAAACTGAGAAAGAAAAAAGAAAAGAGCTGCAACGTTCAAGAAATAGTTCACCCATAAAGGAGATGTTCGGCAAAATGTCCGAGCTGCTCTGCGCCGACGTCACTGTTATGTCACGGCGCTAGCTGGAGGCAAAACAAAGTGAAAAGTAGAGGCGGCCAACACAAACCAGCACAGATTTGGCTATAATAAAGAGCTTAAATAATTGTTACTATTATTAAATGTCATCTTGTTGTGTTCATCATGAAAAATGAATATGCTGTATCTGGAACTTTTATTTCTAGAAAATATTCACATCATTAAAATCGCACTGCAATGTCACTCTTTACATTGTCGTGGTCTCGGCACTGGCTCAGCAGAACCGCGGATCGTACACACAAGTGTTGTACAGGACCATATAGGCATCTAAAGATTTATATGCCCTCAGTTTCTATTTACGATCGGTTTCTCTATAAGGTAGGTGTAGAATTCAGGCCACTCAACCAAGGTAACGTATGTTAATCCTATCAGATCGTCCATGCATTGAGTGAGCGTGTAGGCGGCAACAGGTCGGCCAATCTGGTACCGTCCGTTAAAAATAACTTTTGGAAATAACAATCGCGGTCCTGGACACTGAGTGACCTTACATATTAAAGGGGAAGTGAAGCGGTGAATCAAGTTTACATGATTTACAAGATGGATTTCCAATATAATCAACAATTATATAAGAAACATTACAAATGTAAACATTTAGAAGAAAAAAAGAAAAAAACTTTGTATCTTTCGCTGCCAGGGCGCCGTCATTGTGCAGGTGACGTCACGGGGTTGGTTGGCTCAAGTTTAACAGGCTCTGGGCATTGAAAATCGCGACATCAAACTGTGTTAATACCAGTGTTTTGACCGCGAACGACTAATGTTAGGTACAGATATTAGACAAAAAGACGACGTCTCATGTTATATGTTGACAAACTGCACATAGAAACATTGTTGATCTTGAGCATGTGTTGCGTGGTCAATTCTGCATCACCGGCGCGCACGTTTACCATGCTGTGTCGGGAGTTAGATGTGTAGAAGCGGCGATGCTTTCCCTGAAGGATGTCAGAGCGGAGACACCTTTTCCTAGTATATGTAGGCTGTAGCTAACGTTACTAGCACTACCAGAGCGAAAATAGGGACGTTTCATTTCCCCTTTAACAAATACATGCTAACTTACATGTTATTGACGAGACGGGAATATCTGACGGCAGACATCACGAACAATGTTTCTATGTGCAGTTTGTCAACATATAACATGAGACGTCGTCTTTTTGTCTAATATCTGTACCTAACATTAGTCGTTTGCGGTCAAAACAGTGGTATAAACACAGTTTGATGTCGCGATTTTCAATGCCCAGAGCCTGTTAAACTTGAGCCAACCAACCCCGTGACGTCACCTGCACAATGGCGGCGCCCTGGCGGCGAAAGATACAAAGTTTTTTCTTTTTTTCTTCTAAATGTTTACATTTGTAATGTTCCTTATATAATTGTTGATTATATTGGAAATCCATCTTGTAAATCATGTAAACTTGATTCACTGCTTCATTTCCCCTTTAAGATAATAAGGGATTTTCTCCAGTCATTGTTAAAAAATAAGCTAACAATCCTTGCTAACTAGCGTTAGTGAAGCGGCCAGAGGGATCTTTCCTAAGCTCCGCCCACAAAAAAACGTCAACATGTTTACCAACTGTAATGAAAGTAGCACAAAACTATTGTATGTCTTTAGAACCCCTTAAACAATGTGGATTTACTTTTAAACTGTAACATATTTAGATATAAAATGTAGCTTGCGCAGGAGGATGACACATCAGCCAATGTGTTAGTATAGGAAATAAATTGAAACATTTGCTAATTTAGTTGTTATGGCACAAAATGTCAAATATTAAAGTCCCCCTGTGGTGAAAATCAAGTTTTTAATGTTGATTATATGTCTATGTGATGTTTTTAATATGCTTTAAGACAAACCACGTGTAAATTCATAAGTCGACAGCATTGCTGAGTATTTTCTGCTTAAAACTGACAGTCTCAAAAACACAAACTACCTTGTAACCTTCACCTGGACTCAGACCTTCACCTGGACTCCTTCAACTGGACTCAGACCTTCACCTGGACTCGGATCTTAACCTGGACTCAGGCCTTCACCTGGACTCCTTCACTCCTTTACCTTCACCTGGACTCAGGCCTTCACCTGGACTCCTTCACTCCTTCACCTGGACTCCTTCACTCCTTTACCTTCACCTGGACTCCTTCACCTGGACTCCTTCACCTTGACTCTGAACTTCACCTGGACCCCTTCACCTCGACTCAGACCTTCACCTGGTCTCAGACCTTCACCTGGACTCCTTCACCTGGACTCAGACCTTCACCTGGACCCCTTCACCTCGACTCAGACCTTCACCTGGACTCCTTCAACTGGACTCCTTCACCTGGACTCAGACCTTCACCTGGACTCAGACCTTCACCTGGACTCCTTCACCTGGACTCAGACCTTCACCTGGACTCCTTCACCTGGACCCAGACATTTACCTGGACTCCTTCACCTGGACTCAGGCCTTCACCTGGACTCAGACCTTCACCTGGACCCCTTCACCTCGACTCAGACCTTCACCTGGACTCCTTCAACTGGACTCCTTCACCTGGACTCAGGCCTTCACCTGGACTCCTTCACCTGGACTCAGACCTTCACCTGGACTCAGGCCTTCACCTGGACTCCTTCACCTGGACTCAGACCTTCACCTGGACTCCTTCACCTGGACTTCTTCACCTGGACTCAGACCTTCACCTGGACTCAGACCTTAACCTGGACTCAGACCTTCACCTGGACTCAGGCCTTCACCTGGACTCCTTCACCTGGACTCAGGCCTTCACCTGGACTCCTTCACCTGGACTCCTTCACCTGTACTCCTTCACCCTGGACTCGGACCTTCACTTCTTTTCAGCAACACTTGATCCAGTAATACTAACACGTTCTGTTCTCTTCTCCTCTATTCTTTATTTTACATATACTGCGTATACTAAACTGTGAAGCAGTTTACAAAACTGTTTACACTTACAAAAGTGTCCTATTGTTAGTTTTGCTGCTTCTATTGTTCTCCTCATTTGTAAATCGCTTTGGATTAAAGCATCTGATAAATGATATAAATGTAAGTTTAAACATTTAAGGTTACACTTTATTTTAAGGTGTTGTTGTTACAGTGTAATTATATATTTAAGTAGTTAAGCAACTATATACTTACTATATTGGGTTAGGGCAGGATTATGATTTGGTTGAGGGTTAGTTGCATGTAATTATGCATAATTTACTGGTATTACTACAGTAAGTACATGTAACATGCAACAAGGACACTGTAAAATAAATTAAACCACATTTAATTATTGCTGGTCTGGGTATTATTCTGAGTTTATATTTCACTGTTTTTATTCATTTTGAGGAATACTGAATGTGTTTTTGTACGTGAGTTAAATACATGTTCACATTAATCTAGAACTACAATAACCATCATGTTTACACACAACGCCTCTGAACTTACTCACAATTTCTCTAAACATGGGGACAGATATCAGTCAACAAATGGGAATATTATAGATATTAGATATTTTTTGGTAAATTTAAAATGTAAAATTTCACATAAACCTGTAAAATTTCACATAAACCAAATTTGACATAAACCTGTCCCTCAAATCAGGAACATGTTTCACTTGGTGAAATCAGGTTCTTTGGTTCGCAAATCATTTTCTCATTCACCTTTCCCATATAGGGAAGTGTTCGTTTAAGTTATAAGCCATGAACTAAAACAACCAGCTATGAGGTGAATAACAACCTTTCAAACTCAGGAAAAACTTTTAATTTATTATTATTATTTTTTTTTTAACTTTTCTAACAAACTGACAGAAGCTTAATTAATTAATAGCTAAATTAAAAATCTTGATAATGGAACTACTGTTTGAATTCCTCAATTAGGAAGTAATAGGGCAGTAATGTGCTGAGCCCCGGATGTTGTCTTTATAGACCATCATCTTCATCCTCATCATCCTCATCTGAGCCAAAGCCTGATCCAGCAAACTCACGAGCCAGGCAGGATTACCCACTCCAGTGAAACTTTAGCCCCGTTTCAAAGAGACTGGCAGGGATTAGACAATTACCCGTTAATGCTCTCGTCTGCCAAGAGTCCACAGCAAACAGTGCTCATCTGGGCCCGATTACTCTCTTAAAGTATCACTCTACAAGAGAAACAGCCCACACTTGCTTCACATACTCGCACATACTGCTTTTGGTCATTTTAATTTACAAACACTGCAGACACAGATCGAGATATCCTTGTCATGGAGGTCCAGTCTATGTGTTCATGATGTCCGCTTGAACCTCCAAACGCTTCTCTGAAGTTATCGGTGGATGAGATATCTCGGGAATATAATTAGACTTCTGCTACCGGCACACTAAAACTATAACCTGGTGTCTTTCTTCCATGCTTCCTATGGTGTTTGCTGTTACTGTAAAAGACTGTTGTTAAACTTTTCTATTATTATTATCATTGTTAGTTATTATTATTAGTTGTAAAAATACCTTACCCAGAACTAACATTTCTGATTGCCTATTGCTCTAGCAATTATAAGCATTTTATGTGTTCAGCCTCCAAATCTCTCAGGTTTTGAATGTATGTAACTTTGAATCTCGCTTTAAACAGCCTCACGCTGCCTTCACACTGGCAGTTGAAATCAGCTCCGTAATACGCAATACGTTCCCAACGGACGTCGTACTACACAGTGAAAAGCGTTGGACGCGGGTAGAACAAAAATGGCGGAGAGATTAAAGTTTGATTCTGTCAGTTCTGTATGATCTCTCTGATTAGGGTTATGCTGCGTGAGGAAAGTTGCTCAGGACGTTGACATGTCAGGTCGGCTAAAAATGTGATATAGTGGTCAATAGTTCAATGTCTACCTTCAATTTAATTGTATTAACTGCCCTTATAAACGTTAGAAAGTCATTAAAAAAATGACATCACAAATTATCGTTATAAAATCAATATTTATTTTATTAAAAGTTAATAATTCAGGTTTGTTTATCAGTAGGCTACCATAGCAACGCTCAACTTCCGCTGGAATTGTCGGATAGGAACCGTCCGTAGCTTTTCGCAAGAGTTCAAATTTATGAACGCATCCGGATGACCAACGGACACGATTTTCTTCGCACCGCACTCGGTCGGACCCGTTTCGGACCCATTCGCATGCGGTCTGCGAATCTCCATAGGAAATGAATGACTTCCGGTCGTTTCGCAGCCGCATCGGAGCTGATTTCAACTGCCAGTGTGAAGGCGGCGTTAAAGGAGTATAGCTAACTTTTAAAAAAACGTGCAGATAATTTACTCACCCCCATGTCATCCATGATGTCCATGTCTTCCATTCTTCAGTCCAAAAGAAATGAAGGTTTTTGATGAAAACATTCCAGGATTTTAATGGACTTCAATGGGAACCAAACGGTTCAAGGTCCAAATGAGAGTTTCAGTGCAGCTTCAAAGGCCTTTAAACGACACCAGACGATGAAGGAGGGTCTTGTCTAGCGAAACGATCGCTCATTTAAAAAATAAATAGAAAAGTTTAAGTTTTGTAACTCGTTCATCAAAATGAACAAATCTTTTTTCGAGTCATGACTCGAAGGGTCCTAGATAAGACCCTTATTCATCCTCTGGTGTCGTTTAAAGCCCTTTGAATCTGCACTGAAACTCTCATTTGGACCTTGAACCGTTTGGTTCCCAATGAAGTCCATTATATGGAGAAAATCCTGGAATGTTTTCATCAAAAACCTTAATTTCTTTTCGACTGAAGAAAGAAAGACGTGGGCATCTTGGGTGACATGGGGGTGAGTAAATTATCAGCGAAAGTTTTTTTTTTTTAAAGTGAACTACTTTAACCTTCAATATTGCCTACATAACCTGCAAAGCTCAAGAGTTTTCCCCCCACAATTTTAACAAGGCTGTAGTTATTATTAGCCTTAATGCAAAAACAATATAAGTCCACCCTAGTTGAATGAACAGTGAAAGCGGGACATGAAAGCAGAGAGATGAACAGATGAATGATGGTCTGGAAAGAATGATTGAGGGATGTGGTGAATAACAGGAGTGAGGAGATGTGTCTGAGGCAAGTTTGAGTCCTTTTCCCTGCGGATTCGAAGACGTCCTGTTTTACTTTTCCTTTCCTGCAGGAAGCTACTCCACACTGTGTGCAAAGACCTCACACACACACACACACACACACACACACACACCATTTCAATCACATGTGCAAATAAATAAGAGCACTTCTAACCAGATGCACAGCACACTTCACAAATACATTTTTCTCCCAACATGCTTGAATGAATCAATGTTCTTCGTCGTACGGTTCATCTTCAAGCAATCGAGTGCTTGATTGCTCTGAACTTTCATCCTGTATTAAATGTTTGTCAGTTTTTATGCTACAATGATTTCCGAGACCCTTTTAGCAGAGAGAACATTGTTAAGAGGAGGATGAATGCGTGCTGAGTGTAAGAGAGAAGGTGTCATGGCTGCTTGTTGTCGTGGAGACGTGATGCGATAAGATCTCCCATGATTCATAGCCACCCACATGTAGTCTTTTGTACTGTGGGACAGTGGTTGCCTGGCGACTGCGGATCCTCACCTGAGTTACACCTGCACAGTTTTGCTCCATTAACTTTGAGGATTTAAACATGTCGACTATCACTTTCTCTTCATGCGTGTAAATGCATCTGTGTGTTACTAACTATATCCGTGTTATGGAGTGTGTATCAGAAAATATAGTAAATATAAGATAAATATAGCAAGTGTCTGATTATTTTATTTGAACATGCACCATTGCACTGGTTTAAAGCAAGACGAACAGGGCCATGTTTATATAGGAGTCAGTTTCCACTGCCTTTATACTCAAAATAATAGAGAAGACTTTCAACTTCATTCAACATTTCATTCAACATATAGCCTAACTTCACAATACTTTGCATAAATAAGCATTTCATTTTGAATGTTTGTAGACTGCAAATGATCAATGCAATGAGATATAGCCTACTGAAGGACGGACACACACACACACAGAAAGAGAGAGAGAGAGAGAGAGAGAGAGAGAGAGAGTGTGTGTGTTCCTTTGATGATGTCCACCTGTCACAGTAGGAGCAGGAGAACATCCCTCCGTCTTAATCCCTCTTTCCGTTCCTCCATTTTCTCCTCTCTGCATGCACTTTTCCCTCCCTGTTTCCTTCCCTGGAAAAGATGTTTGATCATTGATCTTATATGAAGGAAAATCTAGTAAATATTAAATTAGTTTAGCTTTCTACTTTATGTAACACTTCAGCTCATTTTGATAGGATTATAAGTGTAAACATTGACTTAAAGGGTTAGTTCACCCAAAAATGAAAATTAAGTCATTAATTACTCACCCCCATGCTGTACCAACCCCGTAAGACCTTCGTTCGTCTTCGGAACACAAATGAAGATATTTTTGATTAAATTTGAGAGCTGTATAACTACCACATTGGCTCCTAAGGGACTGGCTCTTGACGGCCCAGAAAGTCAATGAAGAAAATGTTTAAATATCCCAAGTGACTACCGTGGCTCAACTATATGTTTATCAAGCGACGCGAATACTTTTTGTGCGAAAAAACAAACAAAAATAACGAGTTTATTCGACTATTTCTTTTCTTCCTTGTAGGCCAGAAACGAGACTTCCTTAGATTTCCACGACGCATGCGCGAGAATTGCGATCTGCTTACACTACTTCAGATCGCAATTCTCGCGCATGAAATAGTCGAATAAACTTAATGACTTAATTTTCATTTTTGGGTGAACTAACCCTTTAATATATTGATTTATTTTGATTCAATAAGATTATAAATGTATTATAAGTGTCGTGTAAATGCATTAACCAGATTTTCACAATCGGAAGTAAGCAATGTATATTTATCAGATATTGGGTTAGAGACTTTTTTTGCAACCATTAGAAGGAACGTTTTTCATTTTTAATTTTTTTTTACAAAAAAGCTGGACTCTATGACATTATTTTCTTCTAGATCTGCTGTAGCAGAAACAAACATTGTTGCATTATGTTCCTGTTATCTCTGTAAAGCTGCTTGATACAATCTGTATTGTAAAAGCACTATATAAATAAAGGTGACTTGAATTGAGTCCTCACTTTGTGTTATTGTTCTTGTTTATTTGCTAAAACACATCATAATTAATGGCAAGAGTGAACATTTACAGTTTGTCTTAGTTTATTCCGATTTATTTGAGCACCACTGATGTATTTACTTGAATTCAAAGCACTGGTGAAGTGATGGTAACTTTATTTGATTATGCCACTGATGATGTGACGGGATTAACAACAGTTTATCGGGAAAAACATGTATGAAAAATCATATTTAGTGTTTTGCTCAGGTGTCTGTGAGGCATTTGTTTAGGCATAATTGTTGAGTTAGGCGATATCACTAACCTGTGTGTGCACGCGCGTGTCAGAAAGTGCACTTTTTTGTCTTTCAAAGTATATTAAGCACGCATTATAAACTTATGCATACATTTCTATCCTCTTTCTCCTTCTCCTCCCTCTTCCTTCCTTCCCCCTCCACACACACACACACACACACACAGACACACACACACACACACACACACACACACATACACACTCGCTGTTCTTCTCCTCGGGTAGCCTTGCAAACCATGGGTCTTGTTCACACCTGAACGTGCATTTGTACTCGTGTTGGGGTTGACAAACCTGGTGAGTTTTTAGGAATATTGTGTATTTTTATTTATTTATTTATTTATTTTTAAGTAAAAGATGTTCGTTCTTCTGGTGGAAAATATGTGATTTGTTAATTTTTTTGTAGATATTTTTTTTTCGGTTTATTAAGGTTAAAATTAGTAAAGGTTAAAATAAAATTTAAGTTTACGGTAAAACGATTAACTCTTAAAATGTTTATTTTAAGACCAATTTGTTCTCCAGCAGAATTTTCAAAAACTTTCACAGTTGTTTATAAAAATATATATACAAGAATAGATTTTTTTATATATATAATTCGTATATACTTGTGATAACGTAACATATGAGACAAGCTTGTCATTTATATTATCAAAGAACATTGGCTAATTGTTGCATATATACAGGCTGCTAACAGCGATGACTAATGAGTTCAACTCATTTCCACAACCATTATAACTTAGGCTACAAGATCATTAATGTCCTCAGAATATAAATAGCCTATAACACGTTTTACTTCAATAATTTTGTTATGGAGTTATTTAATGTGTGTGCAAATTTAAGCAGAATTAAGTCACTGGTTTAACGTTGAACTGGATTTTATATGGGTTTTGAATTTGTATGTCGACTCAATTATATTTTATAACATTTAACTTTATAAATACCGACACTTATTTTTTAACACTATGAGTAATTGAATCGTGCTATTATTTTAATTCATTTATATTTTAAGGGTGGTTATTATGTAGCCTATGTATGGCCTATATATAAACTATGTTGATGTACAGTAGTCTATGCTTGAGATATTAATTTACGTCGTGGCCTTTTAACAAACCAGAATATGCCCTGTTCGTTATGAAACTACAGCTTCAGATCATCCTAGGTCAAACATGCTGAATAAAGGTCATAATAACCCAAAAGTAGCTACATATAACGCAAAATAAATAACAACCATAACAATAATAAATCCATCAAATAAAATAAGTGAAAATGTATGAACTGCGGTTAAACTTCATGAAGATTATAAATGTCGGGTATCAGTAAGGACAGTTCATCTAAATGTGAAGTTAAAACACTTGTTGTGTTGAATAGCTTATTGTAGACAAGTAGCCAAGACGAATTAAAAACCTGGCAGCCACTGACCTGTGAAAAATCATAAACCATGTTTTCAAAAACACCATACAGAATGATGCACGTGGACAATTACACCCACGCGACCGCACAGAGAACTGGCGCCTATTATTATTAATATATTTTTTTTTAATTTTGGTGTTGTCAAGTGTAAAAACTTTACGGCCAAAACGTTTTGAGAAATTAATTACATTATTAATAAGTAGGCCTGTGCTGTTATTGGCTATATTAGCCTAGTAAAGTAGACATATGCATCTATAACTTTAACTCTTTTAAATATTCACGTGCGTGCATCATGCACAAACTGAATGTATTTTTAATTAAATGTATTTTTCTTCACCATGTTTTATTCTCGGTTATCTTTTGGGTATTTTCCATAAGTTCATATGAATAAGGGGGGAAATACGTCTAATTTGTGTAATTAGCCTAATTACATGCTTATTTACTTATGGATATTGTTCGCGCTATAGGCCTATATTTAACTGTGCTTTTGGGAATAACGAACTAACGTCATAGGTAGACTAGTGTATCTCAGGAAACCAATCATGCACAAATTGTTTGGTCCTGGAAGATGCAATTTCTGTCATTTTCGGCTACATGTTGACATTTTTTATATATGCATTTAAATGCATAGACACATTCAGAATTGTAAGCTGGAAAAAGGAGGTCACATCCACCAAAACACACATTAGTGATCATTCGTATCCTTTAATTTTCTTGACAAACACTTAAAGTAGGCTAACTTAGGCTACTAAAAATTTAAAATGAATAGAACTATTCCCAGAAATTTGGGAATAACTCACAAAATAGCTAAATAGAACCGAGCCAAACACGAGAGGGATATGAATCACATCATGACACAAGAAAAATCATAAAGATAAATGAAATCGATCAATTTAAAGGAAAATTACAGGAATGTTGTAAATAATAAGTTGGATGTGTTATAGACATTGGTCGGTAATTATAGCAGTGATGATGTAACATAACCTATCTATATCCATTTGTCCATATTGTGCGTAAATTTTTTTTTTTTTTTCATGAAATCTCTATTTCTATTTGTATTTTAAGAATGGTTAAGAACTGCGCACGGCTCCTGCACCTGTCATATGAACTAATTATGTCTTCCAAAAACTGTGTCGGTTTCCAGTTGTTGCTTCCATTGACGTGCTGAGAGACATAGTTCAGAATTTAGAGTATGAAGCAAAATAGATGAAGCATAGGCTACGAATCAGGAAGCTTTGTGCCCTACCGCATCAAATATGTGTGAATGTGAGAGAGTGTGTGAGGAAAAGAGAAGGCGGGCTTACACGGAGAAGCCAAAGCACAATTTGCCCTCCTTCTCCAGGAGTCTCTAGTTGAGGAGAAACTCTGAAGCGCGAGAGCTTTCTAACATTAAGCTGCACACGTACACAAACAGAAAGAACGAAAAATTTGTATAAAAAACACTCTCCCTTCACGGGATAGTTTCGACTAGTTAGCATTGCTGAACTGTTTTTATTAGTCCACGGTTTTGTTTTGGTGCAGGTCTGCGCGCGCAATGATGGCCACCTTCCCAGGCCCGGAGGATAACGGCATGATCCTCATGGACACTACCTCGAGCTCAACGGAGAAAGACCGGACAAAAGACGAACCTCCTCCGGAGAAGGGACCGGACAAATCCGACCCCACACAGAAACCCCCGTACTCCTATGTGGCGTTAATCGCGATGGCGATCCGCGAGAGCTCGGAAAAGCGTCTCACGCTGTCCGGTATCTACCAGTACATCATCAGTAAGTTTCCTTTCTACGAGAAGAACAAGAAAGGATGGCAGAACAGCATCCGACACAACCTGTCTCTCAACGAGTGCTTTATTAAAGTGCCTCGGGAGGGCGGTGGCGAACGGAAGGGGAACTACTGGACCCTGGACCCGGCGTGCGAGGACATGTTCGAGAAGGGCAACTACCGGAGACGACGGCGCATGAAGAGACCGTTCAGGCCTCCACCGACTCACTTCCAGCCGGGCAAGTCTCTGTTCGGCGGAGACGGGTACGGTTACCTCTCTCCGCCCAAGTACCTGCAGTCCGGGTTTATCAATAACTCATGGTCTCCCGCGCCTATGCCGTACACCTCCTGTCAGATGAGCGGTGGGAGCGTGAGTCCCGTTAACGTGAAAGGCTTGACCGCGCCGTCCTCGTACAACCCGTACTCGCGCGTGCAGAGCATAGGTCTCCAGGGCATGGTGAACTCTTACAACGGCATGAGCCACCATCACCACCACCACCACCACACGCTCCCTCACGCGCAGCAGCTGAGTCCCGCGACGGCGGCGCCTCCTCCGGTGTCCGGCGGGAACGGGACGGGGCTTCAGTTCGCCTGCGCGCGCCAGCCCGCGGAACTCTCCATGATGCACTGCTCCTACTGGGACCACGAGAGCAAACACTCCGCACTGCACGCGCGAATCGATATATAGACCAAACACAGATCAATACTGCCCTCACAAATAGACTTTAAAACAAGGTCCAGCGATCTCAAAAAAACACATTTCGTAAGTTGTGCGGGGACTTAACATAACATGGAGCCTCGAATTATGGAAGCACGGGTATCCAATCCTGCCCTGATGCAAGGTTTCATATTTTTCTTCGCAGACATTTGTGTTCTGAATGTGTATATGTTTATAAGAAGATGGCCAGATCATCGAAGGTTTATCATCTTCGTGGAATTACAAATCATGTTTACCTGAATCCGTTCACAACATTCTGTCAGTGACTTTGGAGTGAAGTATTGGGTATTCTGAACCCTATTCCCAATTCATATTTTTTATTGTCTTTGCTTTTGAATGTTTAAGGATGCAGTGGAGCTCTGGACAGGTAACCCGAAGAGACACAAACACACATGTATACACCTGTGTTTTGGCCTCTTGATTCCGTGATTAAGGGTCTCGTAGGGGTCAGAGCACGTGACTGCCAGTTTGGACTGTTTTGTATGTACTTTTATTTGTAATTAAATAATTTTAATGTCTATGACACAATGGGACCATGTTTAACTAGCACTTTTCAGTTTTTTTAAATAGATCTACTTTTTATTCTTTAATAAACTCTTTGTCAACATGACACTGATTTTGGATTTTATAATTTATAGAGGCTATAATTATGCTATTATTATTAGGCCTGTTATATAACAAGATTAGCTATTTGAATCAGAGTGCTCTTAACTGTTTAGATCAAGGCCAGAAACTACATTTGGCCTTCCACTAATATTTTATCGTAGTGTGTTTATCCAGGCATTAATATAGAGTTTTATGAGAGATTTAGCCCACTGTTTGAAAATATTTTCCAAATAGGACTACGTCGAAAATAATTTCTAAAAATGACTCAACTTCTAAAGTTTCTCGATCGTGTAAAAGTCAATTCTATGCGAATACATATGAAGTAGCCTAATATGTGGCCAGATGAGGGAAAATTGCGTCAACTTTTAAGACAAATTATTTAGCTGGATTTGTAAATATTTAGCCCGGTCAAATCAATATATTCGCTATTACTGGCCGCATCTGTTGTCAGCTTTTTAACATGTCGCATATTTCACATAAACAGTTTATCGCTTTTTATTTCTTGTCTTTAAAAATAATTTTACTAGAAGTAGGCCTACAGTTGCTGTAAAATACAATGTAAGTATCTCTGGGAATTTATTATAGCCTAAAATGCACATCTGAAAAACTAGATTTTTTTAAACAAAATGTAGGCCTATGTTTTTGCACGATTCAATTTTCTATAAAGAAAATTTTACGCAAACATTAAAATAACATAGCCTATTTTGATTGAAACATTTTTACATAATAGCTAGGCTAATGTTTAATAAATCACAGTTATAATATAATATAGGCCTACAGTGAAATAATTGGCAATGTAGCCTAATGAAACTTTAGAAAATATATTTTAGGATAATGTAATAGTGAAATTAAAAGCGTCTTTGTCCGCGCGTCATAAAGCTGAACGGCTATAACGGGCCTATAACGTTAAGTAGGCCTAAATAGTGTTTTATAAAACTAGATTAGGCCTATATAGTGGATTCGTATAGTTAATGATAAGGATCGTTATTTGAGTAGCCTATAGCTATCGAATATTTGAACATTACATTAATAAAACTATGGAGACATGATTAATTAAAAAAAAAAAAAAAAAAAAAAACAATAAGGCGAAAAAACATTATAGCCTACTGAGAAGTTGGTTTTGATTGTTCGAATGTATCCAGGCCTATTTGTTTAATTTTAATTTACTTTTTTAATCATTAGAGTTATAGCTAATCTTAAACCTTTTCTTCGATATTTGGACGATCGGCTTATTATTGAGCTATCTCCCCCGTCATGTCCTCTCCAGGAGCCTGCAGGTGTGCGTCACACAACGCGCCCGCATGCAGGATATCGCGCGCTCAGGGCCAGTGAGGGGCCCCTTGTGTGTGTGTCCCAAAAAGCGCATCGGGGAATGTTGTCACAAAAGAACTTTTCTCTTCCTGAAATATATTTAATGGGGTTGTTCAAAGGTGGTTTGTTCCCCCTTAAGGAAGTTCATCTACAGGACACATGTATAGGCCTAGAATATATTCACACAAACGCTTTTCATTTCAGTTTTGTTAGTTCATTGAGTTTCCTTGAGTTGGCTTGGCTAAATATATAATTTACTATATAATTTTCATGTAATTTAGAGTCTGCTTTGAGTTTCTGTTAATTAAGTGTTGAATTATTAATTGCTTGTCAATTAATGTGGGTCAGGGGGATAGCATGGATTCATGTGGATATTTCGTACAGATTGTAGCTTATAAACAATCGCTGCTCGTTTCATCTGAGCCGCGTTTCCCATATGCATCGGAACATATGCGTGTATTATCGTCCTTGATCTGCTGTCGTCTAGGCTGCTAAAGACAGAAGACGGACACCTGCAGCCCCCTGCAGGACACCTGCTGCATTACATCACATAGGATGTACAGTACTATCAGAAAACTGAACTACCTTCAGAAAATATGTAGCCTAGCCTATTATAATTTATATATTCACATTTCTTTAAATCAATAATACAATTAATTCAAAACTAAATTAAAATACGACTAAATTAATTAGAAGGCTAATAATAGGCTTATAGGCTACACTGATTTCAGCGAACTAGTCCTTACCACAAATTGTTATGATTGTTGCATAACATGACATTCAGAGGAAGTGGATATCTTGTTTTAAGGCGAAAATGTACCAATGGCTCTGCAGTCTGAAGAAAACGGGAGAAACATGTCAATGAAGCTCGTTAAATGATCTCAACTAATCGCGATTAATCGCATCCAAAATAAAAGTGTGTGTTTACATAATATATTGGGTGCAATGTGTATAATATATATATATATATATATATATATATATATATATATATATATATATATGCATGCATTTAAGAAAAAAATATTATTTATATTTAAAAATATTTATATATAATATAAATTATATCTTAATCTATATACAGTACATGAAAATATTTCTTAAATACAAGCATGTGTGTGTATTTATAGCATATAGGCCTATATAAAATAATTATACACAGTGCACCCACATATAAACACAACTTTTATTTTGGATGGTTTGACAGCCTATTATTAAAAAAAATACTTTAATCTTTTCTATCAATTAGCTAAATGATAAGTAAGCCTATTTATACCGGTTTATGGGGAAAGCCGCGTTATTTCAGCGCTTCATGACACTACACGTTTGCCTCCATTCCCTGTGAATTTAATTTGTCTGCTTTGTTTGTATAGGCTATTTGTCTGAAATCAGTGTAGGCCTAATTAATTTAGCCTACTAATAATTAATTTATCAAATGCCTATTTTAAGATAACAGTAAGTTTAAAGAAGGCATATGAGGCTACATAATGAAGTGCAATGAGGAGTAAGCTAGTGGTTGTTGTAGATGATGAGATGAATGAGGGTTCGCTGCAAATTAAACGGAGGAACGCATTTTCTAAAGAAGAGGCTGTTCCACACACTCGCGCGGGGGATTGTGGGATTTACAGCGGACGTCGTCAAAAAAAATAAAATAAAATTAGAAATGGTCATCTTTGCTAAAATGGTGATAAACACAGGAGTGATAGCCTACCAGTGCCTTACTTGTGCTGTATAGGCCTATTACTCATTTGAATTCATATTTGAAATACATTCTGGATGCTTTCGGTATAAACTGTGGCTGGGTCAACAAGTCAATTTATTTATTTATATAGAGATTGTTTCAAAGCAGCTTTAACAGTGATAACAGGATTTCTGGTAGAGCAGATCTAGAAGAAAACAGTGTCATAATCCAGTTGAAGTAAATTCAGTGATGCTTCATTTTTGTTATTAATTTAGTTCACACACACACACACACACACACACACACACACACACACACACACACACACACACACACATATATATATATATATATATATATATACAGTATATAGCTCTAGAGAAAACAGTGACGTCCAGCTCAATGCAGATCAAATATAATAGGCATTGAGTGTCCCCAACTAAGCAAAATGCCAAAGGTGACAGTGGCGAGGATCCAAAAGTCTAACAGATGTGCGTGTGTTTATGTACAGGTTTATATTACATTGTACACATGGGACATGTGTGAGTAAGTAAGATTTTTATATAGGCTACAATTACATTTGGAAAGTAAATGTTTTGTGACATGCACTTCCTTCGAATTAATTCTGAATTAAGGATATATTGCATCCTTGTTATGAGGTCGTGGGTTTGTTGCGGACAGAATGAAATCCACCAATACGAATGAGGACAAATTGTTCTTCTTTGATATACAGCATTTGACTCAGAGGCGCGTGAGAACACACACACGCGCGCGCACGTTAATCTCGCGCTCACGGTTCCGCGAGTGTGCGGTGGTCCTGAGGTTTCCTCAGACTGACCTGGCCTCTAGTGTCAACACGGGTTGTCGGTTTCCCAGTGCTCGGGCACACAATTGAATTCCCAAGATTGTTGGGAAAGGTTTCAGCTGGACAGCAGTGGTTTGCACGAGCGCACCTCGCCCCGCGCGCGCCCATTGAACAGAGGAGAGGGGTCAGCTGTGTTTGCCATACACAGGAAAATAGCCAAAGATTTGATTCGCACAAAATCCGGCCATTGTTACGAAGCACATGATTTTTGTCTGAATCCAAAATAATTTGGTCAGTTGAGCTGAGTGATTTCATTTTTTCGTTTTCCTCCTTTTTCATTTGGACATGGAGTGAAGATTCACCCTACGTGATGTTTTCTGTTATTGGCTTTGATGAACAATAGATGACACTAGAAGCATGCCAGAATTGTTATTGGGGTGTATTATGATACTCCACAGTCGTTTATAAATAGGAAATGTACACACAGTTTTGTATGGGCGAGAAGGGACGTGCAGATGTCCTAATGATGTTAAAAAACGGTCAGCTAAAAATAAGTGATGTGTCATTTTCCTGTATAGATAATGAAGGAGATTCTTGCTAGATCACGCAGAGACCTCAAGATGACCCCGGGTGGCCAAGGTCACTCAGATGCTATCATGCATTTGTGTATTATTTAACATTATGCATGCCAGATTTTTTTTTTTTTAGAAAAAAAAAATAATACATTAAATATAATCATGGCATCTCTCTGTTAGAAGCGTTAATAGTCAAGTCACCATTATTTATAGCACTTTTACAATATAGTCTTGTATATTTACACTATCTCTTCTGCTCACCAATTGCATCTATTTGGTTAAAAATACAAAAAAAAAAAAACAGTAATACTGTGAAATATAAAAATTTTAAACAGCTGATTTATATGTGAATTTATAGAAAAATGTAATTTTATTCCTGTGATCAAAGCTGTATTTTCATCATTATTACTCTCATCTTCAGTGTCACATGATCCTTCAGAAATCACTCTAATTTGATGATTTGATGATCAAGAAACATTTCTGATTATTATCAATGTTTAAAACAGTTTTTTACATTTTTATTTCAGGATTATTTGATGAATAGAAAGTTCAGAAGAACAGCAAGATCTGAAATAAAATCTTTTGTAACGTTAAACACTACAGTTCAAAATTGTGGGGTCAGTAGTTTTTATTAAATTAATACATATTGGTGGGAGAAAATAAAATAAGCCAATACTTCTATTCATCAAGGATGAGTTAAACTGATAAAAACGTTACAGTAAAGACATTTATAATGTCACAAAGATTCAATTTCAAATAAATGCTGTTGTTTTGAACTTTCTATTTATCAAAGAATCCGATTTTTTTTACACTGTTTTCAAAATTTATAATAATAATTAATGTTTTTTTAAGCATTAAATCAACATATTATGTGATTTCTGAAGGATCATCGTTGCCTCATCACATTTAACAATATTGCTACTTTTATTTATTTATTTTTTAATCAAATAAATGCAGCCTTGGTGAGCCGAAGATACTTTTTTAATACTAATTATTTATTCTTAGATAGCAGATTATGTTTATCCACAGCAGCAAAATAAGGAATGCGATCCCATTAACATCCCATGAATTTGATTCAGCAAAATTTTATGACAACATCCAGGATCTACTAACATCCCTATTTGAAATTAATATTTAATATAAATATTGGCTACTCTAGCGGACAACAAAAATCCCTAACTCAAGCCACAAAAAAATCCAACAACGGTCTCATCTGCAGGCTTCACAGGTTGATGGTGAAGATGTCCCGTCTTTATCTCCGCTTCTCTTTCACTCTTCACATCCTCAGTGATTAATCCCAATTAAGACGTCTTCTAACCGACGTTTTTGAACATACGTCAACATCCAACGTTTTAGGGTACCCTTTAACGTCAGTTAGATGAGCCTATCTATTCCTAACCCTACCCCAGACCTAAACCTCCCCGCCTAGGATCGTCATCGGGGTAACGTCGGATCTTAACGTATGGTCAGTCAGATGACGTCTTGGGATGAGATTGTTGACACTTGAGATCTCAAAGCTTTGCTTCTAAATCTAATTAAGAAGCAAAAAATGTCCTTTCAAGCAATTACATACCTCTTGGCCAAGGTTCACAATTAAACAAATGATTATATTATGATATCCATAATTACACGCCTAGGCATGGGGGATCCTTTCAAGTGGCATGTGTGTGTCGTTACAGCTGATGAGATTAGGAGTCGGGCCGGTTCGGGTCCCGTTGACGGGACGCTTAATGGAATAAGGATGGAATGGGTGAATAATGCAAGCATGCTGTCCGCGGCTGCACTCCTCTAATGTGAACCAGTGAGTGACGCATTGCAGCCCTGAACCGTCGCATAACTGGCAGACGTCAACAACACACTTGATGGTTGCAATGAATAATAATAATAATACATGTGATCATTCCCTAAATAAATACAGTTTTTTTTTTTTTGAAAGAAGTCTCTTCTGCTCACCAAAGCTGTATTTATTTGAGAAAGCAAAATAAATAATAATATTGTTAAATATTGTTACAATTTAAAATAACTGTTTTCTATTTTTATATATTTTAAAATGTAATTTATTCCTGTGATCAAAGCTGAATTTATCATCATCATTTAGTGTCACATGATCCTTCAGAAATCACTCTAATATGATGAATTGATGCTGAAAACAGTGTAAAAAAATCTGATTCTTTGATGAATATAAACTTCAAAAGAACAGCATTTACTTGAAATGGAATATTTTGTGACATTATAAATGGCTTTACTGTAACCTTTGATCAATTTAACTCATCCTTGATGAATAAAAGTATTGTTTTTATTTTATTTTCTCCCACCAAAAGAATAAATAAAAATTGTTACTGACCCCACACACTTAGAAGAAAAGGTTCTATCAGCGCTACGTATTTGGAACCCCTAAAAGGTTCTATACAGAACTCTTTTTGAAGAGTTCAATAATTAGAACCATTTAGGTTTCTGTGTAACCAGGAAAAGGGTTCTATATGGAGCCTTTTGGGTTCATTCATTATCATTTGTTTTGTCCTTTCCGGATTAAATGTTTCATATTATTGACAAACATCAAGACCCTAAAATATATTTATGAATGCATGTGAATGATCACAAAATTCAAGATATGGGGGTTAGAAAATGTATATATTTCTATCATTTTTTGTAGTTTTTGTAGTAATCAATATCACACGAAGAGTGCCATTTCAGGTTTTCTCCTCCAAAAATCAGCATGATTAAAATGTAATAATACAATGTTGCAGAATAATGTAATATATGAATGAATAATAGCCTATAAAGAACCTTTTTGCCAAAAGATTTTTTCTTGTCATTATAGAACCTTTTTTAGCATAAAAGGTTCTTTGGGGAACCCCGATGAACCCTTTTTTCTATAAGAGTTTTGAACGGTAGTGTTTAATGTTACAAAAGCTTTTCAGATAAATGCTGTTATTTTGAACTTTTTATTCATCAAAGAATCCTGAAATAAAAATGTAAATAACTGTTTTCAACATTGATAATAATAAGAAATGTTTTTTGAGCATCAAATCTTAGAGTGATTTCTGAAGGATCATGTGACACTTCATGAAGACTGGAGTAATGATGCTGAAAATTCAGCTTTTATCACAGGAATAAAATTACACTTATATATAGAAAACAGCTGTTTAAGATTGTAATAATATTTCACAATATTACTGGGGTTTTTTGGGTATATTTAATCAATAAAATACAGCCTTGGTGAGCAGAAGAGACTTCTTTTAAAACATAAAAAATCTTACTGATCACACACAAACTCACACACACACACACACACACACACACACACACACACACACACACACACACACACACACACACACACAAACACAAACACACACACACACACGCACACACCCAGTCATCTGAGTGAAAGCGGGTTTAAGCTTTGAAACCTGATCTCCTCCGGCTGTCCTATTTCTGCCTCGCCTCACCACAGGAATGGCTGGAGAATGTTCCGGGAATGTTTGGAAAGGCTTATCAGGAGAACTCAGCTCTGATCATTCCTAACTGAAACATGACGGACAGTGACTGCGTCAGCCGGCAGGATTCAAGAAACACCAGCACAACCAGTAATCTATGAGAAATGAGACAGTCTGTTCAACACATCTAATGATACAACAGGGACACTTCAGGATAATGGCCGGAATGGGGAAAAGGTTATTTCTGAATACTGCAAACCACTTAATAAAGTTAATTCATTCAGATAACTGTAGAATTAAGGGTGATTGGGACATAAGGTCAAATGGGACGCGATAGTTTATCTTCTGGCTTAGTGTGTGAAGATAAAGCCCTAGCTGACTGTGAGACCGCATCAGCACTGTAGAGCTTCATCACTGTGACATCATGAGGTGAGGAAGGTGACATACGCTTTAGCTATAGTTTTCATAATGAGGTCATAAACTTGTAAAATTGTATACCATAACTAATATTTTGCATGGAAACATGAAAATGATGCACAACTAAATCAGTAAGATGTGTTCATTTAATGTTTGTTGTTTTTGTCCCATCCACCCAAACAAGCTGAAATAAAACAACTAAAATTAAACAACCCAATTCTGACTATAGAAATTTTGTTGCAGTAATAATACACCATTTATTTCATCAAAGGTTTGCAGGTTAAATATGTTTGATAAACAGTTTATTGGGGATGGGATCAGCCATCACTTCATCCAAATGTTTTTTTAATTATTATTATTCATTTTAATTCTTTAAAAAATGTTGGACCTCAACCATTTTTCTTACTCGTTTACACTTTCTAAAGTCTTCTTTTATCTCGATTATGCTTTGTTGTATTTTATGTATTGCGGATGTATTTATGATTGAGAAATAACAGAAATAAACATAGACTCTTAATAATGATGAACAGAAAAAGAAAACCTTGCATTTGAAATGATATCAAAGTATGGGGTAAATCAAGGATAAGATGTACATCAAGGATTTTATATCATAAATCAAGGATAAGATGTCCAGCTGTCCCTATCACTTAAAACGTCCCATCCCCATCAGCCAAAGGGGTTTTGGCTCAGTTTACATTAAGGGTCAAGCAAGCATCCTTTCACTATAATATAAACTTGTTTCATGTTCACATCTTCAGTATTACAGAAATTACGTTTTTAATGTATGGCAATAAACCTTGAACATGGTGGAAATTCAAAAACTGTCCCAATCACCCTTATTTGGCCCAACATGAATCCAAAGAGCAAATTGTTTTTAGAACGTGACAATTTGACATTTTCTCACCCCAAAACGACACACACTGATGCAAACTTGCACTACCCGCCATCAGCACTAGATGTCTGCAGACACCACACAAACACAAACACAACGCAAGCGTAACAGGCTTCAGCAACTAAATAGGCCTAAGGAAAAATAGCATAACATGAATTTTTTTTTTAAACTCGCTCGTTAAAATACCCGAGTGAAACTTATTTGCTAATTTCGCTCATAAATAAAAAACTAGAATATTTTTTTTTTAAAAAGTCAGTAAGTATTAAAGAACACTGAAAATAAGAACAACAACAATCCGTTAAAATAGTCGCTCCTTAAAAAAGGAGTGTTGTTAAGGGGGAAAAAAGGGAAAATTTGACCAAATTTGTAAATGTACGTATAGTGTTTACGTCCAGAGCACTCTCCTCGTCATCTCATCCCTGAGGAATCGTGCGTTAGTCGAGTGTGAGAGTATGCATTCAGTTCGCCGGGCCTAGTCTGTCTGCGAGGAGATATTCACACGACATTAAAAATATTCACGACTGCGTAAGTTGTCATAGCGTTACATTATGTCTATTTCCGGGTGAAATCACGGCTCAGAAGTTCGTGTGTCTGCGAACTGTTGACAAAATAGCGGTTGCGTGTGGAAAGGGGGGGAGCGCAAAGCAAACAGGGAGAAAAAAAAAATCCCCGACCGATCGCTTGTTTCACTCAGTCAGCCTGCGGAAAGAAGCAGGAAGAGGACTAGAGCTGTTCACCTGTCGAGTGGAAGACTGCACTGGACATTTGAAGGAGAAGAAGACCTTGCTTGTGTCTTCTTACTGTGATTGAAACCTGCCCGATGGTGTTTTGGGGAGTTCAACCCAACTTCGTACGTTCAGTTTCCGCGAATCCCACAGAACTGGCGTCGGACATTCCATTCCGGTGGGATAATCTATTCTAAAGGTGAGCGTTCTGTGCTGGGAAGTGTTTCGTGTTCTGTGGTGTGTCGTGTGTGTTGCAATGAGTGGCGTAGATTTGTGTTACATTGCATTGATCTCGCCGCCTCGATGTTATTTATTTGTTAATAATATGTCGTCGGATGCGCTTAGACTGCAAACATGACACATTCGTGGAGAAGCGCTTTAGTGCTCCATCCTGCGTCAATTACATGTATTTCTTTAAACGTAGAAGTAGCATGTTTCTGTCTAAAAGTTTCATACATTCTATAGATTTGGAGTATTGACCATTCAGATGCAGAGTTGACATCTGCTTGGTTACTTTTGAACGCTTTCACTTGCTTGTTAAACATGGCTTTTAAAAAGAGCTCTTATTTTTAAGTTTAAGAATCAAAGTTCTATCATTAAACAATGGATTGTGATATATCCATTACGGCCACTCGTTAAAATGTAGGATTGCTTGGATGACAAGTTTACCTGACTGGACATAAACGTGTGTTTACTGGACAGAGAGGCACGGCTTTAGTTGTTTGTGCCATAGACGGATGCGATGGCATAATACTGGGCTAAACTATGACTCAACACGCATATGGACATGAGCAATGAACCTCAGGACACGCCCACAGGCCGTTCTCCAACCCTGTGCATATTCTACATACAAATGAAAAGAACTTTCTGGATCTTAACGCGTTCCAGACTAATCTGAACTTGGAATTCTTAAAAATATTCCACAGGAGAGGTTCTCCAGGTCTTGGAAGACACTACTGGAGAGGCTCTCCAGGTCGGACGTTCAAGGCAGGTCAACACCGTCTTCAGTTTGATGTCATTCCCAAGGTGGTGGCGATTCAATCAACATAGTTGTTTCCCATTGCAGTAGAAAATATTCTGATTTCCATATTGTGTGGAATGCAAAATAGGTTCAAAAGTGGGGCTATTGGCTTCAAGATTCAGCCATTTTGTCATTTTAATGTAATTTAAGTTGAAATGACTTAAACATCCAAGACAAGTTGACTGTACTTAAACATTTTGTTTTTATAGTACAATCACACTATCGTACGCATACAAATTCTAAAAATGTGGATAAAAAGTGTATGCGCTCTGTTGAGGCAGGTACGTTTTTTTATCCGATAAGAGGACATGCGCATAAACGACGATGGAAACACATTTACTGAATGAATCCTTTGATGCGCAACAAAAAACCTCACATGATTTTACGTCATTTGAGCATCTCAAATGTTGGTTTGGTCGTTCTGACATTCAAAGTCTGTCATCGACCGAACCTCAGTGGCTTCCATGGTTACAACCACCATTTTCATTACGGATATTTTGCGAGAATTTTGTTTTTCTGAACACATGAAAGGTCATCTTCAGTCAGATAGAATGTTTGTGTGTGTGTGTGTAAGACAAATGTGTTTTTTGTGAGTTGTTCTTCTTGGCCCTCACACACACACACATGTGACCGGAGCTTCAGAGAGACTTTGGTGGCAGACTGTGATGTCATCAGTCAGGGGACACAAACACTTTGGGATGCCCACACACACTCGCTCACAGTCAGAAGAGAGGTCACTGTGGTGACAGGGCCAGTGAATGGGCTGATTCTCTCAGTCATGTGAGAGCACAGTGTGTGTGTTTGTTTTAGAGGCGCAGGAAAACATTTTTCCTTAGAAATGGGGACAGACACACACACATAAACTCCCATGGCGGACTGTATGATTTAAAGAGCAGATTATTTATTGGAGAGCCAGTTAGCATTAAGAATCTTTAATGCTGTAATGTTTTAGAAACAATAACAATATTAAATGTCAACAAAATTGACCCTTTAATACACTTGAGGTCATATTCCGCATGTTATCGTAAAGAAAAAAAAGTTTGCCTTTCATCACAGTCTTTCATCAAAATGTAATAACTTGCTCTGCCTTTGAATCAAATTACATAGGCTGTGCAGAATCCTTTTGGATAATGGTAGGTTTTGTAATTCTGTTAGTCATTGTAGATAAAACCTTGCCAATAGTTAGTAATTCGATGCTGATTAACTCTAATGTAATCCTGGAAGTGACCCTGCTCCACCTAGTCTATGTGTCTATGTAATACTGTCCGGGATTAGAAATTAAAAAAAAAAAAATGACAAAGATGAAGAAGATAACTAAGTGAATCCTTTCAGCTCAATAGCCATAAGAGTGTAATTGGCTAATCTAAAACTCTAGGTCACAGAGAGTGAACTTGACATGTACTTCATATTCATAGTAATTTAGCACTTGCATGCTATATAAAATGAAACAATGTATCCAACATATTTGTTGTGAAACACATGTTCTCATTTGTACTTCCCATTTTTGTTCTGAAATGTACATAAACGGTACATAGGCAAGGTTCATTTTCCTTAAAGATTACATAATAGTTAAAATGCAATAGGGTCATTCGTGCCGTCATTATTCAGTATATATACATGGATCAATATTAGATGAGTAATCCAATATTTTGTTCTAGACGGGGGTGAAAATGACTTTAGAAATCTGTTGACTTAAGCAATCTTTGCTGCATTATATGCCAATGATGACTGACTGTTCAAAAATGGGGAAACGAATATAAATCTTTAATACTTCTAGAGTTACAGGCACGCAAACTTGGGAAAAGATCATTTTTGTGGCAGTTAGACAGAAATGTTCAATGCAACTGTTTTCAAGAGGGAAACATTTCTAGTTTCAAACATTATTTTTTGTTCTTTAGACAATCCTCTTTAAAAGAAAAAGTATCCGCTGTATGCAATGTACAGTAAAACGTTTAATTCACATTGAGATCCCCATATCTCTGGGATTTAGAATTTTGTGTATTTTACCAAATGACTACAATTATATGTAATTTGGCTCCAAATCTTGGGTGAAAATTCCACAAAATAGTGGATTACTCAGTAAATATTCATTCTCCATAACATTATATATTTTGGCTGTCATCACTATTTGCATTTGTCTTGTCTTGTCAAACAAATTTTGTCTCGTCTTGTTCATAAAAAATATGAACTATCAAAAATTTCAGGGAAAGTTTCGAAAATTTGTTTGATTTGACACAGAATGACCCAATCGATTTGAAAAAGGTAGAGTTCCTCTTAGTGGTGTGATATTTCGATACACCAATACCAGCTGCGTTCTCGCTCTCTCTCCTCTCCGACGGGGACAATTTGACAAACACACTCCTCCTATCGCTTACCTGTGTCGTTCACTCCAGTTGAATAGTGTTGGGTCCTGAAGTACTGCACATAATTGTAGGTTTCGCGCTCACACCAAAAGAGCATGCACCACTGATGTTTTTAAATGACGCTCTCATAAAGCCACCTCTCAGACAACTCGCGAGTACCAAATTTAGTTCTTGGCTTATTTGGCTTAAATGGTCAAATACACACAAAATTAGGCTAAAATGCCCGTCATGGCGAGCATTCACGTAAACAGTCAATATTGGAACATAAATAGTTGAGAAAAAACGCATGTTGTATAACAATTCCGTGCTTAAGCTTTAGGGGCAGTTTACTCGACACCGTTTTCAACGAGAAACGTAAAACTTTATATGCGTTTTGTGCATTTGTTTACACGACAACTGCGTAAACATCTGTAAACGCTAACTTTTGAAAATGGGTTTCTAAGTACAAGTTTTTGAAAACGGTCTCTGCATAAACAACAAAAGTGTAGATCTCTAAAGACGATGACGTCATGCACATGCGTATTACGTGTTCAGTCTACAGTGTTTCATCGCCATCTAATGGCCTGGCAGAGGAATGCAGTGATTTTAGTCGTTTTCGCGGATCTGAGTGAATCGGGATTAATTTGACGATGTCTGTAAGTGGAAAACTCAAAGGAACAACATTTCAGTTTTAAGCATATCGTTGTTGTGTAAACATAGCCTTAAAGGGATAGTTCACTTTGAAATTAATTTTTGATATGTTTTAGCTTGCCTCAAGTGCATACAAGATGTAGGTGTCTTTGTTTCCACACAGTATTTTCAATTTTGATATTTTCCGTCAAACCGTCTGACTGTGTTATCAGTCAGATAATGGAGGTCTATGGGGTAAACCTCAAAGAGCATGCTCAGAGAAGTCCAACTTAAACATGATTTAATGACTCGTTAATGTAAGTATACATTGATGGTCTAAAACACGAAACGAGCGGTTTGTGTGAGAAAAAAACGAACAGTATTTATAACGTTTTTTACCTCTTGTAAACACAGCCACAAAGCGCCCACGCCCTCAGATCACTTGCATGTGGCTGTGGTTACAAGAGGTAAAAACGATATAAATACTGTTCGTTTTCTCACACAAACCGCTCGTTTCGTGTCTTAGGCCATCAGTGTGTACTTACATTTACGAGTCATTAAATCATGTTTCATTTGGACTTCTCTGTGCATGCTCTTTGACGCCCTAAAACTGCATTATATGACTGCTAGACAAGAACGGTTTGACCTAAAAATATAAAAATCTAAACTACTGTGGAAACAAAGACACCTACATCTTGGATGCACTTGAGGTAAGCTAAAACATACCAAAAATGAATTTCAAAGTGAACTATCCCTTTAAAGTGACAACGGTCTAATAAACCTGCCGCTGTTTACCATGTTAATCAAAGAACTAAAGACAAAGAGTAAATCGCTTCTGCTCTTTAATTGTAAGCATTACTAAAGTTAGACCCACCTAAAAAACTTAAAGCCATGTTTATTCCATTTGTCTCATTATTCTATTGTATTTATTTGTGTTATTGTTTACGATTTATCTATTTGGTTTTAATTTGTTGGCCGTTTACCTGTCTGTTTTGTAAAAAATTGTTCAAAGTTTCAAGTTTTTTTTATTTTAATCAATAAAAAAATGTATATATAATTTATATACAAGGCAGATTTCCCCATTGTGTTGAAAATGGTATTGAATATCAATATTTTTCAAGGTATATCATATCTAAGTTAGAAATTCTAGCATCGACACTACAGTAGACGATACTTAAAACGGAGAAGATGTTCCTTTAAGGTTTTCCGCGTTCAAACTATTCGGTTGCATTAAGATGTCATCAAGCCTTGTTAGAAGTGTGAGTCACTGATGTTCTTTCAGGAGGGGAGGTTTCCACAATCCTCAGTGCAAACCTATCCCGCTCTGCTCCAGTCCTGTCTTATCTGTTTCAGTAAGAGCCTCCGATTAAAACCCCTAAATGAGTCGTAGTGACTGGATGTGTTGAGTTCTACAGAGCTGCCTTTTCTTGGATAAAATATGGCCATTTGTGGCATAATTTAAACATTTTTGGAACTGTCAAAACAGGTTTCTACTCGAGTGACACAAGTGTCAGAAAGTGGTTATGCTTTCGTTTTAAATTGTCTCTGCACCGGTGTTTGTGCCCGTAATTTGATCAGTTAGTGTCAGGACAGTCAGTTCAAGACATCTGCGCTCATTTCCTGTGGAAATGAACTGCGATGTATGAGTGATCGTTTTAATTGAGTCATGCAAGCCTTCACACCACGCTTTCTTCAATTTCGCATGTGGCATCACATTTGGCACAGTTGTCTCTTCTCTTTGATAACAGCTGAATTGCGATGCCGTCTACAGACCTGATCTCCATGCGTATGCGCACTGTAACACCTGTATGCACACCTGTGCACTTGTGGGATCTGCTGCAGTGAACAGAGCGGGAAGCGTGCCCGTACCTGGATTCCTACAGTTCCCTGCACACGAGTCGGGACACGCTCAAGAATGCAGTTTCGAGGAACGGGAAAGGAGGGAGTGAAACATACCAAGAGAATAGATGGAAGAGAGGAGAAAAGTGTTTGAGCAGATACTATTGATTTGAGTCTTTACTATGTTGAATATGCTTTGGGAAGTGATTACAAGCGTGTGTGATGAGGTGCTTTTGTAAGTGCCTATTTTGCATGTGTTTGAAGGATCAAGAGGCTTATCTTTGTAATTTGACCGAGTGAGAAATTTGAAAGTGTGCTAAATATTTCACGTGAACACACACCGACACACACACACACGTATACTTTGCTTGCTGTCTATTTTAAGCCCCTTTTCTGGTCAAGTTTTCTGTGCCCCATATCCAAGTCATTGAATATTTAGTATCTGACTCACAATATCAAGTTCCAATTCTATACTTGCATTTTGCTAATGCTTGGTGCACACTTCAAGCACATTAAAGTGATTAAAATCAATCCAGTGCACAGGGACGCACAGAGTGTTTCTCAGGGGCTCAAATGCAAAATAGGGGCATCTGTCACTATTGAGTAGTGGAATGAAAAAAAAAAGTGGATTTAAATTTAAAATTCCTGATAATTTACTCACCCCTACGTCTTCCAAGATATTCATGTCTTTTCTCTCTTCATTCAAAAATAAAGTAAGGTTTTGAGGAAAACATTCAAGGATTTTTCTTTATATAGTGACTTCAACGTGGATCGAAAGGTTGAAGGTTTAAATGTCAGTTTCAGTGCAGCTTCAAAGATCTCTACACGATCCCAGCCGAGGAATAAGAGTCTTATCTAGAAAAAAAAAAACATTTACTTTTTAACCACAAATGCTCGTCTTGCACTAGATTGCAGATGCACCACAAATTACGTAATCATGTTGAAAGGACATGTGTGATGTAGACGGAAGTACCGACTTAGTGTTTACTAGTCCAACGGTAAAACAATGATGTCGGACCATTTTGCAGTTGGAAGAGTAAATGAGGTGAAGTTTTACACCCTACTCCACCTTTTCTCGCCTTTGTCAGCCTGACCTTCCCAGTGTGATTACATAATGCATGAAGTACAAGACGAGAATTTGTAGTTAAAAAGTACTTTAATATATATATTTTTTTTTAAGAAAATTACTGATGGTTTCTCTTGGTTTCTTCCTCAGCTGGGATTGTGTAGAGATCTTTGAAGCCGCACTAAAACTAGGGTGACCACCCGTCTCGCTTTGCGTTGTACCGCACAGCATTTTCACCCCTTGTCCCGGAGGAAATGTCCCGCATTTTCATCAGTTTGTTGGTTTTTAATTATCAAATTAAGAAATTAATTTATCTTATAATATATTAATAATTAATTAATATATTAATTCATAATATTAATAAATCTTATAATATATTTATAATTATAATTAATTATAAATTAATTATAAATTAATTAGAAAAAAATATCTTTTGCCTTTTTAAGAAAGGATTTTTAGGGCTTTCAAACGATTAATCGCAATTAATCGCATCCAAAATAAAAGTTTGTGTTTACATAATATATGTGGGTGCACTGTGTATAATTATATATATATATATATATATATATATATATATACATATATATATATATATATATATATATATATATATATACATATATATATATATATATATATATATATATATATATATATTACACATATGCTTGTATATATTTAAGAAATATTTTCATGTATATACTGTATATAGATTTATATATAAATATAAATATTTTATATATAAATAATATATTTTTTTTAAATATACATGCATGTGTGTGTATTTTTATATATATATATATATACTCACACACACAAAATATTTATACACAGTGCACCCACATATATTATGCAAACACAAACTTTTATTTTGGATGCGATTAATTGCGATTAATCGTTTGACAGCCATAAAGGATTTTATTTATTATTTTTGCGTCATAGTTTTTCACCTATATTTAACAGCGCTTCGTCATAAATACAAATACAACAGCCGTGTTTTATATCCTATCCAATGGTTGAAAAGAAAGGAGTAAACACGATCACTAGTAGGCTGTGACAGCTGTCAATCAAAATGTGGAGCGGTGATTCATTCCATGTGTTCCCCGTCAGAAAACAAATGGATAAAATGTTAATTTAACAGAACTGATCTGTTGTTGTTTAACCTGCTGGGGTTGTTTTAATTCACATCCTTTCTAAAAATATGAAAGTTTTTTGCTTTTTAATATATTCTTAATATATAAGACTGTCTATCTAATTTCATGTTGTTTTATATTT